>JBBPDC010000129.1:8987804-8999881 GCA_037974485.1 Hemigrammopetersius urotaenia | reverse complement strand
ACACACACACACACACACACACACACACACACACACACACACACACACACACACACACACACACACAAACAAACAAAACACAAAACAGGTCTGGATCAATATAATTAGTAATGACTTGAAAAATATATTCATATAAATGTGTAATATACCTAATAATATAGTGATAAATATACACATAATATATATAATATATCTGATGCTAAAATACTGGTACCACTGTATACTTGCATTATTGTATTATTGTGCATGTACATGCCTCCATATGGCCAAGACTCTATTTATTCACCTTATTTATTTATTTAATGAAATAAATGTGCACAGTACCAAAATTACAATATCATAATCACACTCAGTGCATGCAAATTATTTACCCATTTAACTACTTAAAGGAGTTCTGAAATTAATTTGCAAAAATAGCCAGGCTTATTGATGAACCATAATATTCTTTAATTTTTTAACTAAAAGTTAAACATTATTTCATGTAGCATTTGTAACTGAATGAAACCCTAACTCACAAGGTAGTGCCAGAAACACATTTGCTTAATGTTATGTTTTCTTATTAGCGCTTCCTACCACACAAACACAGGGTTTCCCTCTTAACGGCCCATTCTTTCTTTCAGGGCACTTTAGCAAACAGTGTGGCCTCATCTGATGATGAACCCTTTTAATTTGATCAGCAGTGGCAATGAGGCAGTGCCTCTTTAAGGTCTGTGTGTTTCATTGAGACCTTGATAATGAGCAGAAGGCACTTAGCCAACTGGGACCAGGCGAGGGGCGCTCGTTCTGTCTTTCATCTCCCGTATCTGGGGACAGGCTGCTGTCCCAGGACACCACTCATCCCACTAAAGATCACAGCCACATGCCACACAGCAGTACCTAAATTAGTGTTTAGCACACAGATAAACAACAACAGCTTTTTTAATATAAAAGTCAGGACATTGTGAAGAGTAACCTGAAGGCATGTAGGTGGGAAAATGAGAGCTGGGTCCACATCTGAGAAGTCCAAAACAGTTTCTACATTAGAGTGGGCACTCTTTCTTAAGAAGTCAATGGATTATTGTCAATGTCATAAGAAAGTTAAGTACCTTTTAAATGGAAGCTTCACAGGACAAAAGGAAAACACTCTTAATTTCAATGTAAATTAATGTCACAAGATATTATTCCAAGGAATTTTGATCGATTTAATAAATCATAAAGAACACCTGGCATTTTCAAACAGTTTAAAAAAACACAAGGTTTGAAATGCTAGTGGCGATAATTATATAAAACTATATTTAGGCCTTCGGTCAGCTTTGATAACGTCATAATCTGGTCTAGGGGTCAACACGTTTCTTAGACCTACAGTCAAATACAGAAACCCTTTATGAATCTCCCTTTGTCTCATAATTAAACCCATGTTAATGGAGCCTTTGCTTCTGAAAACAAAGTGTGGCTCATCTTTAATGGGTAGCACACTAAATTCAGCTAACCCATGTTAGACCTTCTTCTGCTGTCCCTGCTGTCCCATCGGTGTCTGCTTTTATGGGCGAGTTTCACTTCAAGCAGTTAGAGCCTGTCAAAGACATTCAAATACTTTAATTGGCTCTGATTTACATCGCTCTGAATTAACTGCATTTCCACTGTAGAGCACAAATTGGGGCCTCCCAGTAAATCATGAAGCCTTTAATAAGGCCACGCAAACAGTCAACTGAGCATGGCAAGGCTTTCCTCTGCTCCTTGGGAGTGGACCAGCCCTGTGTGCCTCCTGCTGCAAGGTAATATCCATGACACATTTGCAAGCACTAATTCATTTGTGTAATAAGGAGACAAGCTAACCTGAGCTTGTAATAGGATGTGCTATGAGGAAGGCAGAAAGGTCTTATTAATCCATAACTAATCAAAGGCCGGGGGGGAAGCAGCCTCAAACAGGAATTTGTCACACTGGAATATTTGGCTTTGTGCTAAAGAATGCTAATAGTGAATGCAGTACAGCAGAGGCATCCTCATCTTGTTTAATTATTCTGACTAAGGCGCATGGTAGCCGTCGTCTGACAATGAGAAGCCTCTCCTGGACTGACACAGAGGAAGCCCTCTAATGCATACCTAATACTTACAGGCAAAATTGAGTTGTTTTTCAACAAGTGCTCTCCATCAATTACTAATGCTGGGAAAAGCTAATCAAGAGCAGATGAAGAGTGAGGGACAGTGGTGACACAGAGGTGAGGCTGCTTCATCACCACATGAGCCGAATTGACAAATAAATAAATAAATAAATAAATAAATCCAAAAAGTTACACTCATTCAAAATCCGCAAACTTTGTCAAATAAGGAAGAGCCAACTTATCAGACCTGAACATGAGAACATCATGCATTCATTTCTTCTGCAAGCTGAAAGCAGTGGGACTTAAGTCAACCTGGCATCAGAAGTCAATCTGACATCAGACAAAGTGCCTGATGTCTTTAACCTATCAACTAAATCACTTTGTGTATCTGTGACTAATTACACAGCACTTTTCTTTCAGAGTACTGTAGTCTAAGAGAAGAGCAGTCGTATGCAAAAGGCTCCACAGGGAAAGGGCTGGAAGTAGTCCAAAGGCGAGGCGTAATTTATTATCCAACTACATTTCAAATCACTGTTAGGTAAAGATATAGGACATCCATACATGGCTCTTCACAGGCTAGTGTAAAGCAATGGACAGAAACCAATTTTGCAGTTAGAAAACCAAACTATAAGGTGCTGAAGCAGCAAAAGTGCATATAAATATCTCTGCATGCATCATACGTCATCTTCTTTAGCCTATTTACTGCTGCATGTCAGGGCTGCAATAATGAGAGCAGAGAAAGAAAATAGCACTCAACAACCACTTTAGAACCAGCAATCTTAAAGGTCAACATCTCATCTATTTACGGTTTATGTGTAATACAATAACAGGTTATGGTTCAATGGATTTACTCTCCTTTAAATATAATCATGACACATGGTCTCTTCCTCTAATTGCTACATACGTAATGAAATGGTCTAGTGGGACTGTCCAAATTGCTTGGTGTTACAGTAACGAGAGGTGCAGATCTCTCTGCTTCAATGACTGGAAATTAACATTACAATACTATTTGCATTAAATGCATCACAGGGTGTGTTAAAGAGAAAATATGTATGCAAGTTCATGAACTCACAATCAATAAATACTGGATACCATACACACTGGAGTGTTATGATGGTCATTAATAGAGTTTTTTCCACCTTAAGTACCATATGCATGTAGTCACACAAACACACACATACAGTCATATGCAAAATGACAGGGACGTTTATGATGAAATACTATGAAATAATTGATATTAAATAATTGGTCTGAAATAAGTGCACATCCCTTGGTGAACAAACTTAAATATGTATTTTTTTCAGTTTTTAGTTTTCTATTCATTTAGAAACATATGTTTAGAAAGCTGTGGTGGACTGGCGCCCCGCTCAGGGTGAGTCCCTGTCTAATGCTCATTGGCCCCAGGATAGGCTCCGGGTACGTGCAACCCTAGTAAGGATTAAGTTGTTATAGAAAGAATGAAAGTTTAGAACGTATTGGAAGAAATAAAATATAAATAGTGCTATACATTCAGGAAATTAACAATAATTCTGTAAATACCACATATGTAAATATGTGTTCTTTAGACGTGTACTTATTTTTCACCTAAAAAATCAACGAAACATTCTACCAAGCATGCCTAAACATTTGCATACGACTATAGAGTTCTACCATATGTCCTATAATAAATGTGCCAAACCCCTTACAGCTCTTTTCATTCGGCTCTAGTATCCTCTGAAAATATCTAGTCTTATATGAACCTTTAGAACAGTGTGCCTTCATTTATGTGGCACAAACAATTTTGCATGCTGTTCATTTAACATCAGAACAGCACATTATTCTCAGATCATAATCTTTTGTCGGAGCACAACAGCACACCTTTTCAATCCAGTGCCTAATCTGCTTGTAATAAAGTTCTAAATTTATATGTGAGGTAGTTATGCAAAGGATGGAAGAAGTTAATAGCATTTGCACTACGATATCCGCAGAGATGGCGGAGCCCCCATATAGCGGGGGAAACGTGCTGCTGGGGTTATGAGCGAAAAACCACAGCGTGCAGATCTGACAAATGTCAAGTACCACTGGATGGTACAAAACACCCGCGTCTCTGGCTGACTTCTGCCCTGCCGCACCTTTAAGGGCCTAACTCCCATAGTTAGGGAAATGTCCAATTCCCCTGTCTGAATAAAAACCATTATGAGCCCAAATAATTGACTTTCAAAAACATGTTTCCTTAGCAACAGACCAAGTCATGCAAAAGAGAGAAGAATGAAAGTATGGTGGGAGCAGTATGAGAGAAGTAGAGGAGAAGACAGGCCTGAGCTAATCTTTGTAAAACTAGCTAATGTTGATGTTCTAGCTGATGTTCTTGGGGTGAAATGGCCTTTGAAAAGCATTTATGAAGGAAAATACACAAACATTTCATTAAAATACTGTTTAATTTAGGCAAATTGGTTTTGCTTTTATATGCTCCTATAAATAAACGTGCCAAAATGGAGTTATGCCACTGCAGCAACATAACATTTGTAGTCAATATTAATCTCCCTGCCTGTTGGTGCACAGGGATGGAACCAAAGCTCAGAAAATGTTTTTGAGGTGGGCAAAAGATACAGCATGTTGATCAAATGATGCCACAGAAGAACCTTTCAATTGGTAGTTCTAAAAATAACCATTTTGTAAAACTGAGACATAAAGTGTGAAGCACTTCATATTTGAAAACAATGCACATGGCTCTGGGAAAAAGGATTCTTTACTTTATATAAAGGTTCTTTTAAATTGCAAGTTCTTTACATAGCCATAAATGGTTAACCTACTGTTTTGCTGAAAGAAAAAAAACAAAAAAAAACAGGACAGCCATGACATGTAACACTACTAATAGTATTGTTTTTTTTTGTGCAAAATGACTCATGATGTGTGGGATATTTTGTATAGGAGCAGAAAGCAGAAAATTGTCTTGGACAGAAAGCATTCTTTATGTGATGCCAAATTTTAGAAAAACTAATTTTAAATAAAAATAAAATGGATGGTACAAAAATATGTGAAGTATGTGAATCCATGATGCTATATATATATATATATATATATATATATATATATATATGTATGGTATAACATCTTAAGATATGATTATATAACTGTGTGTAAGGTTGTATTGCCAATGTTTTTGCAAAACCTTTCTTAAATGGATTTACGTTTATTTTGACGGGTAAATATGGACATAGGAGTTCGTGCCATTATTGATTTTAGCGGTTGCGTTGCGTCTAGACAGAGCCTCTGTGCATTGCTGCACATATTGAGATCAATTAACAGACTACAGCACTTTATTAAAGCCTACAGCTTGTCTAACAGGGCCGATTAGCCTTTGTTCTCTCAAAACTTGGACCAGTGAACTGTCAAACGTAACAGAAGCCTGATGGTGATCAGGGGGAAATGTTTAACCCGCAAACTTACCGTTTACTCGCACTCCTCCTCTGCATCAACATCTCAGGAACAATTCAGTCAAAATACTTTTCTTTAAAAATGTATTAAGTTGTGTTGTCGCTATACTTTACTTTCAAGGAGATCATTTTGAAATACATGGCATCGCTAAATGTCTTCTTCTAGCTACTAACTGGCTCAATAGTGCCATCTTCATGAAAGGAGTAAAAACAGCGGCTAGTCTTAACTGAATACAACAATGAATATGTTTTTATTAATATAGTAAATAAAATATTAAATTCACTTTATAATACACATCACAAGTAGTGGACAGGTATGAGATTGTACATAAACTCAGGCTAAATAATGATGTCTTGGCTTTTTGCTCCGTTACGGCTTCTGCTGGATGGGGGTGTTTACAAACCCTGCTGGATACAAGGGTTTGGCAACAGCTGTAGCGTCCAATGGAGGTAAGAGATTTAATCCCAAGCTATTTTCAACACTTTTCATTGGTTAATAATTTCTAAATTTTACAGACCCATGTGGAGACTGACCAATAGTATGAATTTATGAAATTTTTTTTTGACAAATTTATTTTTTTCTCTCAAAGTTAAAGAAATTTTACCAAATGTAAACATTTTAGGGTAGAAGAAAATGGGTATTATGTTCTATGGCACATTTCTTCTATGGCACCACTCAAAAATTCCCAATAAGGCATACATTAAATGATAAGAGTGAACTTAACTTTCACTGTTATTCAACTTCACAGTGTGATGAAATATGTTAGACTGGAAAAAGCTTGATGAAACAAAACCAGTGGAGACACTAGGTGTAGACAGCAGACCAAACAGTCCATATCGCTTTGACAGTCAGATTGCAACAAGAACTCACAACAGCAGCCAATGGGTTCACAAACTAACGTTTAACTATGCTTTAATCGTTTAGCAAATTGGTCTAATTAAAGCAATTAAACTGGTTATTAAGCAAATGAAAGCTGATTACAAAAAGCAGAGGGGCGTTTTTTTGAAAAGCTGGAAATTAGCCAGTTACTGGAGTGATTACTGCAATATGAAGGAGCCTAGCAATGCTAAATTGAGTCACCAGGGCACTTAGGCTCAGCTTCATTACTGTGTCAGGGGTCTGTGGATGCTGAGTGGAGATTGATGTGTAACAGCATGCTAATTCAAGCATGAGCACAGATAAATGTTGATTCAGCTTAACATTATGAATCGCTGACTGATCTATTAGTAATGAAATGAGGCTGAAAAGGCTTTTCGGTATTTGACAGATGTTAAGCTGTACCTCAATCACATGTGAAGGCATCAAAGTGTGCACACTGCGAGAGGTGAGCCCTGTGAGTGGTAGGTGTACGCTATACTGCAGACAGAAACTCCTAGTGTTTAACTACCAAGAGAGCTAATATAGGCTAAAAGCCCACCCCACAGCTGCCACTTCACAAAAAATATGACTCCATGGGACCTGTGGGCTCATTTTTATAGTAATGGACTTCATAGGCTCTCGCTTAGCTGCCTGAAATATGGTGCATTAATAGAGACTGGACATGTCATGACACAATGAAGCACATTTCCGCTCCTTCAATGAAGTAAAAATTTTCCTATAAAGTACTGAGGAGAACCTATAACACCGTCCAGAAAAGAAGGCAAAAACATTCGGTACTTTAACGTATGTCATTATGGTTGTTCATCACAAATGTTCCACAAAAGGCAGCACCTGTCCAAATGATATCAAAATGGAAAATATTTGAGAAAAATGGTTTTCTCTAGACAGCAGTGACATGTAACACCAATATGAGCAATGTGTTATTTTGTGCCATTTGATTTGGTTTGGGTTGCTTGTTCAGAGGTATTTCAGAGCACTTGTGCTCAATATAACAACATGATGCATGCAACGCTACAGTACAAACATTGTCACAACATCCAACAAGAAATTTGATTCCATATCATAATCCAGGCTGTTTCAGAACACTGTAATGTAATACATATGAGATTTGCTGAACATACATATGGAATGCCTTTTTGATTGTTCACTAAGGCTGAGCGTCCCTGTGGAAAACTTTTATAGTCCCTGTTCAAGGATATTTCAGTAAGACTGATTAAAACTAATACTTAGGTAATATTTCTATTTCTTTAAAGACCAAGTACCTTTGTGATTACAGCTTACTGTGACAAGACACTAGATATGCTTCTGGCACAGCTCAGCTATGCAACACATTGCTATATAGCATAGTTATATGAATGTTTAAGTCCACAACCGGTTTTGGGATCTTAACTTTTGCTGCTTTACATTTCAAACTAGACTGAGATTTTTTATTTTGGCCAAAAAATAGGTCATATCACATAGAAACTAAATGCTAAGAAGCAAACATTTGCTTGCAACTTACATGGTGAGTTTGACCGGGAGTGCCACTCAGCCTATTTTATGGTAGGGGAAACAGTAAAGGACACTAAAACTTCATTATACTGAGCAATAAAGAAACTATTGTAAATAACTGGTAAATAACTTAATTGACAAAGGCTCATGTTTTTCAAGTGATCAACATAATTATAGTGGGGTGAAAACAAAAACAAGACAAAACCAATTCTCCAAGTAGTTAAATACTTTTGGAGGCCTTTGATTAGCCAAGCTTAATTACAGACTTTCCAATTTCATTGTGGATGCCAGAATGTGCCTTTAAGAAGGACTAAAAATTGGGTGATAAAGAGGCTCTTAATGACGTGAAAATGGAGGACTCGAGACAGACAGCACAGCATGTTGCATCAATTCAAAAATGTCAAAACACACATTGTTAAATCAGCAATCTTTAACAGAAAACAAACCTGAAAAACTAAAAGTCATGATCTATGCTTTGAGTGAATAATTTGGCCTTGCATACCAAGCAATATTTGTACTTAGTCTTAAAAGAGATTAACCATCCTTATTCACCAATGAAAAGGGGGCTTAACTCTTATACAAGACTAGGCAAGATCAGAAAATAACATTAGCCAACTATTTCTCTCAAGAGAAATTGAAAGAAGCAACAGGATGGGATGAGAAAAACATTCTAAAAGGCAAGTATGATATCACTTAACTCTAATATACATAAGAATCATAAACAAGTCAGTTGAGCACGACTGTGTTTATGTATTTAAACCTCCTTAATGAATCTCAACAGGAGCTAAACCAACTCCGATAATATAGCTCAATAAACGAGCTCAATAAAAAGCACTTAATTTAAGGTGTCAACATGATTAATCGCGCACTAAAAAGAATCAGAGACCTTCTAGTCAAGGTAGCGATAGGGGGAAAAAAAGCATTTTGCATCTCAGCAGTGCTGGCAACAAGACAAGCAGTTAAGTGAGCCAGCCCATGCAACAGTATGAATATTTAATTAATAATTAGTCATGTAATTCCTCCTCAGGAATTATTATCCCTAGAACTGGTTTGTGAATTTAATTATTAGCAGCCTTTTTGTTTCCATGTCCCCCTCATTACTGTCAGGATTGATGTAACATAAACTTCATTAAAAATTAAAGCGAGAGTCTTAATTACAAGGCTACCCTGACTGAAGTTAGAATTAGCCAACTCAGTGATGTGCAAATGAGAGCATTATTTAAGAAACATGCTGGAAGTAGTTATGCTAATTTAGAGGGTTCACAGTAGCAGACCTTTTCACTTGCAGTTGCATATTCATTAAACACACTATGCAAATTTAATGTAGCAGTCTTAGTAATGCCTTGTTAATTTATTCAGATTTATTGAGTACGACTTGTAAAAAGTACCAATTTAATTACTCGATCTCCTTGGGAAGGTAGCGGGATATGGCTAAGGTTTTTAAACTGTGTAAATCAGAATTATTGTGCCCTGATGGAGAAGGGGGGGGGGGGGGGGGTGTAAGAGGACACTGTTTTAATAACTGAGGCTTGAGAGACATATTTGATTTACTTAAGATGCACATATAGAGAGCCTCACTTAAGTCCTCCTCACAAAAACAGAGAAGTGTGTAGAGGTTGTTTTGGCTTCCTTTAAGTAGGTGATATGTATGTGGAAGCGAGCTGTGACACGAGAAAAGAATGAAGACATGGAGGAGTGATGTCATTTTACAACCAAAATATGTGGAGTAGTAAAGATGCATGGCATTCACATCGTTTGATAAACAAAATGGGATGATCTGTATTCAAATATTATGAAATCATGTTAAATTTTATATTAAAAGTAAAATGTAGTTTAACTAGATTTAATCCCAGTTTAGAAAACTGTCCCTGGAAGTGTTTTTAACTCATTTAAGTATATGTTTTATAATTTTTCTGGTGAAAGTTTCTAAATCCATGGACAGAAAATTCATTTCAAAACAAGTAAAACAACTTCTCAATGAAACAAGACATTTAAAATGGTTAGAAATAAGTTGAATAATCTTAAACTATATTTACAATAATCTGAAAATGAGAAAAAAATATGGAATTACCGAACACCAAACCATCCAGAACATCCAAAAAACTAAATATTAGATACCTTGTGGAAAGTCTAATAAAAACTGTACTTGCCAAACAGTTAAGGTACATATATATGCTTTTTCTTTCCAACATGTCTCGTTCATTTCCCTGTATGTACAAACATCCCGTGGGAAGCAAACAACAGCAGAAAGTTAGGATGGAAGGTTGAGCCGGTGTGACAGCCTTCGACTGGATTCACAACTTGTTTTTTTGGCTTAGGGGCTTCATTGGGTTGATGACTGCCACATCTAAAGAAAACACCCACCAAAAACAGAACTTTCATCCTACCCTCAAACAAATTTCAAACAAAGAAATATGATCTTCCACCAGAATTTGCCTGTACTGTACATCGACACTCCTAAAACAGACATTAAAAGGAGATGCCCCGCTCTGTTTTCATGGCTACATCGCTCCCAGATCTGATTATGTTGAACTTATCTCTTCAGATCTTCACCGCGTGGCCAGTTGTTAATGACTGGATGCCGGTCTCTGGGGACGGGCTGGCTCAGGGGGGCCGCGGAACTGGAAAACATCCTCGGGACTGTGGGCTAGTCGAGCTCAAAGACCCCGCTGCTGAGAACACAGCCTGGAGTGGATCCACACTGCCAGTAACACAGCGCCGGCCACGGACAAGAGACACACTCCCACCCCAGGATCTAATTACTTACTCCCATCACTCATATCCTCTCTCTTTCCTCCAGGAGAAAAACCCCATGGGTCTGCACTCTCCAACCCCACACACAGCGCACTGACACTGGGGGAAGCCAAGGCCTTCCACCCCCAACAAGATGCGAACCTAGAAGCATCATCTCACAGCTTCTGATGGTAGACTCTTTCTATGTCATCTCATCTCAGATAGCACAAAAAAGAGTTAAAACATTACTGACGTCTATAGAGTAACCTTTACATTAGAACCTAGGACATGTAGCAAAAATATTACAACAATTCTAGACGTTTTCATAATACATGCATCATTAGAGTTCTTTTTTTCTGACGTTTTCATAATTTGTAGCAGACAAAAAAAGTAGTGCCACTTTTGAGAAGTACTCCTGAAAGCATTTTCATCAACATTTCACATACCACACCTTGCTAATACCAGTCAATAGGACTAATAAACATGCAGTGTTCAGTGTTCAGTGTTCCAGACTGACAATTTATCATGATAATGGTAAATAGTGTCACCCCTCTTACAGGATTTTTCATTACAGGTTCTTCTGCAAACATTTTATTTATAAAAACATGGTTCTTTAATTACCCGTGCTCTGAATGGTTCTTTGGGGAACCGAGAAATGTTCATTTATGTAGTCACTTTACTTTTAAGACTAAAAGTGGAATAAAATGCATCCAAAATGTAATTTTGCGCATCAGACAAATGAACTAATTAAGCAGCTCAAGGGTATGTTTATTCGAAACACACAATCAAGGAACATCTTGTTTACTGTGATTGCGATTTGCATAAAGAGTAAATAACACTACGAAATAAGCAAATACAAGTGTCCAGAGATTTCTGCTACCATACACTGTATTTCCAGTCCAAACAAGTTCACAGATGTATTGTCTGATTGGTTGTTGCAGCATCATGAACACTATGTGTATTTACATTTTTTAAATAAACATTGCACACTGTTGCACACTGTTCAATAATTAAACTGAAATTAATACAAAGTTGTTTTTTTCTTTCAGTATGAAAAAAATCAAATAAACATGCCAGATTTTGTGTCCTAAAAAGAATTGCAGCATATGAATATGCATGCTGTCTTATTAGATAAATTATCTGTGCAAGGTCCTCTGAGATTTCTGCACAGTAAATCATTAAGATCCACCCACACACTAAATCTGTATAGCCTGTTTTAATATATTTGTTTTATACATTATCTAATAAAATTAATCTCTAAATCCTGATATGTTCTCCTATTTTGCTCAATAAAAGCATTGGCAAAGTGAATTGATGAGGACAAGTGCACTTAATCTTGATTAAATCCATCACAGTGAGAGCGAATGGGTACTTGTTTGTGAGTGTGACACGGATCATGAAAGAGAGTGTGTGTGTGAGAGAGAGAGAGAGAGAGAGAGAGGGAAAGACAGAGAGAGAGAGAGAAAGAAAGCGAGA
>JBBPDC010000129.1:8970310-8981662 GCA_037974485.1 Hemigrammopetersius urotaenia | reverse complement strand
AATTTTCATAATTTCTGTACCATAAATATATGAATGAAGTACAACAGTCCCTTAAATCATGTAAGTGCTATACATACTCTGTTGTACTAGTGGCAGTAACCTTAACCACATTTTCATTGTCCCAATTCTCTGACTAGTCTTCCTCTATGCCTAATGAACATTACACATTTTAAGAGATAGAGTTTTTGCCAGAAATACAATAATTGCTTTTAAACTGGTGGCTGAAAATGAAAAATTCATGTCGCTCTTTCCCCTTACAAAAAAAACCCCTCTATTACCATGAATTAAATGCAGTCTGAGGACAGATAAATCTGATTTAAACCCTCCAGGCCCCATTAAATATACAATCTTTAAAACACAAAAATAATAATTTGACACATAAAATATTAATATGATAGTGGAAGACTTGCACTTTCTGAATGCAACATTCAGCTACTTTTACATTTGCTTTGCAGAAACGCACAAAAAACAAAATGAAATTTATTATAAACAACAATCAACAAAAAAACTGTAATGCAAATAATGATGTAAGTAAGGGCTGTTATCAGGAGAGGCAGTTAAGGCAGGAAAAACAGAAGCAACCCTCTGCTCTCCTTTTGTTTTGCACAAAAACAACACATTCTCTCCTCTGTAAGGGGGGGGGGGGGGGGAGTATGAGCCTCTCTGAACAGTTAACAAATGGCTAAAGCCTATGTCTTTCAGCAGTGTTTCTCTGCAGCAATTAAAAGTTTCTGGCTGTTTTTTCTCTCCCCAAGTGCAGATTGCAAACAACACAAGAGGTCAAATATCTGCAAGGGAAAAGTGGGAGAGGAGCAACTGTTCCGCCGAGCTGCCTCAGTCTCATCTGCTGCAGAACAGGACGGGTATTCACCTGAATGGGCGTCCATAATCACCCAGCACCTATGTGAATAATTAGCACAATAATTACCAGCCTTAAAACGAGGCAGTGTGCTGCCCTCTTGCACAGCGCCATCAAGGATAACAGGTGTTGCCCGTGCCTAGGAGGGACAGAGATTAAAGATTGTTTCACTAGCTGGCGTTCTCCTTCAGGCTAAAGCCATCTCCTTCTTTCGCCTCTCAGGCACGGAGCAGGGCAGAGCAGAGGGCTCATTTCGATTCTGGCTTGGCAGTTCAGGGAGCCGCATGCTTGACAGAGTGTGAATCTTGTTTAATCTGGGGGAAGCGAATGTGTCCTTGAGATTCTTGGACATTCTGTGTCCACATAACCTCCAGCCACTTGAAGGTTGCGTTTCTCTTTCCCCTCTAACATGGACTGGCCTGTCGCTAATGAGGAGAAGTGCTGTGTATTCACCACACTGAAGAGGAGAACACTAAACTACGTGTGAGTACATTAAGGGCAGGGAAGCTAGATAACAAACACAAATAATAAAGTTGCACTGTATGTTATGCCCTTTTTTAAAAGTGTTTATTTTAGTACAGCATATTTGGGATTATTAACTAAAAGATCTTCTTAATAATGTATCGTAAACTGCTCAGAACAGGTTTATCAGAAATAGAGTCACAACTTTTTTCACTGGTAGTGCATCCATCCAGAAATTCAGGAACATCAAAGAAATTCTGCAGTGCTTTAGGAGGCGAATGATCAATGTATAAATATTTTTTTAAAAAAAATTTTCTCAAATGAAATGGTTGGACCATCCTCATTGAGCTCTTCTGTGTTTGCAACATAAGCAGTGAAGCTAGGGAGCCCCAGGGTGTTTGTTCTTGAAGGAATTACTTAAAGACTTGTCAAGATGCCACCATCACTCCTTGGGTTCCTCGGCTCTTTCATTGTTTGTTATTCTGACTTAGTGTGTGTTTTTAGAATTACTGCAGCAGGTGTAACATTTCTGAAGACAGAGCAGTGCTTTGTATTCATCCAAATATTAAGGAGTGATTGCATTTTCACAAGTCAGCGAGCCTCGTGATGAGATCACAGATATTTCACTACTATATTTCTATATGTTAAGCCAATCTTTGTGATCAATCTTAGGCCTAAATGTTATATGATTATAAATCAAATACAAGTGTCTGTCTTAGACTAAAGACATATCTGCTTCCAATTGAAATTTTCCACAAGACAGAACTGCCCAGGGAATCGCATGTACCTCAGTGTGGAAGGATGAGGCAGCCTCGGAATTCTTTGTCATGATTATTTCTTTCCATTCATCACTAACAGCACGACAAAGAGCCCTGCTACTTACAATTTAAATAAGGCTTTTGTGTGACACTTTCCGTGACAATCTGATGTATCCATTCAGCAGCGGGCAGAGCATGTGCATGTCTATGCAAAATCAAGATGAATGTGGGGAGGAACAGACAGCGGCTGATTAAGGTGCAAAAGAGCACACTCTATCTTTCATGGTATGCTGTCGTCATATGATGTCTTATCATTAGTTTCCCTGACAATGATTTAGCAGTCAGTACACCAATGCATTGCCTTGTGCTGTCTTTAAATGTAACCTTCTTTCAGAAGTGGCTGCTATTTGTCAATTCTAAAGTGTCAAGCATGAGGGCTGCATGGCAAAATTGGACACGTCCAACCATGGCCCTCTGGCCTGATGCAGGCAGGCGAGTATGCAGAATCAGGATGGAGGACTGAGCCGTATGCATCCATAACGTTTAACCGGTCACAGAGGATAACAGAGTCGCTGCTGAAAGATTACCACCTCTAATTTCTTTGGGGAGAATGGGACCCCATTGCTGCCAAGCTTTTTTTCCCCTCCTCTCTCTCCCTTTCTCCTTTGTTCTTCTTCCACTTTGGGTCAGGGCCTCCTGACTGTTAAATAAGAACCAAGGGCAGGTCAGCAGGCAGGCTGTGGGACCAGAGGAGAACATGCCCTCCGCTCTCTCTCTGGCGGCCAACAACTGGTGCAGAAAGTCACCATCCATCTCTGGCACAGCACTAATGATGTACTTTGAAACAGGCCTAGCTTCTTGCGAAGACCTAGTTTAATGCTGGGTGGTGTCGTTAAAACACTTTATCAAGATATTTTTCATTTAAAATGGTATTCAGGTTTGTATTAATATAAAGTACTCATGCTTACAGATAAATTGTTACTCAGTGCTACAAAAAACCCAGCCATTGTTTATTTTGATTATAATGTTTTGTTCTGTTTCCCTCTTTTAAAACTGCATTTGAGAAAAGCTTACAAATTGTTAACAAAAGAAATCCCCTTCCTGAACAGAAAAGTGACATGAAGCCTGTTTACAAAGGAACTTTGTACTACATGCCAGGCTAAGATACATGTACATAAATACTGAATATTATCCTTATGAAGTAATACAAAATATTTCTAAAACAATTATGCCAGTAATCACACATAAGGTGTTTTATGGGGTAAATTTGATTGTTTTGAGAAAGAGAGAAATATTTGTTCCATTTATATTTGTTAAACATTATTCCCAAGTAACAAAAGACCTTCAGTGGAATCCCATCCTATCTTTTATCAGGTAAAATATTTCTACTTGAGTTAAAGTATAGAAACATATGTACTTTAGATCTGTGTTGTCACAAATATGAATAGTTTATTCCATTTTCCTGTCTGAAAAAGGAATGTTTTCTGTCACAGATATTAACAGACAGTTCCTGTCACAGATATTTGCCAATACAAAATTTCCATCAAAATAATATTACAGTTATGTTGATTCACAGTCCTTTTGTTAATTAGGTTCAAAGTAAGTAATCATTAATCCCATTTAAAAAACACTGAAGTATATTTTTCTATTTTTCTTTCTAACAGAAGAGCCATGATGTCAATACAATATCATTTATTTTGTGATCACTGGCATGGACAGTAAAGCATTGACTTTAAATACATTATTCAGTGCTTATGCATGGGTTATAGCATGCCTATGTAGGTATAAAATATGACTATATGTATTTTAGTCTTTGTGTATTTAGAACATTGAAACAACTAGCAATTTACATCAATTTCAGCTTTTCATTCTCATCAGTGCTGTTAAATCTAAACTCCAGATTGCTGTGTGACACCAACATTGTTATCCCAGAATAGACAATATATCACCCAGCACTAACCCAGTTTGCAGGTAATTCTCTGTTGTTGCCTCCCCGCTGTTTAGCTCTGAAGTTCTATGCCAGCAAAATACAAGACCACAGGAAAAAAAGAAGGCCTCTAGTATCCCTTCAAGACATAGAAGATGTGTTTGATGTCCTTACAGCCCCAGTTCAAGCCTGTGGTTGTCTTCTCAGAGCTACGCTCTGGAGAAAATGTCTCTGGTAGTAACAGTGGAGACTGCCTTTTTACCTTCCTTTCTCTTTTGGAACTTTCTCAATCCAAATTTTGAATAATGCAACTATTTCAAAGCGAACTCTCTGTAGAGGCCCCTTTAAAACACTTTTTGAAGATATTTGCCAACTGCTGATTTCATCTGGCTATTTTCCATGAGCAAACACCACTTTTGGGCAGGTGGGAGATGCTTGCTAGAAAATATGGTGACGAAATCCAGGAGACCTCAGTGACCCTTTCCAAAGAAACATGTTTTCAGGAGGAGCTGCACATGTTGTCCATGAGAAAGATGTCAATAATTACCCACTCACAACAGGTTTTCTTTTCCACTGGGTGTTCCTACAAATTTGGCAGAAATTTCAGGATGATACAGATGATAGCAATTTACTAATGAAGGGAAAGTGGAAATAATGTACAGGAAAAAACGTGTGGAAAGTGATTTAAGTTTTTTACAAATATATGTACTAATATTGACATATTTACAAATATTATGTGTTTCTTAAAAACAGAGCATGTGTAAATAAAATAAGCATCACTTTCTTGGTGCCACATCAAACATACAGTACATTTAATTAATTATTAAGTGCATTTATTACTTCAAAAAGACTGACTCTGCCGCTCATGCAGTAAACTGGAAGAAGAGGCAGGCCTCAGGACATTTAACAGAAAAGCAGCCGTTTCAGCACAAATATGATTACTTGCCTCCAACCAAAGCCTCCTAACAACAATTCAAGAAAAATGCAGCATTAGTAACGTGGTGCAGTATCCTTTTACCCTTAAATTGTAGGTAGACGGTCATGATGTTGTGATTTATAGGTGTGTTAAAGACTAAAAATATCCTCCATAGATGCTCATAATAACTGAAAGTGACAGGACGCTACCGCTTTCACCATGAACGTGGTTAATCGGTCAAAGCACTGACAGCCCAATGATAGCACAGGCATTATTTCATAGCTGAAAGAACTGGTTCTGCCTCAGGTAGAACCTTCAACTACAGTAAATGTCAGTTTTGAATCTTGCTTGTGCTAAGTTTTTGCAGCGGAGATGTAATATGTTTGCCTTTCAATTCAATTAGTTTACAAAAGACCTTGAAGTGTATTAAACTCATGCAATTCTTTATAAATGACATGATATTATCTTGTCATAAGCAGTGGTGATGAACAGGCCAAGCAATGTGCCATTTTTACCACCTTGGGATCACAGGCCGTGCGATAAACATACATATACACATAAACATACACACACAACCAGATAAAATCCCCAGAATGCATCAGTGTGGATTATATGCTGCATAGGCTCTATATGAAAGAACACCGTGCTAAGGTAGAAACAAATACTCAGCTTTACGTCAAAGAAAAATGTTTCAACAATACAACAACAATGCTTCGCAGCTGAAACAAACAAGACATATAAAGAAACATACAGCATTACATCCTTTACAACATATTCTAATGGTCACAACGGCCATTAACAGTCTCTTTTCCTTAACTATGTGCTCTATCATTTCATCTAATTTGCCTAACAATAAAAAGGCCAATTAAAGCATAACTGCATTACTTTGTTAATAAAGCAGACAGAGTGACTCTGGGGAACACTTCATCGGTAGTTAATTATGTGCAGTGGTAGTCCCAGATCCACTGAGCAAATGTGTAGCTATAAAAGCGTTATAGTCCTGCCAATTCCCACTCATGGTCATGCACACAGCTAAAATCCAATGCCTTTGCATATTGCTAAGACCAGAGAGACAAACTGTGAAGAGAACTGGTGCACTCTGCAATTCTACAGCTGCTTTTGAGAGTCTGTTTCTGAGACAACTATATGAACAATGGAAGAATAAAATGACACTCTTACAAAAGACTTTCGGTATGAAAGGGTCATTCTTAGGTCACTGCCACATTGTGGAGAGGCCTGTATTGACACTCCCTCACACAGTTCAGGACTTCATTATGTTCAACCAATAAAAGAGCAGATAAATACAAAGAAAATTATGTTTCTGCTGTTGACTAACTGTACGCTACATGGGGGATTTGCTCGTTTATATGTAAAGTTGTGTGATGTTAAAGCTCACCGTGAGACTGTAGTGAATGGCTTGACCCTGAGTGATCAGAGAGTGTGTGTGTGTGTGTGTGTGTGTGTGTGTGTGTGCTCATAAAGAGAAACGTGCTGGACTGTGAGTAAGGGCCTCTACTGGGAAACTGACATTTTGTCAATACTATATTGGCTTTCCACTTAACCTCGGTGACAGAGGGATCATTTTGTTGCAGTAGGGCAGTAAATTGGTTGTTTGCACGGCGATTTTCTCCACAAGACATCCATGTTATGTATATAATTTATTGCTTTTTCGATAGTGTGACACATTTTTATGGACTTTTACATTGTGTTTTTTTTTATTCTATGGAATTTGCTAAAAGAGAACTACACAGTGCAAACACAACACTGGATTACATCTCATATTGCACATGCATATCAAGAGGAATTAATTATCCTGTGAATGCAATGTAAATCTGCATAAAAATAAATAAACCATGAGGATTATTTTTATTTTCAAGTGTGATAAATGCAGTAAAACATCATGTAAGCCAGACAGCCATCATTAACGTAACATACAACAATAACAGAATAGTGCTTATACAGAGTCTTATATTCTGCATACTTATAATATCTGAAAACATATACATAGTTTTAATATTATTTATCAAAGGTGGGCTATCGTGTTTTATTTTTAAATTGTTTTTTTTGGAATAAAATACTTAATTCTGCTATTTTGTGACATTTTACTTTAATACAATTTTCAAATTGTTAATAATTCATAGTTCATAAATAAAGTCTGCAGTTCAAATTACAGTTTTCTGTTACATATTGTTAGATATCAACATCAAAAATTTTAAGGGGCTGGTCCTTCAAGATACAAAAGCAATTGTCCATAACAAGGTCCGCCCAGCTGTACAG
Organism: Hemigrammopetersius urotaenia; assembly: GCA_037974485.1. Lineage (NCBI taxonomy): Eukaryota > Metazoa > Chordata > Actinopteri > Characiformes > Alestidae > Hemigrammopetersius > Hemigrammopetersius urotaenia. The sequence continues at coordinate 8,974,463 of JBBPDC010000129.1, read as the reverse complement.
TCCTAATAGGATCACAATGATTGTCATTCTTACGCATTAAGATCAGTTACAACTCCATGGCACTGCTGGAGAGCCAGCTGTGACAAATGATGCTTGAAAAGCATCCAGATCAGTCACTGTTAAGAACCTGGCTTCAAGCACATTGGGACAACTTCATTTCCAAGGGTTAATATGACATGCCCTTTCCAAAATAACAGGAGTTTAAGCATATCTGTCTGTCATTCAGAAACCTTGGCTCTTTGGTGGGGTGATCGATGAGTGAGGATGATGCATATATGTTACACTGACATATACATCTTGATGTGATTAGTCTTTCTGCCCCATTGTTCACCCGGAGCACGTCATCTGTTTAAGTCTTCTCAAACTATGGGTATAATGCCATTCAAACAGCTGAAACTGAGACAGCAGAATCTGACAGGCATGACAGAGTTGTGCTATTAGTCTGCACAAAACAAATGGCATTAAATCAAACAGTAATGCTGTCTCGTTTATTCTTGGTCTATTTTTCCACCTTAATTTGGATGCGTGCCGCTGAGCTTTAAAGACATTCTTTTTTATCAGTACATATTGAGCTAACGGGTCAGGCACGCACACTGTATAACAAGCACTTTATTTGAAATGTGTGTACTCAAACTAATCTTGATGACAGAAAAGGCATATATACAGTGCACCTGCTTTATCCTCCTGAAATAAAGGCGAGTTAATATGTGACTTGTCAGAACTTGTTAGGTTTCTTACTTTTCCCGATTTCTTTTCTTTTTTTCCTGATTATCTCTGTCTGAAGCCGGGGGAATAGTGTCTGGAGAAAGTCTATCCTCTCTGAAAAAAGGAGAAATATTGTCTTTTAACAGCCACATAAAAGGGGAGATGCTGTGAGCCACTTCAACACGGTGGAATAGCCTGCAGGGATTTAAACAGAGAGCACAGGCTTGGGCAGAGCTGATGCTGTCACGCACACAGCACAAACTTGCAGTTTATGTGGGAATTATAAGCAAATAGTTATTATTTTCACAAAATTGAGCATTTCCATTCTAACTAGGACTAGGGATGATAAAATATTGAAAAATCTATTAAACATTAAATTTTGAATACTTGCTACATCTGTCTCCAGCTAATTGAGTTGCTACCAAGAATGTTAGGGCTCAGGAGGATAATTTGTCAGTGCAAAAACATCGAATGGTCCAATTTATTGCTTGCTGCAGGCTGCGAAGTTCCAACAGTCTTTGATCAACCTTTTTAGGTCAGTATGACTTGAAATACAGAGAGAGGTCTCGGAAAACCAGAGAGAAAAGATTGTCTTTCTCTCCACAAAGAAAGGAATAAGTATTTCTGTGGTCGCGCACTGTTTGGTTGTGAAGGATATGATGAATTCTTCATGGGAGCACGAAATCAAGGATAGGCGCTGAAATATGGAGAAATCACCTATGCTGTTTATTTGGCATTATGCCTCAGCAATTAGTAAAACATTTATGATTGAGGCGGCAGTAAGCGCAACTGCGAGTTTAACTGCCTCGTCGTCACTTCACATCAATAGAGAGACGCCCGTCAATAGATCCTCCTCAAACAGAGCAGTTCAGACAGCTGGTTTATGCTTATAGCAAGAGAAGTTCAAGTCAAAGCCGTGAAACATGAAACATGAGCCACTGATAGTCGACGCCATATTATTGTTTCAAACAAAGAAGATTCTTGCACAAAACAAAGTGAGATCAACAAACCTCTTTATAAACTTTGGAAGGAGTTTGTTTACTGAATACATATTCATATTCAATTTTGCATTACATTTGGCGTTTCAGTCCCAACACACCTTTGGTTTATTGATGAACTAGTTTTATAAATGCTGTACTGAAATTATGATATTATCATAGGCATACTTTTAGAACAAAGACACAGTCCCTCTATATATGTACTCTAATTTTGAAAACAATTAGAAATCACTTGTTATATTAATATTTGCTGTTATTTTATTTAATAATCATTCATGTGGATTGAAATACTGTATTCTAGTCACTATAAGGCATTTTTAAATATTTCATTTATAATTTCAATTGGAACAGCAAAAACATATGGTAAATCAGTCATTTCTTAGTAACATCTTGTGCCGGATATTTAATCAACTTTTCATTTATAATACAGATCCAAATCAGACAAGTCACATTTATATTCTATAATAATTAAGATTGCTGTTTAACATTGATAGTGAAGTCTGATTACAATAAGACAAACATTATTTTATTTAAACTTCATTCTCAATGTTACACAGCTTTCTTAGTCGTTACACAATTTAAATCAGGAACAGTAAGATTAGCATTAGACTAAGTTGTTTAAAAGTGTCTAAATCTAACTAGATATAGCAATTAAGAATACTTTTTCTCATTGTAGATCATTAAAAAAAGCACTTAACATAACTTTTGGGTTTTACAAAGTATAAGACAGCTCATTGTTCTTCATTTTCTTACCGTTCTTTCTGTTACTGTCTGGTTAACCTTGACAGTGTGGGGAGCTGCCTGCTTCTAGAGGGCAGGCAGGAGTCTACTCCGCTCATGCCCTCAGCCCATTCATTATCCTACAGAATGATCCCAGGTCGCAGGGCCGGAAATTTTAATTATGTGGGCCATAAATGGAAAAATTAAGCAGCACATTTCAAAAATGCTGAATCGGTATAATGAAGTTTTTGGATGGCAGAGCCAAAGGGGAAAAGCTGCAGCGTCCTAATCTGCACATCAGGTTCATAAGAGTGGAGCCAGGACATCTATCTGAAGTGTGCGCTGTGACAGTTGTCTTTTAGAGGCAAACACTGCCATTATTCTGCTTTACGAGCTCGGGTTAAAATACTACATGGCACTCGCGGTTTAACAACTAGTGTATGCCTCTCTGTCTGGTGGAGTACGTGCTTCATCTTAGTAGTAAAATCTGACTTAAGGTTCATACCCCAGACTGGCCTGTAAATTAAAGTGAGATTCACCTTCACTTACATTTGGTGTCAGGCTAGGAGAAATGAGCAGGGGCTACGAGTCACTCGCTCCTCTGAGGCATCTGTAGATCAGTGATCCGGCCAGCCGCCCTGTGGGCACTGGACATAATTAGGAAAAATCAGGCATCGACTTGGCATACGCTTCTGGCCACTGTTTTCCCGCAACTTGCCATGTTTACCAGCTAATGTTAATTAACAACTGAGCCGCTTCAGTAGAGCTTTTGCCCTTTTTGTCCTGTTAGAACTATTAGGTGCTAATCCATTGCAGTTCAAGGGGCTAATTTTGAGTTTAAAATTAGACAACCAGAAAAATGCACAGCTTGGTGCAAAAGAAATATGTCGCATACCAAATATGTGAAATGTAAATTAATTTTGAAATAAATCTCATCCATTTGGTTTGCAATTAAATACAATATAACTGAAACCTGAACCTCTCTTGACAAACTTTTCCTATTATATCATATTCTAAAGTCCAATAATGAATAAGAAAAGGATAATTTGCTTAAATAATAACACAGCGGCCTTAGAATCTACTTAACAGAAACAAAGATTTTAAAAACCTTGTGGAAAAAACAGGAAAAGCTTTGCTTTGCTGCGCACTGTAATATGATTAGTAGGAGCATGCGAAATGTCTCATAGGACTGCTAATGTGAGCAGGAAAACTCTATTTCTCCGCTACAAGGTTAGATAGAGAGAGGCATTTAAAAGAAAACTGTGGTGATGCATTAATTAGGCAGAAAGCTAAAAGAAGGCCAAATCTTTTGGGAGCTGTCTAACTAAGAATCCAATAAAGATTGAGGAGCTTCATGCAGCTCCTAGTATTCAACAGGAAGCACCAGACACTACTGCGCTCAAAGAAGTCTTCAATTACCAATTATGCATTCAGTCATACAAAACCCTCAGGTATGTAAAGGGATGCATTTTATATATATATATATATATATATTATATTAGAGGTGGGCATAGATTAATTTTTTTAATCTAGATTAATCTCAATGTAATCTTGAGATTAATCTAGAAAAAAATGCTCCCCCCCCACCCCCCCCAAATGATCCCAATGCCTGTTTTTATAGTGTAAACCATAAATATGCCTCCAAATGTTCTTCCAGATCACTTTCATTTCATTTGGAACTCAGTTTAATACATTACCCTTAAAGAAAATGTAAATATTAACCCGAGGTT
>JBBPDC010000129.1:8940327-8954818 GCA_037974485.1 Hemigrammopetersius urotaenia | reverse complement strand
AAATGCAGAGGAAGTATTTCGTGCTGTTCACACTGTGTGCTGTGGTGTGTTCATGTATGACCAGATTGTCACTTTCAATCCAGAAGTGTCAAATTCCCACAAATTATTTCTCTGTGTAATTTGTGCTGATTAATAACCTAATATTGGGATCTTAGCACATATGTAATATATGTACAACAATTTGTAGACACGCTTTCAGCCAATTCAGGCCCCGGAGGGCCTCAGAAGACTGCCAGAGCATGTAGTATCCGTTCTTCTGGGTAGACTTTACTCTAGAATACTCCTGTAAGAATTAGTAAGGTCAGGTACTGATGTATTAGTTGCTCTGGATCAAAAAGTTCACTTGAACTCACCCAGATAAATGTATCTCTTGCTAGGGGGAATGTCACCCCTGGCAAGAGACATTTGCACACTCATTGTGTTTACAAATGGTAAATGTGCTGCTTTTCCTACATTTGTGTCCCTCTGTGCATGGCCCTAGTGGTGACAGGAACCATATAAACATGCAGTAATTAAGGAATCAGTGTCTGTTTGCCTCTCTTTTTTGTTCTCTTTTTTCTTCTGCTTTATTTTAGTTGTTCAATGCCCATTTAGACTTTTGTTTAGAATTGCCAATCATGTCGAGTCTTGCCTTGGCTTTGTATAATTAATAACAGAGTGGAGCTGAATTGTTCGTCATCTTCTGTTGCTGTTGTATTAAGAGTGTAGCAAGGCTTGTCTGCAGGCGTGCTCTGACATGGCTGCTACTTTCACAGGTTATTATGGGGATGGACTGAATGCTATCATCGTCTTTGCAGTTTGCTTTATGCCTGAGAGCAATCAGCCAAACTACAGATACATCATGGACAATCTTTTCAAGTGAGTTCTCTTTAATTGCACAAGGCTTACTTGATTTTAATATATTAAAGATGTGCTGTGCTGTTGCAGTTAAGAACATTTCGTGAAGCTATACGTTTTGCTGAGCTGTTCAAATTATAAAGGAACTAGATGACCAGCACAAGTTTCAGAACATTTTGTCTTATAAGCATGCTTGGTTAAAATATTACTTATCAAACATGTGAAATGGCTTATTGAACTTTTGAACTGGGGGGAAATGGTTTAATCCCATGAATGATGAATGAATCTGTGATTCTCAGGTATGTGATAGGCACACTGGAACTGCTGGTGGCTGAAAACTATATGATTGTTTATCTGAATGGTGCCACCTCTCGTCGCAAGATGCCCAGTGTAGGCTGGCTCAGGAAGTGCTATCAGCAGATAGACCGGAGGTGAGTAATGCAGACTCATCGCAACAAGCAGCAGTTTCTAACTGCCTCTAATACTGTAGAAAGTCAAGCAGTTTTTACAACAGTCATTTTTAATGCATTTCAATAAATGAGGATTCAATTAATTATGTTTATTCATTAAGTATCTTAAAGCTAACAGTCACACATTTCAATGTCAGCTGTGGATTACATTGGTACATCCAACATTATACATGAGTATTATTTGTATTTTTTTGTTGATTAGTGTCCCCGTCTTCTCTGTTGTAGGTTAAGAAAGAACCTGAAGTCTTTGATAATTGTCCATCCTTCTTGGTTCATCCGCACTCTCCTCACTCTCACAAAACCTTTTATAAGGTAAATCCACGTTTCTTACATGTAATGGAACAATGTTTTTGGAACATACTTTGTTTCTTTATGCCATATTTAAATTTTGCCTGTTTCCCTTCCAGCACCAAATTTAGCCAAAAAATTAAGTTTGTGTTCAGCCTGATAGAACTGGCTGAACTTGTTCCAATGGAGTACGTGTCAATACCAGAATGCATCAAGCAGTAAGTGACATTGCTGTTTTCTTTTCTTCCCATTCATATTACTTTTGTGATTGTTTCTACAGGGCCATTGAAACGGTTTTGTCCCTTTTTGTTTGTATTTTTGTTTTTGTTTTTCCAAATAAATCAAGCCTTTTTTGTGCAAATTCTAGTTTCTCGAAAAACATAAAAATGTCAACACTTTAAGAACAGTTAATAATGTCAATGGTCAGCTGTTTTCAAATAGTTACAAAGCTAGGTCCAAAGTCATATTTATTAAATGAGCAGCGAGTCTTTGCAGCATGTAATGATGATCCATATAGAAGTAAAGAACACTTTAAGCAATTTGCAGGATTACCCCATCTGACTTCAATGTTTGTGATAAGCATGAATACGGAAAACCACCTGACTGATTAATTTAAAGCAAAAAACAGCTGCTGCGTTCAAGGAACTGTATACCAGTTTTTGCTAGTTTGCTGCAGTTTCAGGGAGTCGCACAAGAGATCTACTTGTATCTGATCTAGAGCTCAGTCATGTAGCAAGGCAATGACTCGGAACACACAACAGTGTACGTATAAATTATGTAAGGAATAAACATTAGATTGAAAGGAACACATTCAAAGTCCAGGTTTAAAACCATTTTGTAAGCTACAGCAGTTAATGCTCAAAACTTTCTTAAGTCTCAGAGTCAACCTTGCTCTGATTAAGACTCTGATTAAGGTTTTTTCTCTGGTTTCTCTGGTTTTATTGCACAGTGGTACCTTCTTTTATGTCTATATATTTTATGTATAGTATTAATAGGTTGAAGATAAATAGGAACTGAGTACATCATTTGCTAATAACAGGATTGATGTTTTTTTTTCTAGTTTGGAATTTTAGTCTGAGAATCAGCTGTGGGGGGCCTTTTTAATTTTGTTGACAAAATAAAACATGGCACTGTATAGTTTAGCAGCTGTAACTGAGAAATGGTTATCATGGCTTTTGAATTTCTTCATTTCCAAATTCGTCGACTCTTCGTCAGCCTTGCATCTCTGTAATGGTATTAACAAGAATTCTGTCTTTATAGAAGTGCTTAAGGTGCCATGCCTTTTCTGTTTTAAACAGTGTGTGTGTGTGTGTGTGTGTGTGTTTGTAAGTGTGATTGGCTGCTCTTGGCTGTCAAACCTTCAGAAACTATCTTATACCTTAACCAATTTTCCTGCCCTTCTTCTAAGGTTTGATGAAGAAAAAAATAGGAAAACACGTAAAAGGTATCGGTATATTCGCCCCCAGGGCTTCTGCCAGGTCTCTTTTGTATTGCACAAAACTAACAGTTAATTGGCTTCGAGAAACATTACTAAAAAATTTCACGCATGTCTTGTTTGTTGCCAGATCAGAATGTGCTCGCTGTCAGTTGTTGTTTGTGAAAGGTCATTTACTCTTGTTATAATTGCTCACTGCATGTACAGTTTTTGGCAGATGATTCTTATTAGCACTTTTTCAGTGCAATACATACTTTTTTTGTTTTTTGAGTTTATGTAACATTGCCACTTATAGTGATATTTTTCTGTTGTTATTCAAACTATTGATTTGGTTTACCTAAAAATGTTGCATCATAGAAACAAGTGTGACAAAACTCAACTTTTAGAGGAAACTCTAAGGAAACAGACTTAAAAAGTTAAGAATTGTTCGTGATTGTGCATTGTTGTCACATTTCTCCATAATGGCCCGACTCAAAGAGACAAATAAAATTCCTTGCTAATAGTTTGCTTAAAAAACAAATCTGCAGATTTGGATGCTGACGCTGTTTCTGCCATGGTGCAGTCTGAGTGGTATGTATAGCTAAGCTGCTTTCTCTTTACAAAGGGAAAGATGGGAGTACGCAGTCACAAGTGGTGCATTTTTGTTTCCGTCACGTTAGGGGATTTCTCTGAATTGCATGCTTCACAGCTAGTTGCATGCCTCACCCTGCCCAGCCTTGCACAGCACTTTTACCCATTTGTGCTGTCTTTGTGGAACTTCCAGTTGAACTAGCACTTGCCATGGGAGAAGAATGAATGATTCTTGGGATAACTTGAATACTTCTGTAGTCAACTTCAGGTATATCAGGTTTAACCACAGACACGCACAGAGCACCAAAATCGTTCCAGGTCCCAAAAATATTGCCAAAAAATAAGTTGTATGCCTAGTTGTATGAACAGGGTGACCTCATATTCGCTTTTAAACTATGTTTACTGGCCCATTCATCTTGCTTTTAGTAAATCCTTTGAGAATGTGACCTCCATGTTATACAATGCCAACAAAACAGAGTAGAGACATGGTGTGACTACACAAAACATGACAAGCCACTGCTTTTGTTTGCTTTTGCCGTTTTGTCTCCGTAAACATTAATATAGTCACCTCAGCTGTTACCATGTTCATTGTTGATCTTGCTAAATCAGAGGTAGTAGTGTCTGCAGGGGATGTTTAACTGGTTCCTATCAGCCCCCTACTGGATAGCTGTTATTCTTCCCGATAGACAAAAGGACTTCAGACCAGTATTTTGTGCAGTAAGATCAACAATGGACTCTTTTCATGAAAGAGAGCACATATCCCACCTATCTGCATCTCCACCAGGCTGTGTGTCTCACACACTTGAGCTGAAGCTTGTTTTAATAAGCACTAAATGGAATTTGAATGAAAGTTAGTATGGTTTTTATTAGCTATTAGCCCCAGTGCTGTGCTTGTGAATGGTTTTACAGGCGTCTAATGGGCGTCATTTCCAGTTTTGATTCATTTTGTCTCTGCTTGTTGAATGTTTACCAAAGCTCTTTAATCAACGTTAATCAAAAGAACTTTTTTGAACTCATTTGATCAAGCTAATCTTTGTCATGTTAAGTCACTTACTGTAAATTTTGTTCTAAATGCAATACTGTTAAATAATTTTTTTGATGGCAACTTCTCTTGATGACTGCCCTTTTGCCAAGCTGTATTCAGAGCTAATGGCTTTAAATGTCTAAATATTAAGAACTCTTTTAATTGCTGGTTTCACCTTCTGTGTTTATTATAACTGTTGTTACGTTTGTCCTCTTGTAGGATTGATCAAGACATGCCTGGCAAGGTGGAGATTGGAACCGCAGCAGTGCCAGAGTGAAAGTGAAGGACTAATGAGAGGGAATGAAAAATAAGGAATACCATTTTTTTTTGTCTCAAAGCTGGAGAAATCTTAGTGCCTTTCAAGACTTTGTTGTCTGTTACATGGTGGAACTTTTATACTTTATTATGTAAGTGTGCCAAACATTGGTTGAAATCTCAATGACGTGCTTTAAGCATTTTTATAACCCGAGTTGTCATTTTTCAACAATTACTGTTGTCTCTCTCATATTTAAGGCACTCTGTTTAAGATAGGTGATGCATGTTGAACTACATTACATTTAAATATATTTATATTCGAATGGTGATAAAGGAGAGATGTTAATATATATATTTTTTTTTTGCTTTGGACAGTCCTGTCGAGTGTTACATTTGTTTGGTGAAATCTCACAGCATAACTGTTACCGTTCACTGCTGCAAACTTTGTAAGGGTCATGTGTGAGGAAATCCTTGAGTATCAGCCTCTCCCTGTCTGTCCACTGAAAACGGATCGAACGATGTGTTTACTGCACGTTTTAATCATAGATTGTACTGAATCTCACCAGGTGACTTCTGTTGCTCACAGCTGTCATAATGGTATGGGAAGGGGGCTCTTGTATATTATTTTCTTGCAAGTAAATTTCCATGCACAAAACCAGTGTCTTTTGGAAATATGTCTATACTGTTTCACCACACATTATCTGTTTCTGTTTCTTTCTTTTTTTTTAAAGGGCAATGTATCTATACTAATCTGATCTATATGTTATGTAATTATAGGTTGGTAACAGCCTAATGGTACCAGAGTTTAGATGGGAAGCTTAAGTCAGCCGATATTCCATATGTTAAAAACCAGTAGACTGGTGGCTTATATAGTTTATTATCAATGGGAATTTGCTACCCAAGTTTTAACTATAGAATAGAGGTTCTCCATGCTTATTTGTGTGCTTTTTCTCATTTATCACTCCAAATTCTGCTCCTAAACTAAATACCAAGCTCATTATGTGCTGGATTTGGTGGGTTGGAGTAGGGGAAAACACAGAAATGTGTAGAGCACACTGTAATACAATTTTCCAATACAATTGTTTTTTGAAGTGGGGGACACACATATGGTAATCTATGTAAAGAAAATCTTCTCAGAACACAAAATAGGTCAAAATTCAATGATTAAAAAAATGTACTGTCTTTTTTAAAGCTGATGTTAAGAGGCTGTGAAACCACATTTAGGAGAGACATCATAGACAGGTAAAATAACTTACACTCTGAAACAGAATCCGCAGTTTCAGCCGCTGTTCCAGTGTGTTGGCATCGAGGATCTGAAGTGGTAAATATCCTGTGCTGTGCAGAACTTCTTATAACAGTCTCCGCAAGAGGGCAGCATGGCTGCTTTTTTATTTTTGCTTTAATGACTATATCAGTGGTCCCCAACCTTTATTTCGTCACGGACCGGTTTAATATAAAAAAAAACTATTTTCACGGCCCGGCCTTTAAGGAGTGTCAGATAAATATACGTATATTACACAAATAAATCATGCGCATGAAAATGGGGATATTTTAAAAATATAGTAATGTGGTATCTTTAAAATATAATAATAAACGTAAATCCAGTGTTTACGAGCCAACAACATGACAACATAACACGAGTAACATTTTTTTCTGTGCTGCCCGGGGGTTGGGGACCACTGCCGTAGATCATGAATAGAGAACCGTTTCTGGTTTTTTTCAGTTGTTTTATTAGAAATTAAACTGAATAAGTTTCAGTGAAAAGAAAGTAAGCTAAAACATTACACCCACTCCCTCACTTCTTATAGTGGAAATATTGATAACAGATTTAATCACCTGCAATAATGATTAGTCCAGATGGATTAATAATAATTGTGTTTCTGATCAAGCTTGATGGTGCTGCTGTTTTTCATTGAAAGGAGTCGCAACGCAACCAAACCTCAGTGAATGAATGCCTTATGTTTAAGATTAAGGGGTTTCACACTCCTGCCTTAAATCTACGTTCAAGGTAAAATAAGGCATTCAGTAGCGTTCACCATTCACCAACGCACCATAATGACGTAAGCGTGCTCCGGCACGAATGCAGAAATCTAATGTGAGTGCGGGCCAGAGGGGGAGTTGGGAGGGGGCACTGAGTACTAAGTTCGTCTCTGGTAGAATTAGTTTGCTAGCAGCTGTAGGTGTTTGAAGTTTAGGTTTACCAGTGATAGGGACGTGTGTACTGTTCTGGATATGAGCCTCTGCTAAAAGTCATAAATGTAAACATAATTAAATAACTCAGGTAACGTCTGTGGCCATAACGGGCTGCTATAACAACGTTTCAACTCGTTTGTGTACTTTTCATTAAAGGATCTGAGGAACGGTACGCGTACAAAAAAAACACAAACATAACGCTCGAGGCCTACTTGTAGTGTACTAGAAAGTATAAATGACTAATTTAATACTTTTTCAGACTAAATTGTAACATTTTAATTTTTATAAAATTAACTTTAAACTACAAAAATACTGCTTAATTTCAGCATAAAATAAGCATACACTAATACACTCGTACACTTGAATAAACTAGTTTTTGATTATGCCACTCTGTGGTTTTGAAAGTGACAGGAAATTTCTGACAAATCTCTTATTGAGAAACATTTACCTCTCTCCTATTGGAAGGGTCATTTTGACAACTTTAGAAACCTCTCCCACATTTCCCTGACTAATGTTTAAGTAACAAGCGTCATTCCACAAACCTTTTTTGTAGTGTGGGTGGTGCATTCATTGCACATTTCAAAGACTTCAGGCTGTTTAATAATTATTGTATTTCTGATCAAGCTCGATGCAGCCATTTGATACAAAGGGACATAATTATCTGCCCTCACTGACCACACAAGTCATGTGTGAAGTTTGTGGTGACAAACATATTTGGCCTGGCTTTTAGGCAGGTGTTACGTGTCAAAGTAACATCCACCTGAATCTTTCCATAGTGCATTCTGGTGCCATCCTCAGGTAAGTGATGCACACACACACAAAAGGCCATCCACATAATATGAATGAAATCGTGGCTCATCAGACTAGACTACCCTCTTTCATTTCACCATGGTCTAGTTCTAAAGCTCACATGCTCACTGTAAGTGCCTTTGGTGGTGCAATGGAGTCAGCAGGAGCACATTAATCCGTCTGCATTTTTCACATCATCATGTCATCATTATGCTTACTCATTTTTTATGCTTCCAACACATCGACCTCAACAATCAAGAACTGGTTGCTCACTTTATAATGTTATTATACTGTTTCTTACTATTTTATATTATCAATGCAGATGGTGTTTCCATTCTTTCGCATCATTAAGATTAGATTTTGAATGCTGAACTGACAGATTACTAGTGTATTTTTATGACACCTGGGTATACTAAAGCTATTTGCCATACTCAGAAACAAAATTAGGCAACCTTCACTGGTTTCCTGAGGAAATTGCTTGCGTTACGACTCGTCACACAGAGACACAAAATCGAAAACAATATAATGTTAAAATATAAGTCCAATAACACTCTGAATAATACTCTGTACAAAATACACTATACTTAATGTTAGCTGCCCAAAACCAAAACATCACTTTTAGAGCTTCCAAAATAAAAAAGCGTATTATTTTGGGATGAAAAAATGAAGTGCAGTTAATATTTATTTTTTCTGCTGCTTTCCTTCCTACTTCCTACAAACCCTTTATGGAAAGTACATAAATGTATTGAAATGTTGATATGACACCATCTTGAGCTGCTTGCAAACTGTTTCTAGCAGAGACGAACTTAGTACTCAAACCAGGCCCTCACTGGTCACACATTTTTGTCATGTGTGAAGTTTGTGGTGACAAACACATTTGGCCTGGCTAGCTTATACTGTGTCGTAATTAAACCACTGTAGTTCTGAAAGGGCCAAAGATAACTGCCTCGCTGTGTAAGTACACATAGTTGAGATGATGATATACACTTTGACAATGAGGAAAAAAAAAAGGTTTGCTCATTGTTTTTTTCCCCTCCAAGCAGTACCTCCATGGACTGGACTAGTTTGTCTAGCAAATCCCACAGATGCTTAATCAGATTGACATCTCAGGAGTTTGAAGGCCAAGCCAACATCTTGAAGTCTCTGTCATGTTGCTCAAACATGTTTTTCAGTGCAGCAGGGCACATTATCCTCCTGAAAGAGCCACTGTCATTACCTTTGTTATGAAGGTCTGGAACAATGTTTAGGCAGGTGTTACGTGTCAAAGTAACATTCACCTGAATCTTTCCATAGTGCATTCTGGTGCCATTCTCAGGTAAGTTAAGCACATACACACACAAGGCCATCCACATAATATGAATGAAATCGTGGCCTTTGATGGTGCAGTGGAGTCAGCAGGAGCACATTAATCCATCTGCATTTTTCACATCACAATTGCTTAGATCATCATTATGCTTACTCATTTTTTATGCTTCCAACACATCAACCTTAAGAACTGGCTGTTCACTTTATAATGTTATTATACTATTTCTTGCTCTTTTATATTATCAATGCAGACGGTGTTTCCATTCTTTGGCATCATTAAGATTAGATTTTGAATGCTGAACTGAGAGATTACTAGTGTATTTTTATGAGACCTGGGTATACTAAAGCTATTTGCCATACTCAGAAACAAAATTAGGCAACCTTCACTGGAAATTGCTTGTGTTACGACTCGTCACACAGAGACACAAAACCGAAAACAATATAATGTTAAAATATAAGTCAAATAACACTCTGAATAATACTCTGTACAAAATACACTATACTTAATGTGCTTAAGTGCAATGGTTATGTAGTGTGTCAGCTTTCAATACTATAGATAAATAAATTACTAGTAGACTAGTTAACACAAATAGTGATTTGGAGTAGTGTTCTATACTGACTCTGTTATTGTACATAACAGAGATAAACATGAAGGTATTTAATGTAATTTAAATTTCAAAAAAATATTGTGTCCACGTTAAAAACAAGTAGGTTTTCCATCTCCACTACATTGCAGTTTAGGGTAACTAGGTTCCTCTTGCTGGTTAGAGTTTGTGGGATTGATTAAGGAAGCTGAAGTAAAAAAATAAATGTGTGACAAAATTAAGGATTACAACAGACCGAGAATAAACTGCACTGGTAATCGCACACATCCTCCACTGAACCTGGAACATCACCATAAGCAACGTCTTCTATATTTCAAAGTTTTTAGTGCCACCCAGCTAGTGTTAATGTAAGAAAAGTCAAGAAAACATATAGATGGGTATTTTTTTTATTCTGTTCAAGGGATGCATAAGAGAGTTTATAGTGATGACAAACATCTGTGCCCCACAAGCTTCTCCGTTTGTTGTTTTTATTGTTACATTAACATATCAATGTTATATATTGATTTTACAGATTGTAGCATCGCTATCTGGTTCAAAGTGTTACGTCATGACGTTGAACAGTAGAAAAAATATTAAATAACATTAACATTAAAATCAAATGTGCAATGTCTTTTATATGTATAGACCTACAGGCTGAGAATAAATTATTACGAACAGTTCATTTCATTATAGTCCTTTTATCAATGCTGTGTAGTGACTGACCACGAATAGCTTTGTACCTCAAAAAAGCCTCCATGCATTTTATAGCAACATCGTCCACTTCTGGGTCAAACTTGTTCGCAAAGAGATGTTTCTGCTTCACCATCCATTTCAGGTCCCCAGCACCATAAACACACACTGCATGCCTGTGTTCTCCTGTGCATGGTGGGTATGGTGCTCCATTCATTAAGTCCCCCTCGAGATAACTCCACTTGACCAGCCTCGCAATGGCCAACATGTCTGATTCGTGGTATTTTTCATTGGGTGGGTTGGATCCAGGAACATCAGGCATTCTCTGTAAAGTAGCCCACATGTGTTCATCTGGACTGTATGTGTCCTTCTCCCATTCCATGAAGTTCATGATCTCCGCACTTTTGAAGAGATGCTCCATGAACTCTCGTGTGGCCACAAAGTAAGCATTCCCGGAAAACATGGGGGTCTTGATGGGTGGGGGGGTCTTCCTGATGCCTGTCCTAATTACTGTAGTTGTGACATTATGATGATATAGCCAGCGTCCTTTTTTGTAGTCATTCGTGGCCTCGGACTCCATACTGTTCCTTCCGTTGAGCTGTTTCAAAGACTGAACAATCTCTGCGTTGGTTTTGATGGGGAAATCTGCCCCACAGGTGTTGAGCAGATACTTCCACTGAACTGGATGCTTAAGAAGGTCCTGTATGCAGTTGATGTCGGCTTGAACTCGGGACCAGGAGGCATAGACCACGTCCTCCAGTTTACTGGTCACAAATACATTGGGGAAACAAGACACAATAGCCTTTACAGCCTCCTTGAAAATTTCAGATGACTTCTGGTCCAAATGAACACAGTATACATTCTGAGGAGTGTAAATAGCACGGAGGAGCCTCTCAAACATTTCAATCTTCTCATGGATCACCATGGAGTAAGCAATTGGGAATTCTTTCTCTTCCTTGCTCAGAGGAACTGTTAGGAACCCTCTGTCGCTGATGTAGGCTTCACAGTTCTTAGTTGCGTTTAGGTAGAAGGACTCTGATAAAAGAGTTTTTTTTATCCTTGACGCAAGCAGATCTCCGAACTGTTGGTTTTGTACTCCATCCATGTCTCCCTGGAAGATGGCTGAGCAAGCCTTTAATTCCCCAGTATCCTGCTTTATGAGGTATGCATTGTCCAGTTTCACACTCCGACTGCAGCCTTTTCTTGGACGGTTCATTAAAAGATATGTGACTGAAAAACTAATGAAAACAAAGGAGATGTTTCTCAGCACCTTTTTTTTGCTAAACGCCATATCTTAGCTGAACTGGAGCTGAAGTCTGGAAGTCAAAGCCACATCAAGAAACCGGTGAATGTTACACAGCAGTCGGTGTGACACTAAAGAAAACTGCTCAGCACCAAACAATAGGGAAGTAAAGTGATAACTGTTAGCACACCAAGGGATGGGCTAAATTGAATTACGCAGTTCATGATCTCACAGTGGAGGTGTGGCTGTCATCTATACAGAAATGAAAGCATATTTGTCTTGGAAAAGAAAGAGCTGCTTGTTCAGCAAACACGTGGACAAAAGTTCAAGATGTAACTGTAGGTACCAGAGGTGTTGAGTGAACTTTTACGCAGTGAAAAACCGAATAATACGAATAATTCTCAAATAACTATTAAATACAATTATTAAATTTTCAGCTTCAGAAAAATGTATGTCCAATAGGTTAGTTAGTTTAGATAGATAGATAGATAGATAGATAGATAGATAGATAGATAGATAGATAGATAGATAGATAGATAGTTTATTTGTCACATACACAGTTACATGTACTGAAATGGGAAGAGTTGCTGCCAACGTTGCGGCGCATTCATACAGAGTTGGAAATACAAAACATGAGGAAAGGATCAGAGGACAGTTTGGGAAAAAGGGGAAAAAAACACCTCAGCAAGACATGACTATAGTGGGGGGATAGTCCGATGTATGCAAAATCTGGTCCTGCTGCCGACATTCACGAGATTCAACAAAAATCAAAAAGCAAACTAAAGAGTTCACTGATTTTAGAGATGTCGTGAGGTACAGGCGCTGTCGCAGATTGGCTTTGGAGAAAGGACAAAACAAGTGAAGGCGGGGTGGTTGGGGGTAGGGGGTTGGTGTGTAATCAGTATCTGTATCTGTGTGTGTCAGTGTGTGTGTATGTGTATGTATGCCTATGTAGCATCAGCAGCTACATAGGCATAGGGAGAAGGGTTGGGAGAAGGAATTCGGAGCGTCTTCTTATCTTGTTTTCTGAGGAGATTGTCGTAAATCTAGCAGCGGCCTTGAGGCCAGCGCCGAAGAGGGAAAGTCAGATAGAAAGGTTCAGTTCGACATCTGTTCCAATTTAACAGAAAATCTAATGTCCATAACCGGTCTCAATCAGTCAATCAATGGCCAATTTCTCTGTTCATTCTTTCCAAGATGTAATCCAAATCCCGTTGTAGAACTGCGAATCTCTCCGAGATGTCCGAGTGTTACCATGTTTTATGTTTTAAGTTTTTCAAAAAAGTTTGGAGTAGGATGTCATGTCCCGGCCTCATTTCTGTGATTTCGAGGCATGACAGATGGGCTGACCTTTCCAACGAGGTGCAGCAGGTGCTGCCACAGGCTTGTGGGAACCCATGGTGAGCGCAAGGAGTGCAATCTCTGCCCTCTTGACCCAGGGCAGAGATGAGCTGACCAGGAGGCATCGATTCACCTCCCAGGGGTTAGTGTTTTGGATCAACTCGGAGGACGAGGAGGGAGAGGACGACTGCTACAGCTGGTCAGTGGACATGGTGACAATCTTGCCTCCAGAGGTGTTCGGGAGAATGGGACGGGGCTTCGCGGAAACCCCAATTCAGGTCTGCTGCCCATGGAGTCGCTGTACTCCTTGTGGGCTGATCCTCCACGTTCGTTCTGGCTCGTCCTGGCAGGCGAGTCACCTGTCACTCCAGCAGGTCCTGTCAAGGCTCCAGCCCTCATCACAGATCCAATCCCTAAGGCCCCAGTAAGTTGGCCTACGGCCCCGCTTTTGATGCCGCCTCACTGGAGTGACACAGGACCCTCCTGACGCTCTGGAATCGCGCCCTTGGGGTTTCACATGAATTTTTAAGGGGGGGTAGAAGGGAAAAGCGGCCCCTGAGGGGAGCTCCTCTACCCCGGAGGACATGAAGGGACTCCCAATGACCAACATGTGGAGCGCACATTTGGGGGCAGCAGCGCGGGGCCCATGTGGATTTTTTTTTTTTGAGGTTTCCTGAGTTTGTATGTAGGTCTTCGTGCAATTTGGTTTTGTTTGAGTGTTTGTAAATAAAGTTAAGATGGATCCCTGCACACACGCCTCATTCCTTGTGGTCTCGAGACAGAGAATGAATTGTTTTCAACCAATAATTTGTGTTGTGTTAGTACTGAGTTGTTAAATTGGATGATTTTTTTTCACAATTCTATCTTTGCTTAAAATATATGAATTTTTTATTGTATCTTTATGTGCCTGCACACACAAGACCTATCCAAAATTGATGAGGTGAGGTAAAATAAGCAGACAACAAAGTTTATTTACTTTGCTAAACTGTTCCAGAAACTCAAGCAAAATTATAAGCTGTAGGAAAAATTCTTGGAAGGTTTTCTAAAACAGAGAAAGTCAGTCAGACTTGTGAGGCACGGCAAAACAAGTTTGTTGAAATAGCACATTATCGTCAGAGTTCATTCAGTGTGCTTAACAGAGGTAAAATAAGCATAAAGCATGAAAAGTAAGCAATAAAAAGAACCATTTAGTTAATATAGAATAAAAGTAGGACTTAACTTTAAGTTAAACAAAGGTTTAAAAAAGCAATGCAGACAGAAGTGCATTTGTGCGGATCTTAGTGGTCGCTGAAAGCAGTGGAAAACAGGACAGACTGATTCCAGTTTCATAACAGGGCATATCTGTTCTCCTGATCTGAAGTTGAAGTTGAAGTTGAAGTTTATTATCATATGTACAGAGCACAATGAAATTCTTACTTGAACACCCTCTTCACAGATAGAACATAAAGACATAAAGGACATGAAAGA
>JBBPDC010000129.1:8918921-8933272 GCA_037974485.1 Hemigrammopetersius urotaenia | reverse complement strand
TCTGTTATTGTTTCATTAAACCTATCATTCTCCCCTTAACGTGTGTCCTCTCCCCTTTTCCCCTCGCACACACCTTCCTAACACATGTAGTATTTTCAAACAGGGTAAGTGAACCTAATAAGATTCCCATTCAGTTTATCCTTTAATTCATTTGGAGATGTCTGCATAGACAATATTTACCTGCGCATTCATAAGTGTACAATTAAAAGATCAGTCCAAACACCTGTCCTTTGGATTAATCTAGGCCGCTTATTAAATAGGTAAATACAGGCTGAACGAATTTACACAGAGCTTAACCCTCTTACAGAATCGGTCAACAGTCTTGTGCCTAAAGCTCATACGCACAGCAGCCTAGTGTACAGATATAGAGCTGATTTGCATAATAATTGTATATGGAAGGTATACAGGGTAAATCATATATATATATATATATATATATATATATATATGAACTAGTTTAAACAGGGTGGCAAAACTACCACTGTACAAATTAATGTGGTGGATACCTACATAACGTAGATGTGTTTAGTGTTGGTGATATGTTTATCAATGGTTTTTTTTGCTACATATGGAAAACTATTAACAAAACTTTTTACCCAGTGATATGACATGCTAACATTAACAGGGCAGCCAAGGTTTGTCAATTGCTAAATGATGTAGCAATATTTGCCAGACCTTATTTTAAATCTTATCTAAAGTAATGAGCAGCAATTGCTTCTATCACAGCTTTACCGCAGAGAAATTAAATTACAACCAACATCTGCTGACGTGAAAGTTTCTGAAACTTGCACAAGCCCGGCATCGTTGAGTCAGACAATGCTCAGCAATGGTGTTTGCTCAACAGAGGGTCATTGTTTGATGTGGACTTTGGCAGGAACTTCTTTTGTACGCAGAAGATTGAAAAATAAACAGTATTCTGACGTGTATTCTACACTGAGAAAACGTTTCCTGGACATGTGCATGGCATTTGACAGGAAGACTTCACACCCAGAAAGTGTACCTGAGTTCTTTTATTGCCTGACGTCCTTAAAACCCATTTAGTACATTAAAATACGTTAAGAGAAGAATATAGTGTCACGTGATCTCAGAATATTATCTGACATTCAATTGTAATGTACATTTTTAAAGCAGTTTAGTTATGGCTGGTTTATAAGTGTGATGTCAGGCTGAATTAACCGATAATCATATACCGATTGCTTATGAAAGACCAAATCTTGAATGTGTTGTCAAGCCTGTGCTATGACTGATTTCCCAGTGCTGCATGAAGGCGAAGGCTCTGTGTGCAAAGGGAGTTTTACCCTGTGGGGCAGTGGGTGACGCAGAGATGAGAGAGGAGGTGCAGGTAGCCAGGAGAGCAGCTCAGACAGTCTTTATGAGAAGCACCAGAGCAAGTGGCACACACATGATCACAAGGCATACAGAAACCCAGCTCGACCCCATCAGCCTCCTCATGAGCACTGTATGTGCCAGCTGGACACTCTGTCACACACGAGCTATCTGTAACACACACATACAATGAGATATACACACGAGACACAGATATACACACATACTTGGAATGGAAATATAAAACACATACGATTCAATGTTATTTAAAAGGAAACACCCAACAGGTTCCATTTAATAACTGGATGATTTTATAGTTTTGATAATGTTTTTTTTACTGCAGCACCACTTCACTACAGAATGAAATGCAATACCATCACCATCTTGAATCAAGTGTGACTTGGTCGCCCGAACTTACTTGATTTTGCATTTCTGATTAATTTTAATTAACATTACTCAATTAATCTGTGAGTATTCATAGGTGTATATGACAGACAAGTCAGCTTCAATCTGCTAATATTGCTGCTTATCACACCCTGTTACACTTCTTGCATCCTTGCATTATTCGTTGGCTTATATTGACAGTGTGGCATTACCAGTGTGTGATAATAATTCTCTAAAATATTATAAAAAGTATAGGCCTTTGTTGCATGTTTCTTTAGCACCGCACAATCTGCCAAACATCTACTGCAATGAGACAAAGATTTGAGAAACAGTGTAACTGATTAAGGTCGTGGGCTCTTACTGTGGAGGTATCGAGGCAGGGCGCATGTCTGGCAATCTGCAGGCCCCGGTCCTTCACAAGACTGGCAGTAACGATGGCATGCCTGGCACGTGAATTGGTTGTCATGGAGGAAAGTTCTGGGTGGGCACTCGGAGTCTCCCGTCACGCCACACATCATGGTGTTAGGGTCCAGTGCCAGGCCCTTTCCACACTGTGAACACTGGGTGGGCTCTGGGCCCACACACCGAGCACACGTCTGGTGACACTCTGGTAAAAACACAGAAGCAGAAAAGACTGTCTGTCATGCTGAAATGCTGCCTGTTGTACATTCAAACACATTGTTCTTTACTTCACCCTTAACAAAGTAGATATATTTTTCCAAATGTCACACTAAGCAGCATATGGAGTCATATTAAGTTCATTGTAGCCACTAAACTTATCCACATAATCACAAACCATTGAGGCATCTTGTAGATATTCACATGGTAACTGTCAAGGCTACACTTTAAAAAGGCAGAAAACCTTGATATTATATGCCTCTGGAACACAGTTATGGATGATTGTAGAGATTTTCAAGCATGTGTCTAAACTTGACAGGCAGTACAGGTTAAGAATACATATTTCCACAATTAACCATATAAAATCTTTGTATCCATTAAAATATTCTGACTGTTTCAAAAGGTCCCATATATCACCTTTTATCTACAATATACAAACAAAACTGCTTGGTAAATGGTAAACCACACTGACCAGTTCAGTAGTGTGGATGCCAGAGGTTATCTAGATGAGTTTAGGCAATTAATCACATTTAAACGATCAAATACTTTCAGACTGGTATTATTTGTTAAAGGAGGCCCTCCATATGGCCTGGAGTGCGTAACATGGATAATGACCTCACCCTGGCAGTCCATACTGGAGGTTTGGTAGTAGGTGCCTGTTGGGCAGTCCTCTGAACATGTACCCTCATACAGCTTCGGGGTAAGAGTGGAGCAGGTCTCGCAGTCATCAGGAAGAGGACCAGAGCATGTGGCACACGATACATGGCAGCGGATACAAAGGCCCTGGTCCAAGTCTTCAAAGTAACCCTCTGGACAACTGGCTTTACACATGCCATTCAAGAGCAGGTAGAGAAAACTGCACCCTGCAATAATCACAGGCACAAATCTCATGCACAAAGAGTGAGATAAACTCTTGACTTGAATACACACAAGGTATATGCAATAGAAAGCTTTGTATTTTTATTGCTATTTCATAGTCTCTATGTACATACAGTGTCAACATTATCGTGATTTAAAAAAATATCATAAGGACCTAAAATGGACCACATGATTATTGAACCTCCAGTTCATTTTGTGTTGATATTCACTGCAATACCATTAAAATCAGCTGCTTAAAACTGTGAAGGGTCCCCTTCTGCCACCACAATGGAGTTCATGAAATCTCTGAAAGTGATAACTGGCCTGTAAGTTGAAAGGTGGGGCCTCCAGGGATCAGACTAGTTTGTCCAGCACACTCTGCAGATTCTGGACTAGGTTGAGATCTGGGGCATATGGAGGTAGCATGTCCTTCCCTAGACCACTTTTGTTAGGTACTAACCACGGCATACTGGGAACACCTGCTGTTTTGGAGATGTTCTGACCCAATTGTGAAGTCATCAAAATTTGTCAACGTTGTTTAGATACTTACACTCAACACAGCAAGAAATTCAGAAATTGACTGTCTAATATATTTCACCTCCTTGACAAGTGCTGTTGTACTGAAATAATAAACTCATCAGTGGATTTTATGTTGCAACTGAATTACTCAGGTCTGTTCACTCACTGGTACATGTGTTGTTATCCGGGCAGATTTCACAGTGAGGAGGACAGCGTCGGCAAGTACCGTCCTCAGCAGCGTAGCTTTTGACAGAGCAGTTGTGTCTGCAGATGCCGTTCTCCAAGAAGAGACCCTCTCTACATGCCAGACACTGCGACCTACTTCCATCACATGTCAAGCAGACATCATCACATGGTTCACACGTCCCTTCCTCCGTCTCAAAATAACCACTGACAACAAAAATACACAACAGACACACATGCACACACATTTGGAACAGATTGCATATATAGAAATGACACCTAAGTCATCCTGCACAGGTTCTTTCTGCATTCTGCACTAATCATTGGCTAACTAGTTTTAGAAAGGCCAGTCAGTAACAATGCATTTAACTGGGCAATGAAAATAACCATGAAAATAGTCTAGAATAGAATATAGTCTTAAATTGTAAACAACAGAATTATTTGTCAGTATATGCTCAATGGTACAAGATAGGTGAATCCAAAACTGGCTTGTCTGTGTATATTACAAACAGCTAATGAAAAGGTATAAAATTAAGCATTAACTTTTCTCCATTTCTTTAAAAGTTACATCTTCATGCAAATTACAAAGTAATAAATGCTTTGTAATCAAGTTTAGCTGAGTACGTCTGACAAGCGTTGCCTTACATGATAATAGCTGGTTAATTACATAAATCTGCCCCTGGCCTGGCTGATCATTTCTTAGAGAATATGGTCTGTTTGAGGTGCTTCTCTCAATATTACCTGTTTCCATTAAGGAAAAAAAATTCCTAATTTCAAGGAACAGAACCCTAAAGGTTTTCATTCATTTGATTATAATATTTTTTTGCAACAGTCACTCACTCTGGGCATTCTGACCAGCAGCTGCCCTGAAAGAGAAAGAGCTGGAAAGTGCCAGTCATACAGCTGACACACTGATCGCTGCTCTCACACGCTGCACAGTTGGCCGAGCACCGCTCACACTGCTGACTGGAGCTATTTCCATAGAACCCTATTGGGCAGTGCTGCACACACACCGCATCCTGTTGCTCAAACATGTAACCTAGAATAGAGTACACAGAGATAAAACAAGAAACAGTTATATATGGTTTTTAAGATGACAGTATGATTAAGGTATGTTTAACATGACAGCAGGATATCGTCCGCGTATAATATTTGCATAGAGCCTAAGTACCTCTTCAACAAAAATGCAAACAAAGATACTGATGGAATAGAACATTTCATGCCAACATAATTCCTTGTTCCTTGTTGAGGAACACGGACCTTTCTTTAAAAAGAGTCGAATTCGTTCAATTTGATTTACTTGTTGGTTTTAATCTTTTAATATGTTTTTTAAAATACTTATCAATCCAAAAACAAAACAAAATAAACCAAGAAATACTGTGATACTTAGCATGTACCATGTTAAAGTTTTTAACTGTGGTGATGCACAGAATGAACCTGTTGATACATTACCAGCAGCACAGCTGTAGCAGTTCTGTGCCTTTGGACCGTAGCACGTCCCGCAAGTTACATCGCAATGACGGCAGTCACGAGTCGCACCTTTGGACCGGAAGACAAGAAATAAACATGCCTCACTGTTCATGCATCATTTTGCTATATATCATGCAACTATTTGCTTATATTTTCCCACAGTGTACAATGGGAGAGATTCTATTTCACATCAGGTATAATGTAGTTCTTAAGCATGTCCAGCAGAGGGCAGGCTCACACTGTTTGCAGATGAAGCTGCAAAAAACTGCTGATTATATACTGGCATTGTTGTCAAGTACAGCAATTTTTCATACGTGCGAGGGTAAAATCAGGCATAACCACTGTTTATGAACATCTGACATTTAAGGTTTGAATTTAATACCTCAGAGGAGTGACCATAATAAACGACCAGTTATTAACATTTTAGAATGCTGTGTGTGCCATTTAAAATAAATCTGTCCATTTGTCAGATCCAGTGATCAAAGGTCAATGCGACAATGATTATGTGCTGGTTTTACACTTACTATCAAAGTACTGGCCCTCAGGGCAGCTGAGTACTGGGCACTTTCCATAAATGGGGCGGTTCCAGCCAATGCACCTGTCACAGTCTCTCACTCCTGGGCCATGGCATGTCAGACAAGAGGTGTGACAAGGCTGACAGCGCCACCCTCTGGCATCTCCGAATGTGTTCTGGGGACACTCTTTCACACAGGCACCATCTGACAAATACAACACGCCTGAGTAACATTATCAGCCTACAGGGGCTCAAATTCCTGTTTAAACTCAAAAACAACCATCTTTATTTCGATTTAACCATTTTATCTATATGAATGTTTTCAGACAGTCATAGCACTGAGCCTTGCTTCTACATTTTGCATGTAGTTTGCATTCAATCCCTGTCTTCATGCATTTCCAAGTCAAATGTGATGTGCTGAGTAAACTGTGAGCACAC
This sequence comes from Hemigrammopetersius urotaenia, assembly GCA_037974485.1. NCBI lineage: Eukaryota > Metazoa > Chordata > Actinopteri > Characiformes > Alestidae > Hemigrammopetersius > Hemigrammopetersius urotaenia. The sequence goes on along the minus strand of JBBPDC010000129.1, from coordinate 8,926,962 downwards.
AGAGGCAAGTACTCGTATCAGCCTATATTGCACTGAAAGGACAAGTTCAGTAAAAAATGATGTTAACCGAATTTTCCCTTTGCCCAAAAAGGATATATATATATATATATATATAAACACCTTATTGGACAACTAATGAAGTAACAAAGATGCATGCTGTACACACTGTGGAGAAAGTGTCCAGGTTGGCAGGTCAGACAGAGTGTTTCACTCCTGCAGTCTAAGCAGGGCTCCGGGCAGCTCAAACACAGGCCCCGGCTTCGGTCCTCATAGCTCCTCTGGGGGCAGTGCCTGCGACACTGGTGCCTGTGGCTGCAGAGAGAAGGAACAAACAGCCTTTAAAAGAACATCGTTTAAATGTTCTGCTACTGGTCACAGTTCTCTTGGACAATAACAAAAGCATTGTGGAGTTTGTTATGAGTTTGTAGCTCACTGAAACACAGATAAGCTTGGTCAATATATACAGACTGAAAATCAAATGTAAAATGTAATTAGTTGCACCATATGGAATTATGTAATTGTATAATCATGATTAATTGCAGGATAAAAGTAATTTATAATTTATCTACACACACATACACACACATATATGAATGGCCAAAAGAACATTAGAACTAAAATCTGTGTTATGTTCAACTCCAGCTCACAAGTTCTTCTTCCAGCCTGAACAGTAGCACAACAAGTGGACTGGGACCCCCACGGCATACAGCTTGTTGAACTCTGCCACAGAGGGATGAGTGAATAGTAACCAGAGAAGTCCCTCCACCCCGAGTATGGAGAAAAGGGCAATAGCTCAAAGCAACAGTGCACCTGCTGCACTATCCTTACCATTATTCATCCATCAAAGCATCAACCATGAGTTGAACCATGAATTAAACCTTCAAACTCAAACATGTAAGGCTTTGTCATTTAATAGACAGAGGAGAGCATTAAAGCAATGCAAATATTTGTAGGCTGCAGAAAGAAAAGAACCTGCCATTCACTAAAACAGTTCAGATGGCCTTCTGGGTATCAGGTTTCAAAAGAAGTGACAGGTCATCGACGTCGGTGCATTGACAGGTAGAATTGTATGAGAATTGTATTACAATGAAATCACATACAAGACAGTGTCAAAGATGAGTGCACTTTTAAAGGACAGAGCAGAGAGAGAGAACGATACATGACGTAACGTCTACTTTTCTCGTCTTCATCAGACACGAAGACGTGTGGGGGCTCTAGCCTGCTAGGCACCTCCTGCTGTGTTGCTGTGCTGCTGGAATTAGGCGAGGAAGAGCAGCCAGGAGTACCACAACACATCCATCATAGCTGAACTAGACCAGGGCTCACCACACACACACACACACACACACACACACACAGACACACACACACACACTGTCCTAAATTCAGAGAACACCAGATACAGGAAGGAATCCTTCAGTGCAAACACTGCTCATTGGCTGAGGAAAAGTGTGCATTAGCATTGTTAGCCTATGGCACTAAGTCTTAGTATCTCACACTTCTTACTAGGATTAGTCTATACATTTATCATATCACACAATTTCAGCATAAAACCGCAAAACTGGTCAGAATTAACAGCAGGTATGCCCATAAAAAGATTTTGTCTCTGTTCCAACTAGTTACCTCACTTTGAAGCGAGCTACTTTAGTGTGACAGTGGACAAAGCCTCCACAGCAACAGAGCAAGCACAATGAAAGCATGCAGAATGTCTCGCCTCGGTTCATCTCTGAGTGCACACTCATTACTGAAAACTCCAAACCACAGAGAGAGGGAGAGAAAAAACAGACATAGATATTTGGGATTTTGTCTATCAGCACTATGTTTCTACTACCAACAGATAAAGTTATAAACTGAATATAGAATCTAAAATATTAAGGTAACGTGATGCATAAGGATTTTTGAGTTTGTAGTCAAGCTTACAAAGGTTAACGTGTTTAGAAAACCAGAATTATTCATTCGTCCAGCAAATATTACAATATTACAATAAAATATGTTTTAAGAGGAAGCTCAGCCAACACTACATTTACAGCATTTGGCAGACATTCTTATCCAGAACAGTCTAATTGTGTTACAGAGGTAACTAATGTAGCATTGGGAGTCCAGCCCAAGAACTTTGCCCAAGGGAATCAGCTGTAATATCCAGTGAATACACGCAATGTTTTATTAAACACATAACTGGAGAATTTGAATAACTTTTAGAAAGGAAATATATGGGAGCTCTTCATCAGACCCAGAGGTGCCAGTTATTTATCAGAAATTTTTTGAGACGTGTTTGTTCAAAAGAAATAATGACAACTTTAACCTTCTGAGCTTGAGTCTGTAATTTGTACAGCATAGTGGGTAACACCTTTGCCCTCCTTCCAGCAGACTGTGGATCCAGGGGAGCACATTGTTCTGTACCAGTAAGTGTCCCATGGACAAAACTCGCATGGACAAAAATGCAGCATTAGTTACCTCTTTAACATGAGAGATTAGAATTTGCTCTGAAAAAGATGGTCTGCCATATGTAATCTAGGTTAGTTTAGAGGATTTGATGTCAATTGAAAGGCCAATTGAGGTGTCAGGTTCTGAACATAGATTCAACTGTAACCTAAACAGCATAAGTGTGATGTTACCATTTCCACATAAAGTTCATTAACCATATAATTTGAACATTTAGACTACTTTTAGAAAGGAAATGTGTGGGAGCTCTTCAGTTGACTGTGCAGTGCAGATTATTTATTTTGTTGGATGTTAATTCAGCTCATTCCAGCAAAACTAGTTGTCTCTGCTCCATAGTCCATTATGTTAGTTTGGCTTCAAACATGATTTACATGTTTGCATGTTGTTTGGTTCTCTGCGTTTTAGCACTCATCGTATCAGCAATAGGTGTTTCATAAAGTAGCTGAATCCAGTCATTTGAATAGCTTGTCACTATAAATTAGGTCACAACACACTTTCAGTATCATCAGTATTTCTAGAATACTGGATAAATTAAAATTTTGCCTGTTCAGACTTCAAATAGCTCAGAAAAACTAAATACAGTAAAACTCTGCTAATCGTGGTTCAGGATTCGATTTTTTCGGAGAACCTAACTAATAACTGTTCGGGGAACAGTGATTTGCGGAAACCACTGATATCATCCTCAATTTTTTTTCAAGGCAGTAACTTTTTGCACATTTTTGTGCTAAATTATTACGAAAAATATTATGTACTAATTTTGTAGCATAAATATTAATTCAAATATAAATTCAGCTAAACAAAACACAAAGCAATCGCAAGTTGGCTGCTACTCTCGTGTACTCGTGTTTTTCGTTTTTGTTCCTCTTAAAGTCCTAAGATACCGCCCAAACGCCCTGCACCTTCTAAGACTTCTGGCAATGAACCTAAGCTCCAGAAAAAGTTTAAGAGTGCGATGAGTGAGAGAGAGAGGTGAAAGAAAGAAACAAAAAGCTCATAAGAGGTGGGTGAAAGCTTTACACTGAAGGATAGAAGGGGATGGATCTCAGGTAACCAGGCATGACACTGAGCTCAGGGAAACCTGATGCACACGACAGCAAGAGGCCACAACACAGGGGAGAAAGCACACAATCACGGTTCTGTTCCCCTCACACTGCCTGAGGGACACAGCCTGGCCGCACCAAGAAACTACATAAACAGCCGAACAAGTATTTGCACAAGTCTTTCAGAGGCAAATTAAATGCAATAAATAAACTCACAGAAAGTAGCCATCAGCACAGCTGTTGCAGTACTCCGGGTCATCTAACAAGACAACAAGCAACATAATAAATTAGCCCATTTAAAATAATAATATCCCAGTAAAGGGTCATTACTACTATTATAAGGTTAAAAGCAATATGTGAGTATATATGAACAGTTTATGTCACTATTCACAAGATGCCCTCTAAACTATAGTAATATAAAAAACATTTTCAAAATTTTTACTTGCACTTTAGAGCATGTACATGGCGACTAATTCCATTACTGTGAATGATGCCTGATAACAGTTAAAAACAAAAAATAAACAAATAAGGGACCTTATGACAATTTAATACCATAATGTCATAAATATTGTATTACCTCTTGCATTTCTGACATAAGTGGTTCATAAATACTCAAGCTGTTTAAAGCTGTAACATTTATGCTACAAAGGCAAGTAGAGTTTTTCTGTATTGTTAAAGCCTGAACATGAGGGCTGTAAGACTCACCAGCAGAGCAGGTCTTGCAGCCAGTCTCACAGTCAATGCACTCTCCTGAGTCGGGATCCTGAACCTGGCCTGAAATACAAGGAGTGGAACGCCTGATCAAGCATCTTAATACCTGATATGAACAGATAACGCCTTTTACAAAGCTAACTAACACAACCCGCTGGTTTAATATAAAAAAATGTGTTAGTTACCATATAATCATTAATCATATCTCAAACATTTTCTTATATACATTCACTGATATTAACGAAATATTACATCGTACACCGTATTTATTTATTATATTTTTATTTTATTATATTTCAAGTAACAGCAAGAAATCATCATCATCATATTATTATATTTTTTTCAGATATGCAAGTCATGTGGTCTGAGTTTTGATCACCATGTCTGAAATATGAGGCTTTCTAGATTTATTGTACTTATTATAACGTATTTGCACCAAAATGATTCCAAATTTTTGGAACCGATCTCCCACATAGAACTATTCGCTCTATACTTACCTGCACCACACAACTCTGTCAGGCAGAGCCCACTCTGGAGCTTATATCCTTCCTTGCACTTGGCACAGACGTGATCGTCGGCACAAATTTCACAGTTGGCTATGCAGGGCCGGCAGCTGTACTGCACTCGATCTGGGTAGAACTCCCGAGGACAGTGGGCTCTACAGTGGCCCTGATAGAGGAAGTGCTCCCTCCCATCCTCATCTGAAAATAGTCACAAAAGAGGGTATATGTTTCTTATTGCCCACTGCTTTTTGATCCTGTTCCACCACACAGGCCTGCTGCGAGAAGGTGTCCTTGTACACTGGTCTGAGTTTTTTTGCAGATTTTCTTAGAAAACGACGAACAAAAAGATGGCTGTCCCAGATCAGTGTTTAAAGGGCAACCTATTCCCACAGCCTAAGCACCTTCAAGCCTTCATGGCCCCTGCTGGGTATGCGGATCAAGAAATTACAACACAGGATCAAATACAGCTGATGATTAAAAGGAGTTAGGGGTTGGTGCTGTGAGCCATAGCCAAGCGTGAGAGAGCAGCACTAGCCTAAACACACACAGAAACACCTGTTACATAATACTACACGTGCAATACATCCTAAATCTGATCGCACAATAATAAAGACTAATAACCCCTCAAAATTAAATGCAGTCATCTGTTTGTGTCAGTCATGGTGTTTTCTCTAAATAGCAGCAGTGGGGGTGCTCTGACTGACAGTGTTTGGCAGGACTGGAAGAAAAGTAAACAAGGGCAATCAAGAGTGATGGAGAGTCATTGGTGGTGTGGTCTTGTTTTGCATACTTGATGGATGTACAGCCACCCGCAGTGCGCACATCCTGAGGCGGCAGAGAAAGCCTTAGAGTTACACACTGTCAATCTGAATGAAAATGTCATAAGAACAGCAGTTGCTGCAGCCTGCTGAAGAAAAGGACCAAGAAGAGCAGTTATTTTTTCAAGCTTGTAATTTGCTACAGTCATTATTAAGAAGGAACCTGGTTATGATTCAGTCAGTATTTCACAATCTGACAGTTCGAGATGAGGATAGGCCTGACTGGAACAGCCCTAGATTTGCTTCAGTCAATGCAAGCATTAATGAATCTACAAAGGTCATATGAAGACTAGTGGGTAAATTTTAGGACTTTAAACCAAACAGCTCAATTAAAAGGACCTTTGGTTAATTGATTTTTTAATTAGTTTTTGTCAAATGATCTTAATAGTGTCCAGTGGCACCGCACTATACTCAGTTTGCCCAAATGTAACCAAACAGACTTCCTTAGAGGAATACCATCTCAGACTGAGGACAAGAGGAAAACATGACCTTTAAATTTTTAATTAACTAAATAAACATAATTTTCTTCTTCTAGTTGCACCGTGGTATCTCCTAATACCACTGTAAGGCAGGGATGTGACTTGTGTTCCATACCTACTGATCGATTCATAAGGCCAGGACACCTTTTTCAATTCCTCCATAGTCCGGGTTTGAGGATCACATACCCATCATAGCTGCTTTTAGCTGTGGACAGGGGTCAGCACTGACTGATCATTGGCTACATAACCTCACACACAGCAAGTTCCCTTGTATTGTGTCAAAAGCACATCACCTATATTGCATCTTTTCGGCTTTTTATGCAATCTTTATTATGATCGACTAGGGATAAACTCATGTAGGTTGAATATGGATATACACTATATGGACAAAAGTATTGGGACATGCCTGTTTTTCAGGGTTAACTTTTGCCCTTACTTCCAATGAAGGAAACCATACCAAGACATTTTGGACAACACCACGCTTCCAACTTTGTGAGCACAGTTTGGGGGAGAACCTTTTCTATTCCAGCATGACTGTGCCCCAGTGCCCAAAGCAGGATGGGTAGGTTTGGTGTGGAAGAACTTGACTGCCCCGTGCAGAGGCCTGACCTCAAGCCCATCCAACACCTTTGGGATGAACTGGAATGGAGATTGCGAGCCAGAGAAGTGGGCCAAAGATCAGACCTGATCCCATAAATGCTCTTCAGAATGAATGGGCAAAAATTTACACGAAAACACTCCACAATACCTATCTTAACCAAGAGAGCCAGTATTCTGACTGCATGTCACCTTTCATGTACCTTCCCACCCTTCTCCCCTCCTGAGACTCTCAGTAAGCTTACAGACTTAAATAAATTGCCTAACTTTAAACCAAAGTGTTCAAAGCAAAATAACTCATAAAGCACCATGTATGAAAAGTTCTTCTACATTTTTTTACTTGATAAAGCAGCTCCAAGGCAAAGGAGAGGTGACGGCAGTCATGGAGAGCAGCAGCACATACTAAAGCATCAGTATCAGATACCCTGGGGCCCTTTCTCACGGCATAACAATGGCCTTCTGTTTGGTATTAACTGGTTTTTTTTAATGGTGAAGAGGAAATTCATTGTACAAAGACAGATAATGTATCTAACTAAAACAGCTCCTATCATATTAGGAAAGTGGAAAAATCACAACCTTCACAGCCAGTGGTGGCCCCACCAAAAGTGACAATACTGCATGTGAGTCATAATTCTAGTTGTGATCCAGACTCCTTTTTGCAGGCATTAAACAAACTCTGTTTTAAGGTAAGACTGCTTTTGTTGCTTTGAAAAATGGGATGGGCCATGTGAGCCATCTCATTGTTTCATCCCAGCAGCTGGGCAGAGTTTACTGGCAGCAGCTCCTTGGAATGGTTGCTTTTGTGAACCTACACAATAGTGTTCCCCGCACTCAAAAAGCAAACAGCCCCCAACACCCCTCCCCCCCCCTCCGAAAACACCCCAAAACACCCTCCAGCTTTTTGAAGTTATATTTCTGATCTGGTTTTAGAACCCACTTGTAGTATCCTATGTAACAAGACTGAGAAAAATCATATGGTCCATCTCCATCTTTCTGAAATACTTTAAAAGTTACTTCTGATATCGATTTGCATGGCCAGTCAGGAGTAAGACTAACTTAATCCAAACTACTTCAGGGATGAACAGATGTCCCAAACTACAGCTCACTCAGAAAGAGAAAGAGAGAAACAGGGTGAGAAGTAATTAGTTCCATTTACTCAGTGATATGTACTAAAGCAAAATTAGGACGAATGTATATTTTCAAATAATAATACATATTTTACAAAGTCAATTTAGTCATTAATATTTAGATTTTTTTGTTACATGATGTTGCACTGATTTGTGGTTTCTCTCATCTGTGACTTTTAAGCTTTATCTTTATTTTAAACAAAAAGTGCACCAACAAGAGATAAACAAAACAGTTACTGAAGTATTACTTTAATAATAATAATAATAATAATAATAAGTTTAATTTGTATAGCGCCTTTCCCAAGCTCAAGGACGCTGAACAAT
>JBBPDC010000129.1:8877441-8891044 GCA_037974485.1 Hemigrammopetersius urotaenia | reverse complement strand
AGATCTTTAAGTCCATCTCATGAAAAATCGGAGCAGAAACAAAGGTGTTGCGTTTATATTTTTGTTGAGTGTAGAAAGCCAGACCTCTTTTTAAATGAACACACAGCACAGACAGGGCTGAGGAACAGCAAGGTGAGGCTGTGGGGACTCATTAAACCTTTGTCCCAGGAAGTGCACTGGCAATATGGAAGTGTATTAAAATGCTAGATTGGAACGTATATAATTACGGAGCTTCATTCACGATCTTTTTCCCAAACTTCGAATAATATACATCCCAATCTATCAATTTAGTACATTTCCATCTCTGCCATGTGTTTCTTGCAACCTTTTGTTATTTCAAACTGCATTTAACAGCCACACAGCAGACAAACTAATGCTTATGCTCATGTCATGGAAGATACACTTGTAGCCCACTAGCAACACATGCTAGAGCACTTCATTAAATTAATAAGCAACTTAAATTATGTATCAGGAGTCAACACAACAATAATATTGTTGACACAAAAAATTTAGATTTTTTTCACATGCGTGTGAATTTTTCAAATAAAAAATAAAAAGAAATTAGTACACAGCATCCATGTCAGAACTTTTGTACAGAACCTTTCATTGCGCCTGACTAGAGAACTTTGCCTGAGTGTGTCCCAATACAAATATCCCTGCTTTCGTAGGCAGTTCACTGTTAAGGCACAGTGAAGATGGTCATTCTGCTTTGCATTAGTGTAAACATGGTGGTGTTAGCCTACCTTGCACGTTGCATTTACACATTAGCTGTACTTTTTACAGCCCACAGAGTTTCTCCCATAGACTGGCACAGAGGTGAAATGCCTTATTCATGGTTTGCCTTAATATTGCATGAATTGTCGTTTATTCAGATGCCACTGCACAAATCGAAAGTGAGAGCTTTCGGTTGATACCAGAGGAAATTGTTGTAAATATTTTAAAGATTGGTTTTGTAGGAATTAGCACAATTTTGCGATACTGCAAAACTTTTAACTTTACTATTTACTGTGTGAAATAAAAACTGCGTATCTATTAGCTTTCTTCCGTCTGTGTAAGGGCAAAAGAGGAACCCGCATAATCGAGTGTTCAAATGTGATTTGTTTGACATTTTCACTCCAGGTAATGAAAGTTTGCAAAATGCAGTCAAACATTAACAAATTGAGTCATTATGTCATCACCTTCATTAGGCCATGTGTTTGAGTTCGTTTGAAATGTTGGCACTGGTGTGAGCTTGGTGGAGGGGTGTGGTGCAGCATTACGCCTGTTCCATCTGGTGTGCTTGGCATCCGTTTGGCCCTCAAATCAGTGCCCAGTGCGACTCTGCCCACCTTCTTATCAGCTATCACACAGGCCTGGCTCCCCTATCAACAGATCCGACACTGCAAAATAACATGATTCATTACATTAGGAAAGCCAAGAAGTTGGTCTTTGCTCTGTGATTGCGAACTGTGTTTAATGTGTTGTGCCGTTGAACAGCGAACAGCTACATATGTTGAATGTAAACAAACAAAAAGAATATTGTTTATATATTGTTTCTGATGAATACCCCCCCCCCCAAAAAAAAAAGCATAAATTGCTTACAGTATCAAATTTCACCAACAAACCACCGTCTGTTCTGGAGAAAAAGTGAACACATTGCGTTTGTTTTGAGCGAGTCAACATATTGCAAGGCTGCATTGTGCAGCTGGGTCATCAACCATTATTACACTGCAAAACCCTGGGCAGGTGCAGAATCAGTGGCCATGCCGTACCGATCCCATTAGTGTGATGGACCCCATGAGGCTGTGGTCATAGAAGGTTTAACCTTTTGTAACCCAGTGCCTGATTTTTTCCAAAGCCATCATAGCACTACTGTCAAAAGATGGTCGAGAAAGCATTTACTCAGATGCACTCTGTAAGACTTGCCTTAGAAGCTTTCCATATAGAACCTTTCAATTGATGGCTCTTTAATGAATCATTTATATCAATAAGATGTGAGAGTGAAGAACCATTTTAAAGTTCAATATAATGCAAAGATTCTATCAGAGGTAATGGTTTTAAGGTTGTGCAAACTGAAGGCTGTCCTGTAGTTTCACCAACGTGCCACAGCTTGGACAATAATGTGAATTTACTCAACTGTTGGGATAAATATAAATATTGTGATCCAGATTTAGTTATAAAACTTTTCTTAGATTCTTGCATTTTCACCCTTTAATTACCCTTATGATATTAATAATATTACTAATCATTAATAAGGGTTGCTATACTCTGCACAGAAGTGGTTCTGTGGTTTCTCTGGAAGCCAGATTATTGCCAAAGTGTCATATTGGCATTCTCTACTATATTGTATTGCATTGTATTCTTTGCTGGAGAGTAGATTTGTACCCTTTTTTGTTTCAGCACTGAATTGGTGTGGAAATACTACATGGGTTCAACTGCAAGCTGTGTAAAACCACTTAAACCTGAACAGTTAGCTTTTAACTTTCATTTACCAGAAGCTGGGATCTTATGATCAAACAGACACAGAGAAGGATAGCACTGTTCATTCTTATTGTCCTTTTTATGTTTTATATTGTATCTTTGCATTTTCCTTTTAGTTAAGATGAACAGTTATGAGATAAATTGAATCCAAATTACATTTTAATAACATTTACTGTACAAGCTAGTTTTGATCCATAGCATTTCAGAAGTGTTCATCCCACCCTACTGATGTTTAAATATCAATAGTAAACCCTGTAGCTGTATGTATACTCACTGTTGTTACAGCTTCATGTTGGTGTAGTTTTTCTCAACAATAATGAAGAGAATGCATGCATTGTAGAAAAAAAAATGTTAATATCCTTTACAATTATTCACCAGTTCTAGGACAAACCCTCGAAAAACATAGATGGGGATTTCTGCTCTCTGCTTTCATGCTTGGTGCACACAGCCAGTCAGGGTGACTTGCCCTTTTGCAGTGAAATTGTATCGAATCCAGAACTCATTACAGCTGTGAGTTTTCCTTGTTATTAGATTATTTCCTTTGGGAGATGGAACATTAAAAAGGCTTCCTTTGAGACCTCAGCTGTTTAGATGTCCATCAGCAAAAGCCTTTATGCCCCTTAATGTAAATTTAGTACCAATTTAGCAGACTAAATGCCCCGGTGACCAGTTTGCTGATGACATCCTCCAGTTTTACTCTAATATCTCTTATTGTTCTATTTGTGTATGAGCACACCTGCAAAATGAAAAGGGAAATGAGCAAATCTAAGGAATTTTTTCTATAGTGTAGCAGTTAACATCAAAACACTATGAATATATTTGATCATATTTTAATTCTAAGGAAAATGTTCAAATCAAGATCATTCTTCTAATTTCTGTGAGATTGCTCTATCCATTTAGGTTATTTATCCCCAATTTATGTAGTGGTGGGCCTTCAATTCTGCCAGTGTTATAGAAACCAAATAAGTCTATTGTGTTTTGATGCAAGCTACAGTATACAAATCTGCAACAACTATGAATTTTTGATCTTCTAGGAAAAAAAGAAGCACTGGTTAAACATCTATGGTTTACTCTTTCAATTCAAAAATCACAAAAACACCTCCAGAAAAAAGATCTGTTACAGGTCTGCTGTCTTCCTCTCAAATATACAGAGCATTTGCAAGACAAATTCTTTAATCACTGTGCTCAAGGCATGAGGTCTGTTGGAAAAGATTCCAAAGAAGTGTCTAGACTTCAGCTCTGTACAGTTCCGTAGCTACAGATTCAGTTTTTCTGGGAGTGAGGTTGATAGCAGATGGTTCGTCAGCAACACTTTCCTCAGTTTCCTCACATGATGTGAAATCACGCACTTAAAAAGCAGCCATTCATCTCCCTGGTGCCGAGCTGCGAGACTGTTTACCATGCTGTCAGTCTAAATGGGGATTGATGTCACAGGACTGCAGGAGTGACAACAGCAGCCATCTTCAGTGCTCACTATTTTATGAGACTGTTATATGCTTTTAAGGAACCCTGGGCTGCTTCTTAAGAGCAACATATTTGCATGGAGATGGCCCCCGTTTAATCACTCCCTTGTTATCACCAAGTGCTCTGATGTACATATTCAGAATTGAAGGTGACCAGTATTATGTCCTAGTTACTCACACTTTCCCTCTATCTTTGACTCTGTCTCTCTTATCATACACTGCACATGAACACACCCTCTTGACAAATGAGAGTTCTGTTTAAATAGCTTGTTTGACCTGTTTCCGAGCAAAGAACACATGAGAACCTTTCCTCTCACATCTTTCCTCATTCTATACGACTTGTAATTGGAGTATACCTCGGGCTGATTAGTGTATGCCTGAATTAAGTTCTTATGATCAGCTACGGGTTGCCAGGTTCTATCACCAACTAACATCTTCATGGTTTATTTCACGACAGTACAGTGGTGGACCTTACCACCACACAAACCAAATACATGGGGATGTGATCATTTGGCTGATTTTTTTTACTTATTTATTGAAAAACCTGAAATGGTTATCTAGTGACACCAGACAAAAGTAAGAAAACTGGACAGTTACTAGCACCTGTGACTGAAGCTGCGACTGTTTGTCCTGTCCTGTTTGTCTCATAGTCACAGCAGTAAGCTTTGCTTTAGCCAGAAACATTGACTGACCAATATTTAGGACATAATCAAGACTTTCACTGAGGCAAAGCCAGGATGTGTCACCTCTGACTGCACACTGAGTAAATACTGTGTATTACATAAAAATCAGATGACCTTGACTGGGGCCTCCAGAGCAGCAACTTTAATATGAAATGAATATGAAATACTTTTAAACTATAAAAAATAAAAAATCAGAATCAGGAAACTTTATTGCTTAAAAAAATGTTAGCATTAGTGGTTAGCATTAGCAGCATGCCTCGTAGACTCGTACACAAAAGAAACGTTGAAATAACTCTCTCTACCCACATGTTTAGACAGGGCACAACTTACTAATACTAAATAAACTGAGATAACTGTTGATGATTTGGGAGGAAACATTTAAAACACTAAAATATGAGTACAAACATGGAGCAGCAATTGGTGGTACAGAACGGTTCTCAGAAAAAAATCTGCGTAAAACTGAGGGGTTACTGTATTCTGCTAGCTTGAAGTTTCTCTGCATCTGTTCAACTGACAGAATAAAATACAAATGCAAAGTGTAAGTAATTGTGAAGCCACCCAAGTCATCAAACATCCAAGTCATCAAACACCCCTCCCTTCCATCTATGCTGCTAGAACTACCCCTTGCCCAGAGTGCTATAACATTTTAAATGGTCATTTGATTAAATGGTCATTTGATTTTAGTATGTTTTCTGAGTGCTCAGTGGTTTAAGACTGCAGCAGTGCCTCCACTGGGAGTGCCCTTATGTAGGACAATAACTAACAACACAGGGCCTACTAAGTCACTACAGACAGGTGTGTGTGTGTGTGTCTGTGTGTGTGTGTGTGTGTGTGTGTGTGTGTGTGTGTGTGTGTGTGTGTGGTGACACAGATCCACTTCCTCTTAAGGTACACTGCTGAATACAAACCAGGCCATGTCCTTTTGAGCATACCATGATTAAAATGTTCTAGTGGTGAGTCTCGTCAGACAGACAGCAGCTTCAGTCCTTTCTCTGACCTGTCCAGTCGTTTTAACCCTGATCCTCTATCACCCCCCATATTCAGCTGTAGACTTCACTTCCTACCTGCCTGGCCTTTTCGCTCATGAATATTGATTATCCTGGGCATAGGCTGGTGGGCGCAGGAGTGAGTGCTAGGGGTAAGTGAGGAGTGTGTGTACATGAGGAATGTGTGTAAAGCAGATGATGCTGCGCATGCATGTTGCACACCCAGTTCAGCCCTCCCACGCTTTTACCTCTCCGCCACATACATTATGGTTAAGTCAGCAAAAACCTAGCTGTTAGCCACATTACATGCTTTATAATGCATTAGGGCAGTCACAGACGGCTGTTTCCTTATACTTTTATTATTACATGGAATTAAACGTGAAACTCTATCGTTGTTCTACCTGTAACTAGAAACCTTACTTTGGCAAAAAGACAGTTCCATGGCCTTTATCACAGCATCTGAGTGCAAACAATGCATAAAGATTTATAGAGCTTCCAAACTTCTAGACTGTGTTTCAAAAGCAAACTATGTTCCTGCTTGCTGTCTTTCTGCCTGGGGCTCATGGGCCTGAGAGTAGAGAATAACATTTTGACCATCAGCCCAGCCAAACTCCACACACACAGACTCAGACCTTGTACTGAAACTTGCCTAAATAACAACTTGACTACATAAAACAGCAAATGATCTCACAGTATGAGTGACTAAATCATACCTGTAAATGGTCAGAGGCCGTTGTTTCCCTTACATTCTATGTTAGTGCCTTGGTTGTTTTGTTGATTACAAATCGAAATTAAAAAGACCATTCCGAGGTCAATAGTGTGTTTGTCACTGCCTCCGTTAAGCATGAGTCAGGATTAGTAGGAGTGTTTACTGACATTTTCCTAGTAGTGATTAAAGCATATGTGTCATTTCCAGGGAGATTTCAACTTTTCCAGTATTTTAACTTGGCTATAAATTTGATATTAATAATCAATAAACAAAATGTTGTTTTTCTCATGTAATAAATGCTGTAAATGTAAATACATTCATCAGTTTTAGTAATACTGTAGCTCCACAGCTAAGGCCCCTGTCAATCATGTGCTATTAAGCTGAAGAGGTAATGCTATGACTTCTAATTTATTTAACCCAGATTTTTCTTTATCTCGTCTTTTAATGGAGCCCCTAAAAGAGACATGAATCGCAAAGCATCAGGTTTTCTTTTTGCATTTATGTTATCTACCTAACTCTAATAATATTTCTTATATGGTCCATTTGCCACTAGCTAAGGATGATGAAAAGTCTATGATTATGAATTTATTTTATGAGATGCATCAAAAAACAAAGAAAAGAATAAGATGGTCAAGGGAGAGGGCGACACATGCGCTGGATTATATTCAGGGAGCGAGGCAAGAAGTGGGTCAGAGATGCTTAAAAGGCTTCTTTAAGTTTGTATTTTATTTCATTTAGGCTACATATTCTGTGTCTTCAGAAGTCAATGGTTCATTTAAAATTGTTATTTATTCGGACTGAAGTTCGGAATTTGCTGGACATGCACAGGATGCTGTTAGACCAGTGGGTCCAGGCCCCCATTGGGGGGTGCGCACAATTTTGTCTGCACTGAGGTTACTAAATTATATTTGTAGAAATTAAATTAATTAAATCCCAATTTCTGAGAAACATAAATTTGTGTGTGTGTGTGTGTGTGTGTGTGTATAAGAGTATGTTTTTTGCAAATAAAAGTTAATTAGTCTTAATTCTTGTTATGCATCTATGCGGGTAGGTTAGGTCTGTGTCTTGGACACAGGCAAGGGGGGCTTCAAGGAAAAAAGGTTTGGAACCACTGTGTTAGAGGAACCTCATCTTGGCTCTATGTTAACAGCATACTGATGCATATTGTAAAGCATGCATGGGTGACTTTGCATGCTGTTTTCCGTACCACACACATTTCCACTGGGCTGGAATCCCACACTTCTCTGGGGCTTGTAGTCCTGCTATCGCAGCTCCCAGGATCTGCACAGTGCTATGAGGTAATCACTGAGAATGTCACACACATGTTAGAGGGCCTCTCAGTGCCGGAATGTGTGTGTGCTGGCATATGTTACACAAGTGTACCTGTGGAACAAGGAAGGGATGAATTATGGAAGGCACGTACACAAACCTGAGCATGTAAGCACAAATGTGTGTGTTACTGGAGTAAGCCTCTATTAAATTTTATGCCAGTTGCCATGAAAGGTTTATATTGATATCATGAAGGCGCATTAAGCTGCCTTTCAGTGACGGGTTAGTTTTTCTTTTAATATTAAATATTAGTCTAATCCGTACATAAAACAGCACATTGCCCAGTAATTTTATTTATTTATATCTTACCCCCTTTATGCCAAACAACTGGTATGACAAGTGAAACATATCACAGTATGATGTAATTATTCAAAAGGAATAATGTATTGATAAGAAAATGTAACAGGAATAATGATTATCATTGGATGTTTTAAACATTAGATTTCTTCTTCAACCTTGTATTCACAATCAAGTGCCAGACAGCCAAGGTTTAATGATGAATTATGTGGAGAAAAAAAACTTGATTTTAAGTATTTCTTCAGATTTGTGCACAAGCTTAGAAAACATTTTGACCAAATCAAATGTAAAATTTCAGACATTGACACGAATGGGTTAATCTGATCAGATTAAATAGTGAACTCTATTGAATGACTGTCAGAATATTTTGCTTTGCTTCTGAAAAATAATTTAATACCTGCATTTAAAATACTACTACTGCTACTTTTTTTCTTATGGTTTTCCCCTGTTTTTACTTTTCGTTATTCTTAAATTCGTAATATATATATTGTTGTGTGTTGCGAACTATTGGTTGTCATTGCTCTCATGCTTTCCATTCTGCTTTAGTGTGATAGCACATTTTTCCACCACTGCCAGACATCTCACATTCTCAAAATAAACCTCTTCGCTTCAGAATGGAAATATGAAGATTGCTCAGTTTTAATTTTAGCTGTGGAAATGTTGGTCATCAGCTGGAAAATAGGCAAATGTGATGAATCAGTGCTTGACAAGTGTTCTGTCCTCATGTAGAGGATGATGTTCATTTTTTGTTGACACTCTGTGGCCTTTTTATATCCTGTGAAAAGTGGGCAGCGAGCTCCTGCGAGGTGAGGCATAAGGCTATCACTGTCTCGCTCTCTTTCTCTCTCTATCTCTCTGTTTGTCCGGCCTACAGCAGTAGAACCTTCCGCTCTCTCTTTTTCCCTGTTGGTTTACTGTCTTTGAATGTATGCTCAGAGATCTGTAGTCCTCTCAGTATGCAGGTCACTGGAACATGGGTCGTATATCTTAACATGTTTTTTTCCTTTTGTCTGTTTTGTCTCAATGTGTCCTTTTTTGAGCTTTAAGATGTTCTCAGGCTTTCTTATTCTCTCCAAAACCGAATGAAGTAAATAAAAAAGTCAAATCTTATTTAATCCCAGAATTGGAAGCCAGTGCTATACCTGCATCAACAACACAGACAGACACTGAGAAGCTGACTGACTCTGCATATATTACAAGCACATGGTCAAATTCTCCAACCTGGTCTTCTCATTAGTGGTTTTGATGTTCAGCCCATCCTTCAAATTCCTCACGCTTCAAAAGAAGCCTCTCCACTGGTTTGTTTACCATACTTTGAGTCCTTTCAAGCACATTATTGTACAAGTCAATACACTTCAGAGAATGCTATTATAAAACATTAAGAGTGATTCCGGTGAATGTAAGAAGATTTCAGTTTCTTGCATTCTGGTTTTTTCCACTTCTGTCTGTTGAACAGCGGATACTCTGAAAAGTTAAATGCACTTTCACATTTCTTCTGAATGTTACATTTCAACAAGCATTAACAGTAAACTTTTCTGGATCTTGTACAAAACCCTTAGAGTAAGCTGTGGCATATCAGCAAGCACATCAGAGAATGAACCGGTAAATTGATCAGTGGGCCAGTAAATGCATTATGCTGATATGGAATGCAGTGAAGAAACAGTAGTGAATTCCCTGAGAAATCAAAAAGCAAAGTTGTTACTACGTTGTTGAACCAGTAGACAGTAGGTAATCCAAACAGGGAGCCAAACATTAAAATGAAAATGCTTGACGCTTGAGATCTGTATTACTTCAGAGGTCACTTCTACATATTTCTAGCTCTTCCCTTCTTACAAATAATGATAAAATGGGAAAAAAATAGATTGTCAAATTATTAGTGCATTCTGCATTTTACGTTTTCTCCACAGAACCCCTTCAGGACTGTACTTTGTAACTGTCTCATGCTCATCTAAGCTAATATGCCGTAAAAAGAGCAGTCCCTGCTTGTTATAAAACATGTGAATCACTGTTCACTGAAGATGTTTCACCCTGTGTGTGTGTGTGTGTGTGTGTGTGTGTGTGTGTGTGTGTGATATGTGTGAATGATGCATGTGTATATGTTCAATTGTATAAAATGTTCTGAGTGTGAGTAGATACGTGGTTTAGGGAAGGGAGAGGGGAGAGCTGAGCTTAGGGTTGATGACTGAGTTGGAGATGTCAGTTAGTTCCTCTGGCTGCTCTGTCCCTTACTCTGGCCATGATGACAATAAACCCAGGGGGAGCCCAGAGTAGGATGAGGGGGCATCATAGGGTATGGGAACCTGAACTTATAAAGCTGATTTATGATCCTTGACATGGTACCACATTTGCATTTTCCACCTCAAAAAAAAAAAAATAAGAGATGAAATATTTTAGAAAAAATAAGCGCTAAGTTTTGCACAGTCTCCATTTTTTCATATTTTTTTCAGTATGTTAAATTCATCAAAAAATCAGTGCAGTTCATTTTTCATTAAAATGTGCAGAGTTGTGTTCTTTGCAGAGGATGTGTAGATACTCATATGTGTATACACATTGATTTCAGTTGTTGATACACTTAAGTGAAGTCAAAGTGACAATCTGGTCATACTTGAACACACCACAGCACACAGTGTGAACAGCATGAAATACTTCCTCTGCATTTAACCCATTCACCAAGAAAAATGAAATGAAGTCTACATCACGGTTGTATCAGCTGCACAAAACACACAGATCCCTTCTTAAATGACTTTTCAGAGCCTGCGATGGAATTACTGACTGAAATGCATGGCATGCATGTGAGCGCTCTGTATAGTTTAGCTGTGAATTATGCATGGCAGTGAGGGATATTTTGGTCGACTCTTCGCAAGGCTATGACATTGGCTCTCAGGCAGTTAGAAAATGTTGCTGTGTGCATACACTGTGTTTGAATTGCAAGTGAGGCTCATCGGTTGGTTCAGTGTGAGCAGATGAGACCCTTCTGTGAACATCAGCTGCACATGCTCATGCTATCTTATTTCATAGATACACTGCATGCTTTGGATTATTAGTAGTTCCTTCCTTTCCTGACATAGTCCTCACCTCTTTTCATCACTCTGTCCACAAGATTTTGTTCCAGTATTCAACAAACTTTAAAACAGAAAGTAACTGTCTCTCTGTTATTTGAGTCTTTCCTGTTTACTTGTGGTAAACCCTTCTGTGGTCATGTTGGTGTATTCCTAAAAGCATTTCTTTGTCTACTCTTATTCTTACAGGGATCTCTGGAATTTATTTATGACTGAAGAGATTTTCCCTTAATGTTTATCAAATGTTGCTTTTTTTCCTCATGACCTTATTACTGCAAGAAAAAAAGCCTGTAAAACTGTTATAATTATTGGCACATTCTCATTTAGCATTTTGCACAGACCATTTTATCTTCTCTTGTGATGTTTGAGTCCTGAGTTTTCTCTTGCACTCCCTCTTCTTAAATTCAAACCACACATTTTCAGTTGGATTTAGATCAGTGGACTGGGATGGCCATGGCAAGAGCTTGATTTTGTGTTCATGTAACCGTATTTGAGTGGATTTTGTGTTGTGATTTTGTCCTGCTGGAAAATCCAACCATGACCAAGTTTTAGCTTCTTGGCAATGGCAGCTAGATTTTCATTTATAATCTGGTGGTGCTTCCTGGAATCCATAAAGCCATGTATGTGAACAAAACTGCCAGGACCTTTAGAGGAGAAACAGCATCACAGATCCTTCACCAAATGTAACACTTGGTATTAGGTACTTTTCTCAAGAATGCCTTCTAAACCGTTTGTTGGCTTGAAGGTTTTATGGTGGATTTGGAGACATGGAGAGCCCAAGGTTGTTTTTTTACTTCTCTGATCATCCTCCTCACTGTGACTGCTGACGAAAAAGCCTTGATTACCCTAACTGTTGACAGCTATTTTCAGTTTCACTAGCTGATTTGTGCAAGTCAGTTCACTTTTGCCTCATTGCACTGGAGTTCCTGAATCTCTACCATGGTGATGGATGACTAAGGGATTTTGGGTCTGTTTCACCTCATTTTATACCCCAGTGAAACAGGAACTCTGTGAATTGTTTTACATTGTTCACCAGTGGCAGCTCTTGATTCTCATGCGAAACTTACCCTACATGAAGGATCATTTTTTGTATTTTCTATTATAATATTAAGGTAACTGCTAAAGTGATTTTTAAAGCCTTTTCAATCATCTTTAGCAAGGGTGCCAGTAATTATAGGGGGCACTGGACAGACTGCATTCTGTTTTGATCTGTTCAGGGCCTATTGATGTTAGATAAGATTAATACTAAGAGTTATTGGCAGCAAAGTCTATTGCGGATTTTAAATAATTTAAAGACTTGTTTAAAATCTAATTATGGAGCCATGGGGTCTCTAGGACTGGAGTTGGATAAGATTGATCTAGCACATATTCCTCTTTTCTAGCAAGGTACAACTTACAGAGAACAGAGAAGCCCCTTGCCAAAGAACATTTCTCATCTAGGTAACATTTGTTATCTAGGTTCAAGCTTTTTTACATATTTACATATGATATAAAGCATAATATAGAATTATATTTTCTGAAGGTCTTTGCACATGAAAGTCTTTGCGATGAAGATGAATTTACTATTTTTTACTCAAATGAATGTATTTCTCATTATTTATTAAATAAAAATGGACAGTCATTGTTGTAGCTCTAAATAAAAATTCTTCATTAATTGACTGAATATTAATCTGCTGAAAGCATTCATGATATTTGATACCAATTCAGTTCATAAACTGGTTGCATTACTAGCATTTGGTGCAAATGCAAATATAGTGCAGTCCATAAAAGGACAGAGACATTTTTACTATACTCTAGCATCATTAGATCCTTTCTCCACATTGTCCTCAAATCATTTCATTACTCGGGTACACATTCATTATCGTATTTGCTAACAGAACTTATTCACTGTTGTGGACATCCATGGTCTGCCAGGTTGTTTGCTGATTTTGGACACAAGAATGGCAAATCTGGAGCTGAACTCCTGCCATTTATCATCTGTCTCGTTCTACCTGCATTCTCCTCCATCTCAGCTCCGATGTAAGCCTAAATACAGCCTCATGTTGGAGCATGGTGTCAAAAACACTCGCTCTGTTTGGAGAAATTAGTGACCCTGAAAAGGTAATATTTAGCTTTAGCACTAATGCTACAGTAAACAACATCCTGAGAGCCTTTTTTCCCCTCTTGGAGTACCAACGTCAGGGTTACTGGAAAAGTAATCGGACTGCAGATGGTCTGGGGTTTATGCTTTTACCGTCTTTATATGGGCACATTTCAACTGAAGCTCGGCATCCTCAAAGGGCAGGGGGCGTGATTCCAGCAGGTCAGTGGGATATTGGGTCATGGTTGCATAACGGGTGTAGGCGCACTGACGTTTCGGACTCCATTACTGTGATTGATGTGGCAACAAGGTTCAAGTGTGATCTGTCCTTTCATCCATCTGTTTAGCCAACTCTCACTCCTGCTTTCCCTCTCTCTCCCTCTCTCTTAGGTCTGCCCGTGACCCCAAGTCATCGTCATCTCTTCTCCTTCTCATAAAAGTCATGGATTAAAGAAGAGGAGTGTGTGTGTGTGTGTGTGTGTGTGTGTGTGTGTGTGTGTGTGTGTGTGTGTGTGTGTGTGTGTGTGCACACATACG
>JBBPDC010000129.1:8862881-8875621 GCA_037974485.1 Hemigrammopetersius urotaenia | reverse complement strand
CTGCCCGTGACCCCAAGTCTTCCCCATCTCTTCTCCTTCTCATAAAGGTCAGGGAGTAAAGAAGAGGAGTGTGTGTGTGTGTGTGTGTGTGTGTGTGTGTGTGTGTGTGTGTGTGTGTGTGTGTGTGTGAGTGTGTGCGCACATAAATGTGTGTGTGTGTATGTGTGTGAGACCCTTGGACGTAACCATACTGGTGAGATGGCTGCTGAAGAACTCCCAGTAAGAATACAGAAAGTAAGTCTACAATGTGCAAAGGATTCATTCTTCGTGTTGGTATCAGTAGAAATGCCAAATATCTTAGAGGTAATGTCTCTCTAAAATGAAATACAGTAGATAACGTTCACTGTCCAAAAATATTCAGACACGTCTTCTAGTTTAAGAGTTCAGCCACTTTGAACTGCACCCATTGTTGACACAGTTGTTCTGCTGCACTCACACAGCTTGTATAATTTTATAAAAAAGAACGGGACAGTCCGGAACAGACTGTTCATTACGCCCAATTCCAAGTGTCAGCGAGAGGGGTGTAAAGTCCCCAGCAACAGGCTGTGAAGTGTGTAGTACTGTGATGGAACTCCACCTTTCTCATGAGTTAGAGTTTGTGATTCAGAACTAATCAACCAACATCAGTACTAGACTTCACTAATGCTCCTGCGGCTGAATACACTCAGATCCTTGCTGCAATGTTCCAACATTGAGAATAAAGACTTGTCACTGGAAACTTGTCACTGCAGTAGAAGAAGGACCAACCCCCTATAACCATTTAATTCCTTTGGTTTCAGAAGAAGCATAGAATTAACAAGTGTCTACATTCTTTTGGATATAGTGTGTACAGTTGTACAGTTGTGATTCATAGTGGGTATATCTATGACATAGAGGGTACATTATTTACCTGCTTTGTATCTGCACTAATTATCCTTTCTTTCTGCAATGTCCAATGTGCACTTTGTAGTTTACAGTTGCAGCCTATAGTCCATCTGTTTCTCTGCATTTGTTAACCCCATTCATCAGTGGTCAGGACCCCAACAGGGTGATCTTTGAGCAAGTATTATTAGGGTGGTGGATCATTCTCTGCACTGACAGGATTGTGGCAAGTTGGACGTGTCTAATAAGGTGGGCAGTAAGTGGACGCAATGTTCAAAACTCCTGTAGTACTGCTTTGTGTAATCCACATGAAGTAGTGCTACACACACACACACACATACACACACTCAAACACACACACATACAACGTGCCACTACCATGTCAGTGTCACTGCTGTGTTGAGAACGATCCACCACCCAAATAAAAGAAGCCTGCTCACTGGTGGTCCTGTGGGGATCTTGACCATGAAGGGGCTAACAAATGATGGCGAGAAACAGACGGACTACAGTCTGCAGTTGTAAACTACAGTGAGTGTAGACACAAGGTAAGTTTACATAATGCGGTGGCTTGTGTGTGCAAATAGGATGTGCATGGAATGGTTCAGGAATGATATGTAAATATCAGTGGAATGTGAAAAACTTTAATGCTGTAATGTAAGCAGAAGTAAGACATACAGTACAGTATAAAGGTATATATACTCCCTGTGGGTGATTTTGTACTCAAGAGCTGTTTCATAGGGCGAAGATGACTCCTTAGCCTACGGGCCTGCTGAGCTCATATGTGCTTCATTAGGTTCAAATTCAAGTGTGTTTTCACAACCATGAGTATGTTTTTATTATTTAAATGAAAAAAGAATCGCACATGTTCCAAGCTGTTGCTCTGGTCTGGTGACATGGTCGCTCTGAAAGCTTCCAATAAAGCACAATAGGTTCTGTGAGTCATTCGAACTGCATCTCAGTGGGGAAAGTTGGCTCAAATAGTGCAATTGCAAGGGATTTTCAGGTCATGACTTTTGACATATTTATGTGCACGTTGCCGTCCTCCTTACTTAAAAACATGAATTTGTGATGAACTCGAGGCAGCAGTAATCCCAGAGTTTATCCTGGAGGTTTGAGCATGGAATTGCCAGGGCCCTTCGATTAATAGTCCGTGTGCTTTCTGAATTCTCTTATGGCAAGGCCTCCTCGATTCTGTACATGCAACACAATGCAATAAGTGGGTCAGCTAAACTCCTATTAAAGTGCAGAGCTTACTGATTAATAATGCATTGGATGAGAGGAAAAAGTTTCTTCATCTTGAGCAAAGATACTTGATTACTGTGCCAAGGCACACACACGTGCATATGCACACACATCCTCACTGATCCTTCCCTGCTCATTTTCTACTGTCTGTTGATCTATAAACAGACGTGTTATTTCATTAACTGTGGCAAGGAAAGCAAGACCTGTGAGAGGGAGGATGGCACATGCTTAACATACTCCCTTATAAGGAAATATCAGAACATTGCTGCACCTCTTTATGGTGCCTTTTAGATTGTTGCTAAATTTAATAAGCTGTGTTACGCTTGTGCTGAAAGAACAAGTCTGGCTGAAACACAGAAGTGTAGCTACATTTTATCCTTGGCTCATTTTCTTCTTTCCAATCTACTTTCAGTTTGGCCCGATTATCTCTCAGATTATGTGATGTGCCCTAACAAGAGAACATCTGTAACGTCATACTCTGCCGAGGCTGGAACAGGCCGCAGGTGCCACAGAGGTCACAGTTTATGTCCTATGGTTTCTCTTAGGCGATTCATTACTTTTGAGTAATGGTTACCATGGTTACACGTACCAAGAATGTTTTGCCATGCCATGTGTCATTATTTAAACTGAAAGGTCAAAAGTAATTTATGTGAGGTTAATGCAAGAGGGTTAGAAAAACATGTTTACCTTCTTACATATATGTGATATATATATATATATACATATATATATATATATATATATATGTGTGTATGTATATATGGGACATATTAAAGCACCCTGGCGTTATATTAAAACAACCTTGTGTGTGCATTTGTCTGTGGAACTGTTTCTTTTCTGTGGGCAGTGTGTCTCACATTCTTCTCATTCTTATGTCATGCTCCATAAGCGATGCGGAAGCGGCCAGCCGGCTGACACAAACACACTCACACACGCACTCGGCCATGCACAAAGGTCTCTGTTATTGTAGTGTACCCGTAGGTGTTGCCACTGTGCCCAGGACAGCTTGATCTGGGCTGTGCTGACCTCATCTGTGTGACATTTGACCAGAGACAAATACAGGGCTCCAGAGTAAGTGTCCAGGCAGAGTGGGCACTTGCACAGAGTGAGGATTGTTGGTGGAGGGGGTGGTGAGATCAAGTGTTGGTCCCATCTGCAGTGTGTGCAGACTGGAACATCACATCATCCTGCCTACTGTCCAGCTTTCTGACTCATGCACACTCTGTACTGCCAGGCGTGTGTGTGTGTGTGTGCACGTGTGTGTTTGTTTTTGTATGTTTTCAGGTGAAATATGGTCCTGACATTGTAAATGTCAGGTATAGTTTAAAGTGTGTATAAATAGGGCAGGTTTGATGACCATACATAAAGAACAGAAACACCCTTTCAGGAACAGTAAGCAGCAGACATTTACATTGGGATTGCTTGGAATTGTGTCATGCAGGGTCTTGCTAAATTGGGCTCAGCTATGCAAAAAAGTAATAAAATGTCAGTAACATAGTGAAATAACTCTCCTGTGAAAATTGGAGACTGCTGATACCAATACAACGCTGTTATTAGCATTTTACAGTGGGGGTCGGGCTTGGAGAAATGTGAAATTCTTTCTGTACATTTTACCCATTCATTTTTATGGCCAGTTCCAAATGTATGTGGTCAATTTTTATCAGCCTTTTTTAACCTGAAGTCAACACATAAAACACACTTACACATTTCCAGAACTCTTTATTAACCAAAGCCGCAATGAATAACAGTATTTGCTCTTTAATGGGCTGGAATTTCAAATGGGTAAACATAGCATCTGTATTTTTTACAAGATATAATGTTTTACTTTCACTTGATGTAATGTTTTGTTTTTTACACCATAAAATCATACAGAGCTGTTAATATCAAAATTAAGAAATCCTGTCAAATAGATAATTAAGTTATTGCTCATTCATCCGTTTAGGAACATATTCACATATTTCTTGTTTGTCCCAGAGTGTGTTTCCAGCACCATATTTTAAAGTTCAGGACAGTCCCTCAGTCCCTTTAAAAATACAAGGCATAAAATGACTTAAAACTTAAGGTGCATTATCAGGCAGGCTGTGTTTTGCTGCATCCATTTCAAAACACTATCATTTCAACTGATCTGTGAATTTAGTTAAATGTTGTTCTAATATGACCCCACATCTTGACAAGGTATAAACACAAACATGTGTGTGTGTGTGTGTGTGTGTGTGTGTGTGTGTGTGTGTGTGTGTGTTCATCCTATCTACGGTATTCTTGTCAGGACCAAACAGGGCAGAGCAGTTTGGATATACGTTGTTTCCTGAAAGAACTGAAATATAGCAATCATTACTTTGTAATCAATGATCTTTTGTTTTTCCGTTAGTCATCTTCAGAGTTACTGTCAGCTGCTCTGATATCGCTCCCCAAACATTCTTCTTACATGCATCAGAGACTCCAGGGCCATAATTAACCAGTCTCCAATGTATGTGAGAAAGGATTCAGGCTTGACATGAAGACAAAAGCTTGAGCTAACAGGAATTTGTCTTTTGTCCTTTTCTCTTTTTTCTTATCTTTCTCTCTCCCTCTTTTCTCTTTTTGTTTTCTTCTAGATGAGAGCGTGACGCTCTGGCTACCACAAAGGCCACTGCTGTGGGCTGGGCAGCGCAGCCACATGATCACATGACTCTGGACATGGACGCGGTCCTGTCAGACTTTGTTCGGTCCACGGGGGCGGAACCGGGTCTGGCACGAGACCTGCTGGAGGGTAATTAAATCCAAGCACTCATTCTAAACCAGTTCACTTATCTGGCTGAGTAGGCTATACTGCTATTACACCAATAAAACAACCATTACACTGGCATCACTATACAGTCATAAGATAACATTGTCTGAGATGCAGGCTTATTGCTTTACAGTCTCCTTATAATATTGTCAGTGCACTTTCTATGCGGTCTCTGAATGTAATCATAGCAGTGATAAGTGTAGTGTTATATGTTCCATAAATATGTGTGGTATCAGGCCTGGGCTATGCCTGTGGGTTATAGCCTCCGTTGGCTAAGTTAGCAGTAATGAGCCATGCGATGTGGTGCAGTGAAGTGATGGATTGCTTTGCTCTCAGTGCTGTGCTCAGCTTCAGTGGACTAGGATGCAGTATTGTGCTGTGACTCCACGCTGTTCAGGTCTCTGTGTAACGGGTTTCCAGTCTTTTGCCATTGTGGACAGGGCAAGCCAGAGGTTTTCAAATTGATTATTTCAACTTGCATCATCATCCAATTTCGATCTGTTCAATCATCCTTGTGTCTGTGCGTTCAAACGTGTCTGTGTGAATTTTGTAACATAAACTGCTTGCATGTTTGTAGCATTTGGCTGGATTTATCAAAGCTGATGGCACAGATTTGAAGCTCTTTTGAAGAGCTAGGATGGTTACAGGCAGCAGAGAGCCAGGGTGGTGTTTTTTTTCTGAAAAAATCCAGTAGCTTTGTGATAGTTTGGCCCTCAGCTGTTTGCCCCATTTGTAACAAATGAAGTTAAAAGTAAGAAAATGACCAGCCTTCAAACTCATTTTAGAGGGTTTCTTATAGCTTAAAGGTATAGATGGTTGAAAATCATATTTATTGAATATGTATCCCAAAAAATTTAAACTCTCCCAAAAATTCAGGTTGCACACAATGCACAGTGGTCAGCTTCTTAATTGTTAGCATTAGTCTTGTAGCTGTAGCGCAACACAAAACAAACACCAGACACCAAGCGTGCACAGTCTGCTACATTTAGGCTTAGGTGAAAAATTGTGCTTGTAACTGATTTTACTGAACTGTTTCTTTTTTCTGAATTATTTCTGACAATGAAGATGTCACTCACATGTGAGCAGTTTGTATGGCTTTGTGCTGTTGAGTTTGTTGGCCAGTGGATCTGCTGGTCTGATTGGCAGATGCCTGGAGGAGCTTTTTTTCTGTTTTTGGTCCTCAGCCAGGGCCAGTGGAGGAATGTGGTGGGGTTGTGTTCTAATTGGCAACAGGAAAAGCCCACCATACTGTCCAGTGGAGCTGATTTAGGGCTGTGTGTGGCTAACTTTACAAGAACGCTCCCCTGGGAGACCTTTGTGTCCACTTGAGAGATAGAGATAGAGAGAGAGAGATAGAGAGAGAGAGAGAGAGAGAGAAAAAGAGAGAGAGAACGAGAGTGCGTGAGAGAGAAAGAGAGAGAGTGTGAGTGAGAGAGAGAGAAAGAAAGAGAGAGGGAGAGAAAGAGAGGGAGAGAAAAAGAGAGAGAGAGAGAGAGTGAGAGAGAGAGAGAGAGAAAGAGAGGTTCCACATGATATTCTCACAAATAACTTCGACCTCAGACACAACCTTTTCTGATACCTAATTGATAGGCTTTAATAGCCTGGCTATTGGTTATATCTAACTGTGCATTTTAAAGTGGTTTCTATTAAGGATTTGCTAGGCACTTTCAAATTATTTGACATTACATTTTTATGAGCGAATTTTGCCAGTATTAGTGCCTGCATTTTTAAAGGGCCCATATCTAGCACATTTTCTTTAGAAATGTTTACACGACTGTGTTTGAAGCTCTCTTTATTATTTAGCATTAAACATGACTGTGTTAGTTACTGTGCTTTTTAGACTGAAAATATGTAAATGGGTTCTGGTCTGATTGACTGCCCTCTACCTCATTAAAAGCTGTCCAGACCTAAACACCACTCTTCCATGAATAGATGAAACTAAAGTGCTGTTGGCTGAACAAGCAAATTTAACATTTCATAGGTATGTGTCATCATGAAGCGGTCAGATCTGAATGGCCTGTTTTTGCTGCTTAGTTTCTGAATGGACGGATGGAAAAAATGTAGTCAAATTTAAAACATTAACCTCAGGTCTATCAAAGCCACTGTGCTGAGCTGTAAGACTGTCCTCTCTTGTCTATTTTGATATAACCTCCTATTTTTCGCAATGTTTTTTTAATGTGATAGTCTGAATATCTTTTGCGAGTGAATTTGAGGATAAACACCTGCTTCAGCCGAATCCCCTCTCAGGGCTGCTTGTCTGGAAGTGCAGCTGGCTCGCTGCTAGCACTGTCCTTACCTGCCACAGCAAGGCCAGTTCAGGCCAGTTTACAGCCCAGCACCCAAAACAACCTCCAGGATTACAACGGGCCTCTCTTTATTGGACTTCCTGTCTATTATCAATACTTTGAATCTGACACTTATTGGGGTTGTGGTGATTTTTAATACACTTTGCAAGCGAGCAAAGTGTAACTGCAAACAGATCTTTTATTTATTCCATTGCCATTCCATGTATATGTATATGATATTTATAATACTATTGTGTACATAATGAGATTCTTGCAGTGGTATTGATTTTTTTGTCATGATTTTGCATAGCTGATTGACGATTCAGGTTACATACAACTATCCAGGGGCAAAACCTGCTCGGTCACTTGCTGCCATTGCAATTTGAGTTTTGCTTATGGATTGAATTCTGAAAGGTGTGTTCTCTAGGAATCTCAGACATTGTGCTGAATAAGGGCAGAGCTGTATGTACAGCATGTACAGCAGAGGGAAGTTCCTTAGCCAGCTATTTTCCATGTGGCACACTTCTTCTTAACTATCTCTGGGGTGGAGTGCTTTAAAAGCCCTCTCTTGAGCCTGAAAGTTAATGGATGGTACCATTAAACTCATCAAGATGAGGTCACTCTTTATACTGATCTAGGGCCAGTCTCTGAAAGAGAAATCAGAGATCAGCACGGAGAGTGTTCCCCTCCCACACCCTACTGTGTGAAGGCCGTTAAAGCCGAGAGACAGGGGGCATTCTGCTGTGCCTGCCACTGTTTATGATTCGGGATTAGCAATTTGTTTAATGGGATTTAAATGAGCCTCACTGTCGACATTTCACAGTGAATACAACAAGCTTTCCTTCTGAACAAATCAAACACATGAATGATAAGGCTATAACATCACGCTAGGAGGTGAATGAGCAGATTTGCAGCAATCGCATAAGATTGTAAATGAATAGCCACAGTAACAACACACTGAGCGACAGAAAGCGCCATGATTGCGAGTGAAGTCTACCATCAACACTTTGTACAACAGGAATGCTGTTTTGACCCTTGAGTTACAGTTAATAACATTATATAGCAAAATTATAGAAATCCATAGTAGAACTGTACTTCCCCCTGAAACATCCTGATAGCTTTTCGGATTGTTGGTTGTCTGACACAGCTAGCTAGCAATCAAAGTATTTATCCTGCTTTGCCAGTGCAGCCACTAGTCTTTCCTCAATGCTTGTGTGAGGGTCTTTGTGCTTAAAATGGCAAACAAAATGTGTCTGTCTGCTGACAAACACATTACAGATTAGAAATTTATTTTCAGAACCGTACAGTTCTTCATTTTATCTAACTTTAAGTAGACCAAGATAAGCAAACCCATTACCAGAGAATGGGTTGAATTTAGCAGTTTTTCTGATAGTTTGCCATAATCCATTGTTTTTGTGATCATGCAAAGCCTGTTAACATCAGGGTCTGAACCCATGAATAGCTCTGAGAATGTAATTTGAGGGTGCAGCAACATCTCAGACTGTGTTTATGTATCTACCTAAGACATATTGAACATGATTTTTTTGATACTACTAAAAAATCTGAGACTATTAAAAATGTTTGGGGCCAACCCACCAGCCCAGACCTAGAGATGAATTCACTTTGTTTTGACTTTGGATTTTATTGGCTTGCACAATTATATGTGAGATAAAATGATGTTCATTTCCCACAGCTTCGTTATGTAATCTGTTGTGCCCAACAGGACCATTGAAGGCTGAGCTGAACTGCCTCCAACTAGTCAGAAAGCAGAAGTATTATTGTCAAGTAGACTAACTGAAGTCTGCCCGATAGGGAGTATAAATAACACAAAAAGGGGCATATAAAATGATTTTGACATCTTCTCTACCATTGCATATGCACGAGTCAGAGAGCGGAGAGATACCAAAGCACACGGGAACTTAGAGCAGAATCAGAGGTGGGGGTGGTGTTGGGGGGTGGGGGGATGAGAGTGAGTTAGCTGCGGGGAATGCGTAGACTGAGCTTATTAACCAAAGGCTGGCAGGAAGCACAAAGCTTTACCTCTGGGCCAGACCCACCAGCTATATTCAGTATCTTATCCTACACACACACACACACACACACACACACACGCATTCACATAACTCATGGTATTTATGTAACACACATTTGGTTCTGGTGAGTGGATAACTGGTATGGTGCAAGAGCAGTATGCTCATGCTGAGGGCTGAAGATGGCTCTGTGGGTGTGCAAGGGGTGGCTGGCTGCAGATGTATGCTTTTTCAGAGCTGACTGCATCCCAGATCCCCCATGGAGATGGAATCAGGAGTGCCGAGTGAAGACTAGCCTCGCTTCATTTCTCCTTGCCCTGATCTCAAGGTCACCCAGAGAGGGTGGCGTCCTTCTCTGTAGCTGTCATTTCGATTGGAGGTTTGACTTGAGCCTAATCAGTCTTGATTAGCTCACTCTGAGTTGAATTGATGTTGTTATTGCTGTTCAGTCGGTTGCCAAGCATCAGGGCCTACACCTAAAGGCATAGCTTAGTGAAAAATCAAATGCACACACTTACCTTAAATGTAGCTGATCAGTCAGAACATGATTGATGTCTGCAACTTGTTCCTTTAGTTTTGCACTAGTGCTGATGTACATGACATGCAAAAAGGGTTATATAACCCTCTTATGTTTGCTTAATGTCACTTTGTTAAAAATCTCAGGCAGACTTGCTTATGTGTTTTTAACCATACACTTATCTATGAAATGGACAACAAAAATTGGGCCTCAACTTGTCCAAAAGCAGCTATAAACTGAGGGATAAACTTATATTTTCTGTTGGACAGATTCACATCTCCAGTGAAAAACTAAAACAACATTCAAGCACCAAGCCTGTTTTGACTGATCAATTACTTTAAGGGCAAATTCTATTTATATTTCTATTTTTCTTTGATGTAGCCACTTTATCCAAAACCTGATTTTAGGTGCCCTTTCAGTATGCCTATGTGACACTCCAGTCTTTCCAGAATGTGCTGTTAGAAGCCTCATACAGTGAGTGGAACCTTTCTGAGACTGATCCTAGAATAGCAAGTAGCAGCCTCCCTTGCACTAATCACCTCAGACCCCTAGTTACCCTGGGCCCAACCATTAAAAAGTAGTCTGGTCTCTTGGATGGAAATCAGGGGATTCCTGGGTCAGTAGCAGGTCTGACAGGCTGTAGCAGCGGAAGGGTACTTGCCTGGGTGTCAGCTGCACTGGTCACTGGTGTGTCACTCTAGAAGAATCATCACCGCACTGTCTCTCCCCCTGCTGGCTGAGCCTACATATTCTCAGAGCCGTAATGTTCCTGTTACATTCACACCTCCGCCACTCTGTCCTGAGCTTGTACACTCTGTTACTTTGGCTCACGCTCTAAGAGAAGTGGTAAAAGTGTGTTGGAAGGTCCACAGCCATTTGCACTGAACCTTTGTGCTTTTAGCCTGTGGGGGATGTTTGGGGTGAGGGTTACCCACTGTTCTCTTTCAGTATGGAAGGTGAAGCCTTACAACATAATATACACAAAAATGCCCTTTTGGAGTATTAAAGTATTTTTCAAAATTTGTGAGAATAGTGCACTACCAATATATAAACCACATATATTCCTTAAAGTTAGTGGTTCTCAGACTGGTCCATAGGGATCCCTTTATGGTTCACATTTTGGCTCAGAAACATACAGGGAAAATGTGGACCATCTGAAGGTCCCTGAGGACCACAGCTTCATGGTGTCTTCAGATGGGTGTTTCTGAGAAATGTCGTCACCATATATTAGATGTGCAGTGTTTCCCTCTAGGGGAATCCAGAAGTACTGCAGCTTTCTCATAGCAAACAGAGCTGCCCTTCACTTGAGTGTATTGTTTAAGCATGTGGATACCAATGAAGATGAACTGATCATGCAAATGAACATGTGATTCATTCTTTATACCATGATTGGCTTGATTTGTGACCATTAAAATTGCAGTAACCCACAATTGACTATACATTTCATCTCTCCCATTGAAAAATGGTGCTTGCAGAGAATTAGGTGAAGCTTAATAAGTTGATAAATGAGAAATGCAAAGGTTAATTACTAAAGAAAGGTCTCACCAGAGGGACTGGGAAAGTATTTCAGCTGGCCTCATTCAATAGAAGGTACACAGACAGTGAGGTTCCTTGGGGTGTTTGACCTCTAATGGCCATCTTTCCTGCTTCTTATCAACAAGCCCTCAAACTACAAATCAGGTCTGTATTGTACTCTAAATAGTAGCAGGGCATTTTTTCTTCAGGTTGAAAAAAGCTTCACAACACTAGTACAATTATTCAAATTAAGGAATTTTTTAATGTTGGGATTATTTACTATTGTCATATTACACTTTGTGGTATTTCCTACAAAGGCCAGTGTGAAGGGCAGGCGGAGGAGCTGTTAGACTGTTAAGAGTGCTGTCCGGTCTCCAAGCTGCTGACCATTGATTTTAGCCCATAATGCTCAGTGAGCTGCAAAGTGCATGTATTAGAGGTGCTGAATGGTCATTCGATTAAACTTTAAATTCTCTTTTTAGAAATTTTGGCTGGCAAAAGCATACAGAAATCTATAAAGGGAATATGATTTGCATTGATTGATGTGAGGATTACACTGGACGGGGTTTTATCTAAAAGAATAGAGGGTGTTTCCTCCTTCAGGGTATTGAACTAGGCTGCTTAATTGGGTGTGGGGCAAGGGGAATCAGACAATCAGTTTCACACTCTCCCTCTCTCTCACCTACAGAGGCACACGTGCACACACGGCCACACTAGTATATATCACACTGAGGCTGTTACGAGTAGAGTTAGCTCTCTAAAAACAGGACAAGCAAAGTGAGATAAATACGTTTTTAATGCTGCATTGCTCTTTGAGTGACAGGAGCCAATCAAATGTGACTGCCCAACAGTTAGAGAGTGCTTGTCATTTTCAAGAGTGCTTGTCATTTTTCAAAATGTGTCTCACATTTGCTTAGTTCCCTAATCAATTAAATTATTGAAAAATAATTAGTTCCTTTAAAGTTACCTAACTGCTAATTTAGCAGTGATTGTCAATTTGCGTGGTAATAACGCTTATTTTAAACTGTCCTACTGTAAGACACAAAGACTGATGGACAGACTCATTTAGATGCATTGTCTGCCCCAGTAACAAAAAACAATATAAGACTTTTTTTACTGTTTTTTTAGAAAAGCATTTAGGAATCATTTGTTATAGTTATTTTTTATTACCTGCCCTTTTTAAATCTTTGCCTATGTGAAAAAGTCATTTTAAAGTGAACAGATAATTACCTAATTACTACTTTACTTTCTAACCAGGTTTATCTGGACTTTACTGTTGAATCTTTATTGAGATGAGGAGAGGTTTCTTCCTGCAGTGGAGTAGTGTGAGAGTTTAAGGGCTATAATAAGAGTTAGTTCTGACCTGCTTCTCTCTTCCCTAGAAGCTCTTTCTGTCTCTAAGATAAGAACGCAGCTGTAGAAGGAGAGAGCAGGCCTGTGTGTATGTGCCATGTGTGTGTGTGTGTGTGTGTGTGTGTGTGTGTGTGTGTGTGTGTGTGTGTGTGTGTGTGTGTGTGTGTGTG
>JBBPDC010000129.1:8755920-8850860 GCA_037974485.1 Hemigrammopetersius urotaenia | reverse complement strand
AATCACTAGCAGCACAGTTAAATAATAACTATGATTAAAAGCAAGCTTACCAGACAAGTCACAGCTGCAGGCAGATTCTATAGCACACATAGATATAAAAAATTTGATCAATATCATTGTTGCTCTTTGATCAGATTGTGCCACTGTATTGTCTCTGAACAGGACAAACAGGAAACACGTCCCCCCTGTGGCAGCTGTCACAGGTGAAGATGGAGCCACAAGACGGAGAGGAGGGCCAGGTGTCGGGTCACGGGGTTCTGGGCAGTGACGTGTTTGAGGAGGGACCGATGTCCACCATGAGTGAGTCAGGCATGGCTCCATCACCAGGCGGCTCAGACGGCAGCTATGGCTCCCATTCTCCAGACTCGCTGATGGGCACCTCCCCTTTCAATCAGCGGCCTAAGAAACGCATGAGGAAAGTATGATTGTGTATAGAAGGACTAGTGGAGCGTCTGTGTTGCCGGTGATGAGCGATGAACGTTTCCTTTGTTCTCTTTTGTTTTGGTTCAGGAGACAGTGGGTGGAATATGTGTGTAGGAGACTGTGTTTAAATGACACTGAGAGAAAGAGAAAGCAAGCATTCTCTTGCAAAGGGTTGCTGGTCACTGTTTTCCCCACTTACTGTGTTGGGCAATTACTTGTTTGGTGTGGTAAAATTAGCATCTGTTTATTGTAACGGAACGATCCAGGAATCACAACATGGGGGTAATTACAGCCTGATGTCTGCTTCAGAATGCAAAGGGATGTCAATCAAGGGATAATGGCAAATTAATTACAGCGTGCATAAATCTGCATTTTAAGTGACCAGGGCTTTTTGGTAGCTGTTAGCACATTTTCAGTTGTCACAGTGGATACAGAACCATTGTCCCCAGGCCACCTGTGCAAAAAAAATGCACTGAGGTCAAATAAAAAGTGAATTTAGCCGACCCAATTACCATCAAAGTTCAGTTAGGGTAGAAAATTACAGTTTTTCCCCAAATTAATTAGATTTTCATTGTAACCCCAAAAGCTTACAGAATCAAGTAAATATGTCTGTTGTATTACTTTAAAGCTATTTTCATCAATAAGAAACAAATAATCTACCCAAAGGACCCTACTTTTATATCATACATCCTCACTCCAAAAACAGTTTTTGACTAGCAAAATAAAAGCTACCAAGTAACAAGTTGCTGGTTAATTGTCACAGCATTGAACCGAAGCCTGGTGTAGTCATCTACTAACTTTGTAGTAGTATTATTTGCGAGGGTTATGCTGATAACGGGTCAATTTTGAAGTTATGTTTGTATGTAAATCTTCTTCTTTTTTTTTTTTTTTTAGAGTAAAATGTATTTTACAAACCTGGTATTGCCACTGAAATATGTTGCTGTGTAGTCAATGCCATTCCCTTGCCTGCAGATCTTAAAACCTGTATAAAGTTGCTTTGCTTTTCAGCTGAAAATATATATTTTATTCAAAATAAACCTAATTTGCACACAATCAATGAATAGGGCCATAAAGTGCGCACCTCTGGTCAAAGTGTACATTTTTAAATTGCCTTATAGAAACCAGCTAAATTATATATGAGCTATTTCTGCACATGCTATTCAGAAAAAATAAACCATAAAATGGAGCGTCTGCATAAGTTTTAGTCTGCTTAGTAAGACCCCTGTGATTTCAGATATTGGCTTCCAAACCTTTCTTCTTAATTTAGGATATTTCCCCACTTTCCTTGCAGAATACTTCTAATTCAAGAATTCATCTAATTCAATCGACTTGCTTTTTTCAATATTCAGTTCTGGGAACATATATAAATAATAATAATAATAATAATGCATATTATTTTTCTAATGCACTTTATATTTCAGTAATCTTAAAGTGCCACAGAGTAAAAGGAAAACAAAACAAACAAACAATGAATAAACAAAACAGGAAAATCAATAAAATGCTTTGCAAAATGCCTTTCTGAAAACATCAATAGACTGTGGGTCTCTCAGGTGGTCAGGGAGGGCGTTCCACAGCCTCGGAGCCACAGATGAGAAGGACCTCTCGCCCATGCTGCCTATCTTGGTTCTGGGGACTTGTAAGGTGTTAGTGTTTACAGAACGGAGGGTGCGTGAGGAGGTATGGGGTTTGAGAAGTTCCTGTAGATGTCTGTGAATGCACTGATGAGGACGGTGAGGATGGAGACCTTATATTCTATATAAATATATTCTGGCAATATCAAGAGTCTAAACTGTCATTAATAGTTCAAGGTTTATTTTCATGTATGTTTTGGATCATTTTTTTGTCCCTGCTTCTTAAGAGATCTCGCAGCCATGAACTGCAACACAACCTCAGCACATAATAGACCCACTCCCATACTTAACACTTGGCAAGATATTGTTTTATTAAAACGATTGTTCTGACTTTTCTCCAGACATAGCTTTGGTGTTTTAGAGAGTTGCATCTTAGTTTCATCAGAAACAAAAGTGCTTGTCTGACAGCCAATATGCTGCTGTTTTATCGAAGTGTTGTGTTTTATCCTTCAGACATTGACGTTTGTGATGAGATCACAGGTAAGTTTACCTTCTGATGACCCTTTCATGTGGATGATGCTGCAACTACACTATACAGTGGACCTGCACATCCCTATTCCTGTGCCAACCAAATCTTCCTGCAGGTGCATGGCAGTAATTTCATACCTGATCAGCTTGCGTGTATATTTTCAGATCTCACTAACTTCCGATTCCTTACTAAATTCCAGTTCTCGACAAATTACATCTTAGTCGGTGATGTTTAGATCTGTTTTATAGTCTTGCCTTGCTTTGGAATACTAATTATCTTTAGTTTCAGATCCTCAGTCAGCTGCTAGATCAGCCCATGGCTTTTGAGTGTCAGCACAACACCCTGAGGAGTTTGGAGAGTCACTTAATTTATTGCACACTGGGATTTTCTCCATCTGACTTGAATTAAGGCAAATAAAGACTGAGACCCTACTAAAAAGGACTAGTGGATCGACTAAAAACACGACCAGACTTTTGCACATGGCATTTTATTTATTTTCAGTACATTACATTTACGGCATTTATCAGACGCTTTTATCCAAAGCGACTTTCGTTCCCTACCTACAGGGGGCAGTCTCTCCCTGGAGCAACTTTGGGTTAAGGGTCTTGCTCAGGGACCCAGTGGTGGTGCTGAAGGTAGGATTCGAACCCATGACCTCTCGGTCTGGAGGCAAGTATTCTACCCACTGAGCTACCTCCACAACGTTAAATGTTGCAAATGGTTCACTTGCAGATGCAATGACATCTTTTAATGCAGGTACATGAACAAAACCTAGGATTACCAACGTGACTATGATTACCAATGTGTGAATATCTTATAAGTTGATGGTTAACTGGGTGTTAGTCACAACTTGTCAATCAAGATGGCGTTATTAATACTTGTGCCAGTAGTTTTGGAATCATCATGATTGTGTTAAGGCTGCATGTTATTCGTTAGGTTTCCCTTTAGCCTGACTGTAGTGAATGAGCCAAGACATATACTACATGAGCAAAAGTATTGGGACATCTGACCCTTACACCAACTTTGACATTGCATTAAAATACATAGACGTCAGTCGGTCCCAGTTATAACAGCTTCCACTTCTCTTGGAAGGCTTTCAACAAGATTTTGGAGTTTCGATGGAAATTTGTGCCCATTCACTCTGGAGAACACGGTCAGACACTGATGTTGGACAAAAAGGCCTGGTTCACAGTCTCCGTTCCAGCGGTTGCGCACGTGCAGAGTCTCTGTCCTTGTCCGGGAAACCAAAACTGAGTGGACAAAATGAATTATTTTGAAAAGTTTCCCCCTTGCTCTAATGGTTCCAGCACCCATTAATTAAACTTTAAAATGGCTATAAATGTACTTTTTTGTAACATGGCTCAAGTGCACTTCATGCGCACTCTGCTCTGTAGACATCTTACTGTAAGTAGACCCACATTGCTCTTCCCTGTCGGTGCTGCCCTGAGTTTAAACCACTCCTGTCGGTGAAAAGGATTTTAGAGATTTTAGACAGTTGCACATTTGAGTGTGCATTCAGGGTATTATAACTCACAGTGCCTGTCTGATAGCCTGCGGTGTTTTCCTCTCAGCAGCCAGACTGAGCTGTCAGCCATGGCCTAAGTGCCCTCGCTCTTAACAGGCTTCATTGAAAATTTTGTCTTTTTTTTTCCTCTTAAGAGGTTAAATAAAATGTGTGCAGCATTCACTCATTCGGATTACTGCAGTTACACCAGGGGGCAGTGTTGTGCCTCACTTAGGGCACCTGCATATTGAGTAATTTTCTTGGTTCTGCCTGTCAGTATTGAACCTTCTGCTTTTTGAACAAGCTGCAATTCTGTTTGAACGGGTGGACAAATCCATTGTGCGTGTCTCCAATGGCATCTGTGATTTCGTTGCTCTTCTTTCAATAAAACAAAAACATGTTCGGCACTCGGTGAGATAATTATCCCCAAGAGGCTGCACAAATACCTGTATCTTTCTGCGCAGACTAGAACTCAAAGTAATTCCTGTTTCAAAGGAAACAAGGCCAATTTACAGGCTTGTAGAAGATGCCGCTGACAAACGTGAACATTTGGCCAAACAATATTTTTAGCTTAACATTCAATGAAAACGTCTTGTTTCTCATGTCATTTCTAAGGGCACACACATGTTCGTAATGAAGAGTGTGACACTTGTTCAGTTGATAACACTATGCTTAAATTACCCTTGCTTCGGCAAACTGGTGGTTTTGAAACATTGAGGCCCTATTCAAACGACATGTTTTGCTCATAAAGTGGTATCCACCAGAGAGCAGATATCTGCATGTTTGACTGCACAGAGGTCATGTAAATTAACTTAAAAAATAATAACCCATGATCTTTTTGTTTGCTTGTTTTTTGTTAGCAGGTTAAACAACAGGTTAAACATCTATAAAGGGTGTTTACTTATAATTTGACCATGGGTGCAGAAAACTTTGCATACAACTGAACTGCAGTGAAAACTAAAGGCTTCACTGCAGCCTTAGATCTCCTTTAATTTGAACCACTCAATTTGAAAAACCATGCTTAAGGAGCACATGTTGTATAAAGATTCAGCAAGCTTTTATATAGAACTGTATATCTTAGCATAGGCCCTTTAGAGAACCTTACCGAAGGAACCATATTCAGGTTAGGGTTCCAGTGAGTGGATCTTTGTGGTGACTTTACATGGGTTAGGTGATTCACAGTTTTGGCTCCTGATTCTTGTTTTACTAAAAGAAAATACTGAATTTAGCAAAATGCATATAATCAACATTCCTGTCTACATGTTTTGCTTTCGTTTCTGCATGGATTGAAAGCTCACTCTCCCTCTCCAGCTGTCTTGCAGATGTGGAAACTTATGAAGCAGCTCTATACAACTTGAGGTTTAGTAGTAATTAGGCAAGCAGTGGAAATATACATGATTATCCCATCCTGAAAAGCTGTTATTCTGAAATATGGTCGGTTTGCAGCAACAGGAGTGATATCCAGCTGTAGACAACTGAAGAAAAAGCCACACAAGTATAGAACCAAAACCTCATAGATGCAAGTGCACCACTATCTCCCTGTCTTGTCACTTGTGGGAGTGAGTTACAGGATGAAATGCTGTGTTGAGAGAGTTTCGTCTCGGTGCGCTTTTCATTGTGGAAAAAAAATCACTGTTTTTTGAGAGTCTCGGTGTTGTGCCTGAAGACCAGTATCATGAACCTTAGACTTTCTGAGACATCTGAAACATCTGCCACCTTTTGTTGTTCTCGGATATCTTTGGATTTCAGGTTGTTTACAGGCTGCTCTGTGCGTTTAATGCTTTCTTTTAGAGCTTGAATGACCTGGACTCAACTTCTACTTTTGCTCAAGAGTTCTTGTTTTAATGCAAACTTTTCATTTAGTTGGGATGGTTTAACACTGCAGTGGCTAAAATGCCAAAAACAAAGCTGTTACTTTCACATTAGAGCCAATAAATTGCCATTTTTACTTTCACTAGGATGGATACACTGTATAAAATCAGGGCCTGTTTTTTCATGATCGAATGGTTTGTCATTCTGAATTTAACCAATAAGGTCACTGGCCAAATAGGTGTTTCATGTGACAAAATCAATATCACTTCACTGTTATTTTATTTGAGCAGCACGGTGGTGCAGTGGTTAGTGCTGTCACTTCACAGAGAGAACATTCAATTCCTAGCCAAGACCAGCAGGGTGCTTTCTGTGTGGAGATGGCATGTTATCCACGCATCTCCCACAGCCTAAACCTGTATGTCAGGTGAACTGGAGATGCTAAACTGGCTCTAGGTGTAAATGTGTGCCTGTGTGTGTTTGTGTGTCTCTACCTTTTGCCATTTGAGTGCAAGGATAGGTTCCATTCCACCCCAATCTCATGATCCAGGTTAGAACAAGCGGCTCAGAAAAATCAATGAATAGTATTAAATTGCTTGCTCCCTGTTATTAGCAGCAGTGTTGCTGTGAGAAAGATAAATGTCTGTCAAAATCAGATGTTTAAGAAACATTATGTCAAAAAAGGTCAAATGTTGCTTAAAGGAAACAGACGTGCCTTGCTCTGAAAGCATGCTCTGATGTTAAATTCCCACTTTTTGGCGCATATCATTACACCATACCCTTGAACTAGGGTTCACCTCAAATCAGACAGAGACCCATTAATTTGGGGAAAGTGGCCCCTTATAGTCCGTGCGAACAATGTGACATTCTTTTTCTGCTTTTAACCCATTCCCCAAGTGCAGCAGGGAGTTGCCACCAACGAGGGTCACCCGGGGAGCAGTGTGTAGAGACGGTACCTTGCTCAAGGGTACCTTAGAGGTACCACTTGCATTCCTGGGAGTCAAACCCACAACCTTCTGCTTGCAGGGGCATCTCCCTAACCAGTAGGCCACCAGTTCCTTTGTTTAGTGCATGGAGTGTTCATACCTGTCAGAATGGACCAAACAAAGAAAGTATGAAAGTGCCCTAAGTATGTGTTCAGTCAAGTGTAAACATCTTCTGATTCCTAACTAACTATGGTGGCCTAGTTACTCAAATTATAAACTTGTTAGGCCTAGCATTCAGGACAATTACCGAGGTGCTCCATGAGAGGCTTGAGAGTAGCATAAACTCGGCGGGGTGTTGATTTTAATTGAGCAAGCAGATCAGTGACTGATTGCTGTCTGGGTTCATGAGCTATAAATTGGTAATTGATCATTTTGAATTGAAATTCGAGGCCAAGGCACAATCAAACCATTGTAAAATACTCAATAAACGCACATCTGACCACACACACTAATTAGATTGTGTTAATGCTGCAGGTTTTTCCATTTTGCCAAAGTTGGAAGTGCCGTGTTTTACAGGAATGCAAAACTACAATAACACATGTCCTCTCATGGCTAAATGCTGTAGACTATCACATGACAGATAAGACATGCAAAACACCTGCAAACCTAGATAAT
Organism: Hemigrammopetersius urotaenia; assembly: GCA_037974485.1. Taxonomy (NCBI): domain Eukaryota; kingdom Metazoa; phylum Chordata; class Actinopteri; order Characiformes; family Alestidae; genus Hemigrammopetersius; species Hemigrammopetersius urotaenia. The sequence continues at coordinate 8,843,423 of JBBPDC010000129.1, read as the reverse complement.
TATTCCTAAGCATAGTTCAAACAGTGCTACTGTCTTGGTTTATTTATGGAGGTGAAATAGCAAATTTGGCTACATCTGTTTCTACACCTCTGCTGTCAGGTTTAGTGCGTTTTGAAGATGAAATTGAATGAATTCAGCTTTGGCTGTAGCTGTGCCCCAAATCAGATTTACCTTCCACAAATCATATTTTTTAGGATTGTTTACATGATCTTTTTAGAGAACCATGTTTGACATCGTGTTGAGCAGGTGATGCATCTCAACTGTTTTCCCTTAAAATCAAGAGACCCCTTTAACTTGGTGTTAAATTAGCACTCCAAGTTTATATCCATACCATACTGTGGAAAAATCCAATTTCTCTCTCCCCTCCCCCCTCTCTCTTTCCCTCTCTCTCTCCCTCCGTCTCTCTCTCTCCCCATCTCTCTCTCTCTCTCTCCTTCTCTCTCTCTCTCTTTCTCTCTACCATGCTTATTTGTTTACATTATCCACGGTGATTCTCCATTGTAAAGTAAGGTGTATCCATAGTAACATGTTTTCTGATTTTGATTAATATTGAACTGGACCAGCACGCATTGTTTATTCTTCCAACGAATGTCAGGTTGTTTCCTAGTTAAGAGTCTTACATTCAGTAACTATAAAGAAAAAATGCATGCTGTCAGTCTTAAGTTGCAGTAGTGAGGAATAAAAGCCTGCTGGTGTGTGCGCTGGGCATTTAAGAGCTTAAAAGAATGTTATGCTACTTTCCAGACACCGATGCATATTCTTTACCTATCCAAAACTATGATTAGAGTGTTTCTTTGAAAGGAGCTTGTTTATAACTCTTAAAATGCAGGAGGTTTCAAATTCGCTTAAAAAAGCTGCCTGCTTTTGAAAAATAATATATTATGACCTTTTTGATTTCAATGACTTGCAGTCGATACTAATAAACAGGGCCGTGTATGAACCAAAAATGGGGAAGAATTTGTTAACAGACATGTTGTGTTTCCAGAAGTGTTTCCAATTTAAGAAGAGGCTAAGATTGGTTTGAAAAATTGGCCTTGCGATCATAATTGGATTGAAATCTAGTGCTGTGTAAAAAGATAGGATTAAAGTTTCTCAGGCTTTTAATATAATGGGGCAGGTGAGAGATGAATTACAGAAATGCATGCCTGATAATTCTAACTTGAAAACAAGACTTAATGAATTAGGGTTCTTGAAAATGAATAGGAGCTGTCAGGCTGAAAATGAATATATTCAGAGTACTGAATGTTATTCAGTTTAATGAGAGGCAAGAAACAAGACGCATGAATGGTTATTTTCCTCTCATGGTCATCACTCATTCTAGGAGAATGAGTCATTGCAAAAAAATAACAGCATAATTTAGAAACGAGGATTGGCTGCTTCATGTCTTACTAGAGTTGTTGCAGGCTAAAGTACGTTTGCTAAAGTGAGCATGCAGTGTTTTTGGACCTGTACATAATTGCTGATATGTACAAGAAATAAGGCATAGGAACCCACTAATTAAAAACAGGCTGATGCCAGTTTCTGAGGCCTGACACTGTGGCCTTAAATCTGTGGTGGGTGTAACACGTAAGCATGGATCATGCAGTAATTTATTTTCTTTTTGTCCTCAGTCTCATGTCTTTCCAGAAGGATGTCATGTGAAGCTGGATGAGGGCCGTGATGAAAACAGCTTGTGGTGTACAAATTCAGACCTTGTGTGTGTAGCAGCCAGAACAAACAGTGCATTCTATTAACCCTTAGAGGACTACCATCACATATTTTATTAGAACCTTAGAGAACAGAGAGTTCTGTATTTTCATGCAACATTGAGCATCAGAAACATTGTTCCAGCTAACAATGACTTTCTAGAGCATTAATATCAGAATCAGAAAACTTTTTTGATCATGGAGGAAATTGCTTATGTTATGACGGCACAGAGACAATACTAATATAAAATATAAGGTCTAAATAAATCCAATAAAAGCACTGAATCCTCAAAAAAAATCCTCAATATGAAATACACTGTATGTGCTGTATACACATATGCTGAGTTTATATACTATACATAAGTAACGTACAGTGAATTATGAACAATATGGAATTCTAGAAGGAAGGAAAGAAACTGCTTACCTCCCTAAAGGGTTAAGCAATTGAAAGTTCAATTCGATGTGAGAGCTCTTCAGTTTCAGTTCAGTCTGTAATTCTATAATTGAATAGTGCATAGTTTTCATGAGAAAACAATACACTTTCTTTTAAATAAATCTTTCATTGATTTCACAAAGGCACAAGTGATATAATGTTTCACAAAGGCACAAGTGATGGATTAATAAACCTTTCAGAATTTTGTTTTTATCAAAAGTCAGCATACTATGATAAACAAATGGACTTACATCTTTAGCTATGTCAGCTTTCAAGTTCCCTGGTTGGTCACAAGGCCAACTACCTATGCTAATCAGCTTGCTCCATGAAACAATGGGTTGCTCTCCCATTCCATTGGCAGAGAAAGAACATGGGATCCTAAGATCACCACACCATGCCCAGTGCCTAGTGTTGACTAGAGCAATGTAAGCCCACCCCGGCATTTGTCTGTGAAGCACTGAAACTGTGTTCTCTGGACTGATGACGTGCCGTCAAACTGTGTTTGGAGTCATTCAGAACTATCATGCAACAGTACATGACCTGGTTGTCAATGGCCAAATGCATCAAATCCTCCCAACAATAGTCCAAAATGTAGTGTAAAGTTTACCAACAAGAGTAGAGGCTGTTAATGCTGCAAAGGGTGCACAGAATCCCTATTATACCCTTGGTTTCAGAAGAAATGTTGGTGGGGAAGGGATCTACAAGTAGGTATCTATATAGTGTATGTACATATGTGTTTCAGCACCCCTGGTTGAATGACTTTTGAATGAATTTTGTTGATTTTGTAAGGGAATGTATATTCTTCAAGGTGTAATCATTCATTATTTGTTGAATTACACATATTATAAAAAATTAAACAGAAAGGAGGATTGGTTTTTGGAGTAGGTCATGGTTAATTTTGATGTTTGTTCTGTAGCATTCTCTGGTTGTATTATCCAGCCAGTAAGTCTTTGTTTGCATACCTGACTAATCTTTGAGCAGTTTTCTTTTCTTGGTCTGCCAGATCTTATCCTGACTTTAGTAGTTAACTTAATTACAAGCATTTAGAGTGATCAGATATCGTACGTACTCTTAAGAAATGATATTAGTCTTGCCAATATTTACTTCAAATTAAAAGGAAATGGCTAATTGACTGTTTAGGTATTATTGGCCTCTAACATTAGACTGCTCAGCTCTTTTGCTGTATGTGCCTCATTATGGTATAGCAAAGTCCTTGCCAGATGCTTTGATTGTGCTCACTGATAATTAAGTAACAGGCAGTATGAGATTGAGTAAAGTCATTATCTGCTTTAGCCTCTCAGGAGCCACCTAGAAAAACTCTGAATTCAATACCTCACTCATTATGCATGGCTAATTAAGAAGTAACGTGGTTCTGGAGAGAATTGGGACTCTTTTTCTTTCCTGCAGAACCAAAGCCAGCCCCAAGCTGTGAGCCTTGGCGTTGGAGCAGCAGGGGTGTTTGATCCAGCTGTTTACAGGGACAGGGGATGAATAAGCAGCCTCTCAACAACAGCCGGGCAACTTAAAGAAAGCTTACGCTCTCCTGTCGCCATGGTTACTGCTCGGCCACTCTTAGATGTACAGAACTGCACTGAGACCAAAGTCACCAGGACAAAATGATTGGGAGGGATGATGGCAAGGACAATGTTACACAGGAGTAGCACTTATCAAAACTCTTCCAAATGGACAAGCAAGACTGCTGACTCTGATGGATGGGTGAAGCTGCATCAACCTCTTTGCTGTGTGTGTGTGAGATACGTCTTGATTTTTTTAGTCTGTAATTGTCAAATGTACACTAAACATATTGAGCAATTTGAATGGAAAGACTTAAAATGTCAATTCTTGTAGTTTTTTATTTGTAGTTTATGGTGATCTTCTGTACCATGAACAAATGGTTTTCCATTACAAACAAAGCGAGCCGTACCTGAGCTGTACCAGTCCTGCGTTCTTGATGGCAGGACTGAAATCGGGCTGCAGCCGAGGCATCTGCATCACTGCTTTTTGAAGTTGTCATCACAAAATTGAAAGAGGCCATTGTGTTTTAATGTGTGCAGAAAAGACAATAATGGAGATACAAACTAACATCTAGGATGTCAACAAAGAACAAGCCTGACTTTCTGTTTGGGCTGAAGATAAATTTCAGTGGGAGTTTTGAGAAATGTGAGAAATGCAAAAGTGTACCAGGACATCGCTAACAAGTTCGCTGGGTTCGGCTTTCATCGCATGGCTAAAGAATGCAGAGATAAAAAAAGAATACACACTGCTCCCTGGGGCCCCTTGTTGGTGGCATACAGAGAAAGAATTTCACATTGTTCGCACTTGGGCATTAACACAAAAGAGGCACAAGTCGACGCCCCCTCAGATTGGCTGACACACCTTCAATTATTATAGTCACTTCATAAAAAGGGCAATAACACTGGCGTATAGAGGGTTATCTGAACACAAGACCACAAGAAGACAAGAGACATGGCAGCAGAGAAGACAGACACACATCACATGTGTGGAGATGCTTCACTCTAGACACACAAACAGCACAGAGACCTGCACAATCTTCAAGTCGGGGTACGGGCGTTCTGCACGGTATCAGCCTTTGTTTTGTTTAGTTTAATTGTCATGTTGACTGTTAATGTTACAGAGAACTTTAATAAAAGTTGCTCAGTGTTGGACATCTGTGTTCCTCCTGTTGGACACCTGTGTTCCTGTGTAAAGACATCATCAAACGCTAGTCTACTCGACTTCAACTTTGTTGACAGGATAAGTCGATTTGAAATTTTTTTATCTTAATGCCCTAGTTCACACTGTGTGCTGTGCTATGGCGTGTTCATGTGTGAATATAAGGGGCCACTTTACTTTAAGAAAAGTTCCTTTCGCTGTTTTGAGAGAGTTGGGTGAAGTCTCTGAGTGCAACCTGAAGTTTTAATAAGTTATAAAAGATGGTGATCTGTACATTTCTAAAACTTCAGCTAGATTAATTCTGCTAATTTAACCACTGTGCTTTGTTCTGTTAATCAGGGTTTATTCAATGACAGACTTGTTTGAGACTGCGTGGAACCTGATGCAGCTGTGAGCTGGGGACAGTTCTGTTTCGGTGTCTCAAAGAAATGTTCTGTTCCAAGAAGAGTACTTTTCTTGAGTTTTTTCAGGCCAGCTGCAACAGACCTACTGCAGAGCTGATAGAATAGAAAGCATGTGGTGATTTGCCGTGCACAGTATGGAGTTCCACAGCATGGGCCTGTTGGAAGTAATTGCCTAATACCTGGTGTTAACTCAGAATGTCTTGTGTGTTAGTCTGACTATTAAGGATTCAAAGCCTTCGCAAGACAGCAGATCCTTTCGATAACTGTTTTGGAAAGGATTTTTGCGAAGAAAGCTCTTCCTGTTAATATGACCTTTTCCAGACAAGTCTCAGAATGGAGCCTTCTCAGCGTGTGCGCTGTCTCACACGCTCAAGATGCCTCTCCAGATGAAGAGATCCGTAATGCTGAGCCCTTTCATTACAGAAAAAAGATCACATTTCAACTTTCAACTAGCACAAAAGCTTCGGCTACAAGATAAATGTTGCCTTGGCAGGTGAGAGCTGTCTATTGCTTCCCATGGCTTTATTAAATACTATTAAATTGATAAAAACTAGAAAAGCTCTTATCCTCACAAGTGTTTCTGTGAATTGGGTCTTCATATTTATACAAGAGTGTCAGTTTTTGAATACATAATGGTCTAATTAAGATTACTTCACGGCATACAGTTCATACAATCCACACGTGTAAATGAAATTGTAGCAAATTGTCACTGTTTTTGTGATAGCACAAAATGCATTTTAAAAGTCATTTAGCCCCTTCTATTGACTCTGAATTCATAAGAGGATTGTTTGTCTGGTGTTTATTCCACTGGAACGTCACATTACATGATAATGTTTCGGAAGCAGAACGGCTGCAGTTTTCAGCACCAAGCAGTGCAATTGCTTAACACCCGGCTTCACGAAATGAGAGAGAGTGCTGATGATGGCATAGCTTAATCCTGATGGGCGGCTGGTGGCCTAGTGGTTAGGAAATTGCCCCTGTGATCAGAAGGTCAAGGGTTTGAATACAGATACACTGAGGTACCCTTGAGCAAGGTAGCGTCCCCACAAACTGCTCCCCGGGTGAGCCTCGTTGGTGGCACCCCACTGCTTCACTTGGTGAGTGGGTTGAATGCAGAGAAAGAATTTCATATTGTTCACACTTTGTTCTGTGGTGTGTTTACGTGTGACTTTATATTAAAAACCCCTTCTGCATTGATGTACACAAACTGTAGTGAATGTGGAGTCCAGGCAGTTAAATGTGTAGTGTCTTTGGCTCTCATTTTCCCATGTTAAATTGGAATACATTTCCTTAAAAACTGTTATATTTGATATGCAGTACTGCATGAGCTGCCTGCTCACGTAAGATACTGCCGGTAAAACTGTCCAGCTTGATGGCTTTCTACTTAGCTCCTTCCTCAACTGCATCTTGGTACTCTCGCTGACCACCAAGGCAAGGCAAGGTTATAGTCTTTTAGCCTGGACTGCTCTTTCAGTGATGCTGGATATGTATATGCAATTAGAACAATTGTTATCTATCTACATTGCCTGTTTAATCCAGGGAGGTTTGAAAATGGTCACGTACACATGAATTCTGACCGTTTTGATACATAAACCTAAACAGATGTCAAAACATGAATAAGAATAATGTGGGATATCTGCCCTTTAAGTATATTGCAAGTGAATGTTTTAAAGCAGACATTTACGGCATTTATCAGACGCTTTTATCCAAAGCGACTGCCATTCCCTACCTACAGGGGGCAGTCTCCCTGGAACAACTTGGGGTTAGGGGTCTTGCTCAGGGACCCAGTGGTGGTTTTTGCTGAAGGCAGGATTCGAACCCATGACCTCTTTGTCTGGAGGCAAGTATCCTACCCACTGAGCTACCTCCACCCCTCATGTTAGCACATCCTGCACCTGAATTTAACCATTCTGGACTATTATTCATAGAAATCAGTGGCCAAATAGTGGCCAAACCTGCAAATAGTAGAACAGTATTTAATGTTTTCAACGGTTATATGATGAACTTTCAAATTCAGAGTGCCCAAGGAAACCGTAACATACCTTTAACTACTAATTACAGCCGCATCAGATTACCTTAATCAGCATGCCAGAGGCACTGAAAAGCCTTTATGAAACATGGAACCACCCCCTCTCTCTTCTAAGCCTTTTCTCAATTACATACAACATCAATGCTTTGTTTCTTTTCAACAGATGTATAAATGTGAAACCATAGACAATTAATATAGTTTTAAATTGCATGATCTTCCTCTAATTGCTTCAGGCCTTATGCTTGCTAATAGACTGTTTAGGGACATTATCTTAATGACTTCAGCCTGACATTTCCTGAGCAACTCCTGATTCATATTCATGAAACCACAAAATTGCTCAGCAGAGACTTTGAACCTTAATTCTGTTCTCTGTCTCTGTCTCTCTGTCTCTCTGTCTCTCTGTCTCTCTCTCTCTCTCTCTCTCTCTCTCTCTCTCTCTCTCTCTCTCTCTCTCATTTTAGGTACTAGTACTAGTTTAAAGCATACGAAGTGAGGAAGGGAAACTTTGAGGTTGTAAAACTAGACTCCCTCTGATATTTTTAGCAGTGTTGTTTGCAAGGCAAGAGCACAGGCTGTGACTTCTCTGACACAAAACTGGGGAGATATTTACAATTGATGTACTATTTTAAGTCTCATGCAGTCATTGTTTATGGCGCCTAAGGTGTATAAGGTAAATCTGATTCTTAAGATTCCTCTTCAACTGGGTAGGAATACACTTTTTAATATGTTCCAAGTAACAATTTCTATTAAACTTCCCTTTACTAATTACTGTGTCAGTTACCATTATCAAACCTTAAGCTACAGTAATGAGCACATGCAATGACTAATGTTTATTCCATTCACAGTTACAGTTACATATGTGCACAGATTTTCTTTTAAAACATTTCAAAGGATTTCCACTTTATATGGGGGCGCAACCAATATAGCAGCTGCAAAGCATGTGGGCGGAACCAGTGTTATTAAAGTCACATGTTGTGTAATGGTCAGGCGTCTTATATGGACAAAAGTATTAGGAGCGCCGTACGTGTCGGCTGTTTTTTGCGGGGGTCAGATGTCCCATTACTTTTGTCCATATTAAATACCTCAGCGCTGGTGTTCAGGGGCGGACTGGCGATCTCTGCGTTCTGCAAAAAGGCCCAAGATGCGACCGAGATGCGAAAACCCAACCTGGTAAAGACAGTCCCAGTCGGTCAAAGGATCGACTTTCAAAATAAAAGGATTTTAAAAAACTGCGTTAACGCTCGATAAAATAATTGTCGGCGTTAAGTAAATAATGCGTTAACGTGATAATAACGCGTTAACTTTCTCAGCCCTAAAATAAAATTGAATTGAAATTTAATTGAATACAAATATAGAGGTTTGAATAGAATACTGACCCAACCTCTTGTTTTGTAAGAGGGGCCTATCCAAGCATCAGTTGTTTTTTTCCTCTCTAAGTACATTTAGTGAGTCATTCTTGTTGTTAATAATTGGCTTAAATGGCTATGCATGTATGCACCGACTCAAGTTCTGTTTCCAAATCCAGTCCAAGACATCCTAATTCTATCTAGAGACAAAACAAGTCAATGTGTGGAGAGGAGATTGTTGAACAAGAGAGGGTGGAGGCTGCAGTACTCTGGCATTATAACTTTCATGCAGAGTTTGATATTCAGGCTTGATTTTGACCTCATTTTCTAAAGACTGTACCTGTCATGTCTTAATGAGTGTCTCAAGTCCACAATTTGATGTTCCACTAGCATGGTAGATGGGACAGACTGTGGGTGCTCCTGTAATGCTAAATGGCTAAGTGCATAAAAGAGATTGACGTTTAATATTTTTTCTCCATGTGGTCTAAAACATTTGCTACGTCCTTGGAGTAGACTGAAGTTACCAATATAATTGAGTCCTATCAAGCTGCAGGTTCGGCTGAGCCACAAATTGAGATGAGCAGCCTAGAAAACCTGTTAGTTCCTTGCGCAGAAATTGGTTTGCTGATGAGAATTGCAACTGACAACTTTCCCAGTGTATTAAACATTTTATATAAGTCTTTTTTCATAATATCTGGTTGCGCATGAAAGTCTTTTTTTCTTCCCTGTTGATAATAGCCAAATTGACTGTTGCTCAGAAAGGATAGCTGGAAGCTCCTTGTTCAGTTCTGACAAGTGTTCCACAAGTACAAGAGCTGCAATATTGTTTTAGTCTGAAGCTTCAAGGAAACACAACCAAATTGCCATTTACTGACCATTCAGTATCACTTACCATCTACACCACTTCCAGACTCCAGAGTCTAGAAAATAAATATAATTCCACTGTTTGGTATCCATCCACTCATTCACCCTTTGGTCTGCTGCATGACCTCAACAGCTGGAGTCAGTAGCTGATATCCATAATGTCTGCAGCTCCCTAAAGGTCTAAACGCTGCCAGACATAACAGTGATGCTGACAGCTGCACAGATCTCATTCTTCCTGGATGAGGAAATCTATAAGGATTCCACAGTTAGACCTGATAAAATACCCGTATGGTATTACTGCGTGTGAAAACACAACGTTTCAAAGCCAGCTTGTACTTCTAGTTTTTGCATCAACGAATTGTACAAAGCAATACAGCACAAACTGTTGGCCAAATATTTTTTATATTTTTAGTCATTTTAGGGATCATATATGCCACTTCCTTTATCATTGAACTGTAATATCTAATGAGTGCATAGTGCATCATAGTGCATCATATTCAGAAAATATGTACATAAACCAGAAAATATGTATATAAAAATGTTAGTGCAATATAGAAACATTTTCAAAAGAATTCTTAAAAAGTTCACAACATTAAGCAAAGACCAATTTAACCAAGCAGAGAACTATGTAAACCTTTAAAAGGATCTTTAAGTGTTCACAGTTCTGCATTGCTATAAAAAACTCTGAAACGCATGTATGGAATCAGAAAGTATAAAATGTGTGTGTGCGTGTCTGTGTCCTGCAGTGTGGATAACTCTGAAGATCCGGTGTACGAGAGTCTGGAGGAGTTTCACGTCTTTGTGTTGGCACACGTGCTGAGGCGGCCTATTGTGGTTGTTGCTGACACGATGCTTCGAGACTCCGGTGGAGAAGGTACCAATACACACACTTTAATATTTTTACAAATTTTCTGAACCAAAACAACAAAAATTCAAACTATGGTAAAATTGGGCTTTCTGGATACAATGAATACATCGAAGACTCGTTAAAAAGAGATATATTCACAACTCATTGCTGTATTTCTCAATAATTTGCCATCTAGTTATTAGACAATGCTGTAAGAGTCTGAATATCCCTGGTTACATTGCAGCATTTGCTCCCATACCATTTGGTGGACTCTACCTGCCTCTGGAGGTTCCTCCCAACCGCTGCCACTGCTCCCCGCTGGTGTTGGCGTATGACCAGGCCCACTTCTCCGCTCTTGTCTCGATGGAGCAGAGAGACCAGCAAAGAGAGCAAGGTGACCCTCGAAAAACACAGACATGTCTGCATTTGCTCTTTCAGTGAAAACCAGGACTATCCAGTCTTGTTCACCAAGTATTAATGTGGCTATTGATTTACATTCTAAACAAGCAGGAGCTCACCTGATTCCACTGTTCCACATTTAAACAGGTGATCTGATGTGCCCCTAATCTGTTGGAGCAAAATCCTGCGATGACTCCAGGCCACAGAGGCCCGATAGGATTTAGAGAAACGCATGGTGCATTTGACAATCCTTTCAAAAAATATTGTTTTCACAGGATTGCAGTACTTTTAGCATATCAATAATGTGCTGATTCCACAAAGAGAAACAGAGCAAGGTCCAAAACAACAATTCCTTACATTTACTACTTTTTAATGTGATCATAACATATAAGACTACACATTTTTGTGTTTTAGTTTATTTTGTGTTGGCCATAACTGTGTTACTGTATAAAGTTTTATTCATGTGGAGACTATACACACATTCAAATCCAATTAGTTTAATATATTTCTTCAGTACAAAAAGAGAAAACAATTATACATAGATCATAACAAAGCACTGATGTTTTATTCATAAATACATAGCATCTTAGCTTTTTATCAAATATAAATACTTATACCCCTTTTTTAACTACACTGGTGCTGGTGCCAGGAGCCGGTGCTGAACTGGGAGACAGGCGAGAACCGGCCCGCATTTACACTAGACAGGAGCTCAGCAGGAGCCGCATGAAAATACGTGAAAGGTCACGCCCACTACACAGAAACAAACATGGCCGAACCCAGTCCTTGCTTGCTGGTTATTCTCCAAACTTTGAGAATTTATTTCAGTATCCAAATTCAGCTTAATCAGCGTGTTATTAGCGTTGAAAGAGATTGACATAGACAACGATTACGTGCAAGACTCGCCGCTCCGTGACATCACAGGTTCTCGCTATGACACCAGAAAATTTTAGGGGCCGGTTCGGTGCTTGTTTTAGGGCAAAGACATCAAATTTTTTCTGTGGAAAAGCGCGGCACTGCTTCCAAAATTGGGAACCAATGCAGTGGAAAAGCAGTATTAGTGGTGTCCATAGTCTTCAAAACTGCATAGAGGTATTACTACGTAGGTCATATTATAATACAATCAAACTCAGAGTAAACAGTTTCACTGCAGTGTGTTTATCAGGTTTATCATCAGAACTGACTAGTCACAGAAATGTACAGAAATTATAGTACAAAGACCATTCAGACCAGTGCGTATTAGCCTTACCACCACTTACAACAGTTGAGTTGCACTGTAACCAGATAATCAACTGGTGAATAATCTAGCCAGCCTGTGAGGAGTCCAATAAAGGCCTAAGGGTACAGCAGGCCTGCAGGGAGGAACATGTGGGTGGGAGACAGAGCATGCATATGCAGCTTCAGCTCATTCAAATTAGAGAGCACATTTCAGGAACAGAGAACCAGATCAAGCCTTGTGTCATCCCCGATGAATAATGCGGACCTGAGGTCTAATTACCTGCGATCAATTATTAATGCGACAGTCCTTCAGACTTCAGTCAACAAGAAGTGGCCATCAGCCTGTGAGAGAGAGAGAGAGAGAAAAAGAAGGACATGGAAATAGAAAGACAGAGAACAAAGACAGAAAAAGTTTTTTTCCTGCAGTGGTTGAACAGATCTAGGTCTTTATTCTTGCTGAAGGATGTAGCTGACTGTTCAGATCACCACTTAATCTCTTCGTTTTACTGAAGCTAAATGGGCCTCAGAAACAATAGCACATTGCTAGAGTCATGTGGTTTTAATCCACTGGCACTCAAATGTTAAGCCATAATCACCTAGTTTATGTAATACAGTGCTTTATTATTGGCACTCTTATTTAATATGAGTGAAAAAGAATGAAAATTCCCCTTAATGTTTCAGCAAATGATGTTTTTTCTTGGGAAATTAAAAAACATTAAAATTTCATATGAGCCTACTGCTGATCATAAAAGAAATGTAAGTCCAAAAAACCGTGTGCCATTATTGGCACACCATCATTTAGTATTTTCTACAGCTCCCTTTCCCCAAAAGAACTGCACTGGGCCTTCTCTTGGATGTTTTATAAGACTTGGGTTTTGGTTCGCGGCCTGGGATAGGTATAGCGATATATATTTATATTCATTTAACACTTTTTGAGAGGATTTTGATGTGGGCTTTGGATCATTGTCCTGCTGGAAAATCCAACCATGATCAGTGGTAGAGGCAATCAGATTTTCATTTCAAATCTCTTGGTAGTTCCTGGAATCCATAATGCCATGTAAGTGAACAGTACTGCCAGGGCCTTTGAAGAACAAAAGCTCCCACAGCATCACAGATCCTTCACCATGTTTAACACTTGCTTTAGGTGCTTTTCGCTACAGCTATCTTTTACAACATTTGGAGTCAAAGAGCCCATTTTTTGTTTCATTTGACCATGGCACCCCATCCCAGTTAAAGCTTCTGTGATATAAAAAGACAGGAAAGACTTGTTTCTGGCAAACCTTCCAAGCAGTTTGTTGGCATGAATGTGTTGTTAGATTTGGAGACATGGCAACCATAAGATGCTACCAGACTCTGTAATTCTGACCTTGTGGTCTTTGGAATTATTTGTTTTATGTCTTTGAAGATTCTCCTCACTTTAGCTGCTGACAAAACAGCCATGCGTTCTCTTCCATGCTGGTCATTATAATTTTGAATCTCTTAAACGTAATGATTATTCTGTTGATAAGGGCATTTTAAGTCAAGCTGCGATTTACTTGTTCCTGTTCCCTGATTTGTGCAAGTCAGCACACGTTTGCAGTGGAATTGTCTTGAATCTTTCCCACAGTGAGTAATGACTAAAGGTTTTTCGATCTGTGTCACCGTAATATACCCCAGTGAAACAGGAAATCATAGATCACTGCTTAAAAGTTCCTAAACACCAACTTAAGACCAACTTAAAATGAGTTGAACATGTTTTCATTAACTCTAAATGTGATTTAGTTTTTTTTAAAAAAGATGTTTGACTAATGGTTGCTTTATGTGTTCCTGATTCCAAAGAGGAAAATAAAAAAACAGAGACCAAAAAAAAAAAAAAAGAATTAACATACTATCTCTGGGATCACTCAGTCATTCGAGTAAAGAGGACCCTCCTTAGCAGCATAGAAGAACACTTGTAAGGATGCTAGTGGTGGCAAGCCATGGCTTGTGGGACAGTTCATTTTCTTAATCCCAATATTTTTATTGATAATAAGAGCACACAGCAGTTCAGTTATTTGTAGCTGTGATATAAGAATTAGTTATAATTAGTCATATTCAGTATATAGTGATGGATAGATAGTTATAATAATATACTAGAACTTAAAATGTACATGTAAAAATAAAAAAACCCAGAATTAATTAATAAAGCAGACCACTGTAAAGTGTGTTTTTGTCATGTAGAATACCCCTCCCTCATCAGGAAGATCTGTAGAACCAGTGGACCTGATCTGTCATTTATACAGGCTGAGAGTTTCTTTCTTTCTCTCTCTTTCTCTCTCTCTCTCTCTCTTTGTGAAATTCCACATCGTGCTTCTTGGCATGCAGACAGATGCTGTCTTATTGCACGTGCTTTCTCCGGATGAGCAGTGTAGCGCAGACATGTGCTAGGCACACACACTCCTCACTCTTGGCACTGAGGAATTATAGACATTGCCTGGGGAACACAAATAAGATCTTTCCATTCACTGCACATCACAGCTTATTGGCCTATGTTGCAGCATTCATATTTATTTTTAAGAACAAAAACATATGCAAAAATGTGTACATTATATTGTATGTTTGCATTTGCAGTGCTCCAAATATGTGAAATAAATCTAAATGTGAAATTCAGAATACTGTGAGGTAAAGCTAATAGATCATACATGGTCCGCCAGATGCCAAGGTTGTGTAGACCACCAATATATGTGTGAGCACAAAAGTTTATGTGTGTTCTTATATGCCTTAAATGCAGTGGAGTAGGTACTGTTTCCTTGTGCTTTTGTAAATATTTGATGTCTAGATTTCAGGAGGTGTGTTCAGTAACTTTCCAGTAGAGGGCACCTCCTCCCTCTCTGCTGCTCCAGTGTGCCCTGAGAGACCTGCATGCTGTTCAGGGTGTTTGAAGCAGCAGGGTACTGACAGATTAGAGGCCTTCACTGTAACTCGCAGTTCTCCAGGATGGAGAAGAAGCCCTCCTCCTCCACAGCAGCCTTGCAGCTCCAGTCTTCTGGACCAATGCCATCTCACAGCACCATGTTATTATTGCACAAATATACAGACGTGTGCACTCCAGAGTCTGTGCGAAACTAAGCAACAAAGGGGAGGGGAAAAAGAGTGGCACATTGACAAAGCAGACATAGAAAGAAATAGAGACAGGCAAAGAGTGTGTGTGTATGAGTGTCAGGGATTTTTCTTTTTTGCTCATTTTGAGGAGGGCCCTCCATTCTCTGTGCCGAATGAGGTCATCTGTTGCTGCGTGACTGAAGAGACAGAGTCATGAGGCCCTATTCACCACACCCTCGAGCCCTCACACACAACCTGGGCTTCTCCCTCTGACTCATTTTTCCTGGGTTTATGATTGTTTTTTCTCATTCCACTTCTTTCTCTTTCTTTCGCAGACGCCGACTCAAAATGAATCCTTTTGTGGTATGCTAGTGTTACATGCTACTTCCACGTAATGTGCTCACAGTGAGAAATAAATGGATCACTGGTCCAGGTTGGCAAACATGTAATTAAACTTAGTGTATATATACTTCTTCTTATAATATTGTGTACATACTTAAATGAAACCACCTGGTGGAGACTGGAAAAAGTGTATGCACACTGTTTGGGTTTTGGGTTTAAAACTGCTGTTTTTAGTGGAAGGGCTGGAGTCATCAGAAGAGAAGAGACCCTTTGAAATTTCCAAGAGACAGAGAGGGCCACTAAGACTGCACTTTCACATAAGGAGCTAAATGAATAGATCAATTTTTTAAAATTAAAAAGGTATGGAAGTGGGAAAGCATTGGCTAAAAGCAATACTGCATGCACTGTAGGGCCGGTGTCCAGCACAGTTTGATGGTTCTCCTCCTCAAACACATTCACTAAACCTGACAATTAACTGGTGAGGTGATCCAGGTGTCTCTGAGCAGGGGAATCAATAAAATGTACTGGACTACGGCCCACCAGGACTGGAGTTCGACCACTGGTCTAGAGTATCTAGCCAGCTAAATTAATATTAGCAAGACAATAACTAGCTACCTTTACTCCAGTGTTGATTATGTAATGCAGAAATTGTTTCCAGCCAGAACAATGGCTGTTGTTATAACAGTCATAACTGTATGATTGTTTGCCAAAATAAAGAAAAGAAAATACATTTAATCCACTATTCTGACTGTTTGAAATTTTAATTTGATTGAACTTAGAGATAAATAAATGAAATATGAGAAAGTAGTACTCTACCGCTATTCGTATTCTACTGCTTACTTAAACAAATATATACCCTTACTCATGTCTTAACTCTTGACTTTTCTGTGGCTTATGTTGTTCCAGTATTGTTTGGCAGGTGTTGGCTAATTATTATTTGACAGATGTTGTATAGGTGCACCAGATGTGCAGTATTTCGGTTAAATAGTTGACGTGGATTTAAGCTGTTTACAGGTTTAAGAAACAGTTGTGGACTACTTGAGCACTGATGTACATCACTCTGGATAAGAGCTTCAGCCAAATGTCATAAATGTAGTACTCACATATTGTTGTTCTGTTAGATTAATTACTCACTTTTGTATTTTTTGTCACCTATCACAATATTTTTCCTCCACATAAAGGGCCTAGATTTTTCTTGTAAATTATTAAGATATAACATTATTTAAACCAAAAACAGACATATTTGATTCATACCTGACCAATATCAGCCTCTCATTATCAATTAGAATTAAACATATTCTTTGTTATTGTGCCTTTAAGACTAATGCATATATGTAAATGATCTCTGCTCTGATTGGCTGCCCAGTACAGTGACTAATTCAGAAAGCATCATGCACTGAAACACTCCTTATAGCTGTAGCCTGAATGGTTCTAGACTTAAAAAGGGCAATATGTGTTTTAGGACATCCCAAAATAGCAAACTCGATAGCTTAGTTTTCATACTTGTACTGTATGGACAGGGCAGGTATGTACACTTATATCAAATTGAACTTCATATTGCATTTATTTTTAACAGTACATACTTGCTCTACCCTAATTAAAATGAGGATGCAGATGCTTAAAGCTTGCACCACGGTTAAGTGTAAGAATACAGTTGTTAATTTGAATCACAGGGCTAGTTTGTCATTTCTAATTGGAGCAGTTCAGTAAATACTGACCAGCGGCTTGCTCTGCCTTTGGCTCTGCACCATAGAGATGTTGCCTGTGGCCTGGACTGATTCTTTCACTACCCAAGCAACCAAGCCCCCCCTCTTGCCCAAGGTCCAGAGTTTCTTCCGCTAGGGCGGACAGAGCAGCAGTCGCCCATCCACTATGTGTGTTCAGGTGCCAACAGCTTCCCCAAGAACACTGAGACTCTCTTCATCTCTGAACATGTGTGAGAGAGAGAGACTCTCCCACCCTTTCCCCTCGCGCTCACACACATTCCGTTTACAGGGCTGTGGCTGCACCATCGCAATGGAATGTTAATCTTTGCACCTCAAACCTTTTTTGGTCTTCAGGTCCCTTGAATATGTTATTTAGGTGTCTCTGTAGAAACTCTCAGGTGTATCCGGGCGTGATTTTAGACACCCTTCCTCCCTTCTGCCCTCCCAGGCTGGGCAGCTAGAGCTGAATGGTGGCCCTGTCCAGCTCATGCCAGGGTCTGCTTTAATCTCCGTATGTCCTGAGTCGGGGCCAGGCTTTGAGGGAGTGGAGTCCACCCACACAAAACCTCTGCTGCTATTTTGAGATGCTTTGGGCCCCTTAAAAGACCTGCAGGTTTTCTTTGGCTCTGGATGATCAGCCATTAAAACAGTCCTGCTATAAACTGAGCGACCTATAAAGCCAAGCTCTTGGTTCAGACTTTTACACTTCCTTTTAGTTTGCGTGTGAACCTGATGGCATCAGGATGACAGCGAATTTTGCATGTAATGTGTTTGTGAGAAAGAAAGAAGTGTTAAGAGACAATGAGGAGCCAGTGAGAGAGTGAGCGTGTGTCTAATGTGGCACTAGGAATGTGGCGTGTGATTTCCAACATGCTGCAATCACCGGAATACGTGGTTCCAAGATAAAAACGTGTTTATATTCACAACTGTTGTTTATTGCAGTTGTAAAATACACAGATGCTGTGAGTTTTTTATTCCTTGTTTAACACCAGATGAACTCCGATTCCAAGACAAAGAAAGGCCAGACTGGTTGCAGGGATTTACACCATCCACCAGAGGGAGTGTATTGAAAAGAAAAAAAAACAACATTTAGAGGTTTGGGAAATAATGTCCCTGGGCATTGTGTCATTTTCAAAAGGATTATATCATACATGCTTCATGCAACAGACAAGTACTTCAGAACTCTCCAAACTTTCCACAGTCGGCACCATACTGAGCAGTGAGACACTCATCATACATCACGCAGAAGGGAACCACAGGAATGAAAGTGACTGCATACAGTAATGTGGCCTGCCAGAGCTCCGCGAGACAGCAAGTTCATTTCTTAGCAACCCCTGTTTATTTAATCCATCTACCTTTCGCCAAATTATTTGAGTTGTCAACATTTCCACTGCTTCAGAAGCTCCCCCCATCCGTCCTGTCATCTTTCAGTTATGGTTAATTACACACTGTTCAAAAGTCCTGAGCTACCCCTCATTTCTTCATATTTTGCTTCCAGAAAGCGTGACTTGTGTTTTTTCAATGTAGACTTGAGGAACAGTTCTGTAGGTTTCCTGTATGACTTTTTTTGTGAGTTGTCTGATTTTCAGTCCAGAACCAGAATGTTTTTTTTGTTTGTTAAATAACACAGTGACCTATGAATCATATGAACATGTGAATCATTCAAGCAGAATAAAGCCATCTAACTCATGGCCTGAACCAGTGAAGAAACAATGCAGATGATTCCAGATGATCAGGCGGTGATCAGTATACTGGTGGTGCTGAATGCTGAGTGATTGGAACACCTGTATCTCTAGGCACTTTGCAGCCTCTCACTGTATTACATTTGTTCCAATTTAATCTACGCAATATGCCAAAGATAAGACTGTTTGTGTCAAGGCTCTCTCCTATGACACACCCCCAGCCATTTTGACCTCTGGAATACTGAGCCTGGGCTTCTCATCTATTCTTTGGTTTCTCCTTTAACCCTAATTATTTACACCTGTAACTTGTATCCCTTTCTCTACTTAAGCCCAGCTCAACCCAGAAATCGTTTGTTCTCCATCGTGTCTGCATGTTTGGTGGTGTGAGTGTGTGGAAGTTGGATTATTGTGCCCAAGATAGTGTGTCTTTTGTTTCTGATATCCCACTTTTCTAAATAAAACTATCACAAGTCACTCCCGCAAGTGTGTCTGCATCCCTGCCCACCAGCCAAACCTGACAGTTTAACAGACATAGAATAGAATTTTGGCAAAATATAAAGAAATGAGAGGTGGCTCAAGACTTGCACAGTACTTATTTATTTCTCTCTCTCTCTCTCTCTCTCTCTCTCTCTCTCTCTCTCTTTCTCTCTCTATCTCTCTCTCTCTCTTTCTCTCTCTCTCTCTCTCTCTTCTCTCTCTCTTTCTCTCTCTCTTCTCTCACTCTTCACTCTCTCTTCACTCTCTGTCTTTCTTTTCTCTCTCTCTCTCTCTCTCTCTCACTTTCTCTTGCTCGCTCTGAATCTGTCTTTCTGTGTTTGCTTCTCTCCTTTATGTCCTATCATTTGTCTAATTAATGGTAATTACTATATACAGTGGGACGGTTTTCCAGACAGGGATTCGTCTAGTCCTGGACTGTATTTCCCATTCACTAGAGAATCTCTGTTTACAGTTCTTTGTAGTCTAACCTTTATATCTGTCTGGGATAGATGTCCTATTTAATCTAAGTACTTTTCTTTAAAAAATTCCGTTAATTCTTTCTCTCTCGCTTTACCACTTTTTATTCAATGAAACCTAATCATCACATATTGCATTCAATGTTCTCTCTTTGTCTCTCCCACTGCCTTTCTCTTCTCTCACCCTCTCCGTCTGTCACACACTCAAACATTCCTACACTCATACGCTATCACTATCCTCTCTCTTCACCTCTCTCTTTTTTGTCTGTTTTTCTCCTCTCCCTCTCTTGCTTTCTGTCATATATGTCGAAATCGCTTCCTATTGTCCCTTCTCTCTGTCCACATCACAAATTCAGTAGAGTGGTCAGTAGAGCAGGTTTAGTTTCTGTGTGTGCGATTAGGTTGATGATGTCACAGCCCGCGTGCACCCGGGTTAGCCGAGGACACTTTGCTGTAGCAGCCAGCGGGAAAGTAAATACAGTACAGTGCACTGGAGTCCCCCGCAGCAGAATTGGCAGGGGTAGTGTTTGGTTCTGGAGTGGACCCAAAGGGGAACAACGGTACAATCTGAGACACAGTGTGTGTGCATTCCGGTGTGTTCAAGTGTGTGTGTGTGTGTGTGTGTGTGTTGGCCCAAGGAGGATTGAGGACATGACCCTGCATTACAAGCCCTGATGTCCACTATCTGACCCTGGTGGGAACCGTGTTCATGCTTGTGTGTGAATGTGTGTGTGTGTGCCCATGAGACAAAGTGCCTTTGAACACGATTGTGTGTGAGCCTTTGTTGGAAAATTGTAGTTTTTCTCACATGCTTGTTTTCACATGTCTGTGTGCTTTGTTTGTGTGTGTTCCGTATTGGGAGCTCCTCCTGCACACTCTAGTACTCAGTGTCCATTCCTCTGCTTTCCTTTGGCTCACTCTCTTGTCCTGGATTACCGCCACTTGGCGCAGTCCCTGCAGAACCGTGGACTTTTTTTCACTTCACGCCACGGCTCAAAGACAGCAGAGATTATCTGAATCAAATATGCCACTGGACTTGGCTTGTTGGTCTAGTCTGCAAAAAGATATTTTTGGGGTTAATGAAGTGTTGCCTTACATTATCACAGCTAATAAGGACCTACACTGGCCCGTTATGCTTCATCCTTGCTGTTCCACAAGTTAATGATTAGCTCTTAGTGCTGTATACAGTTGAAACCAAAAGCTTACATACACTGTATAAAAAGACATAACTTTTTTTCTTACTGTCTGATATTAAATCATACAAAACCCTTTCAGTTTTAGGTCCGTTTGGACTCCCAAAATCATTTCTATTTGCTAAATATCAACATAATATGAGAGAATTTTCAAATCAAAAGTTTACATACATTTGCTTAGTATTTGGTAGAATTGCCTTTAAACTGAATGACTTGACGCAAACGCTTTCCACAAGCTTCTCACAACAGTTTAATGGAATTTTGGCCCATTCCTCCTAACAGAACTGGTGTAACTGAGTCAGGTTTGTAGGCTGCCTTGCTCTCACACGACTTTTCAGTTCTGACCACAAATTTTCTATGGGATTGAGATCAGGGCTTTGTGATGGCCACTCCAAAACATTGACTTTGTTGTCCTTAAGCCACTTTGTAACCTATTGTGCAGTATGCTTTGGGTCATTGTCCATTTGGAAGACCCATTTGCGCCCAAGCTTTAACTTCCTGGCTGATGTCTTGAGATGCTGCTTCAATATTTCAACATACTGTTCTTTCTTCATAATGCCATCTATTTTGTGAAGTGCACCAGTCCCTTCTTTTTATACAGTGTATGTAAACTGTATATATATCAGCATCACAATCTGGAGATCATATTTATGGTGGGTAGCAACTTGTTGAACTTACAAGTTCAGTTTTGCTGGATTTTTGTTCTTCGGTGGTATTTTTCAAGTAATAATACGTTTACTTCTATCCTCCAGCATTTCTTCTGAGGGTTATATTCACAACTGATTATTATCAAACAGGGTTTGTTCTCCTTTTACTTCAGTAGGAGCTTCTACTTTTCTGGGAAGGTTTTCTAGTTGATCATCTGATTGCATCCTACCACAAGTGCTGAGCAGCATCCAATCAGATTGTTATGTTGCATGGTAATCTATATTGTCACAGTTCTAGTCCAATCCTGAAATTAAAATATTCAAATACACACCATACAGGAGACATAACGGCAAAAAACATCTAATTTATTATTGCATTATTACACTAAATTATTTTTTAAAAGAACATTAGGTCACGTTGTGGCACAGATTAGCCTACAGTCCTGAATACACTCTGTGACACATAATTGTGTTTTAGCGGCATAGTGGGCCAAATATGGAAAGAGAAATTATTTAACTGTCTTTAATGAAAATACACAACCTGAAAAAAATATAATTAAAATGCAATATTGCACTAAAATTATTTTAAAGATTGCTTTCAAATTTTGCAACTGATGTCACCTTAGCACCTCCAGTTTCCATAACCTCTTTCGTTCTTATGGTGGAGGATTAGTTCTAGATTAGAAACTCCACTCCCAAACAAATTAGATGGTGCTCCATCATTTTAGAGAACACAGTTTCTCCACAGCCCAGTTAACTTTTTACTCTTCTAGAAATGTTTCTGAGAAACTTTTTTACTCAACACCACTCTACAATTTACTAATTCTCTTTTTTTTCATTTTAATTCATTTTGTTCTGTTGGTACAGCTTTAAGTGTATATCTCTTACTTTGTAGCTTTAGAATTTAATTTTTAATGTTGATGTCATAAGTTACATTTCCGTTCTGAAGGGAAAGCAACTCTTGAAATGTTTCTACCCTTTCTGCCAGCCTTTTTTGCTCTACTATAGCGATTGCCAGAAGGAACAATACTTGGGTGTATGTTTAGGTAACATGGTCCACCTCTGATAACCAGTACTGAATTAAAGGGTGTGGGACAAATACTAAGCCTTGAGGTGATTGACTTTACACACATAACTTCTTAATGGGAAAAGGTCATTTAAATACTTTTTAATGTTTACTCTCTCTGTCTTTCACCTTTCTTTCACCAAATGTGAGATTACACTCCTAGTGTTCAGATGAGTCAGAGTGAAGCAGTGTGTGTTCAGTCATCACTGGTACAAAATGAAACTGGCCAAGCACTCACTTGGCAAATAACAGAGATACTGTGAGAAGAAAAGACTGTATGTGTGTGTATGTGTTTATGAAAGGACAGCAGGGGTGGAAGGGCTCCTCTCTTCTCTTTTCTTTATCACTTGTATATTTTTCACCCTCTGTATTACAATTTAAATGGAAGCGGTGCAGAAAAGCAGCAGGGAATGGGGAGAAAATGAGGGAATGAGTGAACAGGGATCGAGGCTAAACGCATCGTTTAACTGTTGGAAACGGTGCCCTGCCCAAACCAAATTTGAAAACACTGCTTTAGTCTGGCTTGTGTCCTCGCTGATGAATGCTGAAATGCTCTTCCTGCCTGAGATGTGGAGGTGGCATGAAAAAGGCTTATTTCTGCACAACAGCATTTTCAAAACTCTTTCCATGCATTTCATATCCCTTCTAAAAAAGGAACCCTTCAGTCAGTGTTGCTAGAGTAAGAGCGATCAGGGTGTCCCAGTATGAGGGGCTTGCTGAAGGGTTTTTAAAGGATGTATAGGGATAATGTGGTCGTTAATCTGAGATAGAGATTTTAACACAAATATTCTCATACTCATGACTTCAGTGCCAGAATTGGTGTTAAAAACAGTCACTCAGTTTTTGTGTCTGTTCTGACCTTTATAAAGAGTGTCCGTAGCTACTGAAAAGGGTGGGGCTGTGTTTGTTGCATTACTGCTTGTCGTCTCTTTTGTTAAACTTTTGTTCTTTCACTTTTCCGTTCCAGCCGTCATTCCTCTGACAGATTCCGAGCACAAGCTGCTGGCGCTGCACTTTGCAGTGGATCCGGGTAGAGACTGGGAGTGGGGGAGGGATGACAACGACAATGCCAAGCTGGCCAAGTAAGACTCTTCAGTCTCTCCCATCACTCTAGCCCACCCCCCTCACAGGGGCTTATGGGCTCTGTTGGTCAGCCTGTTCAGTCTTTGGTACTCAGGGAGGTTGAAGGGAGGGGGAAGGTCTAATGGGGGCCTTTCTGTCCATGTTATCCCATGTGAGGGATTTAGCTGGACTAAATCTGGGCGCCAGTGTCCCAGTGCAGAGAGAAGAGCATGCACGCCACCATAGTAGTGGTTCCCAGTTATATAACCCTGTGAGCAACTGCTGAATTTGCCCTCACTGTGTTTAAAGGATAATGTGACATTTTAATGTGTTTTTTTGTGCTATACAGTAAAAAGTCAAATGTGGTTATACATTAACTTTAATTTCTGTTCCATCACTAGGTGAGTAGTTATTAAGCTTCACTTATGTTAGACTCAGGGGAGAAAACAGGAAATGGGTGCCCATATGACCTAGAAATGATTTGTGTTTAGATTATTCATCAAACGTAACTCATCATGTGTCCTGTCAGATTTAGAGCTTTATTTATTATATGTGCATTGTGAGAATGTTTTCAGTGTCTCAATATTTCTGTCTTCTATCTTTTTAGTCTTATCCTCTCATTGGAGGCTAAACTAAACCTTCTGCACAGTTATATGAATGTAACTTGGATTCGAATACCATCGGAGACGAGGGTGAGTGTGACTTAATCTCCTCGGTCTAACATACTCCACATTTTTGGCCTGCTCAGCTTGAGGGTGGAGCACATGCTGTTGCAGGAACATTAATGTGTGTGGTTTGTTGTTTTACTCCCTATAGGCTCCTCTTGCTCAGCCCGAATCACCCACCGCTTCAGCAGGTGAAGATGTTCAGTCTCTAGCTGAATCTATGGACTCAGACCGTGAATCTGTCTGCAGTAACTCCAACGTCAACAACGGCAAGTCCAGCAAAGAAAAAGACAAGGACAAGCAGCGCAAGGACAAAGACAAAGCTCGAGCTGACTCTGTGGCCAACAAGCTAGGCAGCTTCAGCAAGACTTTGGGTATCAAGCTGAAGAAAAACATGGGCGGCCTGGGTGGCCTGGTGCATGGCAAAATCAGCAAGTCAGGCTCCACGAATGGACGTACCATGGAGAATGGTGAGCAGAAGCCCAAAAAGAAGGACTCCAAAACACGTAAAGGAAGTAAAGAGGAGTCAGGCCAGTCTGCCAGCACGTCCTCCTCAGAGAAAGCGACCAGTCCCTCTCCTACGGACAGAGCTCCGGGCAACTCACCTGGCGAGAGACAACCAAGTTCTGGCAAAAACCCAGGTGACCGGATGCTGGAAAACTGGAAGTACAGCACGGATGTCAAGCTGAGCCTGAACATCTTGCGGGCAGCCATGCAGGGTGAGCGCAAGTTCATCTTTGCTGGCCTCCTCTTGACCAGCCACCGGCACCAGTTCCATGAGGAAATGATCAGTTACTACCTAAGCAGCGCGCAAGAACGTTTCAGTGCTGAGCAAGAGCAGAAGAGGAAGGCTGAGGCGGAGAAGAAGCCCCAGACTAATGGGGTGGCCTTGAAGAAACCCGAACAAGAGAGTGTCTTCCAGAGAGAATGCTCAGACAGCTCTCCCCCTGAGAGTTGCTCGCCAGTCTTGCATCCCAGACATATCCCTCAACTGAAGAGCCAGGGCAGAAACAGTCCAACCCTCGCTGCCTCTCCCATCTCCATCCCAAGCCCTGCCCCCACGTCAGTCCCAACAGCCTCCTCTATGTCGCCTGTCCCCTTCTCCTCCCCAAGCAATGGTGCTAAAAGATCTGGGCCTGTCCCAGTGTCAGCCCACTATAGCCATACCCCACCCATCCAGAGGCATAGCGTCATCCATCTCCGGGACATGAATACACAATCATCCAGCTACCAGGATGAGCCCTACAAGCCAGCAATAGGGATGCTGAAGACCTGCGCCACTTATCCCCAGCAGAATCGCTCGCTGTCTTCCCAAAGCTATAGCCCAGCCCGCATGTCTGGGGTCCGTGCTGTCAACACTGGGGATACCCTGCCATACAATATGCCCGGCGAGCACAAGTCCCACACCTACACCAATGGCTTTGATGCTGGCGACATCCAAGATTGTTTGGAGTTTGCTGATGAAGAACCGGCGCCTCATGCCTGGCTTGGGCATGACAGGGTCAAGGGCCGGAGCGGGACCTGTCCCATGTACTGCTTTCAGCAGAAACGCTGCAAAAGAGAGAACTGTTCCTTCTATGGACGCCCCGAGACCGAGAACTACTGCTCCTATTGTTACAGAGAGGAGCTGAAACGCAGGGAACGAGAGGGCAAAGTGCACCGGCCAGGATAGCCCCCACCCACAAACACACACATATACACATAACCACACATACACGTGTGCAAAAGAAGGCCCCAGTGAAGAACAACAGTGACACCATCATCCTCTGCGCCCTGCGAGTAGTAAAAAAATACTGGTGTAACTGTTTCCTACTCTATTTAAAGAATGGTCTCCCTGCATTCTTGTTACCTTTCTGTCAAAAGCAAAAGGACTCCGGGACTCTTACTTTAAGAGGGAAAAAAAAGTACAACCAGAATCAGTTTACAGCTTTGGCCAGAGATTGTGCTGTCGTTTCTTTGTCAGTTTGCATTTTGTCTGGTTGAATTTGAGTCTTTTACTTGTTCTAGAGTAAAAGCTCACGTCTGTGCATTTTGCTCAGTCTGTAATATATAACTCCTTGTACAAGCTGGAAGAGGTGGGGAAGCATATGTCAGACTCTTCTCAGCTAACCCAAAGCTGAAGGGAATCTCCATTCAGAGGTCATTTGAATGCAATACTTCACAGCATAGCTCTTTGAAATCTCAATATCAAATAACGTCTTTCTGCTGTGCATTGCAAATAATTAAATGCAGGAGGGACATGCACTGCTAAGCATGGGAATTTTTTAAAAGCAATAAGTTTGGTAAAGACCCTGACTACACCCTCTTTTTTAACTATGCATCCATAATGTCAGCCATATTACATTGTCCTGTGTGCAGACCTGAGTGTCATTCAGTCTGCCCTGTAAGAGGATTGTGTCTGAAACATTTCATTTGTGGCAAATCAAAGTGTGCTGAATGGTAATGTGGAATTAATACTGTCTTTTTTGATCGCAAAGCTCATGCTAACAAGGCCTCTGTGTACGTGGGTTTGCATTCCATTACACCTGTCTTCTATAGACTGAAAGACACAGTGCCATTTGTTGCTAGCAGCATTCTGCAAAATATTACAATCATGCTAGCAAACAGTGAGCTTATGTAAAATAATGCTGCTCCTTTATACAATGGTCATACAATAACAAGATAATGGAATACAAACCTTTCTACGCTGGAACAGTGAAAAGCAAATGGAACCCTGTCTGCGTCTTTTGTCATTATTGGTTACACTCTGGTTTCACCGTGGTGTGTTGTTTATGATTCCTTATCATGCATTCTGTAACCCATAAGCACTGCCATAACAGTGTCTCATAAACAGATCCACCTAAGATTGCCCTAAGAAAAGGCCATGTTTGATATCCTCAGGTATTGTGTTAAAAATATTGATGTATGGCTCACAGTTCAAATTAATGTTTTTTTTTATTTGTAATTGACTGTAATTCAAAATTGACTGTTAATAATGTAATAATGTGGGGGTATAAGGCTCTGACAGTGAATTTGGTCTAACTACAATTCTATTGGAAACGCTATTGGTTATCAGATTTAACTAATTCAATTTGATTGTTAGAGTAATCTTTAGAAATGTGCTAAATATACAAATCTACCTGGAGAAATGATTTACAAAAAATGACAATGTAAATATTGACAAATAACAACAATACACGGTCCAAAGCTTTTTTGATCTTTCCATCTGAAAAGAGTCCAAAATATTTTTTGTCCAAAAAATAAGCACACGCCTTATTGAATATGATTATTTATTTTTCTTAAATTCAATTCTAACATTCCAAAATCAGTGCAATTGAATTGGCTTTTAGGTGCGTATTTACACCTCTATTTATAAGTGATGCGTTTACAGTATGCAGATGACATGGTCAAATGATATGTGTTGGTTTTCTAAGAGAAAATAAGTACGCGACCTCTACAGAATTATTGTTTGTTTTATATATATCCAAATCAGCAAGTACATGGGAATTGTGCACTGAAATTTGAAGAAAATGCCATATTTGTTTATGTTCTTTTAGAAAATAGAGTACTTCTTTTCATTTAGAAAATTAACAAAACATGTCATTTGACCTGAGGTGTTCAAACTTTTGCATACAAAAGAAGGATTGATAATGGAAATTGGAATAGAGATCATAAAAGCATTTTCACCTTGACAATACAGGACTAACGTGTCAAAGATGTACTATCTCACTGCATATAACAGCAAATGTACTAACACCACTAGATGTGCCAGTGTTTTGTAGCTCTGAAGTTTAGTGTGTGTCGGTGTGTACTAGAAGGCGGGCTGTGGGCGGCGGGCTGAGATTCCTGTGCCACTCCAGGCACTGCAAGCCTTTTGGTCCTGACAGTGTCATTAGTGCTTTAGCCACTGTGTAAGCCTGGGCAAGGCCTCTCCAAGTACTTCAATCCTCCAGTGGAGTGACGATGGCCACTGCTGCTGGGTGTGTGTCGAAAGCCCGGATAAACCGGCACGGTCTCATGCTGAGTGTGTGTGTCTCTCCTGGCCAAGGATGTCCTCTGCTTCTTGTGTTTTCTTCCCAAGATTCTTCTGCACCACCCACCGTGTCTCCTTCCCCCAACCCCCTTCCTGTTCCTCCTTTCTATGTAACAAGATCATGG
Organism: Hemigrammopetersius urotaenia; assembly: GCA_037974485.1. Classification (NCBI taxonomy): domain Eukaryota; kingdom Metazoa; phylum Chordata; class Actinopteri; order Characiformes; family Alestidae; genus Hemigrammopetersius; species Hemigrammopetersius urotaenia. The sequence goes on along the minus strand of JBBPDC010000129.1, from coordinate 8,815,015 downwards.
ACTCGCACTGTCTTAGAATTGTAAAATATGATTTTGTATTAATTTGACAGTTTTACACTACTTTAAATTATTAATTTGCACATTAGGTACCGACGTAAATTGTAGGAGGAAAAGAGAAAAGAGCAAAACAAGATTAGTTTATTGTTAACATAGGTGTCTGTGCATTCTTTTTATTGTATGCGAGTATGGTCGTGTGAATGAGTTTGAATGAGCGGGCAAATATCACGTGGGGATGTGTGCGCTCGCATGTTTTCTCATGTGTGTTCTTACCTTCAGTGTCCTGTAATTTGAGCAGTGCCTCGCGCTATGGTTTCAGTCCATATAAGAGCCAAAATTAGACTGCTTAGGAGTCTGATTAGAGTCTTCTTGCACATATAATTGATCCTGTGTAGTGAAAATAGACTCCAGCATATATAGCACTGTTAAAGTCTATGCATTTTAGACCATAACCTCTCAGCTGTCACTCCAAGTCCACTCAGGACGTACAGACACAGGCAGATATGCAGAACTAAACAGCTGCCTTAACCATCACATGTCCCACATTCGCCTTGTGGTGTATGTCCATAGCGTGCTAAAGTCCAAAATGCACATGGCCTGGTAGTTACAACGAATTGCTGAAAGTCAGGCAGTACAGTCATATATGTTTATTCTGTATAAAAAGCACCCTTGCTTTTGCACAATGCAGGCTTTGTTCTTAATGGAGCGTTTAAAAAAACCCACAATTCTACATTTGCAAAGAGCATCATGTACTGGTGGCTACTAGCTTCCATTCATTACACAGGTCTACAACAAATGTTTTTGTAATCATCAGAAACTTTTCTAAACCAGTTTTTCATGCAAATTTCAGATCTGCTTTCATTTTTTTTCAACTTTCATCTGCTTTCAACTTTTTGAATTATGAGTAATATTAGATTTGCAATAGACAGGCATTTTTTATTAAACTGCAGGCACCAATCAAGTAACTGTTTCAATATTTTCAGTGTGAAGTCAGACAGGTGCACACTGTGGCATAGATATAATGATCAGTGTCAGTCAGCTACAACTGTTTCTTCAAAAACGCTTAGCATATGATTATTATATGCTAATTATACCTCTATACATATCATGCAATATAGAACAATATAGAGCTTCATCACAAAGACTGTAAATGCGGGAAAAACTAAACAGATTTGTAATCAGCATGAAAAACACCACATAACTCACATAAACCTCTCTGGTGATTTTGACCTGTTGACCTGTGTTATTAGCACATTCTCACTCTGCTTGTATTCATGTACAGCAGCAGGAACTGTAGTGTACACCATGGATTTATGTTCACACATATCATTTGCATAATTTCTGCAAGATTTCAGTGTTTTGAAATGAGATGCTCTCCCTAAAGTGTCTGAATTACATAAATTCACACACCAACATTACTGAATGGGTCTGTGGTTTCATAGTCTGCTGCTACAGCCCATGTTTAGAGCCCTCTAGAGATTTAACAGTGTTCTTCTCCAGGGTTCAGAGGAGATAGCAAATTACTCACTCATCATTATCATAATCAGCTTAACACTGAGCAACCTGACCATCATGGCTTAGTCATTAAGGGTTTTGTAAGAGCTTTAAGTACACAGTCTTTTCCATACAACAACAAATATATCAGCGTAGACGTCTTTCGCCAATACATGAGTAATACAAACCAACACTGATAAGTATGTGCGTGACCGACTGTAACAATGACATCACACTTCAGGACAAATTTAAACAAAGACACTGACTGATGTGTTTGTAATAGTCCAGCTCAAGATTCACAGTTAAAGGACACCGATTAATGAACGGGTGTAAATAAGCCTGTGCAAATTTGAGTGTAGTTACAATACTGTAATGATTTTAACATTTAAAAAAGGATACAATTCTCTGTTAGGTACTACTGAGTGTTTTTTAAAACCAATAAACAAATGTGCAAAAGAAAGAACAGCTTTATAGTAACTGACACAATTTCATTAAAACTGTTTTGTCATAATACCCACTTCTGGGCAGAAAAGTGTTAACTAACAATGACCACATAATGTTGAGTTTTCTGTTTAAATTCTACGTTTCTGAGCTGCACTATGTTGTGTCATATTGAAACTAGGCAAGTTGGAAATAACATTGTCATATTTGCCACTGTGCTCATGTCAACTTGATTGCACAAAAACATACATTTAATTACACCTGGTCTAACAGTGTGACCTTTCACATAGAAGTTATTATATGATAAATGCAGGTATTTTGACACAAACAAAAATGCCCAGATTCTCATTTACTAGGATTTTGTCAACATTCTGTAAAACTTACCAAAGTTTGGTTATAAAAGAACAATGAATAGGATTATTTAAGATTTACAAAAGTTAAAGTGTACAGATTTGATCTACATAAACCTGTGAAAACTGCAATATGGTTTTAATACATCACAAAGAAAATAGAATACAGGGGGTCTCAGATCCACTCCTTCAATAGTGACGTAACCCAAATTTTGGTGCAAGTTGAAACACAAACTTACACTAACCAATCCTAACGTGTAAAAATCATAAAAATGCAACTAAGCCAAAGGAAAAGGAAAACTCCCTCACTCATACACCATGTTACCAAACGAGTTCGGCCACATAGTCTGTAAGTACAAGGCTAACGGTGTAAGTCGAGCGGGAGTGGGAGTGAGCATTGTAAACTTGAAACGTCTTATGTCAAGACTGTTGGTACTGAAAAGACATCAGCCATCTAAGTCAGATCAACATTGTCCATCTAAGACAGACCTTGCACAGAGACTCTCTAACATAAGCTTATGGTGTGGTTTAATCAGTCACCTCTTCGCAATACAGTTCTGTTAGACATTAGCCTGCAGAATGAATAAGTGAAGAAAGAAAACAGGGAAAGGATAAGGTCATCATGTGCACACATCATGTGCACACTGTGAGCGTGTGTATGTGTGAGAAAGTATATGTGTTTCCTTGGGTACAGTAAGCTATATGAGCCAGAAGATCTCTATTGTGTTGGTGGTTGGTGGAGAGAGAGAGTGCGTGTGTGTTGGGTGTGTGTGTATGTGTGTGTGGAATGCTTGCGTGTGTGGGATGGGCTGAGCGTTACTGCAGGGGTCTCGTGACAGAGCTGTTGCTTTAATGGGCTCTGCTACAGACCGCGTAGATTGAGCTCTATTGTACAGCTCTCATTCCACACCACATACTTCACTCGTGAGCTGGGTCAGGGGACAGTCAAGTCATGCTACAGAGAAAAGGCTTCCACTAAAAACGCAAAAAAGCCTCTCTCTCGCTGAGAGCATTTTTATGACACATTTAATTACAAAGAACTTCTACTAAAGCAATAGTTGAAATTAAATTACACATTGTAAAAAGTATATTTATATACATAAAACTGCCATACAGTGCTTGAAACCACTCGGGCAAGTCTGTTTAAAGCTATATGGCAGCAATTAAGAAATGAAACTGAATGTGCACATTTGAACACTTTATTCTGTATGTCATACAGAAACCACATTTACACAATAATTTCACATTACACAACTCAATAAGCAAATGTGTGATGATTGAGGTATTTTGTGCTAGGGGGCGTCTGATTATTTAGCCTTTCAAAAAGCAGTTGTCTTTGCGTTCTAGATGTCAAGTGAACTTGCGAATAGAAGCTATTTGCAGTAGGTGCCGTTTAGAAATGGGCTGTATTTCACAAGTTTCAGCCTCAGGCATCTTGCCCTCAGAGGTACATAGACTGTCTGATGTACACTGCATGCTAAAAAATACCATAGCTCTAGAACTCCTACCTCTTACAGAGAATTTAAACTGGATCAGGCTGTCCACACTTATATGATGTGAAACAAAAAATTATTTATCAAGCTATATGCTACACATCAGTGAGCCTTTTTGAGCGCAATATACACTAGGCCTAGTCATATGTGCCCATTCATATAGCATTTGACATATTATATCCTCTTTTATGAGATTTTCCTGAATTTTATTTGAAGATGTCAGTAGTTATGTGTTTGCCTACCAGGAATGAACTTTGTTAACTGTTTGTCCCTCTAAGTGTTCTTTAGATTGGTCAAGACAGGGGTTTTTGAAACCTTCCTGTTCTGGCTTACTTTTAGCAGGCACTCTTATCTAGCACAGGTTGCAGTAGGGGGTGGAGGTAGCTCAGTGGGTAGGTTACTCGCCTCCAGACCAAGAGGTCATAGGTTCAAATCCTACCTTCAGCAGACCACCACTGGGCAAGACCCCAAGTTGTTCAAGGGAGACTGTCCCCTGTAGTTAGAGAATGAAAATTGCTTTGGATAAAAGCATCTGATGAATGTAAATGAAGAACTGATCGTATTTTGTGCAGTATTTCCACACCGAGAAAGTAGCTTGGGTACCACATTTAGCAAAAAAACTCATTTCCAGATCCCTGTGTAGAGGCTGGAAAAGCAAACGTCTAGCCACGAACACTACATCCTCTAAATGTTTTTGCTGACAAACAACTGAGGGTGTAAATTTGATTCTTAGCCATTCCTTATTTAAGGAGGGGATCCTTTAATATTTGTATTATATATTAGACCTGAAGACTCAAAGGAGTTACCTCTTTTCAAATCAGAGTCAGCGAGTCATGTGAGATCAAATAAAGAAGGCTGTGAAAACAGTGTGTGAACCGGCTGACACTGAAGAGGCCACGTGGAAGATTGAGGAGAGGAGAGTGGAAACAGCTATAGAGCGTTTGGTGGGAGAATGTGAGAGAGAGTGGGGGAGTGTGCATCCACTCTCTTTGTGTTTTTCAGGATTTATGGAAGCTGGTGACATTAGCAGAGAGCTCAGGCAGACTCATAACACACACACACAGACACATACACACACAAACACATTGTTCAGGTCTTTTTTGGCAGACACTACAGACGTTCAGTAGGACTGGCAATGAGACACAGCCCCTGTTGCCACTTGTATAGGAGTAATTTCCCTACGAGAGCGCTTATCAAAAACACTAATTATCATATTTGCTTTTATGTCAGTAGCAGGCGCATCTGTCTCTGCTCTCACGTAACAAGACCCACCCACCCCCTAAAAAGGAATATTAAATACCTCTCACAAACAGCTTTGTAATACCCTTGATAAATATTGATATTTATTTGGTGCCCAACTCCTCTTTAAAGTTTATAGAATCAAATTCAGGGTCAAATTGACTACATTTTTCCAGCTCTGTTTCAACATCGTGTCCTTCTTCCTCTTCATTTTTGAGAATTTGGAGCACTCGTTTTTGATGTCAATCATAAGGATGTACCATGAAAATATTATTCCATTATATTCAGAGATTTCAGGGGTTCGGAGAAAAAGACTTTTTGAAGATCCATTAATGAATGCAATGAGGCAAGTTTATTATTTATCATTATGTCAGAACATGAAGGTTACAGTGTGACACTATGATGAATAGCCAAATTCCAGTTGAATCTTACATCTCTGCCACTTTAATCCCTGTGGAGCTCGCATTAATGAGCTTCTGTGCTGTGGTACTGACACTGTGTGGTCTGCTGGGTGTGTGTTGGGATCTGAAGCCACAGGGCTGTTTGGATAGCTCATATATCACAACTAGGCTGTATCTGGCCCTCGAAGGCATTGGGGGCTCTGAGTGCTCTCACTGATCTCAGCGCTGTAGAGGCAGCTGCCAGTCTCAGCTCACTGCAAATGCATAAAGCTCAAGACTCTATCCAGCTCAGCACAACCTCGCAGCTTAGAGTGGACACTGAGGGACAAAGAGCACATCGGAAAGGGCACAAAGAAAAAAAGGAAAGAAGGAAGGAAAGATGAAAGAATGAACAATGTGAACTTACATTAAGAAAGAAAAAAGGAAGAAAGAAAAGGAAGAACAAAGATAAAATCAATGATTTGAGACAGAAAAAAAGAATTAATGAATGAATTAAAATGGAGGGAGGCTGATAAAGGTTTCCTTTGCCTTTCCAGCCAATGGCCACACTGTGCCTCTCTCTTTCTCTCTCTCTCCCTCTCGTCATTTCCAGCACAGGCAGCAGTGTGCGTGCCAGTGCCAGCCGGTGTCGCCCCCACACAGATCAACGAGAGGGAGAGAGGGAGAGCGATAGAGAGAGAGAGGCAGAGAGAGAGAGCATGATTACATCTAGTACTGACCCAAGCATCAGTGACACAGATGAAAGGATGAAAGAAAAGAGACAAAGAAACAAGTAGTACAGTGGGTACTGTACTGTATATGTGTGTGGGAATGTTAGAGAGATAGAGAGAGAGTGGTGGTGGGGGGGAGTACCCTGGAGAGGTCACACCATAGCAGCACCCACTGAGAGACTCCCACACACAGTCTGAACTGCTTCAGTCTGTCTGCCTCAAAGCAATGGGCACTACCAGCCTATCACCACCTACTCACTCTCTCTCTCTCACACACACACACACACATCCCTACGCACACAGTACAGTACTCACAGTACACCTCGTTTCTTTGTTTCTTTCCTTTCATCCTACATACACTGTTCATGCTTTAAATTCTTCAGTACTGACACAGACACAGACGCCACAAATATAAAATAAATCCTTGAAGGTGAAGTGAAATAGTTGGATATCTGATTATTTCCCACCATCCATTTATTAACTGCACTCATCACTTATCACTCTGTCCAATCCGCCAAAGCTGTGCAGAAATTGAAATAAAAGAAAAAGAGAAAGCAGGAAAATGTTCTTCCTTCACTTGTTAGCACACACACACACACACACACACACACACACACACACACACACACACACTCATACACCTCCACCCACTTAGTCGTGCTCAGGAGAGGAACACAGAGTTCTCTGGGTTTGTATAGCTGTCCTCACATTGCCCCTCCTGCTCACTCTTCACACACTCACCATGGAGGAGAGAAGGTATGTGTTCACGCCTTGGATTCTGATACGATCCCTCAGAAAGTTCCAGTCTGCAGATTTCAGGCGGTGATTTGCAGGCCAGGAAGTGCAAGGTCAAGCGTATGTTGGAATGTAGCTCTGAATAGAAACAATTAAAAGAAGCAGTTCCTGAGTTCCACATATGCTGAGACTCTGAGCGCTACATTGCGTAAAGGACAAATTTAAAGATAGTAAGATAGTAAAGAGACAGTGTAAACAATTTGAGAGGCATGGCCACTCTGTCACTCTGCAGAAAACATATCTGTGCTTCCCGCTCATAGTGTGAAATGAACACACCAAACAGAAATTACATCTCTGTTTTACCAAATTGCTGATAAAGAAATGAATATACTGTCTTTGTTTCTATGACATCCCTGTAAAACAAGATTGCAATAATGTTGTTGAAATGCGTTACCCTATAAGCTTTCATTTTAAATATTAAGGGATCACTGAAAGGATCAAGTAATCCATGTTTAAGCCTCACATTATATTCAAATGTATTAACATGCTTTAGGTTCGGGGTCAATTTCACCACAAATTGGTGATATTAAAATTGCTACCTAAGTTTATGTGTCAAGTACTTTTTAGTGTCTATGTTGACTAGCGAAATAGTGCTTTAAATAAAACGTGCATGGAGTGCCATTCCTTCATGTGATTCTCACACTATTACAGGTATGATTATGTTCAGTCATGGCTCGAAAGCTGAGGGACGTTTTTTTGAAGATTTAAAATTTGCATCATATAATCCCCAAACATAAAGCTAAAACAGTCTAGGGTCAAATTGACCTCAAAGCCTATCAATGTGTACAAAATGTGTATAGGGCACTGTACCCACTGAATAGAAAATAAATAATTTAATGCAAAGCAAAAATGTCAGCTATTTATAAAAACATAAAAGACAAACATAAAAGAGGATTAAGCTAGACCTGCTGTAACAATGATGGAAATTAATTTGAAAAAGACACACTCTGTTGCATAGAACAGGAATGTTAGCAATTGTCCAGAATAAAACGAAATATTAGGAACTTAGTAAAGTTAAGAAGCCTCAGCCATGTCAGTGGGAGTTCATTTTCCCCATGAACTCCCACTGTTAGCTGACAGAATTGGCAGTTAGCTTTCTCCTGCCAGCATGGTGAGTTGTCAAATGAGGTTGCATTAGCCACTGTTTGAAAAGATGAGATAGCATTCATCCTGACTGGGAGGAAGTTTGTGCTAGTCCTCATTCTCCCAGCTTAGCATCGTGTGACGGGGCACTTAACTGGCGGGTAGAAATGCACTGGGAAGAAAATCTTGAAACCAGGTTTTTTTATGCCTGCGTTGAATGGCCTGTGCTGTACGCTCTGTTACCTTTACAATTTACAAAAATCATAGTTGAAAAAGCTGTTCCCTTTTCATGACTTGATTTCTTGCTGACGTGTCTCACTTTGTCCACCTTTTCTATGGCAACAGGATCCTGTCTTACCCGAATTATTCTTGAATTTGCCGAGTAATTGTCGGCTGCTGACTGGCAGGATGTAGTTTGTCAGTGAGAAGGGGGCGAGCAGTCTGAGGCTCAATGTGTACTCATCATAATAACAGTGTCAGAATAGGAAAAAGACAGTAAAAGTAATTCACAAACTGTCATCTAGGGAATATATTAAACGCTCTGGCATAAACACACACACACACACACACACACACACACACACACACACACACACACAGTGCAGCTCTCTGGCAGTGGTGGCAGAGTGGACAGACAGAGAGACAGGAGGTGGGCAGATTGAGTAAGGAACACACCAGCCTTCTCTCAGAATATTTTTAGCACCTTCTTCCTTCCTGTTCAGCTCCAAAGTGATGGAGACGAGCAGAACAAGGACAGAATGACTGGTGGGTGGTTGCATATTCTGATGCCATTTTACTTACATAACAGATGAATAGGGCAACCTTGCAGATGTAGGCTACTACTGGGATAGCCTCTTTTTCTTGTATCTCACATTTTATATGTGGACTTGCGTACAGTGCTTGGCTTTAGACTGGAGAAATGTACACGTGTGCACAGCAGGCAAAAGGCCATTTCATACATGGAAGGCCAGTGTCTACAACCCACACACACATATGCACCACAATCAATTTACTGCATTATCATGGTCTGCTGAAACCTTCTTCTTGACAGTCACGGTTGTGCTAATTCCTTAATAAGAAATCAAAAACAGCATCAGTTACAGTAAATATTTGCATGGGTGCCATCACTCAGGAACAAGGTGTACTTCCTGCACACACGCTGCCCTAGCTAGAAGGGTAGTCTTTTACACAACACTTTCATTTGTTTTCTTTTTTCAGTAGAGCCTGCTCAGCTGCAACTGAAGTCACTGACTGTCACAGTATGGTCGAAAGGCTTAGTTAAATGAGTGGCATGGGGAATTTTTGGCTTTCTGCCATCGCTAAAGCTCGCTAGTTAGTTTGAAAAGTTCCATGATTTTTTGCATATTGCTTAATGCACGCTAAACATATTTGAGAGCTCTGATCTCTACAGGCTTGCAAAGAAATGATAGAGTTCTCTTGAATGGGGAAAAATACTTTAAATCTTTAAAACAACATAACATAAAAGTTCCGTTCCAATGAAAGGTTCCTCCTAGAGCATAGATAAATGTAAAGGCAGTACTGGACTGTAGGACTAATACATTTATAGGGTATCCTGATGCAGAATATTGACATAGCCATGCCATTAGTCTGTCAGAGTTGATTGCATATGCTGTCATGAGTTGCCGTGACACATTATGACCAATAATGTCTTGTTACCATTACGAATAACAATAGATATGTAATACGTGATTAGTAGATCATGTTTGGTGTCATGAATTTAAATTAGCTTTTGATTAAACACTACAGCTACTGTCATGGTCATTACCAACAATGATAACATGGAATTGTTAAATTAATGAACAATTCATGACAGCATGACATCTACAATGTTAGTGGCATGGTTTCATCCATTTTAGGCAGCAGGGTTCAAGTAAAGCGTTACCCATTATATACAGGAAAGATAAAGAATGACTTACACGCATTACCACCATAAAGCTGCTTATTTATGAATTTATTTTCAAATGTAAACTTCACTATTTCATGCATACAAGTTAAGACAACATACATTATTTGACAAATTCTTGTTAATTCTCATATTTGCATAGGACAGAGTCACAATATATTGTCTAACATGTAAAAAATAATGTCATAAAAAGGTACAGCAGAGCAACCATAGACCAGCAACATTAATAGTCTGTATAATTAATGGAACTGTACAACTGTAATACTTCACTGGAGTGATTTTGGTTGATTGAGGAAGAAAGGGGAAAAAATGGTGATACATGGCAGTTTTTTGAATGAGGTCATGGAGATAGGAACTGGCCTTAGCTGAAGTTATGAGTTATTTTATACAAAGAGCATTACAGTGGTGCTGTAGTCATTGGAACAGGCATCGCATGGTGATGTAGAAAATAGAGACTGAAACAGACATCAGGAAGGCAAGCAGAGTACACAGAGGGACGCCTAGAGGACAGCCTGATGCCTCCATGGCCTCCCTAAAATTCTCTCTGTACAACATTTATATTTGTTCATGTTATGATTAGAGGGTCATTAACAGTAAAGCAAATGTGCATCACTGATGTCTGAAAATTAGTTTTGGCCACTGAAAGACTTAATGCAACTAATATCTATTGATTTATTGGGTGAAAAGCTAGAGAGGCCTTGAAATAAGTCTATTTAAAGACTGTCTGGCCTTTTTCAATTTCTTAATCCATCACGGGTGCTGGGCCTTAGAGATATCTTTGCAGTAAAAAAGTTTACTGAGTGCACTTTCTAGGAAAGGAACGTGAATGGTATGAATAAATGTAGATGTTTGAACTGTGCAGTTTTCTATATTGAGTTCTCTCGGGGGGTGGGGTGGGGGTTGTGTGTAGAGTTTGAGCCTGGTATAGTAACCCAGTCACGCGTGTTCAATAGCACCTGCTATCAGAGCAGCTTCAGCACTGCTGACACCACTGAAAGCTGAATGCTTTTAAAAGGGTACTGGCGTGTTCGAGTCTGACCACACAGATTAAGATACAACTGAATGATCACGAGTGACCACAGGCTTTAAACGCACTCTTAATCATCAACGTCCGCGACTGAGAAGGTGACGATACTTCGACAGCTATACAGCCTACACTTCGCCTTCCTCATTTGAAATATTTGGAGGCGTTTCTGTGAACCAACATTTTTACATTGGTCGGCATCCACATTTTCTTTTCAGAAGATGGACAAAGCTTCCTACAATGTGCTTACATTGACAGACGAATGATGTCCAGGAGTTTTGTCCCTGGCTGCACAATTACAGAACAGCATTAGATGGCCACTCATGGGTTCTTTGGAGAAATTTAAAAATATAGCCGCACAAACACAGTGCTATTCTACCTGTGGAGGCCCTACATTTCAGGGTTAGACCGCACAAGGGACCACAGGCATTGAGGGGCAAGCAACAGTCTTTTAGTAAGTCTATATATTCACAGATATGTCTTACTGGAACAATCAACAAATCAAATGAACTTGATTAACCCTGCCTTTGTTCATTTCTTTTGTTTCCTGAAGACGCATTTGAGAATACATCATTGAGTCACACGTTTTTGAAGGGTCTACAGCTTTCCTTTCAACAAATGGGCTTAAATGTGCTTTGTGGAACGGCAGACTGAATTCCTGCTAACGCAATACGGACATTTGTGCACTCATCCATTCTAGAAGCCTTTGGTGACGAGTCTTAATACACAAATCCAGACGCAGTGAAGCTCCAGTTTTTGTAACCCAGTGCTGCACTTTTAATTAAGAGAACAGTGTGGGTCCCCTCGCTCAGTGGCTCGAGTGGCAGGTAATAGCACCACTTTGGCCTTTGCAATAGCATCTTTCACCTCTTCAAAACAAACGTGCAATAGTTCCATGGGCCTAGCCGTATTTTGCGTGTCGGTTGTTCAAACTCACACATTTACTTCACACGAAACTGACGAGGTAATGTTCACACAGAAGCAGTCTTTCAGGGAGTTCTACTTATCCTGTCCAAACGTGGCATGGCTGTGTCTATACAGTCCAGCAGGCACCAGCCAACAAAGTACAAGCACAGAGTAAAAATGAACAGAGGCATTTCTACAAAATGGCAGGAAAAAAAACTGGAAAAATGTTAAGAAAAGTACCCAAATGAACTAGTCACCAATGTATTTTAGAAAATACATCACAGTCAAAAAGAAAACATAAAATAAATACACAAAATTAATGAAGCTTCAATGCATTGGTTTGATACAAGCAGCACATTTATAGCAAATGCAATTGCAATCCTTTGGAATGGTTGGGTATTCAATATAACGTCCAAGAGTGTAGGCTTTCAGACCATATAAGTTCCAAACTGTACAACCAAGACCCAAGACAAATTAAGGAAAACAAAAACAAATGAACAGGAACCAATATAATCAAAGGTACATCAAGATCACACCAAAACAAAAAAAGAAGTTAAACTTAAAAATACTTGTGTATCTAATGCACATCATTCAATCCTGTACAGATACTTAAAATCACATCACTCATAGAAAACTGTACAAGGTTATTTATTTAATGTTATCTATTATGGTAAATGTCTAAGGGATTGCAGTTTTATGGAATTACACCTTTAAATGCCTTTGGCACTCGTTCTCAAACCTAATGTGCTATCAAAAAGGAAAACAAAAACCAAATTTGAACTAAATTTCCTTTCAACTCTACTAAACGGATTAGTATAATTCTATCAACAAATAAGAAAGTAAATGAATGCTTGCTATTGGGGCAGTCCTGTGGTCAAATGTTTGTTTATGATTTCATTACTTTCTTTTTCAAAAGAGACCGACAATTCTAATAACATTGCCATTGAAGTTGGACCATTATTACAGATATGCATTCCAACCACCTCTCCCATCCCCACTTCCACAAATACTTCATTCAAAACGTTCTCAGTTCAGTTTCATTGTAGAGGTATGAGTTTGAAAAGACATGACAAATAACATGGTGATGATCTTAAGTCTCTAACCACAGAAAAGAAAAATAATCAAACGTAACAATGGTAATAATAATAACAATAATAATCTGTACTACACTACCAACTCACAATGCTGTGGTCTCTATGGTTATGCGACATTTGAAAATGAAGCTAATCACATCAGTCTCATGCAATGCTTTAGAGAAGAAAGGATTTCCCTTTGTCAACATCACCCCTTATCCACCCTCTCGCCATAGCTCAGCAGTCTTAAGGGGGGAAAAAGAGATTATACAGCTATATCCTGCTTATTACAAAGAGCATTCAGTGTCTCTGAATAAAGAAGGAACTGCTGGGTTCTACCTCCCACAATGCTTAAAGAACTATAGCATGAACAAGCTTCATTGCCGTGGACTGAATATAAAACATGAAATAATAATGACGATCAGAAAAAATGAATGATCAATTCAAACATATACTCAATTATTATAAACAGAATAAAAGGGAAAATAAAACATATTACAAATTAACGAAGCCAGGTGAATATATCCATAATCACATGTAATTTGTGTGAAATTTGAATTGTTAGTCAAAGACAGAGCGAGTACAGTTTTGCCCTAGACATGCCTCAATCTGTGTTCAATGGTCTCGCTTCTGATTCAAGTAGTTTCAGAACAGTGAAAATGAAGAACGAAAAAAAAAAAAGTTTTTACATGCATTTCACACTAACCTGTATGCATAAATGTCCATTGACTAAAGCAGAAAATACAGATTTTCCTCATCACATATTATTTCAGCAGTGCCTCAAGGATTAAACAACGCTGTACTTCCAGAATGCCCTTAAAGGACCATGTCAGGGCTCATATGAGGCACAGATGCCATCTGAACATGCTGCTACACTTTGGGATGAGTACAGTTTAGGGACTGGGGCTATGGCCACTCCTCAGAGGAGGACTTTCATCCACTATTAAGCACTCGACACTGACCAGCAGTGAGGAGCACAAAGAGGTGAATTATCCACTGCAATAAATGGCTCTCTAGGAGCACAGACAAATGCTGAAGCTGAGAAAATGTAAGATATTGATGACGAGGTGTCACCATCTCCTCTTTTGTTATGGCCAATGGGAGGTGATGAAAAAGAATGCCATTAAGAAACCAGTACTCCAGTAACGTAGTGTTCCAGTGTTAGCAGCCACAGGGTGGAATTCCATGTCAGCTGCGCTTCTGGAATCAGTTTAAAGGCAGGGTAGGGCAGTTTATCTAAGTAGTGAGACATGTGGTCTCATTGCAGGAATAATGCGTCTGTGATGCTGTTTACTTTCATTAGGGGTGTTTTCTTTAGGCAGAGAGAAGAGAGAATGCCTTGATTATGTGCGCTGGTTTGAAAGGCTCGGGCAGAGAGGCCCCGGGGAGGAGGGGAGAGAAGGGAGGGTGGATAGAGAGACAAGGCCTGGTATTCACAGGCCCTCCACCTGCTCTCGCTGCTCTGGGACACCACATCCCCAGGTGGGCAGTTTCCATAGCCTTCTGCCCTTACACTGCAAAAAAATGACATCTTGGCAAGTGAGAGCATCTTATACTATAAGACAACTGGACATATGTCTAGATCTTTGATTCATCAGTTCTTGTTTTATCTAATTATTGAACTGGAAGATCATTTTTCTTGTTTCTCATTGCATTTGCCAAGGTACCATTTTTACAATGTGTCCCACCAGCTGCCATGGCGCACGGGGCAGGAAATTACAGTTACTGGGAGGACGCACTGTATGTGTCTTTTTGTTTACAAAGGTGTTTTTCTGATTGCTTTTAATTATTGAGAGTTTTTTTGATGATATATGACATATCAAAATGATAGCCAGTATCACTGTATTTAATTTCCTACGCTAAACAATGAACTACTAAATAGAGCAAAACCAGCTCCAAAATGAAGTGTGAACCCCCATGAAAACAAAGGCAGTGCAGTGCGCCTCATCTTTTTTCAGACTTTGGGAAAATCATACCCCCCCAATGGACTTAGCAGGCTGAAGAGTACAAATATAATATGTGACACAGGAATAACAGAGAGCATGGAAAAGTGACATTGCTGGACAAGTGTTTGTATAGATGTCGATGGGGTTGTGAATCTGTGTGTGTGTGAGTATGAACGTGTGAAAGTGAGAATGTGTGTGAGGCAGTGCCACAGTAGTTTAGACAGTGGTGCCTCAACTCATGTAGGTTTTTAACAGCTTCTGGCCTGGGCTGATGTAGTATAGCTTTGATTCATGGGGTGTAGCAACATCAAGCCACTTTCTCACGCTGGTACTTCATCCTCCCAGGTCACAGCAACCAAAGGACGGCAAATCACTGTTAACTCAAATGATATGTCTGGATTACTGCATGAATTTTGGTAGCGGCATTTACAACAGCCTAACAAGCCCCTCTGAAATGAGAATCAAGTTTGAAAGCAGCTGCTGTTATGGTATATTGAGGTAATGTGTTTAGCGGCAACACTGACTGTTTCTGTCAGAGTGTCCGCAACAGTAAAGAAGTGTATGTAGAGGTCTGGATAAACTACCACCATGTAACAAGTGCACTGTCAGGTGTCCCTGACTTCACTGCACAGGATATACTGCAAAGACAAATGCTAAGAAATTAACTTGATTCACATCTGTGCACCTGTCTGTAGGGCAGCCTTTCAGAGAAAGAGGGTAAAAAAGGATCTGAGCTGGAAAAAGCTGGAAAAACCGTTGCAAAATCAGCACACATCTTCCGTTCTGCTTCGAGGGGCAAGAATTTCAGATAACATCTCACCAGACAAGCTAAACATTCTCGTCTTAATTGATAACATAGTTTTTCTTTCCCATGTGCCCTTGTCTCCTTGTTGGACTTCTATTATTTGGCCATTGCCTTTCTGTGCGCTGAAATCAAATTTCTTGATATTTTGGATGCCGTTCAATAAGAGGAGCCCCCTCTCTCTTCCGTTAGTGGATGAACAGGAAGGGGGGCAGTCTAGAGGGGAGTGGAGGGGTGTGTTTGACTGGAAGAGCCATAAGGGAGAGCTGACTGGGTGTCTCTTCCGCTGGACTGCTCAGCTTATGATAAAGCCCCCCCCACCACCCCCATCTTTATCAGGTCCCGCTGGGTACGGCCCTTTCTTTCCTGCCTTCTGCAGATAGCTGCATTGGTTCTTAATGGAGACTTTACTCTGCAACCATTGGGCCAGCAAGCTCTAGCGCCCAGATGATTTTCTGAGTGTATCACAAGAAAGTTGCACTTGAATGACTGACAAAATCAAGGATGCTTATAAGTTATGGTGAATCACCAAATCAAACGTCATAACTTTGTTTTTGTATTTGGAAATGCCAGCTGCCCTTCACATTGTATGAAAAATTCATAATAAATAGAAATTGTCCAAAGTTACTTGAAATACAGTCATATTGCATTAAGTTATTTAAAAGAACATTTTTTCACTTTTGGAATTACAAAGTTTTGTTTCAACTGTGACAATCTGTACTGTTCACATGACACATTTGCCAGTGATCTGTAATTATGACACAAGACAGTTTTATAGACTTTAAAAGTTTCCTCCGAACGCATTATTACTCCACTCTGAAAACCTGCAATGATCCAGCCTATATTTTGACCAGTCAGGGCTAGTCTTCCTGTGACGAAAGACGCAGGAGACACACCCTCCATGATTTCCTCCCCCTCTTTGTCTCTGTCTGCCTTTCTCTCTCTCCCTGTCTGTCCCTCTCCAGGGGGAGGCAGGCTGAGGACAGCTCTACTGCAGTGGCTCTCCACTCTCCTCTCCAGTATTCTATGAATAGCCCTGTGTGGGACGCTTCCCAAGCAGCTCACAGGCCGCAGAGGGTCTGGGCGGGGTGCGGGGCAGAGGGCCAGGGCGTCTGCCGTTACCTGAGACTCTACCATCACCCCCTCCCTCCGTCCCTCCATCCGCCATCACACCACCATCACCCCCCACCCCCACCTCTGGATATCACTGGCAGGAGAAAAGAAAATGCATCCTGTTCTCTCTTTCACACTTCAGTCTTTGGTGGTTTCTGTTCATGTGTTTTTTTTCTTTTTATGCTTTCTTTCAGGTGTGAGTCAAAGAGATCCCGACAAAGTCCCTTCCTGGGTGTGTTATATACCTGTACTGTTGTGAGGAAAAAAAACCCTGAAGTTGCATATGCAGTCTTTATGGTGCAAAGCAGCTGCTTTGAAACTGTATCCTCCATGTTTTTAGGGGGATTTATTTAGTCCTGTAAAGAAGATTGGGCTCTAATGCTCCTGGGCAGGATGAGCAATGTGATGGTGGTTTCATTCTACATTCATATAATGTACATTTTCCCTTTGAATTCAGGACCCAGCCAGGACAACCTCCACAGCTTTGTGGGAAAAAAAATAAAAGGTTTGAGAGATAGTGACGTTGAACACAAACAGAGTTCTTTCCAGTCTCAAACACACACTGACTTTCATTCCTTCTAGTCCCGCTCTATTGTACCACCTCTTACAGACAGATCAAATAATTATGTGGAATCTGAATGACTGTTAAACCCAGTGCTAGTTTCGTCTGATGTGAAAACCAACAAAAAAAGACAAAGGAAGAGTGCAATTTTTTGTTGTTGTTGTTGAGTGTAAGGCTGTTTTTTTTATGTATGTTATTTCTTCATCATGTTCATTCTTTCAAGCTAACGAGGCCATCCCTGAGCAGGGCACAAAATTCAACCCTTGTTGAATTTCAGAGTAAAGTGATGCTTGTATTGTGCAGTCAAGGTGAATATTAAAGGAGAAGAAAAAAACAACTGTCTTGAATCCTGAGGTGTGTGTGCCCCTCCCCCTCACCCGTTTTTAAATAAAAAGGAGGAAAAAAAATAGCGTATACCTGTCAATTATGTCTACTTTTTTGTTCACTTGAACAGAGTTGATTAAATGAAAGGAAAAAAAAAACACAATGGAAAACTGGCCGTGGCCAGAGGCTATAAAAATACAGACATATGGTTCATAATGTAAATATTGCCATCTGGGAAAGGCATTTTTTTTTTTCTTTTCTGCGCTCGATTTTTTCTCTTTTATGGAGTTGCACGAGAAAATTGCACTACAGGAAGCGGTTATGTACAGTAGAGTACACCACAGCAAGCAAAGGGATTAGCAAAGAGTAGATGGCCGCTAACAAATGTGCAACACCACTATTTTTCGACAGAAAAGAAAGAGGAGGATTTATATTTAAAAAAACAAGAAGTAGCCTGGAGCCCCAGGGGCGGAGGGCAGAAAGTGCGGCCGGGTTTAAGGCGAGTTGGCTGGGCTGAGGGCAGGGCTGAGAGTGGGGCTGAGGGTGGGACTGGAGGCATCTGAGCGGCTGTAGTCGCTGAGGGAGCCTGGCCGTGTGTTGCTTCCACCTGGTGCTCCGCTGGGGCCACCCTGCTGCCTCTTCAGCATGGCCGGCTGGAAGTCGGAGTGGCGGCGGGCGTGCTTCATCAGGTGGTCACTCCGCATGAAGCGCTTGTCACACAGTGGGCAGCCGAACTTCTTCTCGCCCGTGTGAGTGCGGTAGTGGCGGGCCAGCTCGTCCGAGCGTGCAAACTTCTTACTGCAGTCAGGCCAGGTGCAGGGAAAGGGACGTTCTCCTGTGTCATACACATGCACACACACAAACACAAACACCCACAGCTGTCAGTATTTACTCAACATCAACACTGACATTCAGACATATAAGTAGCTTGTTTTCATAACATCAGGTCTGTAATGTATATACTAGGTAACACAAGCATACACTACAATGTTAATAACTGAGAAACACTTCCAAACCCAAACTTCTGGAACCATTATTGTATCTAGTTACATATAATAACATATAATGTGTGCATTTATAAAAAAAATACATACAGAAAATACATCTAAATGTTTTAGATTTTTTAAACATTTACACTTATTTTCGTATCAGAACTGATATTTGATCCACCCTTTCCAAATATTAGATATCCTAGATATTAATTTTCTTATAACCTCAATTTTATATCATGTATACAGTTTTCTATTATTCTAAACCTATGTGGTAATAGAATCATACAAAAATCATTTTATGCACGGACCTGTAAAGAGGATCTTTTGTTATATATCTTTAATCAATTATATTACTGATTACTTTCTGACTTTTAAATGGTAATATATCTACCATGCCTTCATAACAATAAGTACAAAAGATGGAAGTTAATGATTTTTTATATAATGGAACATTTTTGTACATATCTATTAACCCATAGAAATTTTTGAAAAGAGACATTTAAAAAATTGGTTTAAAAAATTATTCAGACTGTGACAATGTTCCAACATACAAAGTAACATGATCATTATAAATCTGCACATTTACTCAGTCTGTGCAAAGTTTGCTTAGCTTGGTTTGTTTTCCATTTAAAGTCATTTGAACCCATGTTGATTTGAATGTATTTCAACAGGTTGCTGAGTTCAGCACAAAGGTGTTAAGGAGGCCACAAGTCATCAACACTACCATGCGTCGCTAACAGCAGTTAACAGTTAACAGCTTGTGCCAACTGATGTGAACCTAGCAGTTTTTCCAACCCTTATGTGGACAAAGGGTTCTTTCAGCACAGCTGAGCCCTGCCATGCCCTTTTGTATCCAGTATGGCCCCTATTAAGCAACTGCAGGCGCTCTGTTTTAGTAGAACACCAAGAGGTTCTACTAGAGCAGGAGTGTTCTGCTGATTCATGTCCATTTTACACAACCTGTGTCAACATAACCATATAGTAGAGGCTATTGCTATAGCTACAGTGGTTGAGGTTAGGACCTGCATATTGAAACGAGGTCCTAGAGCATATCAGGGCAAACTTGCATCCAGAAATAAATGGCCACCTTGTATACCTGAGCCTTCTCTTAATAAAGGGAAGCTGCATCACCGGAGACTCCGGTTTAGCTCTTTAGCGCTCAATGGTAGATCACAGTGAATGAACTGTTGGGCAGAACCCATTCACACACAGGTCACTCGACGGTTTAACCTGGATTTAGATCACAAACGAACGTCCCACATGCATTCATAAAGGCCTTGATGCTTTTCAGCTTTTTGCGCCCCGCTGCAGAGAATGCACTGGCCCTTTCCCATTGGTCTCCCATTTGTAGAAAAAGTTGTTTTTACAGCCACTAAGCTAGTTGAAAGCCCTAAACATAAAACAGGAACGCACTGCATTACAAATGAGCCATATGTGCTTTGAATCATGCTAACAGAAGAGTAATTAGAATAAGAAACCAAACATGAGACATATAGCATATTTTGTTGCGTTAACCACCAAGAGTGTTAAATACACAAACCTACACCAGTTGGGATTAAACACACCCAAGCAGTTTTAGAGTTGACGCAAAAGCGTGATCCAAGCAAAGCAGCATTTTTCACTAATGTGCACATGCTGTGGAGCAAGACACAGTCTAATTAGGCAGGTTTCAGATGCTAAAGATCTTTAAAGTACTACCCTGCTCTTGTTCCAACATGTAACTATTAGTGACTCCACGCATGGGGAAATTATACCCTTCCCCCTCTTCCATCAGGCAATAAAAGTAGGCTTTGACACAAATCTACTCAAAGCCAGATGGGCCTATATATCTTGGTGTGGTTTCCTCACAGTTCCATGTGGAAATTGTGTATGTGGTCTGTATTCAGCATCTCGCACTGAAAAGCCAGGGAAAACATGTCTGATACACCACTCATTTTACTTCCATGTCACTGGTTTTCTGCCCTGCGATAGCAGGAGCTGCGTTCTAATTTTACCATTTTTTTACACAGCAGTTCTCCAAAGCCATGTGGTAAAGATAGGGGCAAACTACTGCTACTAAACATATTGCCTCTGCATGTGTTTGTCAGATTATTCAAATGACAGAATAAAAGAAAGGGGTCAGACTGCCCATCTGAGTCATTTTACAACGAATCTGGACAAAGGGGAAAAAGCATGCAAGTGGGCCAGACTGCCCACTGCAACTGGCTTTGTTCTGTGGTTTCCCTAAGGGCTGCAGTATAAAACCATATGCTACTTCAAACATACATCCAATATATATCTTAACTGTCATATCAAAGCCTCATAACGTCTTTTTTTGGGAGATTATTGCCCTTTATGTAATGATAATATTTCTTAGAATATACAAATGGAACTGCTTTAAAATGACATACAGTAATGTTATAATGCATTAACGTAAAAAATTAAGAAAGTTTTTCTATAAAGTTTCCATTTTCAAGATACAAGATTTACGAAAGCAACAATATGGTACCAGATTCATAGATTGAAGTCAATGCTGGTGGGATCTTGTTGTACCCCCCTATACAAAAACTGTAAAGAGGGGAGTGCACTAGGCAAAGTGAGTCTAGATCAGCTCTGTCTGTATTACTATTCTGCCAATCTCTTCCAGGCACACTGAAACACCACACCCCCCTCACTCTCAGCTAATGGGTGGACACTTGCATTCAAACAAAGCCAGGCATAGATAGACACAAACAACACAGTTTAGCCATTCAAACTACTTTTAGTCACTCGTTCTGCTGGCTGACAGAACAAGAATGCACATGTTCCAAATATACATCTACAAATGATGCACACTTTTCCATTCTGGTTTATTCACTAGTACAGTACTCACACAACAAAAGCAATAAGATAGGTCCCGCACACCCACATTCTCACGTCAGCTAAAAGATGAGCAAATAAAGGCTCTGAGCTCCCATTCCTATGCAAACACACCATCATCTGATTCTCATTTACCACACACACACACACACATTAACTCCCATCCACACAAAATAACAATATCAATCTCTTCCCTCTGTAACCTTCATCACTTATACACCCACATGAACTAATCCGAAAGGGTCGCTCTTGTTTGACCTCATTTAAACATCCTGGATCCAACCATCATCGTGGAATATAAACATAAATAGACCAAATCTAAGATTAGCCTAGTTCTTAACAGCAAAGAAACAGTACTGTGGAACTTCACAGGCTTTTCCAGTAATTGAGCATCAGTATAGATACTAGTAACATATGATTTGCAGATTATTAACTGAAGCTTGGGTGAAGCGATTTAAAAACACACGTGGAATTTCTGTGTCCTTAAGCAGCCTCAGGGGCAAGACGATCCAACAACATCCAACAACATAAATATTTCACTGTAAGAAAGATGAGCGGATCTGGGATGACTGCAATTACAGCCAGTTGTAGCAGCACACTGCACAGAGAAATCTTTACTTAACTATTCTAAGGGCTTATGCAACTACTTAAAAAAAACAATAGATAAATTACAGCAAATGTGAACAATTTGACAGCCAATGAAATTCCGGAGTACTAAGTTGGAGCCCCCTCTGACTATCATTTTTGCTGCTGTAGATGGGGATTATCCAAAACAGTCCTGAGGCCAATGTGCAGAGGGAGCCTGCATGTGTGCAGTCAAGAGAAACCTCCAGACAAAAGTGCCATGCTGTGTCACCACACATCTAAAACAAGAGCAAGCAGCCTTTTCAGAGAAAGTGCTGTGCTCAGGGCTTTTCTGTCTGTCTGCCCATGTGTGACCACGAGGACACGAACCAACATTTCCACAAACACGCCAATCATTTATCGGGTAATCCTTGTCATTGTGCTGCATTACAGACTTAAGAGGACAATATGTTGCTGAGGGGCTGATGAATCCCTAGGGCAACAGGGATTAAACCCAAGGGGACACTGGGAAATCTTTGGCAACACCCCCATTTGTTTAGGTATAGAAACAATAGAGAAGCCACAAGCATGGAAATGTGCCACACCAATCCTGCTCTAAACACATGGCCATGACTAGGCGAATTTGCACCAAGCACATCGCGCTTAGCCACTCCCCTCATCACCTTCCTTTTTTTCACCAACATTTCGGGGACGAGGGGAGGGTGCATGCGGTGTCGGTATCAGCACGTATCGCTCTTGTGCATGGCCTGGGTTGCGGGTGCCTGACGTCAGAGGCTGCCAGTAGGCCAGTTTCCCTCTCTCTCTCTTTTGCACTCTCTCTGGCGTTGAGCCAAAAGGACAGAGTGTGCCCCTGTCTTTCTCAGAATGCTGGTTAGTAATTAGGGAAGGGCTTTGGTTCTGAGCTCTGCGCTAACGAACACTGTGACCTGGTTACCCTGAATGGCAGTTGCCTCAAGTCACTCATGGTCATACACAGCACCTTAGCAAACTGAGCAGCAAGTGTCTTTCCATCTGAGGAGATATGATTATGTCACAAGTAGCAGACTTACATAACTGTTCCCTTTCGGTGCCACTAGGTCAGTAAATAAACGGCTTGGCTCTTGTTCTTCCTCACTCACACATGAATGCGTGACAAGTCCATGGTTTAATTGCATGGAAAAGACTCAGGAAGGGGAGGGAGGATCCTCAGTCTAACTGAATGGGCTTTGAGATGGATGAGTGGGAAACTGGAAAAGGAGAACCGTCTGCTCCTCAGACATCTGATCAGTCCTGTATCTGAGCAACACCAAAGTAGACTGAATGATGATCCAGGAGACTTAATGTCGGTCACCTGTTCCAACAAGAGCTACCAGCAACCCTGTGAGAATGAGATAAAATTCCTTCAGCCCCCTCAGCCGTGATGCTCACATGCAGGCGAGTGATTGAGGTGGTGAGACATGGCCACCAGTGGGAGGTCTAATGAATCCTTCCTGACTGTTGAACACTATGAGCCTCATAAAAGTGCACTTCCCAGCCCACGCTGAGCTAGCTTGAGGGCTGTACACACGATTTCTGAAGATGCCCCTCGAACATGCTCTGAAATTAGCTTTTTTTCACATTCTAATCTTCGCTAGTTGTCCCTCAGCTATTGTCGCCTGGGAAACAGTTCCTGCTGAGAGGTCCTTTTTAGTAAGACAATCAGAGAGAGACAAGTGTACTCGCCCTCCAGTCCACCAACCAGACACTGAGTTAAACCAATCATCACAGTCATACATCACTCACTCACTACTCACACAAAATGAAGCCCAAAGCTATATATTGGTAAACATATTGGTGGAAACTTTCCATTTTTATCTGAGGCCAGTTATATGATTTGTTCTGCAATGGATCCAGTTAAGAAGGCTTAGGTTGTCAAATGGGCTTTAATTTTTAGTAAAAAAGAGCTTTTGGACAGGCTCATGACAAAGTAATCAATCTATGACTAATATAAATACTCTTAAAGTAGAAGCTTGTTGTCATGAGGTCAGTTTGAAGGATCACATGAAGTACTGGTACACTTGGAATTAGCAACCCAGCACTTACCCCTTCGAGGTCCAAAGCTCTACTGAGCATGCCCACTGAGATCAGTGGCAGACCGAGGCAAACCGTGAGGCCCAGAGTGGCACCACAAATGCAGTGGTAGCAGTCATGAGAGGGATGTAATTTATTCCTGTGTTTATGGCTGTGGCCGAGGGCCAGGAAGAAGCCAGCCAGCCATGCTTCTCCACAGTGGGTTAATGACATGAGGGTGGTGGAGGCTGCACCCTGGCCAGAATCTGCTTAGAATATAAGATGCCTCTTTCTTCTAGTCCCGAACCAGCCTCGTCCTGCCCAAATGCACACCATTAGCAGAATATACTGCAGTGCTGTTCCCAGATCAGGCCAACGGAGGAATTACTAGGCTCTCCCCACTCAGTATCACTCCTACAGAGCGAGCTCCATGATCTCACTCGCTGCTAAGTCATCAGAACCAGACATCACGAGAGTAGGCGCGGTTATTGTCCAAAAACCACGGCAGGAGAGAGATGTGGGTCACACCCACTATCTAATGATGGGTGCCAAGAAGTGAGCTCAGTGTGGCCACATATACCATAGAGACTAAAACCAAATACTGGCTCAAGGACGAGTGGTAATAAAGTCACTGCTGGAGAGCGTTTACGCCACAAAACCGTCAATGTGAGATGTAATGTACATTTCATAACAAGTGCTGGGGGGAGTCATCTTGCTGATGAAGTGAAATGCTCCTCGTGTGGTTTGACCCAGATAAAAAAACGAACAGAGAAAGGGTAAAAAAAAACCAGAGGGATATTACACCTTGTGTGCGTATGCATATCTGAATGAGTGTGAGGAGGAGGGGTCTGTCTAACCACAGAGAGCACAGTGCGTCATCACAGGCTTTCAGTCCGTTGTCTCCATTCACTCATTTGACTTTGAGAAATTGGGGATTAATGTTACTGTGAGAATGGGTGGAAAAAAGATATATGGGTGGGTCAGGTGTAATGATCAGAACTGGACTGGGCTTGCTGAGACACAGGATTTGTCTATAGTAAAAATGCAAAAAAGCCATGCATTTTAAAATCACTATTGTATCTCATCACATGGTGTCAGTACTGGCGGGATATGAACAATAGCATCAGCCTTGTGTGCAATGGGTGTGCCCTTTCTTTCACCCATTTAACCCAGACAACCATTCGTGATAGCCATAACTCACTCCTCCCACTGTCTGCAACATTCACAGACGCACAAACATACAGTGAGGCAGACACAAGTCCTGCAGCTTTTTTCTCTTGGTCAGGACATAAGCATGTTTCGTAAAATTGCCCGTCTCATCACTTTAGTCTCATCAATTAACTGGAGTGGAGCTTCTCTCTGGCCTTGAGGGCACTTTAAAAATGCCTGGCAGGCTTGTTTTGCTGCAGGCTGTGGGCTAATCTTTTTACCCTGGTTAACTATGGACATGGAGACAGCTGCTGCCATTAGGAGCTGTTTAGGTCTACAGAAATGCTGGCATGAGCAGGTAGGTTGCAGAGTCCCTTCATGCATGGCTCTCCTTCGTGCCCCCACTGGCAGGCAGACAGCATTCAGACAAAGTGGGGTCTTTTCACCTCTATATGTGAAATAGCAGAGACCCCTCCCCCCAGGGCCAGTGCCCGTAGGCTGAATGTGTCTTTTCATCCTTCACATGACCACGCCTCAGAGAGCACAACTGCCCCGGATCCTCCACTCATAGATACATTACACAGGAAAGGGTCAAGCGCTTCACAGATGACAGAAATGTAAATATGACAGCCTGGAGACAACCGAGAATCCGTTACACTGTAAAAAAAAAAAAAACAAACATCACTTATCTGCCTCTGTTCATGCTTTCTTATCTTGTCATTTTCTCTCCCACCCAATTCTAGCTCAAAAATCAGCAGTGATCTCTGGTCCCCACACAGAGAGCCGGAGAGCAGGCAAATCAGATTGCCTACAGATGCAGCTGCACAAATGACCTACATTGACTGGGGCACTGACAGCAGATCCCTGCATTTCACCCCGCCCTACCCCTTCGTCCATTACAGCACATCCCAGGCAGCATTGAGCAAAGTAATGTTAGTGCAAGTGAGACAAAAAAGTAATAGCTATTTCACTTGTTGGCTACATGAATAAGAATTGCGAAAGTATTGGAAGTACAGACAAGGCAATCACACTGGGCCTCTTAATGTGGCCCCCAGCATTTTTATTGGACCCTGTAAATGACTGCTTACGCAACTCTATAGGTAACATTTTTGCCATTAAATGCCTCTGAAGCAGGAAAGCAAAAAAAGCAGGAAAGCAGGAAAGCAAACCACAGAACTCCTCTGTTGCCAGGAGAGCTCAACTTAAGGGTGGCAGACAATCAAAAAGCAAGAAAGGGCAGGCCTCACCAACACATACAAATACTCTTAAAGCTACTGCAGCCACAGAGAGAGAGGGCACATACTAAAGGGGTTGAAGAGGAACAGAGTGGCTTTTACAAGGCTCTTGCAGAGCTAACTAAAGAATACATGAGCTCAGTGCAGTGTTACAGACAGTACAGGGAGTGGGTGACCTTGCTGTTGCATTAACTAATCTTTACCTGATATATTGAATGGAGCGTGTTGTCGAGTGCTTTGGATGTTTTGGGGAAATAAAGGGTATTTTCCTGACCATTGTGGAGAAATTTGTTGTGTTCTCAAGAGTAGGGCTTTAATGAGTGATGAATGGCTGGAAACGCATGGTTGGGTGTATGATGAAATACTCATGGGGCTTATGCACCTCACCCCATCACATGTGCAGAAGAAATAGAGAGGGGGGAGAAAGAGAAGAAGAGAAAGACATTTGACACTGATGTATTGGATATGTATTTATTTTTTTAATCCTTTAAATAAAGTACACTAGCGCTTGGTTTGTGATTGACGGAGCATATTGTTGCTGTCCAAATCATTTGAGCACATATATCTAATAAACTGCCATATAAACAAATCCCAAGCATGAATTTTAATCCGTACAAGTAAAATGCAGCGCTAAGAAGAAGAGCATAGTGTACTGCTGCTTGCGGCGCTAGCACTAGCTTAGCTATTAGGTTACCACAGAATAGGTTACGTCCTTACAAAGAGATGCTCCTCTCACAACAATCCTTAGCAAAAAGTAGTTTATTCAAGTGTACTACGAGTATATGTACTAAAACTGAGGCACGATACTTGAAGTTTACTTTTTATATACTATATTTTATATACTTAAGAATAGTAGCGTTATGTATACTTGACTGATAAGGATAAAGAAAGTATATAAAGTATACTTTTGTAAACTAAAAATGACCTGATAAAGTATACTTAAAGTAGACTTTTATAAACTTAAGAATGTTCCAATTTAGTCAGAAAAAGTATTAAATTAGTATACTTTCTAGTACACTACAAGTACATGGTCTATATACTTGCTATACTTATATTTATACTCAAGCATACTTAGTAAAAATGAACTTCAAGTATACTACTTTTTGCTAAGGGTATGTACAATATAAAGAGTCAAATTCAAGAACACAAAGTCGAATGACTGATGTTGTACAAGTACCTTGAAGAGAAATCAATTAGGCATAAACTGAGTGACCTAACTGTAATGAATAACAGCACAAATATAAAGACTAATCAAACACCTGGTGTGCACCAGAATACCGTAAGGTCACCAAAAGTCAAAGTGTACCCATGGGCAACATTCCTGCCGGTGCTCTGAAAGTGGTAGTCCACAGGTGTGGAATGGAAACTGGGCTTAGCCAGAGCGTCAAAGAACATTCCCTGCACGGCGCTGTCCCCTAACATTGTGCCCAACACTGCCATGAGCCTGGCTCTGTTCCCAGGTTAGCTGGTGGAAACAAGAACAGGGCCAGAATACCCAGCTAACACCCATCTATTAGACTTGAACCTGTCTAAGGTCATGCTACACAGGATATAAATGTCCCAACATCACTGTCCACAGGAAAACAAAAAGGCCTGACAAATCCCTGAGACCTCACACATGTTCCATGGCTTTAATTAGTTGAATGCGTCGTTTGCATGAATGTCCCCAATTACACACTATGCCAGACATGTGCCTACATACTGTACTTGTGACCCTGTATTATATAAATAAAACAGACACATCATTGTATGTACATTTTGTTCTGAAACCCCAGGTGGTACTAAGGGTGCCTCTAGAGCACAATGCCACGAGGAGCCTCCAGGAGCACTGGGGTCAAGCGAACAAACAAAAAGACAAACCGACTGTAAAATATGTCATTATGTCCTTTGATTGGGTTGTGCTGCTAGTGATTAGTTGTGAAGTCTGTCCAAAGCTACTACAATGACAGAATAGCTTTTTAAGAGGCCCATGGCACTGACAGGACCGTAAGGGTAAGAGGTGCAACAGACATGACTGAGACATGAGCTCATCGGAGCCATCTCTTGGTCTTTGCTAACCTCGTATTTTCCACTACATGGCCTGTTATTCAATTTCAGCATGCCAAAGGGGAATTCTTATCCCATTAGGCTTTACAGATATTGCTGCGAGATTATAAAATGGAAGATACAATGGATCACAACCTTACTGAACTCAACACGAAATAGCCAGCATGTAGCTCTGTGGGATAAGGGACAGGATCTTCAGTTTGTAAAACAGTCATCCTCTCATTGCTGACACGCTGCACTTTTCAGAATCCTGTACCCTAAACCTGCTTTAGCCTATCTCATTTCAATGTATGCCATTACCAGCCCATTTTCCATAGTTTAGCCCAAGTGGCTTGGTAAAGAGGAACCCCCCACCTCACTGATGTATGCGGTCACACAAAAGCTGTCTGGTAATCTGAGACCCTGAACCTGCTGAACCCGTTGAACCCATTGAGCCCCCACAGTGTAATGACTAATTTGTATTCTAGATAGAACAGCCACTTTTTAACATTTTTTTGACCTACACGTACCACTTCAGTGTAGAATGTGGCTGAAGAGACTCAAGTCTCTTGGATGAACCACCCTGTTTCATTGTTTGAGATGTTCTCATGGACACCAATTTTGAACAGCGCAGCAAATAAGCACAGATGACATTATGGAGCTGCACAGAGAGCAGATTAGCTTGTTCTGGGAGAGATTATCCTGGAACACAGGGCCCAAAGGCACCCTTTCCGATCACGAGGCTCCCTCTTGGTTTTGCCAGTCAAACACATTTGGGCACTTAATGAATATCCGTGAACTTTCCAGACAGTTAACTATCAATTTCAATCTCAAAGGAACACAATTCCTGAACTGAAGGAGTGGACGACAGATCAATCAAATACACATTCTGACTAATACCTGAATCATGACACCCTCCAAAAATATCTTAGTAATTGACATTCAGCCTGGCTCAATAAAGTTTAGCTGCACGGCAAAGAAAAATACATCTGAAATGTGGTTTTGTGCATCATATAGAGCAGACATTTTGTGGGGGAAAAAAACGTATTGCTGGGAAGAGAAAAGGAAGTCATGGTAAAGAGAAAGCAAGCGCAGTATCAGTACAGCACGTGCGCAGTCATTTGCCCACAAGCTCAACAGTCACAGCTTTGTCAATCTCCACCGACGTCGTCACTTCCTCTCATTGCAGAGAAACTCTCAAGTTTCATGAGTGTTTCTGAGATGGACCCCCACCCATTCCCTTTCACACTACAGCAACCAACAGCGGGTGCTTGTTTCCTCTTCTTACCTCAACTTCAGCCAGTAATGTGAATTCTCCAAATGCATGCACACTGTGAACTCACACATTGAACAAGTGCTAGCCACCACTTCACATATTGATGTGTATGAGTATGATATATGAGCTGTAAGACTTTTTCCCTCCGTCTTGTCCATGTTGTTTTATTAAAAGCCACAGGGTGTCTGACATTTGCTATTAGAGAATCTGAAATGGCATTTCTGCTGTTAAACTGTGATCTGACATTGGTTTTATCAAGGTCTTTATTGCTGAGATAAGAATTAGGTCCAGGACTTTTTCAATTGATTGTTATGACCTTGCGTGTCAGTAATAGAATATCTGATTTCTCTGAGGGCAAACAAAGCTTGTCCAGGAAGTAAAACAGAGTTCCAAATTTTACGGAGTACATTCCGTATGAGTACAGGTACACAGATACACATCTATTGTGAAATATCCTAAGGAACAAAGCAAGGCTCAAAATGAAACCATTTAGCAGAAAAGACAGTTTTAACTCCTAATTCAGTCCCAGGAACGGTCAGGCTAAGCTGCAACAGATTTCTTGAGAGGTCACCTGAAGGTCATTCTAATAACCTTATCTCAATTAAGAACATTCTGTAACCACAGAGGTACATGAATGAACCTCAGGCTCTGCATGAAGCTACACTGCGAACATCCCAAATGTGCAAAGACTCAACATGAAAGGGCATCAGCATACAAGCTGGTAAAGTCTTACTCATTAAGGCTCAAGCTCGAACACAGTTATGCTCATAGATCTTGTAGTAATCGGAGATGCAGCATTCAGATGCCACTCATCAAAACCACAAAACTTTAACACTCTTTCACACTGTCTTTGCATTTCAATGCAAACAGTGCTGCATTTTCCTTTAAAGCAGTGAGTCAAGCCCTCTGTTGCATGGTTTAAGCAAGCTTTTGATCA
Organism: Hemigrammopetersius urotaenia; assembly: GCA_037974485.1. Lineage (NCBI taxonomy): Eukaryota > Metazoa > Chordata > Actinopteri > Characiformes > Alestidae > Hemigrammopetersius > Hemigrammopetersius urotaenia. The sequence goes on along the minus strand of JBBPDC010000129.1, from coordinate 8,784,273 downwards.
CAAAAGTGCATCTGCTCCAGCTCCGCCATAAACCTCCCCTCCTCACAGCAAGCTAGCACATGTAACGGCCGCCTTCCCAGCCAGTCGTTCTGTGGCATGCTGAGCCTATATGTGAAATGGGAGTGGAGCACACTGTTTATATCTATCACTATCAATCTATCATGATGCACTCCAACACCATTCACTTATAGTAGGGATTCCTGATCCCAGTCCTGGAGACTGCACACTAAGCACATTTTTGTCCTTTCTCTCAGCTACCACACCTGCTTCAGCTCTTGTGCTGGGTCAGATGTGTTTGAGTACGGAAATTATAAATATGCAGAACATGGGGTCGATTTATGGACACTGACATTATGAGCTGATGGGAAAAGGGGCAGCTGGAAAGCAAACATAACATTATTTGGCTCTGCGGGAAAAAACACTAACAGTGTTAGAAAAGACAATTTGGCATTCAATTACGACCTCACATCAAAAACATCAGCAAAGCTGAACTGAGTCATCTAAAAAAAGGCAACCCCAAGATCCAAGTAACTTTTTATTATTGAAAGGAACAGAACTCCATGCCCAGTTTCTGATTCAGGAAGACAAATGTTCCAAAGCAGAGTTCAAACCAGAGTCGGAAAAGGGTTCAGGGCGTTACTGAAGTCAAACGAGGACTCCAGCTCACTTGGCTCCCCTCATATGTTTTTATAACACTGTGCTCCCCCTTCAATTAGACAGTGGTGTTTAGCTGGGAGAGGGATCCATTTTGTCTTTGCTCTACTGGTTGAGACTGAGGAAAAATCTGCTGAGTGCTTAGGAAAAGGTGCCCAGCACGTAGCAGGTTGGCTGAGCCTGGACTGCTGAACTCAAATGACCCACATTCTCTGATTATCAAAACAAATGAGGCGGAACACTCATTATTCAACCAGAACACAATCCAATCACGAACCTGCAAGTGAAGTGAGGCCCAATCAAAAGCGAGGAAAGCAAAGAATGACCCCAGTTAATAGAGAAAGCATCAGGATGGGGCTTAAGCATAGACCCAGAAAAAGTATTACTGGCCACAGGCCACAGACTGTGGCATAAACTGCATCATTCACATTCACTGTGAATACATCAGTATAACCACACAAGTGTGACCTCATACCTAAAGCACATAGTTATGCACCTCACGCTCAACCCCTTTCTACCTCTTTGTGTCAAAAATAATTAAGATTACAGCAAGGAAAGAAAGAAGTTGAGCATGGTAAAACACTGTCAAGATGACATAGTGCAATTTAACAAAGGGCTTAATTAACCAAAACCCTCAGCTACTGCTTACTGGCACCAAAACCAGGCATGACATATGGCATCCTCCCTGCACTCACTCATGCATCTGAAAATGGTGTGTGCATGGCTGCCATGTCAAACCAAAAATGTATTTAGAAAAAGGGTTATTTCTATTTTTATGTCATTTTTATATGCTGCACATCATTCTGCAGGATCTGAAGTAATGTTCCACATAGTTAGGGCAAATATTGTAGTCAGATTACTGCATGATGGAACAGCATGCTTGGATTAAATGTATTTTGTGGTTTAGTTAAGCACAGAGCGGTTTAGATTCGATACGAAGGGCAGTGTTCTGTGGAGTTCTGCTGCGCTCTATCTCTCTCTGAGCTCATCTAGCCGAGTCTGTTGCTGGCCAGATCAGCTGGCAGTCTGGCCGACGGGGGTGTGGCACATCACAACAAAGAGCTTAAGAAGCAGACAAGCATCTGCAGAACTCCACGCAGCCCCCCTTTCTCCCTGTTTATTCACGTTCTCTCTCTCTCTCTCTCTCTCGTATCTTTGTATACATCCCAAGGAGCTTCAACACACCAGTAAGAAAGGGGCTACAATTGTTAGTCCTGTCGAGGGTCTCCAGCTCTGTTTCTGCACCGTGCCCAACACAGAAAGTGGTGTTTCCCAGTCTCGATAACTTTTGACTGAGCTAAACGGGCTTCCTGCAGACTCAGGGGGGAGGGAGGATGATGCCGGGCTTAATAATGGGCGTATACTGTAGAGTGCATTTGTCGTATGTGGCACCGCATGAAACTCTTCTGTGCATTTAACACAGCACCCAGGGAGCAGTGTGTGGGGACCCTGCCCAAGACATTTCAGTGGTGCCTACAGCCGCCCTGTGATTCAAACCCACGGCCTTCCGATCACAGGGGCAACTCCCTAACCACTAGACCACCAGCTGCTAATGTTCTCTAAACTCTCCATTAGCTACTGGACTGAATGACTTACAGTGAGGCTGCTACAGCTACTGTGCGCACAGAACGCACGGATCTCTTCTGTAGAGCCCTGACAAAGCGTTCAGGAGCGAGAGGGGGTGAGGAGACCCGCCCCGGCGCGCTGAGGAGGAGATTGTGTGGGGGAACTGTTGCTGCTCTCCCTGGCTGGAGGTTTTCTTGTGGTTGTGGGCGTGGCTATGTTTACACCGCCACTTAAATAACACGGCAGCCCACTTTCGCTTTAATAACGTCTAGGAAGTGTAAAACACGCTTTATTATAAAGACTTTATTATGATGAGGCAATTTAGCTGCATTTCGTATGTGTTTGTCGGTTATTACAGTAAACAGGAGCGGTGTGTTTTATTGTTTGTCACCCTGTCCCCGTGTAAAATAGTCCACCACATTATTTATTTATTTATGAATTCATAATCCCGGTCGCTTTCGGTGCAATTTATGTTTGAGCGAGAGAGAACACAAGGATAACCAAACGAGCAAACCACTTGCTGCAGTGGGGGGACTGACCTGTATGTGTCCTTAGGTGAGCTTTGAGATGGGACGATTTGCCATAAACTTTTTCGCAACCTGAATAGTGGCATTTGTGCTTTTTCTGGGGGGATTCCTGTTCAGTCCGAGCCCTCAGTCGCTTGCCTCTTTGTTTGAGGGCAGAGTCGGCAGGGGTGGCGGTAGGTGTGGCAGAGTTTCCATCATCAACATCTCTCGTCAGGGCCACCGGCACGCTCTCCTCCTTTATCCTCGCCTGCTCGGCGAAATGGTTTGGGCTCTGCTGGTTGAAATCCGCCAGGATCCTGGCCACCACGAACAGGGAAGAGTTGTCCTTCACCAGAGCCTCCTTGGTCTCTTCCCCGTGCCGGGCGGCAGGCGCAGTTTCGGGCCGGATTTCTTTATTCCCTTTAGGACCATGCACCACTGCACGGCTGGACATTGACACAAGGCACTCAGCTGCTAAGTGTTCCATTTCGAAAAAGAAAAAAAAGAAAGAAAACAAAAAAGAAAAGTGCCCCCAAAGGTTTCTTTTAGGACATTCAGACCCCAAATGATTCTCGGCTCAAGCAGTGAACTCCGCGGAATCCCTTTGTGTTGGTGCTGATGTGGAGGTAGCTCTCAGGAAAGCAGAACTCACTTCTTTCTGGATCTTACCGGCTTTTCAGCAGCTCTGACATCCTGCGTGATTAAACCAAGCCAGAATAAAACCGTTCATGCGCTTTCCTCCTCCTCCTCCACCTCCTCCTTCTCCTCCTCCTCTTCTCTACTCGTGCTCGTCCCTGAAGGAGGTGTTCAGAAACTTGGACTCCTGTGATGTGCACAGTGCCATGCTGGCCCCGGTCCTGCGTGTGTTAAGTGACAGGCGGTGTGTCTCTCTGCGCTCCGCGCGCACCGTATCCATGCGGGGGGCGGGGTCCACGCGCGGTCTCGTCACGACACCCGCGCGCTCATTGGCTGCCGCGCTCCTCATCTCTTCTGCTGAAGTTCACAAAGTACCCGAGAAACTTCATTCAGCGGGTGTGTGTGTGTGTGTGTGTGTGTGTGTTTGTGTATGCATGTACTATGTATCCATGAGCAAGGTGGTGCATATGGGTCCATTAGTTTCGTTGGCCAATTTATTATAATGGACAGATTATTATAATACTGTGGACATTCTTTTGCAAACCATCATTCTCCACACAACAGAAATGCAGTTGGGACAGGTCTGCATTTGAACACTATCTTCATTATTAATGATGACATCGCCATAGCACTGGCCAGTGCTGAATCATCAAGTGCTTTTAGAGCTAAAAGAGCTAGAGATAAAGTGGCCCCTTATAATCACAGGTGAACACACTACAACAGTGTGAACAATGTGAAATTCTTTCTCTGCATTTAAGCCATTCAACAAGTGAAGTAGTGGGCTGCAACTAGCAGTTTGGGGGGGACAGTACCTTGCTCAAGGGTACCTCAGTGGTGCCACTAGCAGTCCTGGGATTCATACCCATGACCTTCTGACTGCATGGGTATCTCCCTAACCCCTAGGCCACCAGCTGAATATATAATCACCAAAATAAGTGCAAGAAACAGCCTTTCTTGACATAACCATACACGCTGATCTTGCAGTTCTGGCAGATTATCACTCATAGTTGCAGCTTTCAAAAACATCTAGTGTTTAATCCCTGTGCAAGCAGTGTCATTGTACATGTTCCAAACCCAATAAAAAAAATCCACTATTTGTTATTACGACAGCCATGCATCACTGACATAAATAAACAGGCATCTTTAAAAAAAACAGAGCTTTTTTCAAGGTACTGATCATATTTGTTGATGGGGGAGGAAGAATGTATTTGTCAATGCAGGGGGAAGGGTTTGGAATGTATTTATTGACGGGGGTGAGAGGCATCGCAAAAACCTATGTACAACTATTATATATAGCTTAATTACTTATGTGGCCAAAAAGTCAGATTAATGCGCTCAGCAATAGTGTTAAAATATCTGAAGTGCTTTAGTGGATGCACATTCATATGGTTGTGGAGAGGCCTAGCATATGACGTCAGTGTAAGGGTGAGGGGGCTCATAGGCTGTAGGCTCTTGCATTACAAAATTGTGCTGTTTCGTTGCTGTTGGCTAAAGTGAATGAACACTTCTTTTCATCCCCAGAAAAGCTATGGGGCTTCAAGCAGGCCTAGAAAAAGTCAGTGCTGTTTCAGATCTGTCAGAAAAGAACTGGTTGTTGACAAATAACTGGTTGTCATAATAGTGCAAGCAGATCCATGTCACTCACTCCCAAACCAGAAACAGTTAAAGTACACAGCTACCATTAGGCAAGTCTGCTTTCCAGGTTTCTGCAAAAGAGGGGTCTTAATGGGGAAACAAGAATAAGAAATGAAGATGGATATAACAGATTATCACATTGAGACAAACTCGTAATCACACAGCTTTTATTATTCAGTCTGTATTTCTTCAAATAGTTGAAGCAAAAGGATTCCAGTATTTAAAGAGGAAAATGCAAAATCAAACTTCATTGAAAAGGATAAAGAAACAAAGAGTCACCGACTGGAGTGCACCCTTTAACAGCAGCACTGCGCTTCCTCTCCTGTGGGAAAGCGGGTAGTCTTTCAGCTCTGCTCACAAAAGGCCTCTCTGGAAAGTTCCTGGTGTTCAGTGTGAACAAGGCTACACTGCATTCAGAGGACCATCTGGCTGTATTACTTTACATATTCTTTCACCACAAGGACTGGGTGTTCTTGCGTTTCATGTGGTGCTTCGGAGGCACGCTCCATGACAGCACAACAACAAGGGGGCAGTTCCTCTTTCACAAGATGGCTGCCACAAGAGGAAGAAAAACGCTTGTCCCTCTGCCGTCACCCGTAGGCATGCATACGTGACAAGAGACATTTCTGTCAGCGTTTCTCTTATTTCCCGAAGGACTAAAAAGATGTGTCATATATTTGCAATTTAAACTACAATGCTACAAACATGGGCCAGTGCAAGGCTATAGTGACTTCATAGATGTGTACCTGTCTATCAGCAAAACCCTTCAGCCACAGAGTTATTACACTGCAGACTATTACACAGTATCCGAAAATCATTTACACTTCATCAGCAAGCACTGAATAACTCTCACTTCACCCACACAGTGAAAAACCCACTCTCTGGCCCTTTACTTGTGATCTGAGCTGCCTGTGACACAGTGGTGTCCAAAAATGATTTAGATGGTGGGTAGAATCTCTCCCACTGTATGATTACTCCTGTGAGATGACTCACTTTTACTATTAAAATTTTCATCACTGACCCATAAAGTTTTTAGTTGAAAAGTAGTCCTCTGACACATGTTCTCAGAGATGATTCCGGGGTGAAGGCACTTCAGAATTGGGATCACTTTAATTCCAGCATGTTGCAGTGATCTTAGTGCCATGATTTTTCAGAGAATGCAAATTCTGACATCTGTCTTGACCGGCCTGCTGTGACGTCAGTGAAGGGAATGCTTTTGTGCTAGCACCGAAAAGCCTGACCCTGAACATCCCATGCTAGAACTCTGCATTCCAGTGCTGTTCTGTCCTAGAACATTCTGGAGATCAGTTTCCAATTTGTACAAGGAGCCATCCTTTGTACAAATTGAAAATAAAAATATGGGACACTAGTCGAGTTGGATGTATCTAACCACATATTTGTTTAGTTTCTCATAAGACAGACAGCCTGGGACAGAAATCTCAGACTGTCTGGATGTACACATCAGCGTTACATGACAGGTAGCACTTTGAATAATAACAGCTAAACACTAAAGGCTGTGTATATTAGCGGGTTTTGTTATTAAATTACTGTGTCAGGACTGAGGGAACTCATTCACTTAGAATTATGGCTTGTCAGACTTGTAAAAACTGTGAACGATGCTGAACACGCTGGACCAAAATGTCTGGACTTGTTATGGATATTCACTTATCTTTCAAGTGCAACTAAGCTTGAATACGTCATTAAAATAATCCTGCTTCCTAAAAGCATACATCACTGCTTTAAGTCAAGGAAATAGTGTATATCTAATGCAAGCATCATAAAAGCATAAAAGGCAGCTGAAAGTACTCAGTAGCAGTAATAGTAATGGCTCATGCGGGCTGTGCATGTGACTCCATTCCATTTTGCTCCTGGGAAAAGCATTTCAAGCTGAACTAAACAGCTCTTCAGGTGTCTCTTGTAATCACCCACAGACTGCTCTCTTCCCAAGAACGTGTCAGAGTGTTCCGACCATCTGACTGGCAAACATCCATCAGAGAACTGAAGGTCATAAAGCAATGCGGCCATAACAAGGCCGGCCTATTTCAGCTGTGGCTGAACATGAGCAGATGACTGGAGCTCTAGGTACTAACGCTGAAAGAACCCAACCTTTCAAAAGCAGCTTTTGTCCTTTTTGTCTGAGTTTAGTCATTTTCTGTAATTAATCATTTCTGCCATTTCTGAAGTCGTTAATGGAGGTCTTGTTGTTCGCATGTCGAGTAGAAAGCATGTAGCGTTTAAATGTCAGCGCAGAACTCTTGACATATATGAAACTCAGAGGTTGTTTACTTCTTGTGGTTTAGCTTTGCTCTTTCAGAGTTGGGAAATGTCTCATTTCCCATCATGGGTGCAAATACTCTCTTCCTGCTCACAGACGTCACTCTTATGTACTGACTGCAGACCAGCCTCCTCTAGCTGTGTGTCAGCCTTACCTATTGTATGAGAAACCACAAAGCTGTTCTCAGATCAGTAACAAATGCGAAATAGTGAGATTGAACACCACGTGTTAAAGGCTTTGTAGAACATTTAACCAGATTTAGAAAAGGGAGTGCCCTAGTAGCACGCGTACACACTGTCTCTCACTCTTGCTTTCCCCATGAGTCTCTTTTGTCTTCTTCAGTGCAGCCGTCTCCTCAGTGCATTTGCCATTGGAGTTCACTGGGTCTCTAATCAGCATGTCTCCATTAGTGGTCAATCATTCCACATGCTCATATTTTCTCCCCTCGTGTCCTTGGCTGGGTTCCTAACTTTGATGGCGGGATTGGATCACACTGTTCTGCAATGCTGTATCTGATGCCCTCCAGAACAAACATATAACTTGGCTAAAGGCTGCACCAGCACGCCATCTTGGCATAGACCACATGCTCCGGTGCTTGCAAGTACCACTACCCATCCTAACTACCAGACCCATGCAAAGACAAAAAGAGTGTCCTCTTTTTTAAAATAAAAAGGTGACATAGACCAACTATAGCAGACAATATTTAACCAGAATGTAGCAACAAATCTTGTTATAAATCTTATTAGATTTCTTGCTGGACGTAAATCAAAATGCACTATTATAGTACTAGTCAATTTGGTAACAATCAAATCAAGAACTGGTAGACAATGATAGTTATGCTGTCAGTGACAGAAGCCTACCTTACCAACCTGCTTTTACAGGAAATATGTACACAGTAACCCCTCAGTTTTACAGCATTCGCGGATTCAGCATTCACAGATTTTTTTATGTGAACCGAAATGTATTACCATTATATCCAGCGGTGGCGGTAATACACTGAAAAGTTGTCACCCGCCATAAAAAGAAGAAGAAGAAGCCTGCAGCATGTATTGACTGATCTGTGTCTTGTCCTCGTATTTTAGTGTTTTAAACATTTCCCCCAAAATTTTCATCAGTTATCTCAGTTTATTTAGTATTAGTAAGCTGTGCTAAACATGCAGGTAGAGAGAGTTATTTCAATGTGTGTGGGTTTTTGCATGCTGCTAATGCTAACCGCTAATGCTAATGTTTCTGATTATTTATTTACCTTTACATTTTCTTTAAGGGTAATGCATAAAAGCATAAGCATTTTTAGACATTTTTAACCAAAACACAACAATGCGGATTTTCACTATACGCGGTGCTCTTGGGATGTAAAAAGCGAGGGATTACTGTATACACTGACTCTACAGCTACAATGTGAAAACCGTGTTAATAGATGCAGTGAGCATGTAGGTTAATTGAGTGAAACCTGTTACCAGAAGATATCACATACGTTTTGGGAACCAGTAGAGGTTTTCAGTAGAAACTGACACCAAGGCCTTAGGTATGCATTACGCATTCACATAATTTGCATTCTTTCAACAAAACAAAAAGGAAAAGTCAGTAGATGAATACTCAGTGTTAAAACGAGTTGAATAAAAAGGCCCATCAGCAGTTTATGCTTCAGCTGCATTGCATTCAACTTAATTTGGCTAATTAATAAAGTAACTGCAAAGCCAACGTGGTAAATCAAGTAATATGTTACACTGATACAAATGCCAGTCAAATGAAGAAAGACATGGAATATTTCAGCAAAAACTATTTTTTTGCATGACAGCAAAAATTACCTCTGGGTCCTAAAGTTACAATAAAAAATACCTCTGGGTCTTAAAATTTTACATTAGTGTTTTCATACACACAGTTTACCATTGGCTCAGACTACCTCCATCTAAATGGAAAAGAAACAGCTCACTTACAAATGACCAAATGCAGGTGCTTGTTATTGTGACTCTGTTCAGTTAATGGTGAGTTTTCTTTCAAATGTCTTTTTATTGATTTGAAAAAACCATAACAGTGAATACATTTCAGAACAGTGCTACACTTTTTTAAGCTTTTATACTCCAAAAAAACCAAAAAAAACAAAACCAAAAAAAACAAAGAACCCTAAGAAGCCACGACACAAGCAGACATCAGTTAATGGTGAGTTTTAATACAAGTAATAATGAAATAAGCAATCCGGGGTTTGTGAAATGTACTATATAAATTACTTATTTACATATGTACTTATTTATGTAGCACACCAACAAATGTCTTTAGGTTTGGGAATGGATAAGCCTTCAGTTTGTCAGGCCTGTGTGTGTCCTTCTGCATATTTTATGATTATAACTGATCATAAAAAAGGACTGAATTTACAAAATATCTTCTTATCCAAAGCAGTGGCAAAGACTAACAGTTACTAAACAGAGATCGAAGGTCCTAGAAAACAAGACAAGACTTTTGAATGGATTTGATTTCAATGAAATTCTAGCATGAAATTCTTAGAAATCTAAACTTCTTTTCAGAAAGAGCTTTTGAAAAAAACACACCCAACACATTGCTGTAACAAATTCACATGCTGCTGTGATGGCATATGATGAGCTCTGAGAACCTGGCAGTGGTTATGAGAGCAGTGGTTAATGAAAGTAAGGTAAAGAGATGGAAAATGTTGCCGGCTTTTCTGAGGTGACTAAAACAACAGTAGTTTCACTTTTCACAGATTGCCACTGTTTACATGACATGGATGATCTGCAGTGGGCTGTACCTTGTTCAGCTCAGGAAATATAAGAATAGATACATAAAGTGGAACAATAAAACCATCAGCAAGGAGTACATAAGGGCCAATATGATACAGAAAGTGAGGTTAATTTAGGGTCTGCCCATTATGTCTGTTCAAAATATCATCTTCATTGAATTTTTTTTTGTTTGTTTCTTATCAGGAGTTGAACTCTGGTTGGTGATTATGTTCCAAGTAAGTACCTCTGATTCAAATAAGGCCAGGACAGAGTGTGTCACAAGAAGGAACACAAACAAGTTCAGACTATGTGTTATCCCAACAGTGCCTGCGCTCAGCACCCCCCCACCCCCCCCCCCATCCTCACCCCCAGCCCACCCCGTCAGCTGGATATTCAGGTACACGTGCCACACAGTCATTTCTCTGCAAAACAATCACCACGGGCCAGTCTGTTTGCTGTGAATTGTCAGTTCCAGGAACTCAGGTTTTAAAGGAGAAATGATGATATGGCATGCTTTAGATAAGGCACGAAGCCTAGCTGTACTTCCACCCTTTTATAAATCTTATATCATCGTGACCTTCTTGGTTAATGAGTAAAGCAGAGGAGGTGAACATGGCCGCATTAACCACACACGTCATAACTTAAATGACTTACCATTACAAGTGATTCAGAAATAGCTGTAAAAATAGTGACATGGTGTCTGTGGTTAGTAGTAATGCTTTTGACCACGATGCTACAGGGCAAAGCTTTGTCTAGGTTGTGCAATAAGCTGAAAAGAGCAAAATGGAGCAAGCACACTTTTTTTTCTTATCTGTGACGAGAGCCTCTATAGAGAGCATTGATCAATGGGTTGGTTTGAGTGGGATGTGCCTTGCAGCGCTAAAAGAAACATCTCTCTTTCTAATTCTCTCCATTCAGCTGCATCATGTCATATCATGTGACCCCCAGTTTTTGCATTAACTCACCGAGATGACACAGTGGAGAGAGGGCCTCTTTCCTCTCCTATTCAAACGACACCATTCTCCAGTCTGCCTTCAGGGGATGTGGCACTAACGTACTACAGGCCGGCCTCAGAATCTTTCCCTTTTATCTAAAAGTTCTTGTGCAATTTGGCATCCTAATGGGAAAGAATCTGTTTCCATACATTTAACAGTGCTCTTGCACCATCTAAACAACACAGCTGACCTTCTGACGCAAGTGGTCTAGTGGAACTTGACAGCATGTCAATGCATGAGCATGCCTACTTTGTAGTGGATACAGATCAATAGAGGTGCACGGGAAGAGTTTCGAGATATCCACACCTTTCACAGCAAAAAAGTTATCATAGCACGGTATGGCAAGTGTCACTGTGTTCTGAAAACTCTAATGATCTTAATACAGTGATGCTTTTGGGGAATAGGGCCAGACTGCAATCATTTATGCCTACAGGCAGCCAGAGGGAAAAACAATACATGACACTGGAAAGGACACATTAGACACCAGTGGAGATGCAGACAAACAAATCTGACAGAACATCTTTTAAATGTGGATCTCTTTGGCTGTTTTGATTTTCAAAGATTTCCATGAACTGAAAAATATATCTCCATGATCCTACCAAATGGGATCATTGCCTCCACATCACTCAAGACTCCCTACAATTAAATAATGATCTAAAAACTTGACCTGACATAAATTCAGCAGTACTGATAGCTTGACCTAACAGCACTAGAGTCAAAAATACAGAAGAGTGTAAAATAAAATGCAAATAAATAAACAAACAAACAAATCAATTGACCAAAAAATCAATCAATACAATAAACATAACAAGACCAAGCTGAGTATGACAGCTGGTGAATTCATGATTGTTTGGACCAAGGGACCATGCTTTTTTTCTCATTCTTTCTCTCGAAGACACATTAGGACTACATCTCTGCAGTATGTATGCATGCAGAACCCATAAATGTATGCGTGCAGAACCCATAAATGTATGCATGCAGAACCCAACCAACTTAGCATTAATGTGATACACAAGCAGCCCAGAATGTGCTTCATTTGTGGTTTTGGTGTACCGTGTGGTGACTGTGCACATGAGTATTTTCTTTTGTAAGTTAGGCTCACATTAACATGCTGTTTGAATTGAATTATTCTGTCCTTCCATTGGAAGACTGGGGTGTGCTTACTGAAGGACTGGAGTGTGTTGTCTTAACTTGTCTTAACTCCTGACTTTTCTATGACTTGAGTTGTTCAGGTATTGTTCGGCAGGTATTGGTTAGGTATTGTTTGACAGATGTTGTTTAGGTGCACCGAACGTGCAGTATCTTGGTTGAATAGTGGATGTGGATTTAAGTTGCTGTAAGTTTTTCCTTTCTGGTTTTGCAGGAATTCATGCATATCTTTCATGATGTGTACCAAGTATAATCCCTAAACCAAGCACAATTGTAATGGGTTTGAGTAATAGAGAGCACTACATGAGAAAAAACACAGATATCACATCTTCTAAAGCTGCTGCTTTGCACTGTTTGTTATGAACTCAGACAAGGAATCATTAGGTGAAGGGGGTGGATTTGTGGATTTTAACTTGAACTGTTTTGTACACATATATCTGGAGCCATGGATATACTTTTTAAATGCTGAAAACAATTACGGCCTTATACTTGCACGTAATTGACATTTACATTTTAAAAAATAGATATTTATCATACTGGCTAGACAATGTGGCCACGGATCATTTACATTCTTTTCACTTTGAGCACGTATCTCGTGGAACCTACTGTAGCCTAAACAAAACTTTACATTTTCCTGTTACTGGAGTACCGGTACTTGAGTAAAACATGATGTCTGGTCTCCAAGATGACAACAAAAGCTCGTGCACGGAATATACACAAGTCTGTATTCCTTTATTTGTATGGCATTTCCGGTGATTATAAATTATACGTTTTTCTCCATCTGAGCCCAGCTGCGATCTTAGTAAAAGGACTTTTTAGTTCTTTTGAAATAAAACGCATGTTTGAAGTCCCAGTGGGGACCAGCCAAATGTCCCTTCTAGGTTAAAATGTTTTTGTCCAGGCATTTTGCGGATATTGGTCCCCACCATTAACTGAGCACACAGGGGCGCGCGCGCATTCTTTGGGGTTGTTTTGATCCGAGTGCAGGGAGTCATCGGGTTCACGAGTGGGCGAGGCTGGCTGGCGGGCTGTGGGCTCCCACCCCGCGGCGCTGCGGAGCCGGACTGCGGGAGGAGGCTCCACGCGGCTCGACCAGTGCCGGCTGCTCTGACCGTCCGAGTGAGCGGGTAGACCCGGCCGGAGCTCCATAAATCTGTTGAACTGCTCCTGCTGGCTCCGGGACCGCAGCGCAACAGCGCGCCCGTGTTGTTCACCGCCTGTCCTCGGGTGAACTCTTGTGCAGAATCGAGTACATCCCGTTCCTGAGATATTAATAGCTCCCCTTGCGTCACCAAATTGTGCTAGACCGCTGGGCTAGACACGCGATGGTGCTCAGCATACGGAGCCAGCAACACATTCTCACTCCGAGCAAACACGGGTTATAAAACAAGATAGTCATCAGGGCAGCAGTTGGGCTGTCTGTGATCGCCTGTGGAAAAAAGACAGAGAAAGAGACGTCGTCTTTGCATTGGTGTGACTCTCCCGAGCTTAGCAGCCAAAAGCCTATCCGCGTTTCTGCAGTGTTGTTTTACAACCAGCTCTTATTATCAGGGAGAGCCCTGCACAGTCTCACGCAAACTTTAGCATCAGGCTTTATGCAGTATACTGGGGCGAGATATGTGGACACGTACATGTGACCTTGTGCAAACCAGTGCTCCTTATATGGCTTCCCCCTGTCCCACTTTTTTTTCTTTTTCCTCTAAGATTCCTGTTTATGCTGGTTTGGAAGCATAAGAGGGCTTTGAAGGTAACCGGGGGGATTAACCTAGTTGGCTGCTGGGAACTGGCATCGTCAACCTCAGAGCTGTCGTGTGAGAGAATACGCCCTGAGGATAGGATATTGCACAAGTTCTCACTGGTGGCACTGTCCAACTCTTTCTGTTAACCTTCATATATTAACATTGCATAGCTGTGCAGTAATCTTTTGGACACTTTTGTCCAAAGTTGGCCAGTTGTCAAGCATGATGATGGTGACTTCATCCCTCCCCCATTCATAGGCTTCCACTGGAGCTTAAAGCTGGGCTACAGTGGGAGTTTGGCCCATCCCTAGGGAAAAGTGGGGGAGGATGATGGTAAGGGAGAGGATGGGCGGGAGCAAGACAGACGCACACACAGGAGGGAGGTGAAGCTTAGTTGCTAGGTTGAGTGTTTGTCTGCAGGGTGGGGGTTTTGATGCATAGACACAAACCTGGCTGAGTGCTGTGTGTATACAGCGGTTCCAGGCTCATCGCGAATTCCTTGACCGCATACTCGTTTGATGAAGGACCAATCTTATGGAAGTGTCTGCTCTCATGGAAATACATCTGTCTACCAGTTGATTTTCAGTAAGAAGGAACAAAGGGTAGGTATTGGTGGACTTCTGACCACTTCCTCCTACATGTCGTAAAGTGACAGCCTTATGTAATTCCCAGATCCTTGTTTCAAATCTTCAAAACATGCAAGCTCTGCAGTTTTGATGCAGAGTTCCGCGTCATTTTGACGTGGTTGAATTTTGATTCTGTCTGGTCAAGAGAAGAATATCTCCAACTGTATATCTGGAAGGACATCTCCCCTCAGTCCTCCATAGTTTATCAAACCAGCAATTACAGGCCTAAGTGACCCACATCACTGCTCCTCTGCTCAGGCAGAGCCTCACCCAGACGATAGGCACCATGCAAATTACAGTGCAACCCCAAACACACCCACCGACAATTATAAGCGAGACATCAGCCCCTATGGAAGACGCTTGTTCTGTCTCTGAACCAGAGACATACAGCAGAACTGGAATGACAACTGTGTGTGACGAGCTTCTGACTCATGACATGGAGGAGACAGAGAATCTTAATTTTATTATTATTATGATTATCTCTTCATGGGGATGTGAGGCACCAATAAAAGATACAAAATGTGCTTTTATTTTCTCCCAACTTGAAATTGAAGTCATCTAGTGCTAGTGCAATCTCTTCTCAAGGTTTAAATGGCAGCAAGTCAATGAATGCCATAGGTTGAAAACAGCACGCGCTGTAGTTCAGCCCAGCAGTAATGTGAGGGCTTATCAAAGTTGTAAAAGGTAAACAGTACACTCCTTTTTATGGCTCATGATTACTCACAGAACTAGTTTCTTAGGAACTGAGGACATAATTACACACTTGACGACGTTTGCCCTTGTAAACAGATTGATATCAGATTGGATGAAAAATAATTGGCAAATTACAAAATGGTTCATGGATTAAAATTGTTCTTGAAAATAAAACTTTTGTGATTCCACTTTCATCGTCGATGTCACATGTAACATATGAATTCAAACAACTGGATTAAGCAACACTGTAGATAATCCATCTATTATCTTACACAGGGAAACATCATGACTCATGGCTACTACCATCAGCAATATAAAAAATCTAAGTTCTCTATAATTTCACATCAAAGCACTCTCACAAATGAACTAAGTAGGAATTGTTCCATATAAGGTCATGGTGTGAAGGTACACGCTTCACACCACAGTGTGTTTTATTTCTTCTCCTTGTTCTGTTTCTGTTCTTTGTGTGTGCATTCATGTGTGTGTGTGTTTGTGACAGTCTAAACAAAAGAAGCTCCTAGCCTCTGGATAAACCGTGCCATTGGGAGTTCCTCTGTCTGAAATATGCTGTGCTACTAGTTTTTGCTCTCTTCTCATCAGGAAAGCACAGTGCCAAAGAAATGTAACATTTGAGGGGTATGAATGTCTGAAATGTTTGGAAGAAAGCATTCATTCTGGGGGAGTATATGCTATAAAAATCACTGGAAATAATGGCAAACACAAGGTTCACAAGGTTTTTATAAAAGGAGAAAACTACTCAACCCAAAATAACAAATGGTGTCTTTTGTATTTATATGGTCTCAGAAACTTTCCACAGGTAGTAATTTACCTTCTATGGCCTGACGCATCTCCCGTAACTCGCTGAAACTGAGCAATTTTCAGGACCACAGATGTCTTTTCCTTTATTTTGACAAATGAACAGACTGGGCAAAATTAGTGCTTTCCTAATGACTTCTTTGTGCAAAGAGGCATGCGGTAATCTGCTTCTTGCCTCTGATCCTAAACCCGCCTGAGCAGGTAGGCCTATAGATTGTCCACTCTTCTGGAGCATAGCCAATTATCTCGCGTCCTCCTCGTTTGCTGGGGGTCGGCACCATCTGTGCCTCAAAACACCCACCTCACTTCCAATTAATACAGCCACAGATAAGAGCCCATAAATACTGTGCAAGACGGCTATCATCAGCAAGATTAGACAGATGCTAATTGACTCTTTCTGACAGTGGCCTTCTCAAAGATTCAGAGGTCTTGACTAATCAGTGCCCCGCACAAGAAAAAGACAGTTGTTCATGTTAACAAAAAGTCCCGACTTCCAAGTATTTCTGGAATATATCTGGTTGCTGCTTTTGTAAACAAAACATCTTTGCCCATAAAAGAGTCTCAGAGTACATGTTCCAAAAAGGGCAATGCGAGGTTAGTGCTTTTTATATGTGTTTTTTTCAGTTGTTTTTGTTCTACTTGCGCATCTCAACTGTGGCCCGTAACCAAATAAGTCAGGAGAGTGTGGTCCTCTGATAAACAGTAATTGTCCTTCGCTCTATCTCCACCCAAACGTTCCTGCACTGTTCTTCTGTGAGCTAGATAATAACCCTCCTGCATGATCACAGACATATTGGTCCTTGTTTTAAGCACCACACTGTGCCCACAATTATATGTTTCGCATTTATAGTGTATTCATGTGAGGCTTTACAGCTGAGTGGAAGTTCATGTTTGGATCAAAACTAGTTTCAGTGAGGCAAATGCAGCATGCAACACAGATTGATTAACTCTACAAGGAAGGAGTATATTAGCAGATCTTTTCAATTACTTTGTGTCCTATCTACTTTAGATCACTAACACTAACAGCAAGTCATTCTCAAGCTCAGTGGAACACAGCACACTGAGTTTTTATCTTTTATTTAGCAAATCGAAGGCTGTACACACGATACAGTCATTTGTAAAATATGATTTTGAGGGCTCTTGGCTGACATCTCCATCTTGCCTTGTAAATACAAATTGTACTTTAGAGATCTAAAGTAAAATTTAATTATTTGGTTTGCATCAATAATACCTGACAGCATCATTTGGCATCACTCGAAAATACATACAAATATTGACCTAATATGCTTGTACTATGCTTGCCTAGCCCTTGTTGTTTGGCAAACCAATCAAACTGTCATGAAGATGGATATTGAATTTGTGTGTTTACATCTTATATTGACATTCACTTACAGTTGTTAAAGCTGTATACGACTGACGGCTTATGAGAGGCCCAGCTTAATTCTGAATAATACCCCAGCCATCCATGAATAGAAGTCCAAAGCAGCACATATTGCTGTGCTCTTGTTTGTGGAAAAATGTTAACCAGGGCAGCATTAGTCAGTTGTATGTTTCTGTTAGGTCATTTGTACAAAACTGGCAAGTCACCACTATGATGCTGGGTGAGCACTGTCATGTATTGCAAGCAAACAGGCAGATATGATATAATAATCACATATACCAAGATAAAAGCCACCCTAAGATAGGACTTTAGAACAATCATGGAGAACAGAAGCTTTGGGAGGGGAAAGCCAGTTCAGCATCAGTGTAAAAGACAAGAATTCAAAGTGCACAGCCTCTGATACATAAGCTGTTTCAGAGGAACAGGCAGTAGACTGCAAGCTAAGGGTCTATTTTAGTTTCTGCTGTCTTGCAGACTTGGAAATGACCAAGACGGCGGTGCCATTGTTCCTCTCAGCAGTGCACTGGTCGCGCAAATACTCAGCCAATACACCGAAACTTGTGGCGTCTACTGCGAAAGATAACTGAGCCGTGTTTGCAAAAGTTTCAATGGCTGTTTCCACTGGCACCCTTTCAGGAGGTCCTCTGGAGGAACAACACAATGAAGGAAAAGAACGTGAAAATAAAGCGCTTAATCCAGGCCTCTCAGGTCCACCATCTGGCTCTGGGGACTGGGGATTGTGGTTTGATACTGGAAGTTTACACAGCTGACATGCGGACTAGAGGCCTTGAAGTTTTCGCTCTCCGCCTATCTGTGAGTCAAATCTTCCACAACTGTACCTTGGGAGTAGTGTTAGTTAGCATAGAAGGACCTCCGCCTGACACCAAAGAGAAGTCCACTGACAGAACATACAGAGGGTTTATGGGACCCTTCACACCAGAGAGAGAAGTCCCATCTTGTTCTTTCGAATACATTGCAAAGCTAAGCTGAATAGAGCGGAGGCACGTGAAAGGTCAAGCTAGGCTGCTGGGTTTATAGCTTGTGGACGCTTGAACTACATGCCCTGAACACTATCAATTCCTAAATGCTTCTGGGTTTAGACATCTGTTTTAGGGAAGTGAAACAGGTGTAGATACTGTATGGAGACGTGCTCTGAACGTTTTTGTGTAGATGTATTTTTGAATGAAACCAATGACAACCACCTTGGCACAAAATGTGTGGGGGTGCCAGGACTGGGATTTGGAATCCCTGGTCAAAGGCATCACCCTAAAGCAGTGTTGCTCAAACTGGCCTAAGGTGGGCTGAGGGCTAAGTGGCCCTTAGACTAAAAGAGTTTGAAAAACACTGCACTATAAAAACCACTTTACTGTAAGTGTAGTCAGAATTTTTTATTTTATTATTATACCTGCAACCGGTTTGTGTTTTCTATTTCACTACAGCGTATCAGCTCATAATTTTAGCAAATTTTACTCCATGTAAAGGGAAAGAAATAAATTATTTTTGAATAATTTCCTTCTCCAGCATATCCTGTAAGGTGTGTAACATTTTGTTCATCTTTGTCCTCTGAGGAGAAAGGGATAAATACAAGCAATTACACAATTCAGCAAGGCTCTCTTTCTGCCCCTCCTCTGTGCAAAGGGGATTCATGCAATGATTTTGCTCCCTGGAGCAAGCTTCCAAGAACTGTTTACTCTGGTTCTACTGGGCAATTCCCAGAAAAGAGTAAGATATATAGGGAAAAGGAGGGAGAAAAAGGAGGTTACCAGGCAGAAACGGTGCATTTCCCCAGTCATCCATAGATCTATAAAGCCACTCCCTCTTTTGTAAGCCCCAAAGACGAGCCGTGTGGCGGCCTACTCCGCCCGATTCTGCTTGCTGATCACACAGCAGCCCCAACCCCCCTGTCTGGAACATGCAACATGGGGGCAGAGCCCAACACCTTTGAAGCTATAAAGAAATAGACACTACCACAGTATGAGTTTCACTTCATGCAGAACACCTGCTTGGTTCAAACCCCCTTTGGCAAGAGACTGATAATTAGTGTGGGTCTCTTTGCTTCTATGTATATGGATTGATATAACACCTCACTCTCCTTCTCTCTCTCTCTCTCTCTCTCTCTCTCTCCTTCTCTCTCTTTCTTCCAGATCAATCCTCACAGGAAACACTCACTCATCCTCATCACGGTTGTTTTTTACTGCTTTGTTGGGGCTTGCTGAGCTGCAGCGACTCAACAAAACCAGCTGTTGAAGAGCTTCATCCTGAAATCACAGGACCCTCCTTCTTTCTTATTCGAACCACAAAAACAAATATATCTAGTTTAGCAAAATAGGACTTAATCACGACCACATTCTTCTTAATCATGACTTTTGACAGGGAAGTGGACATCTTTTCAAGTAAATGATCAAGTAAATCCACAGTTCTCTTTCTCAGAACCTTTCAAATGGTTATGTCATCTCTGACATGTTATGGCCCTTTAACGTGTTCACTGACATATTGAATAGATTTAAAGGTTGCAATTCCGGCAAGGTAGCCAGAGCCGAATAGTTTTCCAAAGCATTTTCCAAAGATCACTAGGCTTTGCTGCTTGACACCGTTTGTCTGCTGAAGTAGCACTTCCCTCTGGAAGTTTTTCTGCTCTTGACTTGCCACAGTTATGTGGCTGGTTCTGGTCTGTTCCTTGACAACAGGAAAACACGGCCAAATGTTGATGCCTCATTGTTGCCAAGAATGCGAGAGGAAATGTTAGCAGATGTAAACATGAACCCCAATAATGACCACATACGCATAAGAATGTTCCTCAAAGCACAATGTTGTCAAAAATCAAGCAATATCTGGAGAATAGTTGGTTCTCAGGTAAATCCTGGCAAGGTAAGAGATCCTGGGTGTGAACTAATCCAAAGAGAAACATGTCTGATGGCCTCATTATGAAAGAATGCATAGTGTAGCAGTCACCAAAGGGAGTGTCTGTTAGATATTGACGCATGGCATAGACATCTCAATAGAGATATGGTGGGTACAGCTCCTTTCACTTTTCCTACACACACAATCATTATGGTAAATGACATAATTGTACAAACCTATAAAATACAAATCTCTATATGATTTCACAGTATTGCCCCACCCAGTATTTGCATGACTCTAAAGTCCACAAAAGGCTCTGTAGGGCAATATTTTTTCTGTCTATTCTCAAATGGAGGGCCAAACCTACTATCATACATGTGTTTTATATGTGTAAGACTGCATTTTAACTTCTTTATTCGTTAAAGACAGGTCCATATCCAAGATGTACCATGCTAATTAATATTCAAAAGAGTATTAAAGATGCACAGTGTTCACTTTACCAACAATTACTGTAAAAAAAAATACAATATTTCATACACGCATGGAGTTACAGCTAAAATATAACTGGACTGGAAGATTGCTATTCCCTGACTAAAGGTATTCAAGACACCTCAAGAGTACCACCAGTGACATCGCTGTATCCCAAAGAGTTTTCTGAGAGTGTCTGAATAAATATGAAACTGAAAAAGGTTTCAATAACTTGTTGTTGTGCCAGAACTTTAAAACCTGTCTTGTCAGAAATGTACTTCACGCCAGACGGGACCTCATCATTCTGTAGTGGCATGTTTTCAGCCAGTTGCACTGTAAACACAAGACTGACTGGCTGAACTTGAGGCTCAGGTTCACGGCCAGTACATTGCTTTCTAGACAGGCTGTTCAGAGAGGTTCTTGAAACCACTGTGTATGTTGACGTGTCTGGACATGCCCAGCCATCAGCACCCTTCTACAGCCTTTTCCCCTCTGGAGGCTCTCCAGGCTGGATTCATTGCCGTGCTGCTTGAAACACATTCTAAAATGCCCTTCTGTGAAACCCAAACAGACTCAAACTCGACTGTTACCACGTGTTTCTCGCTGTCACATTAGTGAAACCAAAGCCGAAAGACGTTTCTGTTGACCTGTCAAGAATCTTACCGCCTCCAGCTTTACAAGTCCAAGGTTAATCAACACCGTTCTCAAACACAGACGTACAATTACAGTCCAGAGATGGAATTCAGTACTCAATATGCACTTGTTGTACCCACAGGGGCTATAGTCTGTCTCCATGGTAACCAGGTGGAGCTGTCGGCTCTCCCAGGTAAGGCAGACACCTGCTGCATTATTGATTAGCCATGCAGGCCTACAGCTGAGTGCAGTCGAACCAAATGACAGCAGCACTCCTCCTGTTCTTTGGCTGCGGTCGTATTCCTCCGTACTGTACCCTGGTCTGATGGTAAAACGCTTCCTGTTTCATCTCAGGAAATCAGGCCGTCGAAATGGCCTAAATTAGGGTCCTTTTATGTGCTGTTTTCCATAGTTTATTGCATATGGAGCCAATTTTGGGTTTCAACCTGCCTAACAGCTGTTCCCTATTTTCTCCCCAGGCTTCAACAATGAGACATGTCAGAGGAAAAAACATTTGCAAATTAACAAGTAGAAAACACAACAATACCGCCACGTGAGCTGCAGGAAGGGCCACAAAGAAAACAACACAGCTTTTAATACAAGTTTCTGCTTGTCAGGAAAGGCGAAAACACTCTCTCCTCTCTGAAAGAAAACAGAAACTTGGAACTTCTGTAAACACAAGTGTTTTACTGAAACAAACAAAAAACGTTGAACAATAAATTCAAATGTGTGATGTTCATAAAAGGTTTAGAAGTATTGAAGTACATTTGTACTTCACTTAAAAGGCAATGAAAGAGGATGAGAGAGAGAGAGAGAGAGAGAAAGAGATAGGGAGACAGAGAAAGAGAGAGGGAGAGAGAGAAAGAGAGGGGGAGAAAGAGAGAGGGAGAGAGAGAAAGAGAGGGGGAGAAAGAGAGAGGGAGAGAGAGAGGGAGCAGGAGCGAGACAGACAGAGAGAGAGAGACTGAGACAGAGAGAGGGGGGGGGGTAGGATTTCCTGGTGAGTTCTCTTTGACTCTTCTGCTCTGACACTTCACTGTGACCCCTGACTTCTGCCGTGACCACAGGATGATCACTTTAGCTGTTGTGTGCTAAATTTACAAAAGTGTATGTTTTGCTCAAGATTGGCAATAAGAGTTGATGAACACCATCCAACAGACAAAAATGAAATTTAAAAAATACTAATAAACTACTGTATGGGTTTATGACCAAATGCTTAACAGTGAAATAAAGCTCTCAGACAAAAGAGAGTAATCAGGAGTTCATGTCAGTTTTCCTGAAACCGACGCACCAGAGCAATTACACCTCTTGTGCTCCCTCTTGTGGTAAATGTTAATATCACATGACGATGAAAAATTCCTTCTGTCAGCAATATCTGTTTAAGTGTTGAACAGAGCAAAAATACGTACTGATTTCTCAAAAGATTTAAGAACACAAGGCTCTGGCGGTAAATTTGACCCGGAAAAGACCTGCAGTTTGACATTTCAGTTACTGCAGCTGTAATGTTTGTAATTAGACTATGCTTAGGTTCTTGTTATTTGAACCCCCAAAAAGCATCTTTCATTTAAAGAGCTTATAGTCATGTGCCAGCAGTTCTACATTTGCATGTTGTGACTGTAAAATTCTGCTCTCACCCTGAAGAGGCCAAAAACAATCACTGCTTTGCTTTTCTGATGTAAACACAAGTAAACGGTGTGTCTGCCCACAGAAAGGTGTAACAAAAATAAAGTAAAGACAAGTCAACCTAGTCAATTTTTAAAACGTCAGGTTAGTTGCTGAGAACCACCAAGGGGTGTAATTTCAGTAAAATATGTTTCTGCAAAACAATTGCAGAAAGGAAACCAGGTACTTTCCTTGTTAACTCTAAATGTCTTGATTTTTTATCTAATGTTCCTGTTTGTCCTCCGTCTTGATGGACCTTGTCTTATAAAAGGTCATCAGTTTTTTGAGCATCATAAATCTCTATTACATCAAACAATGGAGGGACATTTTTTCATTCTTGTTGTCATTTTGTCCAGAGTACAATATTCTTTCCTTCTTCATAAGAATACTGACTAAATACCAAAGAATTGCTTTTTCTGTTATTTATGCTTATGTAGGTGACCATCAAATAAAGTATTAAACTGTTACCCATGTTTTCTACAGCTCCCCTCTTCCTCTCTTTGTTTGTACTCTGTCTCTGCTATTGAGCCTCAGGTAATACAGACATGTTTCCTTTGCTATGTCATTTTCAAAGCACTGCTAGTGCTAATCAGGCATGCAGTGTGTCTCTTGTGCTCTACATAGGTATTCTCTGTTGTGAAATATCATATTGTTATTTGTCATGGTCTGTTTTAAATAGGGACCGCATGTCATGCAGGGCAGTACAGTCCATAAGAGGATTGTGGACACTTGATGAATGAATCTGAGCGGCGTGTGATGGAAGTTTTCTGCGTGTGTGCGGCTCTGCTGAACACGACACACTCGCATCATGTGGGGCATTAGAGTCTGTTACTGACAATAGAAGAGCCATCTGTAGCTCATAAAGCTCATTTGTGTCTGCTTACGGGGAGAAATTACGCATTATCTATTCTTAAGGCAAAGGAAACACACTAGTATCACAACTGAGAAGATCTTTACTCTGCCTCCATCAGGACTGCCTTCAGGAGTTCCAGTCTTATATACGGTTTTGCAATTTGAGACACAGGTAAGACTTTTACACTTCTATATTAATAATTTGCATCAGATTGACTTGGGCTTTGGTCCTGTTTCAAGAATTTCATTGTTGTAACATTACATGGTGGAAATCTGCCTTTGACACACTGCAAAAATATTTTTACATTGATCACATTCATAATTCTTAAACAGTTATATGGAAAAATATAAAAATGAGAAATATAAGAAGGAAGAATGACATTGCATTTAAAGTGGTTCATCTTTATCATATCTAAAGATGCTTAAATGAAATTATCTAATGTCAGTGAACTCTACTGAGCGAATGACTCTACTCCAGTGAATGACACGTTATGTATATAAAGTACAGTAAAAGACTATGCTTGGGTTTTCCAAGGCTTGCATGAACACCTGGGTTTGTATTTTTAGATGTAACTTGTTTATGCTGTATCAATGCATTATTTCATGTAGGTCAATACAATCATATTCTATATATTCTTGTTATATTTATTTTTTCTATCATTCTTCGTGTCAGTTTTGTTCCACATGTTAGCTCTACCCCCATATGACCTCAAAAGTTGTTTGCTAAGTGCCTGATATGTTAACATTTTTGATAAAACCTGCACCTTGAATGTAAAAGGCTCTGGAAAGAAAAGGTTCATGCTACTACGCGAACGCTGACGTGGATTACCTTATGACTGATCCTCTTAAGAGTGAGATGAGAGGATGTGTATGCGCTCAGTTTCAGTCACTTCTGTGTCCTTGCCCAATGAGGAATTTCATAGTTTGCACTGGTTTCCCTGTGAATCCATGGGCGTGTTATTTGCTTGAGTTATACCTGACCAAGTATCCTGCCTCATCCTGCAAAGCAACAGGCCAGAACAAATAACAGCCATTAAAAGTTCACATGCAGAGTTACGGTGCACACATTGAGTTGTAATAAGCAGAATGGCCATTAGAGGGTGCACCCATGCCTTTCTAAACCTTTCTTCTGGATTATGAAAGAGCTCAGCATGTGGGTGTTTTCATGGTTAGAGTTAAGACTGCTGGTTTTAGGAGGTCGTTTATTTTCAGAAATGTTGGTTTTGAATATGGGTGGGAATTAAGCTTTCCAGGACTAAATTCATCAAGACAAATTCGTCATAATTGAAGAAAAAAAATTCTCAACCCACATTCTACTTTACTACACATACTACATTCATGCATGCATGGCTAACGTGGGTGTACTGTCTTTACATACTGTTTGGTATGGCAGTATGCAGTATGAGATGTTTCTTCTGGTTCTTCAGCTTATTCTTCTTTTATCTAGTGAAAGTAGACCTACTTGTAGAATGCTTGTACTCGAATGACAACGTCAATGTAGTAGTTTTCGCATATATTTGTAAAAATGTGTTTGAAAAGTGTTTGGTGTGAAATGGTGCCTTGCTTTCCAACTCAGATTTCTTCACAGCAATAAAAACCAGGGACCACAATGTCTGTAAGACAAATATAGCCTTTTTTTTACTGTGCAAAACATCCAGTCAGCCCTACATGTCTTCTGAGTTGTAATAAGTAATGTTTATCCCTTACGAAAATTCACTATGGTTTCCTATGGTTTTAATGCAGTTTTATGGGGTACCATAGTTTTACTCTGGTACCCCATGGTACTTTGGTACTACCCATACTTTTACTATGGTTTATCCATAGCACTTCATGGTAGCTGTGGTTCTACCATAGTTTTCATATACATATACCACTTTATAGTTACCCAAAAAAACATGAAAAAAACCATGGTTAATTTTCGTAAGGGATGACAGTGAATTAGTGGTAAATCTGAGAAAACAGCTCGTTCTTTGGATATTATTTTGCCTTAGAACACCCTGTATGTACCTTTCCACTGTGAGTGTATATTTCAAATTCATTGTAAGCCAAAACATTTTCACAATTCGATTGAAAAACAATAAATCATGCGCCAGCTAGCATATGAGTCACCCTATAATTAGGGGTACATGTCCATGGACTTGTTTATCAACTATAAATTGATTGTTAAAAGTTTATTTAATATAAATGACTAATTTTATGTCAGTAAAAAAAAAGCACATTTTGTGTTGAAATGTGATGTTTTTTGGATGTTCCGATTTGCTAAATGTAAAGTTTGGTGCTTCAAAACAACAAAAAAAAAATATTTTCTTGCACACAATTTTCACATATTTGTTCAAAAAAAATAAAAAAGCATGAGAAATGTGTTTTTTAAAGTGTTTTTGTTTTAATGCACATTAAATAATTTATTTTGTGGGTGTCCAAGAAGTAATGCCAACTGTGTTACCAGTTGACCCCCCTGCCAATAACTAAACAATGGTTCACACCAAAGTCCAAAGTCCAACATCATGTGATGTCACTGTCTTTTTGGAGGGAAACCTGAAGACACAATGGTAAATCTCTACTCCTCCTCTTCAATATTTTCTCAATATTAGTGTGTGCGCATAGAGCGGGTTAATTAGCCGTCAACTGTGTTACCAACATATTCTTGTGAAATTTCTACAGTTGCTGTATTTACGAATATATGGAGAAAGTGTGCAAAAATATGAGTTGATCAAGGTCTTTTAGTGAAGGATGAGAAGTCTGCAGTTAGCACAAGGCCCCAAAAATGGCAGAAATGTCAACCGTGTTACCCAGTATTATTTTCACAAATATATTTAAATATTCAGTAGAGATTAAGCTTGGCAAATTCTGATTTTAACACATACTATGTATACTATGCAGCCATCAAGATAATTTTTTAAAACAGAATGCAGATTTTTTCTGGTTTTGGATATGCTGAAATGTACCCCTAATTACGGAATGACTCATATACACAATAATTTCCAATGATGTCGATTGTAACTTACTTGTGGACATTTGGTTCCTATCACCACCGCTGTTATCAATCCAGTATTTTTCTATAGAACTGAGTAATTCACATGCACTGCACATTTGTTAGTGAATATTCAGCGAATATGGGCATTTGTGTTAGCATAAAAAACAAGTGCAGGTACAAATATGTAATATTGACGGTCCCACCGGGTACATTGCATGAGTAAATACACAGTAGCCTATCAGGTGTAAAATCAAGATCACCCACCTCCATACTAAATAGCTCACCCGTTTTTATCAATAAGATATGTCTCATTCACCCTTTTACCTCCCCATAACCTCTGTTGGCCACCTTCTTCTGTCTCTTAGCACTCTTAGCCTAGGAGATGCCCACAACCTGAGTTTGCATGCTTTCCGGCTAGTTTTTGGGGCCATGGTGTCCTAAAGTAGATTTACCTTCAATAACCATTTATTAAATCTCCCTCCATTAAAGTCGGACGTTTCCAAGAGCCGGGTGCATTAAGCCTGATTATGGTGTGCTAGTTGGAGGAAACGGGGTCTATGTGTCAAGCTCGTCGTTGAATGATTTTTTTTTATCCCTCGCGGACGTCTGTCTTGTCAGTTAAGAGACAGTGAGCTGAGGGACAGAGATATCTAGCCAGAGAGCGAGAGAGGAGGGAGAGAGAGAGATGGTCCTGTGACTGTGATAGATTATCTAGCTGTAATAGTGGTACAGTGAACCTGTGAAAGGGCACACGCTCTTTCATATGCATAGCACAGGTATGAGTGTATGAAGAACCAGCTGCAGTTTATCAAATGGAGAGGGGAGGAAGGAAAACAGGAGGTTCGTTCAAACAGGCCTCCATCAATCGCACCAGCTCTGGCTCTCAGAAGGTAAGAGTTTGCTGCTGCAGTTGACCACTTGTTCACTTGCAGTTACAACCCCTAACTTTCTCAAACCTGCCAGCAGGTCCGGAGCTCCTCTGCTAACTTCTGTAATTTAATAATGTCTCAATTATTGTGCATTGTTTTCTAAATAACTACTGAATACTTAGTCCTAGGATGTGGACATCCTTGACATTTTAATTGGTCAGGGAGCTCAGAACCAGCAGGTCCAAGAGAAACTAAGTTTACTGAAATGCATCTAGGAAACAATTATCTCTGGTCAGTTTTAATCCCTTTAATTTTATTTTTCATCTCGTGAATGAATCAGTGCGTGTTACACAAGAATGACTCGTGGTATTCAGCTTCACTAAGCTCAGCTTTTCCACAGTCTCTAGAATTAACTGCACAGCCAAAGGAATCACCCACCTCAAACAAATTCTAGGGAGACATGACATTTCCTCACTTTCATGGTCAGGAATATTTACACTTTAGTATTATTTTAGCATCCGTACCATTGGTTTTAAGATATTTAGACAATAGATAGACAGATAGACAGACAGAAAGATAGAAAGATAGATAGATAGATAGATAGATAGATAGATAGATAGATAGATAGATAGATAGATAGATAGATAGATA
>JBBPDC010000129.1:8719894-8751738 GCA_037974485.1 Hemigrammopetersius urotaenia | reverse complement strand
CTGATCAAAGATGAAAGTCAGCAAAGGCACTGAAGCCTAGTCGAGACTGGCCACCGTCAGAATGGTTTTGCCCCATCATAACATGGTTGGTGGAAATAGAGATTAACTGCAATTAGTGTTGAATGACCTTGCTCCCAACTGGAGTCCACACATTTCTTAACAAGGCTTTTTCTTTTCAAAAGAATCCATGGGCCCAATTCTCTCAATTATGCAAATGGGGGTTGAAGTCAATGTAGTTCAGGGGGGTGACACTTGCAAACTCAAAATTTGGGGATCTTACTGTGGTGGCCACAGGTCCCCTTCTCTTGATTTTACTTGCCAACCTTTCCTTTGGTGTGACGGCTCTTCCTTCACTATTACCCGACTGCAGACTCTGGCTCTGATCTGCCTGGCCAAGACAAAACTCCAGAAAAAAAGGGGTGTAATGAATTGGAAGATTAAGAGGGGGAGGGGTAAGGGTTGAGGCTATCAAAGCAGATTTGCCGTGCTTCTTGTTCTAGCAAGGGATGAAAATACCCTGTGGGCAAGGAGAGAGGGGTCATGGGACTCCCAAAAGGATTACCTTGAACTGGAGTCATGAGACTTGTCCTGAACAAAGAGCCTGCTCACATGCTCATCATATGAACGGCCCCTCTTAAAGTGATGAAGTTTCATGTCCCGTGGGATTCATTGGGTGCCGACTCACTCTACGAGAAAGCACCCCTCACCAGAGGAGCTAGAGGAGGGACACTGATGCAAAACTTGGTGCCACACTCTGTCTCGCTGCGTCTCTAGCCCGATAGGCTCCACAGGTAGGACCTGCTTGTGCTTGCTGAAGCTTGGGATCTTATGGAATCCTTCTAAATGGATGCTGTGGCTGAGAGGAGATGAGAGATCTACTGATTGCAATGAGAATTATGGGAAAGACTGGTCATCATTCAGCAGTATATTGGTTTTTGTATGTTCTTTTTTGTCTTGTATATTCTGTATGACTTTTAGGGCAGTGAAAACAGCTTAGAAAAAAATGCTGCAGTAACACAGTTATTTGAACTTGCTGCAGTAAAACAGTAAAAAATGCTGCAGTAACAGTTACTTGAACTTATGAAATGATTTTGTGGGATAATTTTGTTTGTCCTGATTGAATGTGATTTACAAACCGTTTCCTTTTAGTGATGAGCTAGCCTCAACTACCAAGGTTTAATGACACACTTTAAACCACTCGCTATTGTGCAAGAGTAAATTAAAATGGACAAACCTAAATTTTAATCCTTAAAGAGCTCTCTCATAACATTAGTATTACATAAGGCTGAATTTATTGGATGAATAAATCTGAGTCATTTATGTTTTGATTAAATTACTTCATTGGAAGCGAGTGAATTAATCCTATGGAGAGGAAAGCCCCGGTGGGAAAACAAAAGGAGGGAAATATTATGTGATATTTTGGAAGAACATTCCTAAAAAGATGAATCTAGACTGATTTCTACTTAAAAACCTCTGCATACAGGAATAGCGGGGGGTGAGTCATGCCGAACTTCCTGGAGAGATTTGCTTCAAAGGCTTTCGTCTTAATTAGGACCAAACTGACAACAAAAGCTCAGACTGATATTGCTTTGAATGAAGGTTATTTTCGTCCGGCACTGGAGCAAGATCAAATAACTGGCATCGCAGGACCTGACAAGTCCCTTGGCAAAAGCTACTTTTGTTTCATACTTTTGCACTCCCTCGGAAAGGGAACAGGAGGGCAATGACCAGGGTCCAAAGCAGATCTGAGCTCCAATTTGCTATGCACTAATAATTTCAGGCAAAACAGAATATGGTCTGTATGTGATCAGCAGCTTCTCCTGGTTCTTGCTTGCCCCTTTGTTTCTAATTTCCCTCCTTTATCTTTTTTCTCTATACTAGTGGGAGCCGATGGCTTTTCTATGGTCTGATGACTTTGTGTGGCTAAGTGGAACATTTGGGCCACACCCAACTCTGTGTACTCCTAGAAGTGCATTCACCTGAGAGTAATGTGCTAGTAATTGTGAATTAAGGCCTTTTCCCCAGCTAAAACAAACCTCGAACAGTTTTTTTTGTTTGCACATTAATGTGGACAGATATACCATGTGCAGCAGTATATTTTACCAGGCCGTACCTACTGTACTTCTCGTACTTTAGTCAGGATTAGTAATGGTTAAGAGGATTGAATGTATCTAACTGCACAAAACTTGAGGTACTAAAAGCACTTCTTACATTGACTGGTATAACGCATGGATTTTCTGAACCATAAGGCAGAGCAATTGAAAAGCTTCAGAACTGTCCTTTCTAGTGACTTCCAGATTATGTTAGCATAGATTCAGCACCACATGCCAGCAAATCAAAAAAGAACTGAAAAAGAATTGAAATAAAATAAAAATAAAATGTCAGTTTCAATGTTTTACCAACATTTTTACAATTATTTACAATAAACACCAACAATATTCTTTTTTATACTCTGTTTTGTTTACAGGGCCAAAGAGCTTGGATTGAACGGACCTTTCAGAAAAGAGATTGCATCCACATTTTTCCATCTAAGGAGCCAACTCGGTAAGCCCCTTTGTTTAATAAATGGTCTTGAAAGTTCGTAAAAAAAAAAATCAATTTTGAATCACATCAACGACTGAATGGAAAAACAGTGAAGCAGCAATTAGGAGAATGAAAAACAAACAGATTGTGAAAGGAACAGCAGAAGTAATTCAAAAACTGCTGACAAGAGAAGAAAATTAGCAACAGTTCAAACTGGAATTCTGTCTGTAAGAACATTTTTGAGACTTTTGACGTCAGTGTTCCTGCTATGGATCACTGTAAGGGGACGCTGGGTGCCGGGCTGCTTTGTAGTTGCATGTGGGGTGGGGGAGGAGGGGGCAAAGGCCCTGGTATGGACTGGTCCACTGGCCACCCGTAGCCAGCAAGGTGGAGGCCTGCCAAGGTAATTGGCCTGTGTGTGCACGAAAGCACGTATTACAGAGGGTTGCACAGACACAGCCGGCCTACATACAGAGGACCCATGCTTACTTTCACATCATTATCGAAACTGGAGGCCTTCTAAATGAGTTACACAAGCAGGTTTAGGTAATACAATGATATAGAACAGAATAGAATGTGAAAATGGGGCTTTCTAAAAATGATTTATGTTGGAAAAAGGGGTTTTCAGTGTTATCCCATATAAGTCTTCTATGTTTTCTCCAAGGTGCGCGTGTGGTAATTTGGTGACCCAGCATGCAGCAATCCCAACTGGCTCTGCTACTAATAAGCCTGCAGTGGACAACCTGCTGGTGCAGGTGGACCTTCCTCAGGAGAAATGGTCTGTGGCCAAGCACACACAGACCTCCCCCACCGATGCGTATGGCACCATCGAGTTCCAGGGAGGAGGATTCATTAACAAGGCCATGGTAAAGATATTTGTCCACGCTCTGTAAGCATTAATAACAATGACCATCAGCTGAACTGACTTAGGTCCTAGAGCAGAGCTTCTGAACCCTGAAGACTCCCCTGCTCTACACATTTTAATGTTTTTCCTGCTATTATACTCTCATCTAGACTTGTTAATGACCTGATAAGATGGATCAGGTGTGTTGAGCGCCTGAAAACACTGAAACGTGAAGAGCATTGGGGTCTCTGGGACCAAAGGTTGAGAATAATTAGCCGACTCTTAGACTGTTACTGAAAAATCTTTATTATAGTTGGGCTTAATCACAGTTTCTTTTCTCAGTATATCAGGGTGTCTTATGACAGTAAGCCAGACAACTTGTTGCACCTCATGGTGAAAGACTGGCACCTGGAGCTTCCTACTTTACTCATATCCGTTCATGGAGGCCTCCAGAACTTTGAAATGCAACCAAAACTCAAGCAGGTGTTTGGAAAGGGCCTGATCAAAGCTGCAGTGACGACAGGGGCCTGGATCTTCACTGCTGGAATTAACACAGGTGGGCATATTCATAATTATAAAGTACATTATGGTACTCACTGTGTGAACTTAGTTTTCATTTATGGCTTTTTGAGTGGATTAAACAATTAAAGTATGCTGCATTGTTTTCTCCTTTACAGGAGTAATGCGGCATGTGGGAGAAGCGTTGAAAGACCACTCCTCTAAATCCAGAGGCAAGGTCTGTGCCATTGGGATTGCTCCATGGGGAATCCTGGAGAGCAAGGAAGACCTCATTGGAAGAGATGTGAGTATAAGCACAATGTATAGATTTGTGTAATGCCAGCTCTTAAAGTGTGGCTTAAATTTGCACCTAGTACCCTTTGTTGCTTCTTAATTGATATGTTTGGACATATTCAGGTGAACAAGCCTTACCAGGCAATGTCCAATCCTCTGAGCAAGCTGGCCGTGCTCAACAGCAGCCACTCGCACTTCATCTTGTGCGACAATGGCACGTGTGGGAAATATGGGGCGGAGGTGAAACTGCGCAGGCAGCTGGAGAAGCACATCTCTCTGCAGAAGATTAATACTCGTAAGTATGTCCAGGCAAACCCGTAATTCGATGCCTCACCCACATCTGCTTCTAATGCATCACTTATCTCAACTTAAGTGTGTGTTCATGGCTACATTCTGACAGGTTGAGGATGTATGTTGTATGTTGAAATGGCTGGTTCAGTTTATCTTTCATCAACCAGCCAGAAAGTATTGGAGGATGCGTTCATGGTTGGTCAGTGGCCCTTGTCTGTGACCTGTGGGTTTCCCTTTGTCATCCTATGCCTGGAGCTTGGGATAAGGCAGGGACAGCAAAGGGATGCTCAGCTGTCACCACTCACATCACATCCTGACCGCCATTTTTCATGCCTGATAACATCAGTTGTGTACTGACATGTTAACAAATGCTTGATTTATATTGTGGTCTTATGACATTATGTTTAATAATCAAAGGACATAACAATGTAACTATCAAGACAGGCATCATCCCACCCTTCTGCATACACAGCTTGACACTATTACTTTATGATTGGAAGAGTTTGCATATTCACAGAAAACACTATTTTTCTTACACAGGAAATCAGAATAGACAAGCAATTTTATTTTATTTGGCCAATATATATATTTTAGGTGGATGTATCATTTTTCTGCACCTCAGGTTTAGGTCAGGGAGTACCACTCCTGTGTCTGATTGTGGAAGGAGGTCCGAATATGATCACTGTGGTGCTGGAGAGCTTGCGCGAGGAGCCTCCCGTGCCCGTGGTGGTGTGTGATGGCAGTGGCCGCGCCTCAGATATCATCTCCTTCGCCCACAAACATTCACAGAAGGGCGGGTAAGAGTGACATCTAGGGCTGAGCAATATGACAATATGTATTGTGATCAGGATAAATTGTCACATTACACCAAACATTGTTTTCTGAGCAAAGTGTAGATATCATTACTTTGTTCAACTGCCTGTTTTATTACAAACATAGCAGAATTAGGCCTGTTTAATGTATAAAACACTTTTTTTAATGTGGCTGTTTTAGCTGTATTTTATCTGATCTTAATTATCACGTTTGACAGTTCACTAATGTGAAGTGTTAATATTTCTAGAATAATAAATGATGATGCCCGAGACCAGTTGCTGGTCACCATTCAGAAGACATTTAACTACAGTAAGAGCCAGTCCCAGCAGATCTTCCTTATGATAATGGATTGCATGAAAAAAAGAGAGCTGGTGAGTACTTTATAGTAAACATATAAAGATATGCAAAGAATATAGAAATTGTTATACAGCTTTTTAAACACATGAAACATGAGGAATATTGCATATTATATTAGAAACAAATTGAGAATTGAGGTACAGATAGGTTAATATAATTGTAGTGTGATACTGTAATTGATATCAATTGAAATGTTGCTGTTTCATTAAAACATGTCTCTTTAATCCTGGCATTAAAATTCATCGTCATGTGTCTTCATTCATGCGTCCTATCCATGAAAGTATGTGGAAATAAAGCCATTTTCATGCCGTCATTTGTGAATAAAGGCATTTCACCTCCCCAAAGTGTTTCCTGTGTGCCTTCACTATGCTCATTTCATGCATCTTCATGATTACAGCTCACATGGAGCTTAGATCCTCAGACACATCATCCAAACAGAGCAGCTCACTAAGCACTTCACGGAGTGACTTACACTTAGTCAAACACATGAACTCTCCAGCGTGGGGGAAAAATGTTTATGCCTAGTGGGAATTTTCAATTAGTAGCTCACTAAACTCCAAGAGGGGGTTATGTGGTGAGCCTGATCAGCAGCAGCAGTGTTTATGCTACTGCAGCAGATTTTGCAGACGGTAAGTGATGTGATAAGTAGTTTCTAATACCTCTTGCTACAGGAGATAATCTCCAGTTCCATGCATCTGGACAAGGATCAGTGCAGCACCACCTGCTTCTAACACCAGCCCCCAGTTCATTCACCCACCTCCTGACATCTCAGGCATAGTAAATGCTGTATGTATGCTGTGTGTCATATTAAAACCGACTAATACCTATAATATCTTTTAAAATAAGATAAGATCTGTTGATGTGATGGCATTATACACCCTTCATGCTATTAGTACTAGGCAGTCGTGGTGTTAATGTAACAGAAAGAAAATCCCAAAGCTTCCCTTGACCTACCATCTTATGATGAAACATTATATTATATATTATATAATATATATTATTTGTTATAATGTAATGGAATATATAGTAATAAAGGTGCCAAAAAAGGTTCTTTGGGGAGATGCCATAGAAGAACCACACTTTCTTCAATGAACCTTTCAGTGAATGACTGCTGACCCAACTGACAGGTTCTTTAGGATTGTGGGTGATTCTCAGACTATGCACATGTTTGCCCTTGCCTAGCTCCCAACATATAGAGTCTGGGGGTCCCTGAGAGGTAAAACCAATTATGGCAGGAGTGTCATCAACGGAACTCCCTCATCCACAAAATGTGACCCGACCTGCCGTAATGAGTCAGAAAAAAAAGCAATTTGTAGTTATATCTGGGTAATGGATAAAAAAAGATTTCTTGCCTAAAAAAACGAGATAATTTCAGTTTCTAAGAATTATTTCAGCACAAACTAGAAATCTTTTTTGTATAAAAATGTCTCTAGTTTAAAAGCAGCTCATTGGCCACACAGTGCTCTTTGCCCTTGCGCTAACCATAGGTCAATTAACCATATTATCATGTGACTATAATAAGAGTTTTTGTTCACTTTTCTATTTTAAATCAGACATGTCTCACTTCTACTCAGGGTACTCTAGTCTGTGTTTGGTTGTGTTTTAAAAACTTGAAAACTAGTAATTTTCTAAAAACTCAGATGAACCTGAAATGTAGTTTCGTCAACTGTGTGTTTTTCCGTGCCGAGTCTGGTTCTGTCTTGCACTCTCCAGAAGTGGTGTGTGATACTACAAAATCGATCCAATACCAAGTAAATACAGAGCCAGTATCACCGATACCGATACTGATACTTTTTTTTTTTACTTCAAATTGCTAAATCTGAACAAATTTACCCGTTCTTTACGTGTTTTTGTGATTATTCCTTTGAATTGTTAATTAAAACCAAATAGAAAAATGAATAGAAAAATACTTTATCATCATAATAACAATAACAATAGAACAATATTTTTTTTCTTAAATAAAGAAAGAACACAAAATTCTCACACCAAATGTGTTTTTAAATAATTTTAAAATAAACAATTAGTGAAAATACAATAAATAAAGTGAAAATAAATCAA
Organism: Hemigrammopetersius urotaenia; assembly: GCA_037974485.1. NCBI lineage: Eukaryota > Metazoa > Chordata > Actinopteri > Characiformes > Alestidae > Hemigrammopetersius > Hemigrammopetersius urotaenia. Next base: position 8,744,060 of record JBBPDC010000129.1, on the reverse strand, counting down.
CCCCCAAAGAAATAAAGAAATATAAATGATTATGTCTATAGCAAATGGCTAAAATATAGTAATCATCATAGTTAACACAAAAGGGTAATTATAATTATTACATCTCATCCACTCCATCACCAAAATGAATAAACCCCGCTCCTCCATCAACAAAATGATAACACCCTTCCGCCTGCAACAAATTTATTACATTTCTACCATCCATCAAAACAAACCAACGCCCAGGCTAAGCCCTAATGTTTTAAGATCTTGATGATGTTTCTGCTCAAAGGCAAGAGTCCACCAAACTTTTCTGCAAAAGGCTGGTGTGGCCACAGATTTTCAGGAGCACAACACCTCTTATAACATATCAGTTCTATGAAAACTGATTTAAAAGGTCATATCAAGTGTAATTCTGCTTGGTTTGAAAGAAAAAGAAAACCTGCAGCTCCACCTTTTGTGGATAAGACTAGTGACCTCTGCTTTAAGAAATTGCTCCAAGAACCCTTTGACACCTTTATTTTTAAGAATATATAAAGACTATTAACCTATTTTTAAAAATCACATATCTATGACCAGTCTTTATAATAATAACCAAGAAAAAGAACATTCTACTACTAAAGAGTCCAAACTGAAATAAACACTGGAATGCAATCATTTTTGGCAGATTCCTAAATAGAGTTCACTCACTGTGCCATTGTAACCACGAGAGTCCAGTCACACTAAACAGTTCAGCTTCTCATTAACGGTGCAGGCTAGAACCTTTTGGCATAATGCCACATATCCACACCAATTTACTCATATTCAACACTGCTGCACATGTGACTGCTTCTCTAAGGCAATGGCATTTGATATTAGTCATCCAAAACAAAGAGATCTTTCTTTCTATTTGTTGTTTGAGAATAAAAAGAACAAGCTGTGGATGAAGGAGCATCTTGACATTCTCTACATGTAGCTAATTCTCTTTTATAAGCTATTGCTCCAGACATTATTTATTTCATTCATTAATTCATTCATTTACTGGGGGAACGGTGTGAGAGAAAAAGATTCACCAGCTCCTTTTTCAAACTTCTACTACAGATTACAGTCTTTCGAATGGGTGCAGAGGGACAGCAGGACATTGAGATGGCCATTTTAACAGCCTTACTGAAAGGTACTCTCCAGACTTCCTAAAGGAGTTTCTAAATACAGCATACTAGTAGAATTGCTGGATGTCTCTTACGTTTCCTTTGCGTGTGTTCTGTGCCCACTCAGGCACAAATGCCTCAGCCCCAGACCAGCTGAGCTTGGCTCTGGCCTGGAACAGGGTGGATATAGCACGCAACCAAATCTTTGTGTACGGACACAACTTGCCAGTGAGTGAATATTCATTATTAAACTGCAAAAACATTTTCTGCCATGTTTAATGATGCACGAATTTCTTAAAGGGAAAGTTCACAAAAAAACGTACTCTAAACATATCAGCCAAGACGTGATTGGTGTCCAAACCAACTTTCAGTTTGTGCTTGAGCTGTGATGCTTATATAGTTAAAAGGTAATTTCACCCAAATTTCACCAGAAGTCTACCACTTCCATAACTTGGAAATAAGCAGTACTTCCATAACTAAAGAAACAAATGTTGTACACCATGTCTTGGCTGGTTAACTACATTTAGGGTGAAAACCTGTAAAAGGAATTGTCTTTCATTTTATAGCCTCCAAGTGCAGTGGCCAGTGCTACCGCCACCAAAGCAATGTCCGTGAAGGAGAAGCCAAAGGGTGCTGGCCCACAGGGCAAGTCCAAGATCAGAGGCAAGAAAGGCAAAGGGGCGAAGGCCAAGGCAGAGGTTCCAGAAGAAACGGATCCTAGAAAGTTAGAATTACTCAACTGGGTAAGTTTGAAACAACTATTTTTACTGCATTATACTACTCCATTTTGTATAGTTGACCAAAATGTGTAAACATTACAATGATCAAATAAATGAACAATTTTATAATAAATATGTATAATACTACTTATATTTACAATAAATGCATACTTGTCATGAATATTTCCTGACCGTTTGGGGACAAGTAATTATTTATTTATATATTTATTCAATTATGTATTATGTATAAATGAAAAGAGGTTTAATAGAAAGTTTGTAAGAAAACTTTTGAAAAATCTGACACCAGTACATACAAGAGCTGAAATACACAGTAACTTGTCTACACAATGTCACCCTCCTCAGGTGAACTCGCTGGAGCAGGCGATGATAGACGCCCTGGTGCTAGACAGAGTAGACTTCGTCAAGCTGCTGATTGAAAATGGGGTCAACATTCACCACTTCCTCACCATCCCACGCCTGGAGGAGTTATATAATACAGTGAGCAAGCTGATCACTCATCTGGGTCTTACTGAAAAAGCGACACAATAGTTTATGAAATTAACATTTATAATCCGCAGAAAGAATTCACTAACCCTAATGCAACACAGGATTATTTATTCATCCATCCCCTTTTCATTCACTGTTTGCAAAAATTTACCTTTTTCACTTGCTCTTTTTGCTGCTATCTTCAGAAACTTGGACCTGCCAACACACTGAATGTTGTAGTCCGAGAAGTTAAAAAAGTGAGTCAGTGCTACTTTTTAAGAAGTGTTTTTATGAAGCAGCCCCTACAAAAATAGGCTGCACCTATACTATTACTTTAAAATATACAATTACTTATTACATCATGATGATGTTCTAGGGGAACCTCCCACCAGACTATCAGATCACTCTGATTGACATAGGCCTGGTGGTGGAGTACCTTATGGGTGGAGCCTACCGCTGTAACTACACAAGGAAAAGCTTCCGCTTTCTCTACAACAACCTTTATGGCCTTAAACGGGTGAGAGTAACAGATGTCTATATTACTTGCATGTCTGTGCTATTAACTTTGAAGAGTCTAACACATGTCTTACATCTTCATATTCACAGCCAAAGGCCCTAAAACTTCTTGGTATGGAGGTACGACTAGTTTTTCACTCCAACTTGATTTATTTTGCTCTTAATTTGTCACGGCATGTCATTGTTGACAAATTCTGCTTGACAAAAAACGTTGACAAAAATCATTCACTCAGCATTAACTCTTCTAGGACGACGAACCGAGACCAAAAGGCAAGAAGCGAAAGAAGAAAAAAGAGGAGGAGGTGGACATTGACGTGGATGACCCTGAGGTCTGCCGTTTCCAGTACCCATTCCATGAGCTAATTGTGTGGGCTGTGCTAATGAGGAGGCAGAAGATGGCTCTGTTCTTATGGCAAAGAGGCGAGGAAGCCATGGCCAAGGCACTGATAGCATGTAAACTCTACAAAGCTATGGCCCATGAGTCCTCAGTCAGTGAGCTGGTGGATGACATTTCTCAAGATCTGGATAACAACTCCAAGTAAGTACAACCTGGAGCAAACTGACTGACAATCTTCTAACCCTTCTGTTCCTGAGGAAATATCCAAAAGGAAAAAAGTATTATTCTTGGCGTGTGCTGTTCATTTTTGTGCATTACGCGTTGATTTCACATGTCTAGTTCAAAGGGCATGATGAGCATAATGTTGTGTCCCCGGTTCATTCAGGGTGTACCTGTACCTCCAAATAATAACCATTCACAAAATCAAAGTCATATTCAGCATTCTGTTTCACTTTAGGGAGTTTGGAACATTGGCATATGAGCTTCTAGACCAGGCCTACAAACATGACGAGCAGGTGGCCATGAAACTGCTGACATATGAGCTAAAGAACTGGGGCAAGTCCACCTGCCTGAAGTTAGCTGTGGCTGCCAAGCACAGAGATTTCATCGCTCACACCTGCAGCCAGATGCTCCTCACTGACATGTGGATGGGCTGCCTGAGGGTTGGCAAAAACCCTGGACTCAAGGTAAAATGTGTCTGTAGAATTACAACTCTCATTGATTTCATTCATGTGTTTCCTCTGATACAATAGATCAGACAGTTCACACCATTAACTTCTAATATAGATGAACTGGTCATTGTCTGATTTTCTCTCTTAGTTTTACACCTAATTCCCAATATCTCTTCTATCCAGGTGATTATTGGCATCATGTTTCCGCCCTCAATCCTCCTTCTGGATTTCCGTCTGGGTGATGATGCACACCAAGCCTCTGACGAAACTGAAGAAGCCAAGGACAAGGATGACGACAACAAATCCAGCAGGGTAACTATTCTGCTTGGCCTATCAAAAACATATTCATTTCAAATAATACATTTCTAAAAGGTTTTTGACACAGTTATGTTAATACAGTGCACCATAATATCACCAAGTATATGCACCCATATGTGATGGTTTTGATATGGATTATTTATGGTGAGGCCATTTCAGTACTATTCCATTTTCCCCAAAAAATGTTTTAGGATGCCAACGCTGACGCACACTCTAAGAAAGGTGATGAAGAAGAAGGCAGCAGGAAACCAAAGCGTGTCCCAATTGGGAGGAAGATCTATGAATTCTACAATGCTCCTTTCACCAAGTTTTGGTTTAACACTGTTAGTTTCAACTATTAGTTCAACATTCAAATTAACATAGTTTTGGTAATGAGTTTATATCTATAAAGTTGCATGGTGTCTTTTTGGCAGATATCCTACCTTGCATATCTTATGCTGTACAATTACATTGTCCTGGTGAAGATGGAGCGCTGGCCGTCAAAACAAGAGTGGGTGGTCATTTCTTATATACTGAGCCTGGGCGTGGAGAAAGTTAGACAGGTGAGACCCAAAGTGTACAAAATGGAACTATAAACACTGAAATCTCAGGAAAAAACGTTTTACTCAGAAGAAATAAAAGTATTATTTATATTAGGCACTACTGAATGGCATTAAAATTCTTTTTTTGTGTCAGTAATGCCAATATCAATATAAGGTGGCCACATTGCACAAAATGTGAAATTCTAGTGAAGCAATGGGTGTCCACACAGGGAGCAGCACTCAAGGGTACCTTAGTGGAGCCACTAACAATTCTGGGATTTAAACCCACAACCTTCTGATTGCAGAGGAAACTCCCTGCAAACCACAAAGAATTCAATTACTTTTTGGAGTAAATGATGATACAACTGTTTTTGGTCTTATTATAAGAGAGAAACAATAGGCCAGGGTGGTTGACTCCAAACAGGTGATGCATTTGAAAACTAAAACTGCTTAAAACATGGTTGATATTTAAACCATGATATTAGTAGGAGTTTTACTTATTTTATTATGGCCCCTTCTATAATATTCAGCAATCAGCAAGGCCATGATGAATTCAGTTCAGAGCATTAGTCAAAGGAAAACAATCTCTGCCGTGCTCTGGCCTGGTAAGAACCCAGTTTGACATTCCTTGCGTAGCCAAACACTGTGGGCAAATTTTTAGACATCGTGTGTTTTTACTAACCACATCAGTAGGAGTGCTCTAGAATCAGTTTAGTAGGATCTAGAATCAGTTTAGTGATAATGGCAGTCATGGATACATGTCCAAGAACAGTCCCCTCCAGGCCAAGTATTGTCTGAAGTGAAGGTGCTGTGATTGAATTTTGTTAATTTTTTATAGCTTTTATAGTCCTTGAAAATACAAAACATCTATCATGGCACAAGCAATGAAGTAAACAACTACATTTGGAGAAAATGTATAAAAAGGGACTAAGTAAACTTAGAAGCAGTAATGCAAGCTTGTTCTGGTATCTGTTAGATCCTGATGTCGGAACCTGGTAAGCTAAAACAGAAGATTAGCGTGTGGATGGAGGAGTACTGGAACATCACTGACTTTGTGGCCATCACTACATTCCTGCTGGGTGTGCTCCTCCGACTGCAGCCTGAACCATATATGGGCTACGGCAGGGTTATCTACTGCGTGGACATCATCTTCTGGTACATCCGTGTGTTGGATATTTTTGGTGTCAACAAGTACCTTGGGCCCTACGTCATGATGATTGGGAAGATGGTAAGAAACAACAGATGTAATGCAAGTTTATAAAACAGATTTTGGAGGTTTGGTGTCATTAAAATTGATCATTCTCAGCATCTCAGTATTCTCTATTTTATTTTTAAATGTCATACATTAATTGTGATTAGGCTTTCAAATAAAGAGCGGATAAAGGTTTGCAGGACTTTGGTGTTTGGAGTTCTATAACACTCTGTACTTTTGTGTCTCTCAGATGATTGACATGCTGTACTTTGTGGTGATCATGTTGGTGGTTCTGATGAGTTTTGGCGTAGCAAGACAGGCCATCCTGCACCCTGATGAGGAACCCACCTGGCGACTAGCCCGAAACATCTTCTACATGCCCTACTGGATGATCTACGGAGAGGTGTTTGCGGATTCAATAGACCGTAAGACTAGAATTGATAGTAAGATTCTTTTTCCTGCCTCCAGGGTAGATCTATTCAGTCCTATTGGCGTGTTTAAATTTCTACTGTCATACCCAGGTCGTTTACCTAGATTACATTTTACTGATCTGAACATAATTACATAGTCCTCCTTACATTGTTAATTCATTGACCGTGTTGGTCACTGTGTGTATCTTTAAATACAAAGGTACATAGATCAAATTCAGTCTGTGTCAAATGAGTTTGCAGTGAGTGATTGATTACTCAGCAGTTGAGAGCCCTCTGTTGGTGGTTTAAATAGATAGATGTCCCCGTGTGTTTGATTTAAAAGCACCTAAAGGGGAAGAATAACATGACGTATACAGTAATCCCCCGCTTTTCACAGGGGTTACGTTCCAAGAGCACTCGCGTATGTTGAAAAACCGCATTGTTGTGTTTTAGATACAAAAATGAATAAAAAATGCTTATTTTTATAGAGTAAACCCTAAATATGCCTCCATATATGCTCCTAGAACCTATTTTAAACTCAGTTTAATGCATTACCCATAAAGAAAATGTAAAGGTAAATAAATAATCATAATCAAATGTTATTGCTTAAAAAAACATTAGCATTTGTGGTTAGCAATAACAGCATGCGAAGACTCATACACAAAAGAACAAGACAGCTCTCTGTGCTGATGCTCAGTTAAGCTGATGCACCAAATATTGGTGTGTGTGTGTGTGTGTGTGAGAGAGAGAGAGAAAGGGAGAGATTAGCATTAGCGGTTAGCATTAGCAGCGTGCAAAGAATTGTACACAAAAGAAACATTGAAATAACTCTCTCTACGAGCTTCTTTAGACAGGGCACAGTTTACTATTACTAAATAAACTGTGATAACTGTTGAAAATGTGTGTGTGTGGGGGGGGGGGTTAAAACACTAAAATAAAAGACAAGACACAGAGCAGGCGCTGCAGCTGGCTTCTTCTTTTTACAGTGGTTGACAACTTTTCAGTGTAATACAGTGTGGGGAAACGATGACTTTGGTTCTTAAAAAAAATCTGTGTGTGACTGATTCCGCAACTCCTGGTCCGCGTAAAACTGGTGGATTACTGTATTAGCTGTGTAGTAGCTTTGCCACAGACAGCATTTATATTTTATTTTGTCCACCAATGTGTTAAATTTAGCCGAGAGGATTGAAAGGAGTGTGGTCTTTGCATAGAGTGTGTGTAAAATTAACAAAATGTGTCATTTGACCAGGGTATTGTATGTTAAGACACATGTTTATGCACAATTATTGGTTATTTGCAGAATTTATTCGAAAAAATAAAGCATGAAGCAAATTTGGGCGCTTCTTTTGTTTCTACTGAAATGATTTAGCCTCCAAAGTTAATATTGCCACACAATGTTTTCTGAATTAGAAATTTGATTAGATATTTTTGATTTAAAATATTTACACACTGCTTCTAGTTCAGAAAGATTCATATTTATGATTTCATCACATATTTTCACTAATATTCATCTAATTTTTCTTCATCAGTTTGAATAGAATTCTTACTCCTTTCTATCCCCATAACATGTCCAGTCCAAAAGAGACACATTTTTGTTTTTATCAGAGAATAGCATATGATTTCAGAATGCCTTTGATTGAATGTCATTTGATTAAATTCAGCAAATAACTGAAAGTTGTGCTCTGTTTGCTCTATTTTGTGTGTACCATGCAAATGTTGTATTAACTTTATATACAAGTATGTCATCCTAATCCGTCCTTCATCTCTTTCTTCAGCAACAGATTTACAACAGAATTTTAGGAGGAATATGTGGGTTTTTAACTGTGGTTGTTTTGAACATGCACAGTTTTGTTCTTGTCTTTTTTTCTGTCTCCATGAATACATCTCTCTGGAATGTTTTGCAGTTTATGCCATGGAAATAAATCGTAAGTAAACTGCTGTTTCGTTTTAATGCTCTTTCAGTATGGAAAATAAAGTTGTCATTAGTGCTTCAGAGTGAGATGTAACGTCTTCCCTAAGCGCCCTGTGGAGAAAATATGTATGATGAAGATGGAAAGAAACTTCCACCCTGCATCCCTGGTGCCTGGCTCACTCCAGCCATCATGGCCTGCTACCTGCTAGTGGCTAATATCCTCCTTGTCAATTTGCTTATCGCTGTATTCAAGTAAGTGTACAGATTAATACAGAACCAGTACATAGAGTGCAATAAAATTCTTCATTAAATCATTAAATTATAAATTAGATATAAAAGATAAGATCTAAGATATAAAATTGCTGAACTGTGCTGAGGTATGTTTCACAGATGTGTGTTATAAGCGCACTAATACACATTACATTTTCTCCCCTAACAGTAACACCTTCTTTGAAGTGAAGTCCATCTCAAACCAGGTGTGGAAATTCCAGCGCTATCAGCTGATCATGACTTTCCATGACAGGCCAGTACTTCCTCCTCCTCTCATCATCCTCAGCCACCTCTACATCCTTTTCAGAAGGGTCTGCTGCCGCTGTAACAAGAAAAAGGAGGGGGAGCTGGATGAGAAGGACAAAGGACTAAGTAAGTGCACTAGATCTGTGAGCTAGTTCCTTTAGAACCTATAAAAATGGTTGCAATAAAGTCAGCGATCACTCTTTTTAAATGTATGTAGTAAGTCACTTTATCCATTCACTGTTTTTGTGGACCTGGCCCTTAGGTGGGGTCGTAGAACTTGAAAAATGATATTTAGAAAAAAATGATTGAGACATAATGAGTTTTGTTAATAATGTTTATTTAATATTTACATTAACTTATAAATAATGCAACTATTAATTTTTTACACGTTTTCTGGGATTAATCGCATTGCTATATGCAAAATTAAATAATTAATATTAGTAATTAAAAATTAAATAATTCCCTTTAATATAGTTACAAAGCTGCAGCTCAAATATTTATGTAAATCTCAACATAAACATTAATGTGATCTAATCAAATATAAAACCAAAGCTATTTGCCACAACAGGGCATTCATGTTTTACCTCAGACCATTTTAGCAGCTGCAAAGGGGGACCAACTCCATATTAAAGTCTGTGTATCTGAATGTCATGTCATTAAAGTTGGCGTAATGGTCAGGCGTCCCATTAATTTTGTCCATATAGTGCATCTTGCATTGTGAGCATTTGTATTGTTCATCAGAAGTTTTTAGACATAGGTTTCATCTGAAATCAAGAATATCATGGGGAATCTGTCCTCTCTTTGCTGCTGTACTTTTCACTATGGAGGAAACATTGCTGTGCGGATTTGATCATGTTCACCCACAACAGTAGGTGTAGTTCTGGAACATGGGTGCGGAACCATTAAAGCAGCTGCAAAGGGGGACCAACTCCATACTGAAGTCTATGCATCTATTTACCTGACCCCCGCGAAAGCCAGCTGAGACGTAGAGCTGCGTGCTGTGCGCACCCACGAGCACAAAAACGCAACAAACTTTTAAAATAAAGGATTTTTTATCTGCGCTAACGATAAAATAATTGTCGTCGTTAAGTAATTGATGAACCCAGCCTACTTATGAATAAAAATTAAATTAATAAAGCAACACTAAATTGGGTTTTCTGCTGACCCTCTGCTGACATTTCCACTTTTTTTTCCTAAAGAACTTATCCTCACACCTGAAGAGCTGAAGTCTTTGTATGAATTTGAGGAGCAGTGTATGGAAGAGTATTTCAGAGGGAAAGAAGATGAGCAGCAGAACTCGAATGATGAAAGGATACGGGTGACATCTGAAAGGTACAAGCAGGATATTTCAACATGTTAATAGGTTCTTGTGGCGGTTTGCTACTGATGTTACATTGCATTAAAATGAATTCAATTGAAAGCCTGGAAACTTGGCCAAGCCCTGTCTGTGTCTATTTCCTGATAGAGTGGAAAACATGGCCATGCGATTAGAGGAGGTCAATGAGAGAGAAAACACCATGAAGGCTTCCCTGCAGACGGTGGACCTCAGGCTGGCCCAGTTAGAAGATATCCACTCTCGAATGATGAACGCCTTGGAGAAGCTGGCAGGGATTGACCACACTGAGCTCCATCGGACGCGATCAGGGGCTTCTTCAGTGTGCGGCCCACCCTGCCTTCTTCGCACCGGCAGCATTAACAGTGCTGATGGATACAGCTTATATCGCTACTATCTGGATGACTATCCCCCCACTGAGGAGAAAGAGGGGAGCAAGGCAGGCCAGCTTGGCGTAGCAAAACAGAGCAGAATGGGTAAAGCACCCAGCATCACAACCCTCGCTCCAAAGGAGTATGGACTGAATTTGGATGTGGACGTCCCACAATTAAGGGGCCATCAAGGCTCCTGTGTAGACATCCGGATTTCACCTTGTGATACGAAACCAGAGGTTGGGGCTGGAGAAGTGCAAACAGAAATACCTATTCAGGCTGTTAGAGCTGATGAAGTTTGCCAGGATAACCCTGCAGTTAAAAAAGACATAATGTTTGAAAGGGCTAAGCTTAATGCAGCTATCTCATTCCCTTTAGAAAAGGTAAAGGCATTCCGATACTATCCATCGGAGACGCTAAGCACCTCGCCGGCCTCAGCACGGAAGTCGAGGAGCACAATCTTGTTCGACCCAGCGGATAGGGACGACAAAATGCAGTGGCTCAAAGACCCCAGCTGTTCAGAACAAGGAACACATGGATCCATATCTGAGAGGCGGTGGAGTGCTGGCTTTGAGTATAAAGTTCACCCCAGCCTTTTTGGCCAAGCGCCTAAAGTATCAATGGTCAGCCCCCCAGGTATACAGCAAAGTGAATCAGATGAATCTGAGGGTCAGCATAGACTGATGGTTCCATTCATTCAGATGGAGGAGAAACGGCCAGAGGAGGGTCCCCAGGAAGACAGACATGAAGAAGAGCAAGGTGAGGTTAACCAAGAGGTCAGAAAGGAGATTGACCCAGACGAGGGAGCCACAGACACAATAAGGAGCGATGAGGAACAAATGAATACTGTGGAAGAAGGGAAGGTGTACATAGACGAAGATGTACCTGATTCTTGCCACCTCTGTGTTCCTGAGGAAAGAATGTTCCTGCCAGGAAGATCCAAGAGCTGGAACAAAAAACAGCGCAAAGCCCTGCAGGAAAGCTTGGACAAGCCCCGTGGGTCCTGCAGTGAAAGAGACCTCTTTGGTTCTATCGATAGACCTGACACAGCATCTGAAAACGTGTCAAGTGAGGAGATGAAGAATGAGGTAGATCTGACGAAAGCAGACGAGACAGGCTGCTGATTACGAGAAATGATGAAAGGACTTGCAGTAATACGTCTTCTTGTTACACAATATGTATGCAGTTACTGAGTCATTATTACTAATTCAGAGCATTGCATACCATTAAAGTATATTTGCAGGAATATATTATATATTTACCTTGTGTAAATATGTACATGTAAATGAAAATATCCCATGCATTTAGTAAATGTAAGGGATATCTATAATCTGTTGTTTACCCTAAAACATAACTAAAACAATAACGTATAGTTCTTGCTTATACTTCCTGTATATGCTGTTTACTGTATGGCTCTATTGATTTCAGTTATGTGAATTTCTGCAGATTACTCTATGTTTATTCAAAGTTACACTAATGTTCATGCTTTGCTTAGAAACTGCAGATTGTGCTCACTGGCTGGTCGTGTAACCCGTTCCAAACTCCGAATAGAGCAAACTCAGCACTGTCATTCTGAAACATTAGAAAAGAAGCTCATAAATCCTTCACTATCTTGTGAACTTGTACTGTTAATTCATGCTGTTGTTACAATGGAAAACTCTGCTTGTTGCACATTTAGACACTATACATCGAAGTTATAAAAGTACACTAAATGCACATTCACGGAAAATTCTTGTTTACTTAACTGTGCTGTGGCAGATCTTACACAGCACTATAGTGCCCTCTGTTGTTTAGGAAGGTGAACTGAGGGAACGTGGCTCTTCTTGCTTGACAGGACATTATAGGATAAGGAGGAAGCGCAAGAAGCACTCATTTAGAACACAACATAACGTGATGCAACCTTTACTTTGGTTATATAAGGTACAAAAAGATCACAATTAATAAAAATCACAATTAAAATAGGTTACAATTTCTTTCTCTTTTTTAAACAATCATTAGTCTACCAGTGGGTAGGTTGTTTAAGAAAGCACTTTCCCGCTGAACTGACGGACGGCAGTACATTGAGAGCAATACATCACAAAAACTCATTCAAATCAATAAATCAGGACACTGTATCAGATACGTATGGATTAGACGTGCATAGCAACGGTCCCATCTGAACATCAGAATATGCTACATTTGTCTATTTCATGACAAGCTTCCAGTTGTTCTTTCAGAGTATCATTCCAGTTTCTGTCACATTGACCTTGAAGACCCAGACATCAAATCACTCATGTACAGACACCATTTTCAAGGCTTCAACTAGAGAAGTGGCAGGAGGAAACAAAGATCCCAACAACTTTTTATTGCTGACATGTCGCTTATCTTATTTCCTCTTCTGCAAGATCAGTGCACTTAAGAGCAACTGAGTTCAGCTAACGACAAACTACATTAATGGCACTGGCAACGGTGAAATGAATGCTACTACTTATGCCATGTAATACATGAACTCAATCTAGAAACACATACACACAACATAAACACCGAAAACCTATAATACTGCTTTTGGCTTTAAGAGGTGCAGGGGTTACATATAAGTTATGTCATTTGTAAACAAAAAGTACTTTGAGCTTTCATTAAACAATATGCACAGGTGTTCTGTCAGCATACATTGCTGCAATGAATGCTAACATGAAATGGAAATTACAGAGACGGCTCATCATACAACCATGAAAGCATGCATTAGTGCCTTTCCTATACAATCAAATTCAGATATTTTACACCCCGCCTCACCCCTCTGCCCTTCCACAACAAACTGGCAAACTTTGTCATTCATTCTCAAAGGTCCATTTTAGAATGTAAATGAATCCCTCAGAAACACTCTGATGTCACTATTCTTCTGAAACGTGTGCTATATATGTCGTGTCTGTTTTGATTGGCTACTTTATAAGCACATGAGCAGAGTGTAGAGCACACTATTACCAATCATGCTCTGCACCTGTCATGTTCTATATTTGAGTCTCCTCACTGAGGGGCGTACAGGGTTCCTGTCGGTGCTATACATGGTCATGTGCCCACGTGAGAATCTCAAATACAGTTTCAAAAGAGGAAATCTTAGTCAAACACCCTTCTCATATTTAGGGTGTCCTCAGCCCTTTAATAACACACAGATGGCTAGACTGACAGTAGACTTTACCTATAGTCCTCTGACCTTTTTCACACAGTTCCTTTGAATGGCAATGCAACAGAGGAACACACAAAAACACACAAGCACATCTGGACACATATTGTATAGACTTACTCGTTCCATTTACATATATGCAAATACTTCGGAAATATGTGTGCTGTGCTTATAAAAGCTTCATAAAACACAAATGTCTCATAGCTGTAAAACATATAGCATAGTTTCCTTGAATAAAAAAATGAATCAACTGGCAAGTCAGTAAAACTCCAAACTCCATACTTGATTATCTCTTTTCCAAACAAAAATGGACCAAAGAAACCACAAACCGACTGAATATTTCCAACATGGGCATCCTTTTTTGACCTCTTGACTTTTGGACTTTACAAACAAGAGCCTTCCTGTGCCATAGAAGCCTGAGCGCACAGCTCTTGGAAGAGGATCACATGACCTCTTGTATTAGCTGAGCGATTCTGCGGCGAGAGCGATAAGAGTCCATGTATGCATCCCGCCATTATAGCAGCGTGCACTTGAAGAAGCTGTGCTTCTTAGACCGCTTTTCTGTGATCTTAACTGGTGCCCCACCGTCGCCATTACTGCCATCGTTCTAGAAAACGGAAATAAGAGAAAAGATTGAGACAGAGATTTACAGAGAGATTTCGCTTCGCTGACAATGTTGTACAGCACAGTGTAGGCTTTTCAATGTTTTCCTTTGACAGCTCATTTGTGCATCTGCAATAACAGTATGGCTTACCATTTTTCTGTTGAGTCTGGCCATAATGTCTCTGGCCAGGGTGAAAAAGGCCTCTTCCACATTTACGCTGGTTTTTGCACTAGTTTCCAAAAACTTGATCCCATAATCTATTGCCAGCTAAAAGACAACATAAGTTATGATAAAACATTCAATATAATGGAATGCAAAGCATCACACTTGACACATGTTGTGTGTCCATGGACTGTGTTATGTATTTCTTATGACAGCTTGTAATAAGCAGTGCTGAGATGCCATACCTTTTCTCCTCTCTCCTTAGACACCTGTCTCCTGTCATTCATGTCACACTTGTTTCCGAGGATCATCCTCTCAACGTCTGACGAAGCGTGCTAGGGACAGTAATAAACATGCAGCACTAATTACCTACTGATGGTGAAGTGCACATACAAAAAGATCACCATAGTCTTGAAGTATCCCTGATCCCTGTGTTTTTCCTGCTCCCAACAGAGCTGACTCAAGAGCTAATTAACAAGTCCTTAAAAGGATTGGTTAAATGCCCTCACACTGGCAGTGCAGTGGTATTGGGAAAGGGTTCAACCAATTAATGATTAATTATAATACTTATAATATTAAATAATATAAAACCTCTAACTGGAAGGAATCAATCACATACATAAAGTATTAGTCCAGTCCTGGAGGGCCAAGTTCAGCATAATTTGGTTTCATTCCTGGTTAACCCCTTGATTTAACTCATCATTTAAAAAGCAGGAGCACATGGCATGTTCAAGTCGGATGGTTACTAAACTCTGTACAGATGTATCCTCCATTCAGAAATAACACTGGTTCAGAGAACATTATCCTGTTGCTATGGTGTCCTCAAACTCACCTCTTCAATATTGCGAATCCAGTTCTTGATGTTTTCAAAGGATTTTTCACTAGTAATATCATACACCAACATAATTCCCTGTCAGAGAGAGGAAGAGAGTTCACCTTATATAAAATTGTACCTGTGAATCTATATGAAACAGAGCAGTGTGATGGAGAGAGGGACTAACCATGGCTCCCCTGTAGTATGCTGTCGTGATGGTCCTAAATCTCTCTTGGCCTGCTGTGTCCCTGTAATCAGGAGGGAGAGCACATATATTTTACGTCACTGCAGCAGACAGAAAGACCATTCATCTTCACCCCATTTCCTCAGTTTGTATCCCACCAGGGTTTTACAGACCCACCCTTCCCAGCCCCGCCATTCTCAATCTACACATCCTGTGAACAGAACCAGCAGGCTTTTTTTTTTGCTGCAACATTGTGTGCATGTCCTTTCCTTCACATTAGTCATTTAATGACAGGGTTGGGCATCCAAGCACTGACCCCCCCAACAGGAAAACCAGCTGGACTCCTAACATCATTACACTATCACTCAGAAACCTTCTCCCTCCTGCAACTTGTAAAGTATTTTTGGAGACCAAAAACTCCTTCCTGAACCTGTAAAACCACACTAAAAGCAACCACATTTAAAAGCAACGCTGTCTCCTCCATGCTACAGTTGTTGTTTGTACTGCTCATTTATAGGCAGCTTAAGCGGTAGACAGTATAAACCTGAATCACTCCGAGAACAAAGTCTACAAGGTATAGATAAGCAGATAAGAATAAGGGCCTGGACTGTAAGCACCTATAACTCTTGTACACCAGTTCAGAAGTGGTGTGTTGTGCTGTACAGTTTAAGAAATTAGGCATGATTTGGAGAGAATGATATAACTGACTCTTTGAGACACTAACAATGTTTGACTGAAAGAGCATATTTCTGAAATTCTTACCATATCTGTAGTTTGATTTTCTTTCCATTCAGCTCTACAGTCCTGATTTTGAAATCTATTCCTAAAAGAAAAAAACAGACACAATGACACCATACACAATGCAATGCAATGACAGTTTAACAAATTACCATAAAACACACAATGTGTGACATTTTATAAGGCTTTATGTATTAAATACAGTGTTGATTGAATTTTCTGTCAGATATACAAAAAGCAGTCCAGGCTGAAACATACTGCACTCATGACAAAGCGGATATAAGTAAATATAGGAGAGTAAAGGGTACCTTGCTATTTACAAAATCATAATAAATACTACGTCAAACTAGTTTAAAACACACACACACACACACACATACACACACACACAAAGACCAGCAAAGTCCAAGCTAAGTTTATACGCAGGGCAGAATTTGTAAACACAACAGACAAGGCAAAGATTACATACAGCTCTGCTGTTGAGTAGAAAAGTTGTTGCTCTCGTTTAAAGTAATAAAGAAATGAAGAGTTCCTTCCTTTTAATCAAATAAGTGGCTTGTTCCGATTAGTTATATTGCCCCCTTCCTTCAAAAAAGAAGTGTTTGCTTGAGTCAGAAGATCTGCCAGCAAGATGGAGCAGCAGGAGTGCCAGAAGAGTTTGGAGGTGTGTGTGAAGTTTTTAGGAAAGTGAAGTTTAAAAGGCCTATACACTACGTTTACTCTACTCCCACAGCCCCAAAGTCCATGTTTATATGGTTTTACATATCAAAACAGTCATAATTAAACATGATTGTTCTCCAAACTCTTTATATATAGAGGCTGTTTTGTCACTGTGTCTTTAAGACTGTATATGTAAATGACCTCTGTTCTCTCTAGCTGCCATGAAGCATGCCATTGTAAAAGAACAGGGCAATAAACAACTGAATGTGTGGATATAACTCCCTGGTTGCAGCTTAGTTTCAATATATGACCCTACGGATCATGTTTACCAGTATGTTAAGGGTTTTAAAAACAAACAACCTGTCTTGTTTTTAAAAATCCATGATGAGCCCTCTGCATAAATGTCTAAAAAACAAGTCAGGTTGTACAAACACCGCTAAGATAGATGACCTGAAATGACAGCATAGCTTTTAAAGTAACTGCTGAGCTGAGGTTGATCAAAAAAAAAAAGTCGAGAGGCGCCCAAAGGAAGTGGTAAGCTAGGTAGTTGTCGCTCTTGCTTTCCTTTAACCGGAAAGAGTGAGCACACAGATAAACAGAGATCTGCTTGTTAGCATTGCTGCTCGTCTCCAGTGACTAACTAGGGAGCAACTGAAAAAACATCCACTACCATTCATATGCATGCATTTCAAACATTATGTTCACGTTAGAAATTTCAACTAACACAGGTGCCCTCTACAAAGGAATGGTGCATTTAGTAATGGCAACCAAACAAATATGTTTGAGAGAAACGAAGCACACACAGACAGTGAGTCATGGGAAGCGCTGGAGGATGTCTCGCATGCTCTGGAGGAGTTAGGGAAGCCTGCAGTGTGGCCACAGCTGGGGTCAGACACCTCCTGGCACAAGGAAGTAGCTGCCCAACAGGCCTCTGCCTACTGAATTGTCAGCAGAAAGAAGGCGTGAACGGGCAGAATGTCACGAGAGCCAGAGGTGGCTTTAAACAGTGTGGCTCTCTGTTTACGATCAGGCCTGAATCTGTGGGACAGAAAGCCTTTCCCAGCATAACTGGCTTGAACCCTGCAGCCCATTGTTGTCATACAAGAGTAAAAGGCCTGGTCATTCACATAATGTCTTACATTGTGCTGGATTTCCCAAAGAACAGAATAAAATTATGAAACGTAGCACACACCGAACAAATTAGCTCAAAAGAGCACAACACTGAGTATATGAAACATCCCTGTTGAATATCAAGCCTCTAAACTGCACACTGACTTTCTCTACAATGCCCAAAGTTCATGTACTAAGGAACAAAAGAAGGCTTTTAAAAAATAGATTTTTTTTCTAAAAACATTTTTTTCCAAACACAATGAAAAACTTCTTCCAGGCGGCAGGGAAGTCCTGCACTCCCAAGTTCAAGGCGTCATCTCAAACAAAGGCAGGGAGAATGGTGACGAGTTAAACATGCTGTAATCAGATGCAAGGCCTTGAAGCGGAAATGACTTAAGCTACGAATATAGACTCTATATACAAGAGCCGCACAAACAGGTATAAACCATGAAAGTATGTATTTGAGAGTCCCATTTTAAAAGGCAACAGTGCAAACAAGACAAACATATTTTCTAACTAGGTCTCAAAACACATTAGACTGCTCTGATACCCTTATTGGGTGCCACTGTGGACAAACTGAAATCATTATCCTACTAGAGCCTACTAGAACATATACCCTTAATACAATCACAACAAAAAAGGTAAAGTCTATTTATATGAAATATCTCTCATAAGAAGAATGGGCTGTCTCTGTAAAGAATCTCCAATATTTGAAGCAAAATGGATTCTTTAACATCTTCATGAATACAATAGCAACTCATTACAACAGCAAGAGATATAAAATATGCACAGTATGTCTGGTGATAACATAAATGAGCATACTGGGTATGTCCCTGTAACATGCTCCAAAATAACATTATCTTTTCTTCCCTGCCTGTGATTAATGCTATATTTTCCCCCTAAGCTGCAGGCCTAGGTACAGCTGATAAGGATGATAAGGATAAACCCTGCAAGCTGTATCCAGATGTTGAACCCACAGCAGATTCAAATACCCATCCACGTATAATGAATTAGCTGGATTCTTCCCGGAACGTAGATCTGTTCTGGAATCACAATCACAACGTGCGTGAAACACCATACTAGTGAGATGACACAGTAAGGTCTGTGCTCGCATGTAGAGGTGAGCTCGTACCGATTGTGGAGATGAAGGTGGTGTTAAAGGCGTCCTCGCTGAACCTGAAGAGAAGGCATGTCTTTCCCACTCCGCTGTCCCCTATGAGCAAGAGTTTGAAGAGATAGTCGTAGGTTTTAGCCATTGACCAGCTGTCTGAAGGCTGCCTGAAAGCTGTCTATTCGTCCTCGTTGTTCCTCCACTGACACCGGTTCATACGGAGCCTCGGGCTGCCTCGAGCTTTGACGTCACTCCGCGCTCGTTGCGTCTGGGCGCTGTAGTTTCTGAAAACCCACCCATCTTCGTGCTGCTCTACGACCACCCACTGGCGTTCCCTTAACCTTAAAAACATCACTTCCAATGCTTTCTGTTCATGTGTGTATTGTGCAAACTGTCTATTGTGTTTCCGTGCATTAGACTGGCAGCTGTGGCTTTGATCGGGTCACGAACCCTGCCAGCGTGGAGGAACACGAGCAGACGGGTATCAGGGTGATTTGGGTGACGTGCCAGCAGGCATCAGAATGCCTTAAGGATACACTCCAGGTTTTTTGTTTAAAATGTTGTGGTTTAAGGCATGATAAACAGTCTCCCTCCTCACCGGGAAATATTCGTAATGTGCCATGCCTGATTAAAAACTAGTCACGCATACTCACCT
The DNA here is from genome assembly GCA_037974485.1 of Hemigrammopetersius urotaenia. Lineage (NCBI taxonomy): Eukaryota > Metazoa > Chordata > Actinopteri > Characiformes > Alestidae > Hemigrammopetersius > Hemigrammopetersius urotaenia. The sequence goes on along the minus strand of JBBPDC010000129.1, from coordinate 8,724,454 downwards.
CTCCATAGCTTGGACTTGTGTAGTCATTGTGGGAATCACCCAGACATCACTGATGTAATGCCCCTAAAGAGTCTGCCCATGACTGCACTGTGTATGGAAAGCACCTTTATACCCTCACTGAAAATCTGAGCTGTCAGATACTGAAAGAACGCATCACTTTAAAGAGGCCATATCATGGAAAACTGCGTTTTTGATCAGTTTATATATTCAGTTTGATGCAGTTTGTAAACACCTACTCCCCAGGCTACACAGCTCATATGTGGAAAGCTGCAAAACAGCCTGATTGAATGTAGCTACTGTTTTTCCGATGTCTGGAAAAACCACTACATTTACATCTTGTTGATGTCGGAGTAAAACCTTTCCATTTTTGTTCTCTTTTTGTATGCAAATAATTTACATTGATTTTTGCATGTGGTTAAAATATATACGTCTGTTCAGTCTATAGTTGTTAAACTATAAGCAAATCTACAAGCAAATCTTTTTTAACCCTACCCTGTACATTTTAGTGTTCATTATTTATTAATTCATGTTACAAACTAAGCATAGCATTTAAAAGTTTGACTGTCAGAATTTTTTTAATTGTTGGAAAAAAATAGCTATTCTTACCATTACAAGATACAATAAGGAGCCACTTCATTTGTTACCCAACCTTATATCTACACTCACTGTCTATTTCGTCAGCTCCACAGACCATATAGGTTCACCTTGTAGTTTATAAATACAGACTGTAGTTAATCTGTTTCTCTCTATCATTTCTGATCCTTCTGTACTCCATTCATCAGTCATCAGTACCCCACAGGACCGCCAGTAGGCAAGTATGAACTGACAGGTGGACCAAACTCATAAGCTGCTCATAATGGATCAGACGCAGAAGTGCTGCTGGAGCTTTTAAAACACTGTGTTCACTTTTCATCCACTTTATTAAACACATCTAACCTTTAGCAAGAGCTGATAACTGAATGTAGGTAATATGGTCAGTGCACCTACAACAACAGCAACAGGGGTGAGACAGGGGGGAAGCTATGGGCCTCTAAAAAAGAAAACTGCTTGTTTGACAAGAAGTCCAAAGATGCCCACTATGTTTTTTGCAGACCAGAAATGCATTTCACATGATAGACACTTTTTGTATTTATAATCATGAGATATTGGGAAGTTGGAGTGAGGCGCTTTTTGCTGGGGACCATTTTGAATGAAAGCTGGTAATAACTGAATAGTGTGGTGTGTACGAAGCGCTACAACAAGAAAACAGATCATGGATCACAAAGCAGGACAGCAGCTCTGAGGTTCTGAAGGCTGTGTTGTGCTCACTTGGCCTTAACCTTCAAATACCCACAAACAGTCCTCACAATGGTCATGGACATGTGTGACTCTGAGCTTCCTGTTTTTGGGGGATTTTACTGTCAGAAAGAAAAATGTTCAAGTTTAGTGAGCCTCTGCAGAGGACCACACTTTACAGCTTATAAACAGTTTCTGGCCCGGGTTACTTCAGCAAGTTTCTAACAGTGAGATGAGACTCAAGTTTCTAGTCGAATGAGGTAATCTATTGGAATCATTATTTTTACTAGATAAGTACATTTCAAATGACATTTCACCACTATAGAACAGTGACACTGTAAAGCAGAAATCAGTATGTATGAGTTAAGCTATGACTTCACCAAGATACGGCAGGCTTGCATATCAAGTCTGACGACCTTCCACAAATACCTTAAATGATTACACAGCTGTTTTTATAGAGAACCCACACGTCTAATGGCAGTCCATTTGATGTTTAACAGTTTATGTATGTAATAATAGTAGGATCCTAAGCAGCCAAATCAGATTAATATCAGAGAACATTAAATGATCAGTGTATATGTCTTATTATAATATAATGTTTTTAATGAGCAAGCGGTAAGGCACCATCCGGATTTTCAGCAAACACACTGAAGTACATATATAAATATAATTTATAAATATTATAAATTAGCCTGTACCCGTATGTAACATTACCTTAATCAGCAGTCAAGTCTATAATCCTGCAGTAATGGCACGTGCCCAATAAAACAGAATGGGCCTGCTGGACCATCATGTAGGACCATCTGTATAAGGAGGCTACTGTGCATGTAAAGGCAATATCAGCAGTACTTCATCGTATCTTCACATCTGATCCAGCTCATGAAGGGCCTGATAATCAGTTCTTGAGCTCGATTAGGTGTGTTGGGACTGTTAATGTCTGAAACTGTGTAAGGGGGTCATTCAGCGTGGGAGAAGCCCACTGAAGAGGTGTAGAGGGCGTTCTGTCCAGCAGGTGGCACTGTAGCTCGAGTCATCATGATCCCACTCTTTAACCAAAACAGATTTTAAAATAATGGTCGTATTTGTAAATAATACTATGCTGTCCCTTTTAAAGTATACCCAGCTTGCAGAAACAGATAAGATCCAGAAAGAAATCTATTCAGAACCTTCATGCAACACAAGAACAAAAACAGTGAAGAGAGCAGGAGAGAGTGCAAGAAAAACACATGTTCATGACATCTGAATGGATGCAGTATGGTGAAATATACTTTATTCTAGCAGCAGAAGGTGGGGCTGCTGAGTTTATTATTCAGTTCTGATATTGGTAAATACATTCAGGGTGTTGAATTAAATCAGAACAATTGTACAACAGACAGCGAGCGCAAACAAACAAACAAACAAACAAACAAACGTATTTAACAAAACGAACCCAGACGACAGATGAGCTATAATTTAGACGTAATAGCATCAACGTGTACTTGACAGTCTTCTCCTCTTAAATCAAAACGTCGGGGTAAAGTAAGTTAGCCCCTTTAGTTCAGGCACAACACTGACAGTCCACAGCGAGTTCTTTCTGGATTTATATCTTTTTATAAATGAAAATAAAAAGCCGCTTTTGCCCAGCGGTGTATTCATACTTAAGGTATGTGAATTTCAGGAGCTTATTTTATATTCTCCCAGGGTAATGTCCTAACTGCGTACTAATATTGAGCTTTTCTATACGGAATCATGTTCAGTACTGCATTGATTGCGTCTCGTGTGCTCCTCGTGTGCAGCTCCTGCGCAGTTTGAGGAAGTGTGAGCTGTCACCAAGGTTGCCAGTTATTAATAATCCCCTTAAACAACAATGCAAGCTTGCAATGTTATATTCAGCGTTTTAAATAATAATAATAATAATAATAATAATAATAATAGTAAGCCTACCGTATAGACTAAAAAAAAAAAAAAAAAAAATCAAGAATAAATGACTTTAAAAATATGGACTTGAATAAAGTTCCATCAAGTATAACTGACTTGTATTGTGGGTAAACACTGCATGTGAAAAGGCGAATTTGTATAATAAAGCAGTCTTTCAGCAAAATCTAATAGTGATAATGAAACGGAGCATAGATGACTACAGCTTCTTCAATCATCTGAGAAGAACCTTATATGTCTTATACCACAGTTTGAAAGAAATGACTCAAATACAACCTCATCTGAAAAACAGATAGGAATTATTTTAGATTTGGGAGTCTATTAGATGTTTGTAAAGATTGTGTAAAGCTTTTTGCTTGCTTCTGTTTCAGTTGGGACGGCTGGTGGCCTGGTGGTTAGGGTGTTGATTGTGTGGGTTTTAATCCCAGGACTGCTAGTGGGGTCACTTAAGTACACTTGAGCAAGGGACCCAAGGTACTGTTTGTGTCCACAGTCCACTGCTTCCCTTGGTGAATGGGTTAAACGCAGAGAAAAACATTTCATATTGTTCACACTGCCTGCTGTGAATGTTTACCTTGGGAATTGTGGTTTTTGTGTTGTGATATGGCAGTACCAAAGACAATTTTTAAACATTCAGAGAACAATACAATATTTCTGCTATTAATTATATTATAAATTGGCACATATTCCACCTTTATGTATTAAGTATTGGGACACACCTGTTACTCAGAGTTTGGTCTTGGCCCCTTACTTCCAGTGAAGGACTTATTGGACAATGTCACGCTTCCAACTTTGTGGACACAGTTTGGGGGAAGAACCTTTTCTATTCCAGCATGACTGTGCCCCAGAGCACAAAGCAAGCTCCATAAAGACATGGACAGGAGTTCAGTGTGGGAGAACGTGACTGACCCTCAAAGAGTCCTGACCTCAACCCCATCCAACACCTTTATGGTGAACTGAAACGTAGATTGTGAACCAGATCTTCTCGTACAACATCAGTGCCTGACCTCATAAATGCTCTACAGAATGAATGGGCACAAATGCCCACAGAAACACTCTAAAATCTCATGGAAAGTTTCAAGAAGAGCCAAAGCTGTTAAAAATGAAAAGGGGGGAACGACTCCATATTAAAGTTATGTATTTGAATGCAGTGTCATCCCCGTTGGTGTGGTGGTCAGGCGTCACGATATACAGTGCTGCTTGAAAATATGTGAACCCCTCGAGCAGTTTAGATGTTTCTGTTGTTTTACCATGATTTTCTTATTTTACCATCACCAGTTTTTATGTATGAAACGTCAGATATATGTTTATCAATTGCATGTACTTGTTTAGTGGGACTTGTGTAAGTAGCCCAAAAACTACATGAAACAT
>JBBPDC010000129.1:8702730-8719794 GCA_037974485.1 Hemigrammopetersius urotaenia | reverse complement strand
TAATGGCTGCAAAAGGAGGAGCCACAAGCTACTAATACAAGGGTTCACATACTTTTGCACATGTGAAATTTTCAGTTCTTGTGAAATGAACTGCCTTTGTTGAATTAAATAATGAAAATATCTCTTGTGTCCATTATTTGGAAGGTGTGCTTTACACATTGGGATTTGGATGTATGTGTAATAAGGTTCTTTACAAAAACAGTGACCATGTCTGGAGGGTTAACAAACTTTCAAGCAGCACTGTATCTGTGTACTTACCAAGCTGTTGTGACTCAGATCATAATGAGATTGCCTCTATCCTGGCATATCTGACTGGCGATGACTTAAGATTACGTAGAGAGCAGTGAAGCGGCATGCCTGGACATGTCTCCTTACTGACTTCAGTATAATCGGGATTTATAAAGCACGCGTGGCAACCCGGGGCTAGCTCAGCGTGTTTCAGGTACAGTGGAGCAGAGAGTCTACGCAGGAGAAAATCCCTCTTTTGAGAAAATGCCTGTAAGTCCACATGTCTTTCTTTCTTAAACAAAACTAAACGATGAGTGTTGACAGCTGTCGCAACTGGAGGTGTTTATCTGTTTGTTGATCGTAAACCACAGTAATAAGCCGAGTCTTAAAGCCATCTAATGATTATAGTTGTTTCTTTCTGGATCCACATGGCGTGGTTTGCTGGAACTGGGTTGTGTTGTGGGCCTTGTTTACTATCTTTTTGGACTTTTCTGGCTGTTAATGTGCTAATCGTGTTTTAGGTCAGTTCAAATATTCTGATTGTGTTTAAAATGCGTGAAGTAATTTAAGAAATTAAATGGGCCTATAGCGTAGGATAGTATGTTTATCCGGATCACTGTCATCCAGTATTTTTTTTTATTTTTTTATTGCAACTTTCTCTCACTTTGTTTGGGTTGCTTTCCCTTTCTTTAACCCTTGGTGGGGAGGGGTGGGCTTGATAGAATATATCCTGATCCTCAGGTGTGTTGACTGTTTAACAACAGCTGGGATTTCTCGGTGTGTGTTTACATTTCTCCATGTTGATGAGGTGTATCTTTCTGTAGCACTTATGTCGGTCTGCTTTTAACTGGTCTGTGTGGTTCATTGTGTTTTGGTGCAACAGCTGGCCAAAGATTTACTCCACCCTACCTTTGATTTGGAGAGGAGGCAGCACAAGAAGAAGAGACTTGTGCAAAGTCCAAACTCCTACTTTATGGATGTGAAATGCCCAGGTGTGACACACCTGTTGACATACACCACCACTTGACATGTGATAATGTTGTACATCATGTTTGGTAAATTGGTAATATATATATATATATATATATATATATATATATGTGTGTATAATGTTTTTCTGAACTGCAGGTTGCTATAAAATCACAACAGTTTTCAGCCATGCCCAGACAGTGGTGTTGTGTGTTGGGTGCTCCACAGTGCTCTGCCAGCCCACAGGAGGAAAGGCCCGGCTGACTGAGGGTGAGCTTTCCATTCTTAGTGCAACCAGACAAAATTTCCAGATTTAAAGAGAAGTTTGATCTGACGTGATGCCATTTGCATTTTCAACAGGGTGTTCTTTCCGACGAAAGCAACACTGATGAGAAGAACTGAAAATGGACCTTCTGAAAAAGAAATTGCTCCTTTCTTTATCTTTTCATTGATTACAATGAGTGTTGTGACTGCAGTGATTTAAACGGAAGATTATTTCTACCGCACTACTTTTCTGAATAAAGTCTTGGCATTGCATCCGTTATGGACGGTATTCTTTACTCTTAGGCTTTCAGTCAGAAATCTGTAGTCAAAAACTGTGGAAATGTTCATACACCTAAAGGAGTGCATTTTACTATTTTTAAGCATTTTAATCTTCAAATGCCCCACCTCATCATAGACATTTTTGGAGGTTTTATTTAAGAATCATTTATAAACACAGCTTGATGCAAGTCAACTGCATTTCCCAGCCGGCCAGTTTGGCAGGCTAGGTCGCATATTTCAGTCAGAATGATGCATTTCTGCTGTACCCTAAAACAAACAGAAAAACATCTAGTTTCGCTGAAGTCAGGAATTGCTATATTTTTGTTGCGAGTAACATTTTTGTATGATTCTCCCCCCAGATGAGTCAGTTAAACAGTAAATAAACTACAGAAATGACCACAGAAATAAACTATAGCAGAGGCAGTTACAAATGAAACCACACTTAACTGCTGGCCTTTACATCCTACATGGTTCCTTAATAGTCCTTGGTTTGGAAGCACAGTTCTTATCCATTATCCACTATTTTTTAATGAAGAAAATGTATTCCTTTCATTGTTTGCATACATATTAGGCCAGGTCCAGATGAAACATTAATGATCGAGCACAGGGGTTGAATTAAATGACCTTTAATTGTACAGTTCAAAAGATACCTGGATATGTTACCTTCATAGAAAGCATACAAATACCCATCATCAGTGTTTTCAGAGCTTTTTCATGTGTGAAAAAACCAAGAGCATGTGAAGGTGAACATAAAGCGTACACACAAATGCACATTCAAAAGGTACATGCACAAACAATACCACTACAAAGTTCATGAACTGAAAGAACAGACTGGCTTTCCCCTTGTGCAGCACAAAAAATGCATTTATTATACTATTCATTAATGTTTGGTTCTCTAGAACTGAGGAATAAAGTAGAAAGCAGGTGCTGGTCCATTCCATTTTAACTTTAAGGCTTCAGAAGGCAAATTCCAGTTCATATAATGTATGGGGGCCAAGTCAAGTTAGCGGATAAGAAACTGATAATTTACCAAGAATATAAATAAAAGACAGTTTTCAAAACTACACTTAACGATTATAGTACTGAATTTCCACAAAAAAAATAAATAGAACACAACAAACTATGAAAAAGCCGCTGTATAAACAGTTGCACTGAAAATGAGATTCACTGAGTCTGGCACTGCACCCCATGGCTCCTCGGACTTTCATCTTCATCATAGGCTTCTCTGCTAAATTTTCTGCTTTTCTGCTCAAGGTCCACTTCACAGAGGTCCACCTCTTCCATTTCATCAGTCAACATTATATCATCCCTTTTTGGAAGCAGTTTCTCCAGTTGGGGAAACATGTTCTCAGGGAGCCAGTGGTTTTCTGGGAATTCAACCTGAGGATAAATGCACATTGCTTGCATCATGAATCCACCTCACATTATTAGTCCTAGGTTAATAAGGAACAAAATAAAACAAGACTTCTACATTTTAATTTCATATAATGAGTGTTTAGACATATCAACAGAACACTCACCTCAAACTGGATAATAAGCTGTCCTTTCTCATATGGATCTCTGTAAATTGGCATACCCTCATTCTGAATACACTTCAGATCACCAGGTTTTATAACTTTACCTTGGAAAAAAAAAAGTAAGGTCAGTCAACAGCAGATACAGTGTGTCAGTTATAGTCTTACATAAGATATAATAACATAACATACCTGGAGATGTACCGATGAGGAGTGTTCTGTTGTCTAGCGTGTGTACAGTCTTTCTAAACCCACAGAGTGCCTCAACTAGCTTTATACGCATCTTCATAATTAGGTTGTCCTCCTGTCTTTGGTACACAGAGTGGTCCTTTTGTTCCAGAACAATAATGACATCACCAGGTTCCAGACCTGGCTCCTGATCACCCTCTCCATGGAATGTGATTTTCTGGCCATCTTTCATACCTGTGGTAGAATTAAAAATTTTACAGTCATACTAATGTTTACCTTGGTTACAAACAGAGAAAGTAATCAAGACAAAATGTGAAATTATATAAAGGATTACAATATGTAATGGCATATTTATAATCTATAGCACACACACCTTTGTCAATGTGGACCTCTAGAATCTTCTTTTTGCGTTCCACTTTGCGCCCATTACAATTCTTGCAGCGGTCCTTGGCACTGAATTTCTCGCCCTGTCCCTGGCAATCTGAGCACATGCTCTGTATCTGCTGAATCATTCCTGGTCCAATCTGTTGCACCTGGATTTGAACCCCTCTGCCTTTGCAGTTTGAGCATTTTTCCAGAGTCCCCTTCTTTCCTCCATAGCCTGTAAAAGAAGGGTCTCATCCTTAAGACATTTCATGTACAATGGTAGTTAACATTGTAATTTCTGTACTGGCATTTGGTCACATCTAAAGAGATATTTGCCCTGCCCCAGCAAAGTTTTTGGAAAAATATGACCTCTTTGTTGTAGCTGCTCACTAGCCTCACCTGCTGGACAAATTATCTGATGCATGTACAGTAAACCCCTGCAAGTTCGCATTTCATCATTCTGTGACTATTTTTTTTTTTTTTTTTTAGAATAAAACTAATAATTGTTTGTGGAAACCGTAGATATCCTCATGGCAATATATACATTTTCTTGCATTTTAGTTCTTGCCAGAGAACACAAAGAAGTATTTGGATGGTGAAATACTGCTGGAGGTTTGAAAGTAACCAATCCGAGAAGGTTATTTATTTATCCTTGCTGCTGATTGGCTGCTGCCCTGTCACTTATCTCTGGCAGATACAGTACAGTATTCCCACATCAGAGCAGTATCTCGTGTGGTTCTCGAGTGTTTCTCTTGAGCATTCTCATCTTAAAGCATGGTATTTTCATTAATGTAAATTAAATTATTACTGGATTTAAAACCAGCATGCATAAATTACAGTAGTCTATACAGTCAGTATTTTACATTCTAGCACTGCAGGAGACAGCAGCACAGTGTAAACTCCACAGTACAGACACAGGTTTACCTTTAATGTATTAAGCTGAATTTTAAATAAACGTAAAGTGTTTTGGGAGCATGTTTCGGGACATACTTAGGATTTACGTTTTTTTGGTTTTTTTTTAAATCACATCACAAATTCGCAGTTTTCACTATTTGCCAGTGTTCTTGAACGTGGCCCCTGCGAATGTCAGGGGTTTACTGTATATAGAGAATGACAAAACAATATTTATGAATTCAAATTTAATTTACTTACCATCACATTTCTCACAGATTACATTCTTCTGAAGACCAAGTTTTCTCGTTGAACCATTGTACATTTCTTCAAGTGTGACGCTTAGCTGGTGGACCACATTCTTTCCTAATGCAAATTAATGAAGAGAACCTTTGTGTTAAGGCTATAACTGAAACAAGTAATTGCTTATGATTATCAAATCACAAGCTATGCACGGATAATGAATATTCATAATGAAAGCCTAATTATATATTTGATCACACTTATCATAAACTTAGCATCAGTCTCTTTGACTTGTGAGCGAAAGATAGGGAAAAATGTACCTCTCCTTTCTCTTTGTGCTCTTCCTCCACCACCACCACCACCACCAAAGAACATGTTGAAAACATCCATGGGAGAGGAGAAGTCTCCTCCACCTACACCCCCTTCTTTGACAGCCTGTTCACCTCCATGATCGTACAAGTCCCGCTTCTTGGGGTCCGACAGGACTTCATAGGCTTGAGAAATAAGCTTGAACTGTAGGAGAGAAAGAAGCACAAGTACTGAGTTTAAAACATAACGAAGTAAATAAGCTTGACCCTTCCATGTTCACTAGCAGTGGAGAACCCCAAGTCCTACTGTGTTCAGAATAAGAAAAATGCTATACGGAATGAATGGGCACAATTTCCCACAAATTACCAAAATCTTGTGGAAAGCCTTCCAAGAAGAGTGGAAGCCATTACAGCTGCAAAGGGGAGCGACCAACTTCATATTAAAGTCTATGTTTGAACGCAACGTCATTAAAGTCCCAGTTGGTGTAATGCTCAGGTGACCCGATACATTTGTCAATATATTGTATTTGAACAAAACATTTGTGTTTCAGTACTATCAGGAGTAATACAAATTCAATTCTGTACATAATTTTATGTATGCTATGCTGCAGGAAAAGCAGGTAAAGTTCTAACAGGACTAGAGGGAAAGTAATTGAAATAACCCTCTGTCTTAAGAATAGGTATATTTCTGCTCAACAATCCCAATTTGGCGACACACTGAGCTCACAGTCAGCATATAAAGAGAAAGAAAATAATGTAACAGATAAATGTCAGGCAGTGTGCTGAGGTTGTGGCCACTGACTGCAGCTGCTCATCGCTGGTCACGAACATCAGAGCTAAGGGTAATTCCAGAATTACCTTGAAATAGAAGACATAGTTCAAACGTATATATCAAGCCTATGAAGTCCTGCCAGCTGCTTCTTGGGCCTAGAGATACAAGCATGAACTGTGGAGTTCAAAACATGATTAGAAGTGATCCTTCTTTGTTCACCAGCAGCTGAGTGCCCCACTGTCTTACGAATATACACACATTCAGTAACACACTGAACCTAAAACCAGCCTTTAATGAGAAAGAAAATTATCTGAAATATTCAATACTCAATTACCTTGAGGTATAAGCCACAGTCCCAGAAGGGGTCTGACAGGACTTCATAGGCTTGAGATCATGGTTCGAATTACGGGGGGTACTGTACCCACCAATCAAGACCCAGACACCCCCCCCCCCCCCAAAGAGACAAAAAAAGGTGTACCCCCCAAATATGGTCCAAATATGGTGGGCCAATTCACACTCTGCTTGAGATATGAGCTCAAACTGTAGCAGAGGAACTGAGGAACTGTGAACTGTTGTTTAAAACGTGACTAGTAAAGTCCTTGAAATAAGCGTGATCCTTCCTCATTCACCAGCAGTTGAGAAAGTACAAAGTTTAGAGTACATAATCAGCATATAACTAGAAAGAAAATGTGATAGATTACACAAAAGTCATGTAGTGCGGTACTAGGTTGTGGCCATTGACTGTAGGGGCTCCACGTTGGTTCCCAGACAAACATTGACCCTAACTATAATTTCATAATTAACTTGAAATATAAGCTTGAACTGGGGCAGAGAAGAAGCACAAGTACTGCGTTTAAACCGTGACTAGAAGCCCTTGAAATAAGACCCTTCCTCGTTCAGAAGTGCCCCAAGCCCCATTGTTGTAGTAATATACACAAAACCCAAGATCAGTTTATAATGAGAAAGAAAATAATGTGATATATTCTATAAACGTCAGCCAGTGTTGTCTTAGGCTGTGGCCACTGACTGTAGCTGCTCCTCGTTGTGCTCCCATGCTGACGTTAGAGCTCAAGGTAATTCCAGAAAGTTCCAGGCGTTTCTGTGGCTGTCAGTTTAAAAAAAAAAGACCAAGGTGCCCGGCTGCAGAAACCAGACTCGGACAGGACAACTTACTTTCTCGCCTTCATTCGGGTTCTTATCCGGGTGGTATTTTAGAGCCAATTTTCTGTATGCCTTCTTGATTTCATCCGAGGAGGCTTGTGGGTTCACTCCCAGAATATCGTAGTAGCCGGTCTCTCGAACCATGTTTGGCAAATGTCAGGCTACAAAACAGGAGAGTAACGACAGGTTAAGGTTTGGCATAAAATATACATAGTATCTATATAATGTCATGTCGCGTTAGCGTTTTGGGCACCAAACACTAGGACAAAAGTGTAGACTAGAGAAGGTAAATGAGTAAATTGCTAGTTTTGTGCGGTAACATAGCAACGGGACCCATGGCTTAAGATATGGAAACAAAGAAATACAAACATAATAAACAAACCAAGATTTACGAAACAAGCTATATATTAGACCAAACAGGCATTAATCTCATGAGGACAGACTAAGACTTACAGTGTGAGTCTGTAAGAGAGTGCCGGCTGTTTCCTCGTGTTGAGACCGTTAGTGTGGCGAGCAGGAAGATGGCTGGCTCTGTATTTAAGCTGCTGCAGTGGAGAACTTTCTGGATCTTTAGCAGCAGAGACGCCGGAAATTTCTATGTCCCGCCTCTCCCTCAATCTAGAAGAGTCCTAATACAGGGTCCGATAACCCCGCGAAGACACAAGTGAAAACAAGTTTGCTCGTTTGTTTAATTATGCTTAATAGTGTTATAATCACACACTACGTGGACAAAAATATTGGGACGCCTACACATTACACCGTTCGGGACTTTAATAACATTGCATTCATAAACAAACTATCCAGAAAATATTCTGTACTGCGTACACTATGCTACATAAACAAAATGTGTTCAGCGAGAGAAGTGGAAAATTCTGCTGGTGCATGTTTACTAATTAACTCAAATAGTGGATTGGATTCGTTTTTGCACATAAAAGTGACATAAGTAGTCACATTGCACAAACGGGTATAGGATGGATTTATCATAGCATACCTTTCTACTGCACAGCTGCAGAATCGTACATTATGGACAAAAGTATTGGGACCATAACACCAACAGGGACTTGATCTTGCATTGATCTTGCAATGATCTTGCATTCAAACACACAGACTTTAATATGGAGTCCCCAAACCCCACAAGAGGAGTGTTTCTGTAGGAATGTGTGCCTGTTCTGGATTTACGAGGTCAGGCGCTAATGTTCGTCAAGAAGGCCAAGCTGGTAATCTCTGTTCCAGTTCATCACAAACGTGTTGGATGAAGTTGCGGTCAGGCCTCTGTGAAGGTCAGACAAGTTCTTACATCCCAAACTCATCCAACCACGTCTGTATGGAGCATGCTTTGTGAACAAAGTTAAAAGCATGGCATTGTCCAAAATGTCTTGGTCTGCTGAAGATCTTAAGATTGCCCTTCACTGGAAGTAAGGCCTAGGCCACACTCTGAAAAACAAGGTGTCCCAATTGTGTATTTAAGGAATTCATTTTTAATGTATAATGCAGCACAAAACATTGTGCTTGGAAATTAAATTAACAAAACAACAAAAAACACTAATCATATAGTATTTGTAAGAGCAGTTTAAATTAATCCACCCATATTAAGAGTTTTAAAAAATGGCATTTTAGCTTTGTTGTTTTTCAGAATTGTGATCAAGACCAAAGTAAACAAATACATCTAAGATAGCTCTTTGAGTAGTGCTAATGCTAACCTGCCAGCTTATTTAACATAATGTATCCCCACAAATTAATGTCAGCAATCCATAATAAAACACATTTAACGAAGAGATGCTTTCTGTTTTGTCTGTCATGGGCTCTCTATGTTAAATAGTTTCTTCACATGTTTTTTAATTCTTTGGGTATTAATTATGTATAATTAGCTAGCATGAAAACCACCTGACCTATTTCAGTGGGGCAGCTGGTGGCCCAGCAGTAAGGGAGTGTGATCAGAAGGCTGTGGGTTTGAATCCCAGTATTGCTAGTGCCACCACTGAGGTCCCCTTGAGCAAGGTACTGTCCTCACACACTGCTGGGTGCTGTTTTCCTGGCTGCCCCTTGTATGTGAACCCAATGACTACAAAGTTGCAGGTTCAAACCCCCTCTTTCTACCATTGTGTAGAGCAAGACACTTAACACTCAGTTGCTCCAGGAGGACTGACCCTGTAACTAATGATTGTAAGTTGCTCTGGATAACCCCCCATTACCTTTACTTAAGGTTAGACTCCAAGCTTGCCTGCAAATTTGATCCCTGTGTAAGAATATATGGTCTTGTTTAATGAAAGACCTGTTTTAGAATAAGGGCAGATGATGGTGACAGTAAAGGAGTAGCCTAAATGAGCAGAAAGGTATGAGTGCCTGATACAGTTAAGCAAAGAATACACTACTTGTTCTCTGTGACATGTATAAAAATGCTGAGCAGGCTGAGCTGGCCTTGCTTTTGGATCAAGTTGGCAAGAGGAGAAGAGCTAATTGACTCTGAAAGAGATTTCGTTACAGGGGCCTGGGTGGCAGAGGTTTCAGTCACAAAGACAACTCAGCTGGCTAGTGTTTCAGGAGGGACAAATACATTTCATTGCATTCAGGACTATGGGCAAAGAGTAAATAGAGTTGAAAACTGTGATGAAAAGCAGTAATATTTCACACATACATTATGCTCTTAGGCTTGTGACAAAACTGAAAAAACAACACATTATGCTTGGGTAGGTTGTTGCTGTCTAACTATGCAACAGTGTAGAAGATCTGAGATTTGTCATTAAGTAAGATGTAAATTACAGTGCATCAGAGGCTCATGAACTCAATTCATGAAATATGGGAAAGTCTCAACAACAACAAAAGACCAATGGGAAATAATCACATTCTCTGAATACTACCACAGCTGTCAAATGGCTGCCAAGAGCTGTCTTAAGGTGACCTAGAAGATAATCTGCTTCAATTACATTATGCAGATAATAAGGTTCTCTTCTATTTGTTAGAACATATAAATCTCTTCTAATGTTGCATCAATTTGTTCACAGATTAAAGATTGTCTGTCATCGTTCAGTATTCTGGATCCTTAAAGAACAAACTACCCAATCTCTATTCAGCCTGAACATACATATGAATGACTGGCATGACTGTCTACAAGTAACATGACTGTGTTTTTGGGCAGTGGGAGGAGTTTATGGGTTTTGACATGGACATTACTGACAAAACACTTGATGACATCATCAGCATCCAGAAAGCCAACCAATGCTGTGTGCTTATCTACACATCTGGAACCACTGGCATGCCGAAAGGAGTTATGCTCCGCCATGACCATGTATGTGTATCAAGGGCTTAGGGATGTTTCACTATGGAAACAAATCATAAGGGAGGATTACTATTACACAGACTTAAGGGTTCCTTTTAAATATATATTTTTTAAATTCTGCTTTTCTACTCCTAGTTTTGGATGGTTCATGAGCCTTTTGAAGAGGACCTGAGGTGATTATTTGGGATTATTTCATCTAGTATAATAATTTAGCATGCAAGAGTATTGCAGTCACTTCCTAATAGTAGGGATTATTATAAGAATAACAGCCTTTTTAGTTTTAAAGCAGTAACCTGTAACCTGGTAATAAATTTGTTTGCATGTTTAAATATAAATATGAATTGATTTTTGTGTGATTAGCTGAATTTTGTACACAGATCCTCTGAAAACCGATTTTCCACATGGATTTTGTATGTGCATGGCGACTTTATTACATACACACCTGTTTGTGATATGCTGCTGTGAAGTGTTAAGCTACAGACATCAAGGATAGCCAAAGAACATTGTTTAATTAGTGATACCCCTCAGATGTTGAACGGTTTTAGTGAAAGGTTTAGGATATAAACCTGGATGTATTGCATGACATTTTATTTGAATTATATTTTTAATCTTTATATCTATATATCATAATATTATATATGTATTTATTCATTTACATGCACTTACTCCAGTTCAAATTAAACTCTTTGTGGGGCCTGTCATCTTAGTTAAAACCCATCAAATTAGTCAAATACAACACAAAAAAACGTTCTTCTCTACTGATATAGACAAATTACACAGGCCATGTTAAGTCTGGCATAAGGGTAACAGGAAGTAGAAAAAATGTATGTTCAGTAATACCATAAACCCCAATGGATTCAAGTATCACTTCACACTGAATTCTGTTTTTATGCACCACACATGTACTGAATACATTGTCATGTTACATTGCTTAGCATGACATTTTCTATTCACTAAGCTTGAGCGCTGTCACCAAAGATGTGAACAGCAGTCAGCTACAGACTGTATAACTGACAGGATACTGACACTTCAAATGGGGGAATCTTTTGAAATCTTTCTAAAATGTGTAGGCTTTCATAATTTTGTGCTCTTTTTTCTGTGCTTTTTGTAATTTTTTTGTTTTTGTCCTCTTAAAAAATGAGGCACCATAAGAGTTCCTTGTGTGATGCCATAGAAAAACCTTTCAATGGATAGTTTTTTGGAGAACTGTTTTTGCAAATGGTTCAAAATATAAAAGGTTCTAAGAAAATCTTTTAAACTGGATCTTTTAAACTGTTATTACATGATTTTACATGGTTTTCTTACATGGTCTAGTTCAAATGATCCTTTGTAGTACCTTTTTAAAGAGTGTACCTCTTGAACCCTTTCCTGAAAGGACTTTGCTCCTTAACTTCCAACTTAATTCATCCATACACCCGCCAATCAGCAACAGAGCAGACCTTTCGAATATATCTGGCCAATCAACAGTCAAGGTAACAGAGAATCTAATGTATCTCTAGCTTGTTTGTAGTCTACAAAAGTGGGACAAAGGTCATTGACATGTGCAAAATGACCTCAGTCTGACAGAGGTCATATTGAATGATACAATAACACAACCAATTGAATGTTGCTGATAAATTGAATTTTGCTGAAAAGGTAGCTCCTAATTCCTCAAACACGGTGCATTTGATTGTCTGGATACTGGAGTGAAGGGGCATCCTGAGGCCTTTCACTTACTGGGCACTGGTGAATTGTGACTCTGTTCACTGGAGCCTCATGCTCCCCTCGGGAAAGGAGGGGGGGGGGGGGGTCCTCTATTTATTGTGCCATGAACTAAAAGGCGTCTCAGTAGCACCTACCAGCACAGCAGTCAGCATGAGCAGCAATGGAACATCCCAACCAATGGCCTGCAACAAAAGTAATGAAGAAAGAGTTCAACGCAGGTATGTAGATTTTATGTATATGAAATGTAGTGTCATACTTCAAAATTCTTTCACTGTAGTGTCACTGTAATAATTTAAATACTGTCTGCTGAAACATGAGGCAACACTGAAAATTATATGATAAATGTATATGATAAATGTAATAATGTATTGTTTTTTTTAACAATTTGTTTCAGTGAAAAAGTACCAGAGATTAATTGACTTTTTTCCCTCTTAATTTCTCTTAAATTGAACTGTGGAGAAAAACATAGCAGTTACTTGTGTAAATCACTTGATTTAACATACCCAAGGGCCATTGCTTCTTGTTCGAAGAGAGCCTGGCAGTGGTATTCAGCCTGAAAGAGCTGGAACTTTCAGCACGCATTTGTGCCATCTATGAAACACACTTTGAATCAAAATGAGAAGCGGAAACCATAATCAGAGCAGGTTTTGTCGTACTGCCTGTAAAAAGAAAGTAGGATGTTAAACATTCAGACAACATTTAAGGGAGGAGACCAAGGCAGTCTGGTGTGCTTTTTATCTGAATGTGTGTTTTAATAGTGAATATAGGAATAAAGGAGCTAATGGCAACGAATGGTTCTCATGCATACTGTGAACTCTTTATTCTAACAAAGCCGCAGGGGCTTTGGCACTTGATAGCTAAAGCCAGACATTGTGCGAGCTTACAATGCTTTACTGGAGCCATGTGATTCGCTGGTACAGCACCAGTTCTGGAGCTGGAGCTCCCTGCTCTTACAGACTGTGTCCCCTCTCACTCAGGTTGGAGCACTCCTCTCCTGGGCTCATGACAGACTTTGCAAAAACGTGGGGAAAAGAGCCAGTTAATGACAATGGGGCAAGTGAGTAATCCTTTTTGAGGTTGTGGACTGTTGCAGCCCTTACTGTCTATGTTTTGCAGCTCTCTCTGTGATTGTAATTAAATAGCGTGGACTCAAATGATGGAATGTTGTTTCATAAAGCTTTTGATTTCTTATGGGTTCTTTTTTTCAAATGAATGATGCATTTGCAGCTGATAGTCAGTGTGTTGTCCTCCTCACAGCTGAGAAAAAGTGTGTTGAAGAGGTTCTGGCCGGTGCGGCTCTGGCCCCGGCTCAGTCCCACTGGACCACAGAGGCAAGCGGATCAGTGCAACTCAGAATGGATGAGCACTGTTCACAGGAACCCATCACAGTGCATCAGATGTTCTTGAACTCAGTTCAGAAATATGGGAATTTGCCTGCTTTAGCAAGCAAGAGAAAAAAACAGTGGGAAAAGATCACATTCTCTGAATACTACCGTCGCTGTCGAATGGCCGCCAAGAGCTTCCTGAAGGTGACCTAGATGCTAAAAGATATCTGCTTTTTGTTGATGTTATTAACTGTAATGTCAAAACTTTATCCCTGATTCAATGTAGCTCACTGAAAAAGCACTATATAAATTGTCTTTTATAGTCTCGAGAATCTGAATGTTTCATGGTATTTGTTTCGTGGTGTCTTTAGTTGGGCCTAGAACGTTTCCATAGTGTGGCCATTTTAGGATTCAATTCAGCAGAGTGGTTCATTTCTGCTGTAGGAGCTGTCTTTGCAGGGTGAGACACTCATATTATTCTAAATTGTAGAAGGGGCTTAAGCTGCATATTTACATCCATATTTTATGTTTTGTTTTAATTCTAACAGGGGTTTAGCAACTGGAATTTATACCACAAATTCACCAGAAGCCTGTCTTTATGTCGCTCATGACTCAAGAGCAAATATCATTGTCGTGGAAAACCAAAAGCAGTTGGATAAAATTTTACAGGTAATAAGGTAATGTCTCCTTCTCTTTCTGAGCATGTCTAGATCTCTTCTAACATTGCATCAGTTTGTTCACAGATTAAAGATCGTCTGCCACATTTGAAGGCCATCGTTCAGTATTCTGGATCCTTACAGAAGAAACTACCCAATCTGTATTCAGTGAGTGAAACAATTCAGCCCGAACATACATATGAATGACTGGCATGTGTGGCTGCAAGTAACCATGACTGTGTTTTTGGGCAGTGGGAGGAGTTTATGGGTCTTGGCCAGGAGATTGCTGACAAAACACTTGATGACCTCATCAGCATCCAAAAAGCCAACCAATGCTGTGTACTTATCTACACATCTGGAACCACTGGCATGCCGAAAGGAGTTATGCTGAGCCATGACAATGTATGTGTATCAAGGGCTTAGGGTGCTTCACTATGGAATCCAACCAGAAAGGAGTATTAGAATGCTGTGTTTTTTCTCTACATTTGATCATTACTCCTGAACATGTGCTGAAGCGTAGGTACACTTCGTAAAATTGGTTACAAAATCAAATGTTTCCAGGAATCTATACTTAATCTGTCTGGAAACACTTCACATTCACTCAAACTAATATGGATATAGATATTCTATATTCAAGGATGTTATCTCACTTGTGAATTCTTGTAGATCAGCAACACTTCTGTATTTTGCACTTTGGTAGATCACATGGACAGCACATCATGCAAGCCGGGCTGGAGACATGCAGCCTGCTGAAATACACCAGGAAACCATAGTGAGCTACCTACCACTCAGCCATATTGCTGCTCAAATATATGATCTATGGACAGGAATCCAATGGGGGGAGCTGGTCTACTTTGCCCAGCCGGATGCCTTGAAGGTACAGAGGAGTGGTTTTTTTTTTTTTTTTTTAGCAGCTGACTACAAAAAAAACAGTTAATTTTTGTTTGGTGTTCAATTCTAGGGGAGCTTGGTACATACTCTTAGAGAGGCTGCCCCTACATCCCACATGGGAGTTCCGCGTGTTTGGGAAAAGATTATGGAGAAAATAAAGTATGAAATCTCATGCTGTTCATACTTGAAAAGGAAACTGGTGACCTGGGCCCTGTCTGTCGGTTTGGAAGCTAATCAAAAGTACACAAACTCAGATCATTACTCAAACTAGTTACGTACTCAATTAGTTATCAGGTACTGTTGAGCCATTTGGTTTATGTCTCTGTGTTTCTTGAACAGGGATGAGGAGAAGTCATTTCTCTTTAATGTAGCAAATTCCCTGGTCCTAGAGAAACTTCGTGCCCAGCTGGGCTTTTCTTGCTGCCAGAAGTTCTTCTCTGGGGCAGCTCCTATCGGAAGCGACACTGTCCAGTTCTTCCTTAGTCTCAACATTCCTTTATACGAGGCCTATGGGATGAGTGAGAGCAGTGGGCCTCACTTTATGTCTAGTCCAAAAACCTACAAATTATCAAGGTAAATAATTACAAGGTAAATATCAAGTGCGAAAAGACTAAATTTAAAGAAGAGCTTACTAATGTCATTTACTATGACATTTAACTTCTAGTTGTGGCAAAGTGGTTCCTGGCTGTAAGTGTAAAATAACCAACATCGATGGCGAAGGCACTGGAGAGGTGTGCCTCTGGGGCCGTGATATCTTCATGGGGTATCTCAACATGGAGGATAAGACATTGGAAGCCTTTGATGAGGATGGCTGGCTACGGTCAGGAGACTTGGGCAAAACAGATGAGGAAGGTTTCCTTTACATCACTGGAAGGATAAAAGGTAAAATAAGATCATTATTAAATAACCATTATTCTATAAATTCATTTTTATTTCTCCAGTTTTGAATATTATCCAGCTATTTCTTTCCCTGTGTATTCTTAATGTGAAGCAAATCAACTTACATCTATCTCCAAATTTAGAGTTAATAATTACAGCTGGGGGAGAGAATATACCACCACTTCTGATAGAGGATGCTGTGAAAAAGGAGCTTCCCATTATCAGTAATGCCATACTGATAGGGGACAAGAAGAAGTTTCTGTCCATGCTGCTCACGTTAAAGGTAATCTTGTTCGAACAGTCACATTACATCTCAGACAAAACTGAAAATAAGCTTTAGATTAATTATGTTTTTGTCCTCTCTTGATCAGTGTGTCACCAATCCTGAAACCATGGAGCCCACTGATGATCTTACATCAGAGGCTGTGGAATACTGTCAACAGCTTGGTAGCCAGGCAACAAAAGTTTCAGACATAACTGGAGGAAAAGACAAGGCGGTGAACCAGGCCATTAAGGAAGGCATCGCTCGGGTAAACGCTAAGGCCACCTCCAATGCCCAGTGCATTCAGAAATGGACCGTCTTAGGGAAGGATTTCTCAGTACCTGGAGGAGAACTGGGTGAGTATCGTTTTGTTTTTTTTAATCAGGTAGTTTGATATGATTGGCCTGATGCAATATTTTGTCACTTTTTAGGTCCAACAATGAAACTGAGACGACAAGTTGTCCTCAAGATGTACAACAATGAAATAGAAAATTTCTACAGGGACTGAAAAAAAGAATCCCTCCTTACTCCAGTGAAAGAGCATGTGCTGGTTCTAACAGACCCAAGAGAACTTTTTCTAGATGGCAATGCCATGGACTTCATCAGGAGAGGAATGTGTTTTTCAATATACTGTGTAGAATATTCCTGTTGTATGTCACCAAGTCTAACTATTACCTGTCTACACCTGAACAAATGCTCAAGTAAGTCCTTTATGTTAAGTTGTTGGTATGTGTAGAAACTGTAGTCTTGTTTGATACAAGTGCATTATCTAGCAGTATGCTTCAAAATGCATATTCCACAACACAGGAACATACACTCACCTAAAGGATTATTAGGAACACCTGTTCAATTTCTCATTAATGCAATTATCTAATCAATCAATCAC
>JBBPDC010000129.1:8657884-8701601 GCA_037974485.1 Hemigrammopetersius urotaenia | reverse complement strand
CCTTGTTGAATCAATGCCACATAGAATTAAGGCAGTTCTGAAGGCGAAAGGGGGTCAAACACCGTATTAGTATGGTGCTCCTAATAATCCTTTAGGTGAGCGTATAAGGCAGGGTTGTCAAACTCCGGTCCTGGAGGGCTGGTGTCCAGCACAGTTTGATGGTTCCCTCCTCAAACACATTCACTAAATCTAACAATTAACCAAGAGTTTCTGAGCAGGGAAATCACCAAAATGTGCTGGACCACAACCCTCCAGGACTGGAGTCTGACATCCTTGATATAAGGAAACAAATCATTCTGAACTATTCTTTTTAAACAGCCATACCTCCAACTAAAGCAGTCAGTCATGCTAATGTTAGCAACAATGAGAAAAAGCCAGTTGTTACCAGTTAGCCTCATTTAAATGATATCATGCTAACTCCTGGTGAGCTTGTTGACTCATTCACAAACCTTTCCATTCACTGAAAACCTTCGCTTAGGAGCATTAATACTGTCTAAAGTATTAAACACAATGTTTACACCTAGAAAATAAACTCTTTATACCTAGAAAAGAAAGGCCAACAAGTACTTATTTTCAAAATATCAGTAACTTTAATGTATTCATCTTTTACACTGAACAAGATTTGTACAATGATTTGACAAATTTGTAAAGTTATATGTTGAAATATGTCAGACCAGAGAATATTTCCAGCCAATAAATAAGGAATATCTTAGGTTACGTAATTATCTTTCAACGGAAAAAAAAACCAAACCCTCACATATACCATAGGACAAGATGTATTTTGGAGTAGGAGTAAGAATAAACATTTAAGAAGTCGTCAAACCCTTTGAGTCATTTTGTTTTTAAAGACACTTAACATGTATAGTATAATTGTGCGCTGATATCAGAATGATGAGAAGTTGAATTCAACTTTGTTGTCATGTCCTTTGGGAAGTAACCCAAACACACACACATGCTGACAGGGCTCACTCCAAGTCCTGAACTCTTCGGCAGATCTCCGCTGTGAACTCAGAGCACTTTGAATTTCCTCCAAGGTCTTTTGTCAAAACCTAAAATAAGGAAGCATATGACATTGAAATACAATTTCATACAATAAAGCGGACAATGGAATAACTTCAAAACTTAGAAAATCCTGATTAGATATTTTGGTATTATAACTCGAGAAGCCATTTTCTATTCAGGAATCGCACTGATGCCCATCTTCTAATCACAATCTCTGTCAGAAGATTACACATCATACCTTCTTGTCTCTAATGGTGTCGAAGCAAGCAGTCTCAATCTTTTTAGCATGTCCATGCAGTCCCATATGCCTCAGCATCATAACAGCACTCAGCAGCAGGGCGGTCGGGTTGGCTAGATCCTTGCCAGCAATGTCAGGTGCAGTTCCATGAACCTGTTCAAAAGATTCATATTAGTTTACTACCAACACTGTAGGACAATGTAACATTTCTTCACTGAGACGTGATTAGTTTCTATTCAGAAAAACCAAATACCGATTCAAATATGGCAACACCGTTGGCTCCAATGTTCCCACTAGGAGTCACTCCAAGCCCACCAATTAGCCCAGCACAAAGATCGCTGAAATAAAAGCACCTGGCATCAGAATAACACTAGACAGGCCAGGAATTCTCTACAGTAACCAGAAGATCGCTTATTTTGTCCTGATGCAAATAGTGACGGACCAAAGAGTTTCAAATGATAGACAGATAGCAATTCTCGAGGTTACCTCAAGATGTCACCATAAAGGTTTGGCATGACAAGCACATCAAAATTGGCGGGATCCTGCACCATCTGAGAAAGAAGCAGGACACAATTAGACACAATTTAAAGTAAGGCTGACACCACACAAAGCAAATTCCTGTTAAAGCAAGTCATCAAAAGTGGCCTCCACAAGACTAGCTTTCAAAGTGCACCACAGAAGAAATGAAAAACTATGAATCAGGAAGATTTTATTTTGCCTGATGTGAAACCCAGAAAGTGCATGCTAAAAATCTCATATTTAAAAAGTAATACCTACATTCAGACACACTGTGTCCAGATACATCTCAGTGAATTTCACATCCTTGTAATTCTCAGCAACCTCCCTGCACTTCCTTAGGAACAGGCCATCTGACATCCGCCTGCGGCAGACAAGTGAGCAAGCAACAACAGATATGAGATATTTCACTAGGTTAGTTCTGCAATATGGGGCGAAAGGCTTAAATGAAATGAACAAGGTGTTCATTAGTTCACCAAGTAAATGTAAAGAAAATGTGCATTTATGAACTAGGCTAGTTGATAGTAGTTCCTTCTGCCAGAAAAAGAGAATTTTGAAGAATCCTCTGTCCCAGGATCAGCTCACAGTCAATTAACATCTATAAAAAGCGGCTGTTTTTACAACAATAACCAACAATTTAAGATCTTCCTAAAGACATTTGAAGTAGGGACTTTTTTGTTAGTCTCCCGCATGGCTGAAAGACTTTATTCTTGTTTATAGCTACGGGACATGAAGGTTAAAGCAAAATGTATTGGTTTAAAGCAAATAAGATAATAATCAGTTAAAGTTCCTAGAACGGTCTACAGTTATTTATAATAATGGGATAATTACTAATAACTTCATGTAAAATGCCTGCCAAACTCAACTTTTGACCTTGGCATTTTTACAAATAACTGTAATGAAGTCGAATTTGACCTGACATTTACACCTGTATCCAGGACAGCACTCAATTAACTTAATCATCCTACATTTACTACTTACTCTAGACTTCCTTTTTTGAACTTTTTGATTGCTTTAAAGTTTGCATGACTGTACTGTATTGAGTTCTCAAAATGGTAAGTTAGATTTTATATAACATATATGTACTAATTTCCAAGGAGAATTTGTTGTACAAATTATTCTGTTAGAGGGGTTAGAAGGATTATGTGATCTGCATATCATTTGTTTATATCACAGTTAACTTTAGCTAAGCTAGCTTCATTGCAAAACTTACGTTTCTAAACTTTAGTCTAAAAAAATCTTGACCTAACTGTCTCCATTTAATGTGAACATTTTTCTAAAAAAAACCTCATTTTTAAAAAGTTCAAATGTGACTCACATGATGTTGGCTTTGTGAACAGCTGTTACACTGTTTCTTTGGTTATTTCGGGCATATTCAAAGGCATATTCAGCGATACGCCGGCTGGCCTCTTCTGTGATCAGCTTTATACTCTGCACGACCCCATCAACAATCTGAAACAGCCGAGGTGGAGAACAAAACACAGAGATACTGAGATTGAAAGTCATATAATTTAGAAAATAAAAACATTTCCATATTAAAATGTATTGTATTTTGCATTCTGTAGGACAGATACTTGGATGGGAGAAATGAGAGCCCCTAAAAGGGAATGACAATTACAGATAAGTACAACTAGGCTACTAAATATGAACAAACAAATGTAATGGAGGATAGATGTAAGGTGATTAGACGAACTTGATCAACCACTTGCTTGACATACAATGGACAGGGAGTAGAATATATCGGAATACTTCTAATTGAAAACCAGTGTTCTGAACCTACCTACAGAAAAACTGCATTGAAAAACAAGTTGCGAGTGCCCACTGAACTCCTGCTAGCACTCTGTGGAAAATCGTTCAAGGGAACATTAGATTGAGAAAACAAGTGAAGGGGGGTGATGGGACAAGACTTAATCTATGTGCACCAAAGTGAAAAGGTTACTATACAAAGGGCCCACTGAAACACACAAAAGCATTGTGCTGTGCTATTGTGATGTAGAGGAGCTACAATATTTGAAAGATAGATGTTATGTGTAAAACATTACACACATAGGCACAAATCCTACCCTACATATCCTGCCATGCTCTGCAACATATAAAAAATGTCGTCAAGTGGAAACAATCCAAGTGACTAACTGACTAGTGTTTTAAGAAGAACAGTGACATCTACATGTAGATTTATGGGCCAAAAACACACACATTAGTGTGCTATATTAAGAAAAACAGAACCGCCTCTGTTCTTCAGGTGACTGAGACTGTCAATGAAGGATGTGTCAGAAAGAACAGTCCATTCACAACCACAGTGAGGGTATTATAATAGGGTGCATATTATAATAGGGTGCATAACACAGTTAGGTGATATAAAATCAACACCAACACTGATGTACAGAGATGTGGAACAAAGTGATATGGTCAGATGTATCCTCCTTCACCATGTTCTCCACATGTACATGTGTAGCATACACTAGGAGAAGAGTACAGGTCTGAATACTTGACCCTTACAGTGAAAGGTCAGGTGGGAGCCTATCCTGTGGGGGGCACTTTTCAGGCATGCTTTAAATCTTATGCCAGACTTTCCTAGTCAATATATCTGAGAACTAAACACCTATAGGAAATCTTGGACTGATGTGTTGCCTTTTAAAATCTAACTCAAGTCGCAATTAAACTTTTATAGCGGTTTGTGCTGGCCCAACATCTTAATAAAACACTTTCTAACATGTATTTATCTTAGCAGCAAGTTTTTTTTTCTTGCCTTGAGTAAATACAAATATACCAATATAGCAAAAACGAACTTTCTTTCCACTGGAATGGCACCACAGCATACTTGTCAAATTCTACCACCAGCACCCCCGATTTAAGCAGGTATTGGATGAAAACTGCATCTACTAAGCATTAACTTACATTAAATCACAATGTGCTGTTTTCTGCATTTATTGTAATGTTTTGGATGGATCTGATACAAAATTAAAATCTGTGAGGTTAATCTTTGAGGTTAATAGTTGCATACCACATGTTCAATTCCACTGTACTCTCCCTCAGTGTTTTCTCGGATGGTGACAAGGTCCACATCTGTGTAAGGGGTCTTATAGCCCTCAATGGACACACATGGACGCACATTGGCATACAGGTCAAAGGTCTTCCTAAGCAGCAGGTTCATGGAGGGATGGCCAGCAGCAATTGGGGTCTTCAGAGGTCCTAAGCATTAGTAATCAAGTTACGAACAACAATGCAAAATACATTGTGGAAACAACATAATGTACAAGAAGGTGAGTGCATGTACCCTTCAATCCTATTTTGCTTTTGTCCATTGATTCTTTGGCCTCTGGTGGGATCATCCATTTGCCTCCGGGTCCTTTGATGGCTGTGACGTTTCTCTCCTCCCACTGAATGGGAACCTGCAGATGAAAATTTTTAGATTTTTCTCCAATTGTCTTCACAGTTCAGCTTTACCCAGTTTTACCCACTAGCTAGGACCCCCCCAAACACTCATATCACCAGCACATGGAGGGTGAAGGGAAGCATGTGCTTCCTCCAAGTCACGTTAAGATTACATCATCGAATATCTCAACATGCTTGGAGGAGATAGTCAACTACTAGTTCAGCCATGTCTGCTAACAGACACCTGCAATAATTAGCATATTGCTGAGTTATGGGGAGTTTTGTACTGTTGAAAAATTAGGACGTTTTTAATACAGCAATGTCTCAATTAATACATGTAATCATGTGACAGGCAAACATTCCAAACAAAGACACTGTCTGTCTTCCAAACTACAGCACAGACACATGTCCTCCCCAAAAAGCAGATTAGGAAATAGGGATTCCTTCCAACTCTTACTTTTGCCGCCTCAAATATCTTTATAACAGCAGTGGAGATCTCCGGACCAATTCCGTCCCCTGGAATTATTGTCACAGTTTGCATCTGGAAAGCAAAAACACACAAGGCATTGCTACAGCTTATCAGTATTTAACAAAGATCAGTTACCCATTTCAATCGCAAACTTTTCTCACACAGAAATATTATCAAATGATTATTGGTCACATTATCAAGTCCAACCATAAACTGTTAGTTAGCTTCACTTGGTCTTTCTGATTTAAAATTGTATTGAATAGCATTTTTATTTGTCTCTGGTACACAGAAGACCGCAACTGTGAGGAAGCAGACTACTCTCATGACAGGAACTACTAAGAGTTGTATCCATGACAACACTGTAGACTACTCAAACCTTCCTTCAGATGCAGTGTGAAATGTTTATTAATAATTACTGTGATAAATGGTTTAAAATGAAACATGGATGATCTGGGGCAATCTGCATCTACTAACTTCTCTTTAAAATTCCAATATAATCATGAACCAATTCTGGAAAATATGAGCTCTTATGAATGAGCATTTTGCATTTAAGTGGAAATATAGACCTCTAATTATGGTGGGGTTTTTTTTGGTTTTTTTTACTTACTCCTCTGGAAAATGTTCTAGGCTGTGTTTGGCTTTTTACAGCACCCATAACACGGGAAACCTGAAGAAAAGAACAGAACAAAAGAAAAAATGTGACATTTTCACAGGAACCAGTCTGTGTACACAAATGGGTCCTGACAATATCACCTTTCAGCTTATAATACTGTGATTAATGTGCCGTGGTGATTACAAATGTATTATATAGGATTCAGTATCAGGGCAAGACCGGTGCATGACTAGACAAGCCAGTGATTACTTCCTAAACTGTGTGAGCACACTCTGCAGTACGCCTGCATACTTTTTCAAGGAGAGCAACACCCTGTCAACGCTCTGGACCCACCCAAAGAAATGCAGAAGATTCCTAACTCCACCAATAAACACACTACAGGGCAGTATTAACCTTTATCTGTTGCTGCATTTAGATTGCATTACGTTTCTTGCTGTGACTAATGAGAAGAAAATAGTCACAAAATAGATGGGAGTATTCTGTTTAAGGCTTTTAGAGAAACAAGTATTATCATTTCAGCAATACAACCAATTATCAACAAAGGCTTGGACTGCAACCCTCTTATCACAATCACTCTCTTGCTGGCTTGTGGGAACATTATGGCTGTAAAGAGTGCATAATCCTGATGTTTTAAACAGTGATAAAGCCCAACATGAGCCTCCTAAAAGTAACTAGGGGACATAGATAAGCACTGACACACCCTGGTGTGCATGGCTGATGACCAACTGTGGAAAGGGGGTACTGTAAGACCCCAGCTAATAGCAAAGCTTCTCAATAGCAAACATGAACTGGACTGAGGTGATTAACTATTTTTTTTCATCCAAGTCCAAGTATGAAAGCATGACCCATGCAGGAGTAAAATGGAAAAAACCCAAAGATTAATCCTACAGAACAGGTCTACTTATGACCCATACAGTCCATGTATCATAATTTAAATGTTCTGTTAACCACCAAAAAACATTTATTAGAAGTAGGATTAATTCCTGGTGTAAAGGTATGGGGAGAGTGGCTTCAAAGATCCTGGGCACAGGGGCCAGTTGGCTGAATATTGCTGTGTACAGACATCAGTCCATATTATTATAGCTTAATGATAAACTCTGGTAGATCACTGGTAAGCACCAAGATCTCAGAGCCAAACCCTCAAAGTAATGGGGGACATCTGTGAGGGACATTTGCTAGTTTAGAGAACAATCACCAACATGCATTAACAATGAAGAGGGGTGCTTTAGGACTGTGAAGGCAAAGGTTTTAGACAGAAAAATTAAAGCAAATGCTTTGACAGGTCACGTCAGTTTAGGTCTTTGATGTTCAGCCGCCTTAATAGGCCATCAGTCCAAAAAAAATGTTTTAGTAGCATGCAGTTCCACAAGAGTTGCTTGCTTGTCTTTACTGATTTTAAGAACAAGCCTTAATAAAATTCCAGTCAAATGAATGTACTAACTATAGCCTACCTGAATTACTGGTCTTTCATTATCAGCAATAAACTTTGCCTCACTTTATGTGTGGGTGCAGATAAGTCTGGGTCCAGATTTGATCTTATCTAATGTTCCTGAACATTTTTATATAACCGGTAAGACACTATTTTGGCAAATGAAGCTGTAACCTGACCATCTAATGCCCACTTTCAGATTTTCACAATATATATACTGTATGGACAAAAGTATTGGGACCCTGTTTTTGAAGGTTTGAGCTAGGCCCCTTACTTTCAGTGAAGGGCAATCATACTGCTTCAGCATACCAAGATATTTTGGGCAACGCCATGCTTCCAACTTTGGTGACACAGTTTGAGGAAGAACCATTCCAGCATGACTGTGCCCCAGAGTACATAGCAAGCTCCATAAAGACATGATTGGATGAGTTTGGTGTGGGAGAACTTGACTGGGCCTCACAGACCCTAACCTCAACCACATTCAACACTTTGGAATGAACTGGAACAGAGTTTGCAAGCAGTGGCTGGTCTCATACATGCTCTACAGAATGAATGGGCATAAACTCCAATAGAAACACTGCAAAAATCTTGTGGAAGAAGAGTGCAAGCAGTTATAGCTGCAAAAAAAAAAAAAAAGGGGGGGGGGGGGGTCCAACTCCATATTGAAGTCTATGTATCTGAATGCAATGTCCCAATACTTTTGTCCACATTGTGTACATACAATTATGGGGTGACTTGCTCACTACATAATGACTAGGCAAAGCAGCTTCAAGTCCTTTTCTCTAGCTAGCAGACTAATTAAAGATCTTACTTCTTTGGGCTCTCTCTTTCCTTTTGTCCACATGCCATATCTCTCGAGTAGTTTACAAATCTGTAAAAGGCATGTAGGAGTGGGCAATATGACATGTTTTCTCAGTAAAGATTGACAGATGTAGACCAATCACAGAAAATGAATGTAAACAAGAAATATCAGTGTAGAGTACACCTAAATATGAACTGGGTAGCAATAATTACCATTATTTAGATATTTATTTAATGACCATTTGTCATATGTTAACATGCCACAGGACAGATTCTTTCTCTGCATTTAACCCATTCACCAAAGGAAGCAGTGGACAGCCAGGAACACAGCACCCTGGAGGCAGTGTGTGGGGATGCTACCTTGATCAAGGGTACCTCAGTGGTGTCATTGGCCGTCCTGGGATTTGAATCCATTACCTTCTGATGACAGGGTAAACTCCCTAACCACTAGGGCACCAACTGCCCCAATATTTGACCTTAATTTGACCCAAACCCAATTTTGTGATATGTGATGCAGAACTCGTGATGTGAAAATATTACGTTGTTGAAATCTCACCAACGTTACAAGCATGTGTTACTCCCATGGACGATGCATTATCCCAAAGCTACAGGTGAACTAAAGGGCTGTTCTTCGTGTTACTTCATGCAGTTTCTGACTTAGAGGTGAAATATGTAAGTTTTTTTTTCTGTTAGCATATTTGCTAATCCAGACAGAATGAGCAGGCATGACTTTCAGCTAGCTATGAATCTAGGCAGCTAGAAAACACAACAGCATATTAGACACTTGGTTTTTGTGTTTTTATCATATGTTAAATGTAACTGAGCTGAACAGATTCAGCAGTTCTGGTTCAGGACGCTGTAATCAGAACATGAAGGACACATACCAGATAGAGGCCTCAAACCACAGCCTCCATCTCATCCTAAAATTCTGAAACCATGCCAGCTCTCACACCCTTCTCCGAGTCTCTGATTTAAGCAGGGAAGAAGGCTTGTGATCCACCCTAATTTAAGTCTGTAACCGTTTCTGAAGTCACTACTTACCGTTGACCTCCACACGTTTCCAGCCATCCTCTCTGCTCGTCCGGCTTCAGGCGTCTCAGCTCAACACTTCAACCTTCCCTGCGTTAGTGCAGGCTCTCAGGGTTGCCATATCATGCAATAATACACCTTCAAGTGTATTGGGATGACTTTGGGGTTTAGGGGTCATTGTCTTCCCCTGTAAGAGCTGTAAATTGTAAATCTTGCTTACTTGCTTTCTTTCTTTATTATTTTTAACAATCTGACAAATAGTATATTGATTTTTGAAACACAATGTTGAACAGGATTTAACATTGTGTTCCATTGTATAACCTTATCCAACTAATTCTCAAAATAACAATTCTCCATTAGGGCCCCTCAAGAAGAACTGTTCCAAACTGTTTTAAAACTCCGATTCACAGTTGTTGGAGAGCTATTTGAGATAGAGAAAATGCTAATTAAAATGTATAAATGTTTGTTAAATGGTTAACATTTCATAGGTTGTATATTTGTATGAAGCTATAACTCATAGACACACATTAATACACCATCCAGTGTCTTGACTTTGGGGTTTGTGGGTCATGTCTTCATCCAAGTGTAGTACAGCTACCTTTCTTTCTTGCTTGGTAGAAATAAACTTACTTCTTACTATTTGTGAATAGCTATTTGTTTCCTAAGATGCAGTAACTCAATAAGCTTAAGTGTGTACTTAAACACAAATGAAATTTAATATATTTTTTCATCTCATCATATATTAAACAGTTTCTGGAATATGCTAAGATTTGCTGACAGATAAACCTGAGCTTGCTGTGATTGAATCCTGAGAGAGGGGTTTTCATCACACTGGCAACCCTATGAACCACCAGCTTTTTAGCACGCAGGGTGGAAGTGGAGTAGAAAGGTGGTTACCACCATCATGTTCTCTAGACTTGCATCCCCTACTGGGCTGGATGTCACAGTGCAATATTGAAACATATGAATTCATTCTACAGCAGTGGTCCCCAACCTTTATTTCGGCTTTTAATATCAGAAACTATTTTCACGGCCCGGCCTTTAAGGAGTGTCAGATAAATATACGTATTTATACAAATAAATGATACGCATAAAAATGGGGATATTTTAAAAATGTAATAATGGGGTATCTTTAAAATATAATAATAAACGTAGATCCAATGTGTACTCGCAGCTTTATTAACAGCATTTTCAGCAAGTTTTTTTTTTTCTGTGCAGCCCGCGGACCGGTATTACATGACCCACGGCCCGGTGGTTGGGGGCCACTGTTCTACAGCACTGTTTACCAGCTTATATTCGCTATATTGAAAGTAAAAACCTCTTGTAAGTCATACAATGACCAAGAAAGTGGCCCTTATGCAAAATATAGGTCTACTCTAACTGCTGAAGAAAGTGTCCTAGCTTCTTTTTGAACAGATGTAATACCAAACAGTGCCAGAAGATGGACACACAACATCAAAAACAAACCTAACTAATCAGCCAACAGTTTACTCCGGCTACAGCAGAGCAGACATCTCTGGAACAGAGAGAAACTCCAATCCCTTCTTACTTACTACATGGAAGGCAGATTAAACACAGGACAAAGAGACACTGTACTAGCAAGAGTAATTTATCCATTAAATGCAAGTCTACAAAGCATGGAGCAATTTGAGCATCAGGAGCAATAAAAATCTAGAAATACAGTTGAAGCAAAAAGTAAAAAAGCAAACACAATGCAAAAATAGACCAAGGTTACAAAAGCATACAATAAAAAGTCCAAAACATCCCCCAAAACACTGCAATCAACAAGTGCAACATGGGAAAGCTTCAACAATGGTCAATAACCAAAAACCAGTAGAAGTACTTCACAAACACATGGTTTGACCAAATAGCAGCATTGTTTAGAGCAATTACAGCTTGTATAGTTTAGTGTCACCTGTCCTTCCGAGGTTGGAGAATCAGAAAGGACAGAATTGTAGTTACAGTAGCTAAACCCTCAAACTACAGGCAACATTGAATATTCGGGAGTTCTGGCACTGGTGATGTCAAGCATGTGGATCTTAAAAAAAACACACAGAATAAGCTGTGTTTCAGCAAATATGGGATTTTAGAAAATGATGTTCATTGTAGCTGAGTAGCAGATTTCAGACAGCGTACTGCTTTGGTAGATTCTTGAGGGCAACAGTCCTCTCAGTTTGTGAGATTGCATGAGCTGCTCTGCTGTTCAGCAGCCTGCATTCATGAAGAACATCTGTCACAGAATAAAGATGTGATATTACATAGTGAAGTGAAGCAGTAAACGTTGATCAAGCATTTCATCTTCTACCTTGCATAAATACAAAAATAACAGAAAAGCAGAAAAAAGAAGCAGATTTGAAGATAATTACCATTAAATTGCTTGTAGGCTTCGTCAACAATGGCATTGGTTGATCTTTTTATCTCCCAAAAACCATCTTCTACCCATGGTTTACAGTCTGGCACTTCTGGGAGCTGACCGTTTTTATACATGCCTGCTGGGAAAAATGAAGATGTAAATATTCATAGAGCGAACCTTCAGGGTCACCTAGGACTTCAGAGAAGGTCTTACAATCTCCGGGAAGGTTTCTTTATTCAGGAGAATCATCTTTGTATTCAAACCACAGCAGTAGTGTTCTTATTTTACACAGTTAAGTTTTGAATGCTAACGGTAGGGTTAAATTCTTTAAAGGCCTAATAGAAAATTATCCAAGCTGATTATTTGGAAGTGAGCTCTTCTACTGTTTAGCCTTTCACTGTCTTGTCAGATGAACATATTTAGAATGTGGCAGTGGAATAAACCAACAACGTTTTGATTTCCAGTAGGTGGGACCAGTCTATTTCTAGCCAGGCCACTGACCTTTAATATGAGTGGTAACCTAATCAGTGTGTTTCTGATAGCTTGAAAATTAACTTGAAATAAAACATGAATTATCTTAAGTTTAAGAGATGTTATACTACTCCAACCCCATGGGGGCATACTTATAAGGCACATACAAGTGCTCTCAATCCAGAATAGTCAGATTTAACTTGTATTGCTAGGATATTGCTAGCAAGAGATTTAGCTACATATGTTGTAAAAATACCTTTACCAATCATCTAATTTTCAAACATCAATTTACTGAATTAATGACATAAAGAAAGACAGACTAAATTTTACTGATTATCAGAGGTTTATTTATTTTGAAAAAAAAAAAGGCTTGTCTCTGTCACCAGCTCTTAGGAGCGGAATGGTGAGTTGCATTTTTACTCACTTTGGTTTTAGTAGTATTTAAACCGGTCTGTGAAAATATTGTTTTACATGATACTGGTCCATGGTGCAAAAAAGGTTGGGGACTGCTGGTGTACCGAATGCAAAGCACAGCTCTTGCAGAGCAGCAAAAGCTATTTTAACCTGCTAAATGTGAGTAAAAGTTACAACTTAGTTCCTTGAAGTGCTCTCCATCTAAAACAATCATATCACAAAGTTAACCCACAAGTTTAAAATGTAGAATACAAGCCAAGCTGGACAGGTAGAGGTACCTTTTATTGTGTCATCAATATCTTTGCATAGCTGGTATAGATCACTGCCACGTCCGACCACCCTTTCACCTAAAGAAACACATAAAAACTTCATTGGTAGGCCCCTTGCCTATCTGCATACGTTTTTCTCCAGTAGGTACTTGTAGGTGCAAATGTGAAAAAGGCTCTTACCATCTAACACTTTAATGTTTGGAAAGATTTCAAGGATGATGTTCCTGTATGAGGAGTTTTTGCAAACTGAAAGAAATCAGTGAGTAAAGTTTAAAATGTGAGCTAAAGAAAAGAAGGACATTTGTAAATGAAAAGCGTAGCAACGGTGCTGTGGAAAACTAACCTGAATTTGTGTAATTGTATGTGTTGTCCTTCAGTCTAATGCTCTCTAATTTTCTTAAAGATTTCAGATGATGGAGGTTATCAGTGCTGTGGATTTGACAGAGCACAAGAACACATTTATACACAGGGGCAAAGAAATAAATAAGACTTTTTAGTTTGAAGCACAATCATTACCTGGATATAAGGTTGCCAGCCAGATTGAGGCTCTGTAGACTTTCACAGCTGGCAATGGGTTCTAAAAGGATATATTTCACGGTTACAAACATGAGATTTAGTTTGTTTATTTACTGATATTTATTTTTTATAGCCAACTCCAAAATGATTGGCATTCTTTAATTAATGCAAATTTTGTCTAACACAACAAAACCTGACATTTTTATAACTGATTCAGGAACATATGACTGGTCATTCCGTATCATCAGTATGAAATGTAAGACAACACAAAAACCAAATTCCCCCCAAAAGGCCAAATTCATCAGCATGGAGAAAATAGACAAAATAAGACAAAATCATGCTGAGCTCCATGAATCCAGAAATGGCTATAAAAATCAGCTATACATCCAAAAACACCCATATCCACTGAAGAGATTATAATTAATATGTTTAAGACAACATACATATATTTTGCTTTCGTTCACACAATAGGGAATGGTTATAGAGACAAAAATATTTCCAAAGATCATTGTTGGAGATGGAGTTGAGGTCACAAAGTCACCTACTGAGATGTCACCTCCATGCAAACATTATCTGGCATGCAACAAGAAAGCTTTATCCCTTATTCTCATGTGTGAACACACCACAGCACAGCACACAGTGAACGAGGAGCACAGTGTGGTGGAACCTTGCTCAAGGGTAGCTCAGTGGTGACAGCAGTAGACCTGAGATTTGAACCTACAACCTTCTGATTACAGGGGCAACTCCCTAACCACTAGGCCACCAGCCACATCATATTTCAAAATACAATAAAAATATGTTTTTCAATAAAAGTTTCATGGACTAAAAGTACATCAGTTAACAGATATTTTCATTGTGAGATTTTTTTTCTATCCATACTTTTTAAATGTTTCTAATAATTACGGAGGTGACTGCACCGTCACAATGACATGATCTCTCTACCCCAAAAAATATTCTTGCAAGTTAGAAATGACTCTTACCCAAGTTCGAAATCCTGTTAGCAGACAGGTTGAGCACAACAAGAAGTCTAAGTGATGCCAGAGGTGCAATGTTTATGATATTATTCCCAGAGAGGTCCAGTCTCTCCAAGTTTATACATTCTCCAATACATCCAAGATCATAAATTCCTAAAAAAAAAACCCCAGAAAGAATAGATAAGGGATCAGTTCAATTAATTTTTATTATAAACAATGTCACAACGCAGCTTTACAGAATGCAGGTTCCTGCCCCTAGTCACCCAAGTGAAAGATGACAGAGGCAAAGAGAAATTCCCTAAAGGTGGAGGGAGAAGCCTCGAGAGGAACCAAACTTATGCAATTCATTTAGAACTCCTACAACTGAATCATACCTACCTAAGCTTCTCAGTTTGAGAAATAAAATAGACTCCAAATCAAATTCCCCTGTTCGGGACTTCAGAAGCCCAGTGGTTATCTTTGCACACTCAGTTTCTGCAAGACAGAGAAAGAACACATGAGTACATGGTGCTGAAAAATCCTACTTCGTTCACACAACCCTATAACCAGTATTTCGGTGACTCATTGTTGCAGTACAGACTCAGTTCTTCACAATCTATTGTCTGTGCAGTGAAGCCTTGTCATATCTACTGTTACTGGGTCCCTTGACTCTGTATATATTCTCTCTATACAGTTCTGGAGTAGTGCAGATGAAAGCTGTTCTTCTTACATATTTTAAATATTTATTTTCAGAAATGAGGACAGTGCATGGGCCAGGAGTCCTTGTGAGAATAGCCTGATGTTATGTGCACATTTGCATTCATTTACTTTCGCAGTTGTTTGATATTAGAAGTCAGAGTGTGCATCCAACCCAGAACATTTAGAAACCAGCTTTAGAAACCATGTCTGTTTCAGTGAAATTAAAAGTAGATACTACTGTGATCAAGGGAAATAGAACTTGACACCACAGGGGGGAAACGCCAGATGAGAGGAGTGCTGTGCAGCACACGGGCTATTGTGCATGACAGAACGGGAGCACTGCAAAGACGACACATTTTTGGGTAAACAACAGTTGGTAAACAACAGTTGGTTTTGCACCAGAGTCCCCCCGGGACAGGCCATAACAGCCAACCCAAACCGCGGAGAGCAATAACACGACAAGCACAAGCTGTGTTAAATGAAAGGGTTGGAATTAGTAACGCTTATATGCTGCACTCTAGTGTAAAACACTATATTGACAGAACAGCCCACCCAGTTGAGGTGGACATCAGATGGACATACTGCCCTACAAACAAGACTCTGGCTAACAGCTCAGCTAGCGTGTGCAGAACACCCTCACAACACACGATTCTGTCAGACGTACAAACAACTCACCGTGCTCTTTATCCCTCTTAGAGTCCATGTTTGTCCAGATTCACGAAATCATTCGAGGTGCATGAGGCTGCTCCTCTTTGGGGCTAGCTGGAGGCGTTCGTACTGTCATGTGCCAGAGATGCAGAGTCGGTGCAGCAGCAGCAGTGTGTGTGTGTGTGTGTGTGTGTGAGTGTGCGTGTATGTGTGCAGGTGACTGACTTACTGCCTGTAGCTCTGTTCTGCTAGCGGTATCAGCTAACGTAGCTGCCTTGGAGGTTTTTCTTTCGCTTACGTTATTTGTCTAATCCAAAGTTTTACAGATATGTGTAAATTCACTTATTTGCCCAAACTACCTATTTAAACCCTTACTGCTTTAAATTCAGTCCACCCGGAAGCTGCCCTCCTTTCTGTTGCTGCTCTCATTGGTTACAGTGGTGTTGTCATGGATACCCACCCCAGTAAAGTAGAGGCTGAATTGCTCCCCAAACACTTTCTTTTACATGTCTGATGAAAGACTCTCAGTAAAATATACGGTTCTGCAGCTGTATAATACACATACAGGAAAGTATGATAACCAAAACACATCCTAAAAAGTATAATAACCAAAACCCATTCCACACAATTTTTGAATGTTTCTGCCCATTCGTCAGGACTCTGTGAGGGCCAGTCAAGTTCATCCACACCAAACTCATCCAACCATGTCTTTGTGGAGTTTTGCTTTGTGCCCTGGGGTACAGTCATGCTCGAATAGAAAAGGTACTCCCCTAAGTCTACAATATGTATTGATATGCTAAACCATCAAGATTTCCCTTCACTGGAAAACAGGTGTGTCCCAATACTTTTGTTCATACTGTGTGTGTCCCACGCTTCAGTCCTGCGCCCCATAGTGGCGGCACTGTTGAATGTTTTTGTCCTGCAGTTTTTTTTCTGTTACCTCTTCTGGAGCTGGCCGTGCTGGTGGCTGTGAACAGCAGTGGGTGCTGAAACGGGAGGGAGTGAGCTCTGTCCCCGAGGCTCTTGGGCTGTTCCTGACCCGTCTACACTCGAGTAGCTGAGGAACGTCGATCACATTGCACTCAAGTATTTATGGAGAGCTTTATCTGCATTGCAAACATCCATAAGTGAGTCCTCGGTGTGAAATTCTATGCATGGGAACAGTTCTCTCGCCTGGCCACACCGTGTAAATGCCATAAATGCCTAGAAAAGAGAGGAGCCCTCCAACTTCCAATGTGATGCATCTGCACGAGAGGAAAATCACTCGACTAAGATGGGTAATAAGCAAACGATATTTACTGATGAACAGCTAGACGCCTATCAGGTAAGAGACTTTTCTTAATATCTGCTATTGCCTGTAAGCAAGTAAGATCAGTGATACACCTCCGAGAGGAATATAAATTATTGCAAACCAGGGAGAAGCTTTTTATATATCACTAACACCTGAGCCGTTGTGGTAAATAGCAATATGTATTCATTTTTACAATATGTGATCAGTGTAGAGCCAGTTTTTATCTGCTGTACTATCAGAAAGGTTCTGTGACTTGTAACCAGAGCAGAACCCTTTCTGGAGTGATACAGAGCCTTTTGAGATATAAAATAACTACTAAAATGTTCTTTTAATACCATATGCAATACAATCTATTTAACCATACAAAAAGTTATTAAAGCATTCACATAGATCTTTTTGTTATCATTATC
Source organism: Hemigrammopetersius urotaenia (assembly GCA_037974485.1). Classification (NCBI taxonomy): domain Eukaryota; kingdom Metazoa; phylum Chordata; class Actinopteri; order Characiformes; family Alestidae; genus Hemigrammopetersius; species Hemigrammopetersius urotaenia. The sequence continues at coordinate 8,684,105 of JBBPDC010000129.1, read as the reverse complement.
TGTATAAAACCATTGCTTTCACGAAGGAACCCTTGAAGAACCTGTCTTTTAAAGGATGTCCTGGAGAATAAAAAAAATGGAAAAGCAATGGAGATATAAGGCAATTCATCCAAATACACTGCAATTTCTATGAGTTTCGATGTTCAAAGAGTGTGATTTTTGATCCACAAATGTGGAGTAATTATCAATTTTCACAGCTAGAAAAACCAGTACAGATTTTTTCATATTCTGCACAGAAAATACACTATTAATAGTGTACAGTCTTAGTGAGGTCATCTTCTGTCATTATTATTTACTTTATTTATTCTAATCATTCTGTAATTGCCATTCTCAATAACAAGACTGAAAATGAACATAAAGCAATGTCTATATGAAGGTCAGGCAAAGACAACAAAACCAATCAGTTCACCCTGCGGTGGAAACATAACTTGAATGGGGGGGGGGGGGGGTGTATGTGAAAAATCTTCAATGACCCAACAGGATGCATCTTTGGTATTTAGTTCATTTATCACTGCCTGCAGCACAAGAAGCTACTAATATGCAACTCAATCTGCCAGAAGCAAACAAATGAGAGCTTAAAGCCAAGACTTTAGAATATAAGCAGCAGATTATGGGAGTCTTAATTGCTGATTTAATAATTGCAGTGTTGAAATCTTATGCATTTAGTGTAGAATTCATTGTTATAATTCATATGTGTGTCTAGTTGGAAAATGATGGGTTTTAATTTAACACTGTAAGTGGGAAATCACCACTTAGAATTAATTTTCTTGTCTGTTTAGCCTTTTAACATATGCACAGTAACCTCATCTGTGCTGAATAAAATTCCTAATGAGTTAAATGACACCATACGGTAACTTTACCTGTAGCGTAATTACATATAGTGTTTACCTCTAGCTTTAGGTTCTGTTTGGCTTTGTTTATGTGTTTAACAATGACTAGACTGCACATATACTGTGAAAGAGAATATAGTTCCACTGGCCATACAAGAAGATCTGGCTTTTGTTCTTTGTAACCATGATCTGTTGTGTTGTGTGCTGGAGGAACATCATCTTGGTCTGCTAAAGGTTTTAAGAAGCCATTCAGTTAATAATTCATGTCAAGTCAATCCGTAAGGAACCCTTGAAATGCCATGCAATGTGTGTATATGTGTGTGTGTGTGTGTGTGTGTGTGTGTGTGTGTGTGTGTATGTATATATACATTGTATATTGTTTATATATACAATGTGAAGATCATTGGGCTAAAATGATCTAGCTGATCCAGTAAATGACACATTTGACAAACATTATTTACACTTATGACCATTTGTTAATTCACTTTCTTGAAGACCTTGTGTTTCTTGAAGTATATCCTGAACCATGAGAATACCATGAGTACTGAAATAACTAGTGCCAGCGTCAATTGCGTCTGTCCTTCATGCTTTGTAATCAACCTCAGGCAATCCTTGGGCTAATGGTACTTTACCATTTGGCTGAAAGAGCTTTGGCGGTCCTACTTTATCAGCCAAGTCATGACATGAAATTGTTTCATACACTTTTAGCTTTTAACTTTTTCCCCCCACATTTCACAAACCAGTCAGCTCTCTTTGGCATGGTTTACATGTTTTCTCTCTGTGGTTTTGAAATTCAGTTTAGTGCTGTTGTCATTTGAGGTCATTTGACTGTTTTAGTAAAAACTCTTTTAATCTCAGATTACATAATCTGTTATACAACATGCAAGATTGAGGTAAAGTTGTACATTTTACAGACCAACAAAGCAGTATTCTCTCTGTCGCGCCTACCATGGGAGAATGATGAGAAATGATACCTTTTACCAAAGAGCCATTTTCTTCTCTGAGCATGTAATCATTATTGGATATGTGGGCTGTGTTCTGTCTCTGGCAATAATTTAGCTTGCAGCCATCCATCCAGGCCGCTAATAAAAAAACCTCACACCACACAGATTCAAGGCCCAATATTTCAAATTAATGACCAATTAACAATATTCAAGGGCTAATGGCCATAAATTCTGAAACCGCTCTCTCCCAAGCATCTCCAGCGATTTCTGGGATGGGTCTTGTGTTGTTTTTTTTCCCCCAAGTGTGCAGGAGAAAACAGGGTAAACATCATAAAGGAGAAATAAATTACTAGCTAATAAAACTGTCCGCTCAGGTTGGCACTGCTACATTGTGTGGGTACGAGGTAAGAATGGAACCTCAGAGCTGAGTACAGCAATGCTATGTGGTTAATGTAGAGCGAATGGCCTCATAGTGTGCAGACAGACACAGTCATTCCATGCCCCTGATACCATGCCTGGTCTCATATCACATGAGCATGATAGATAGCAGTTCTCAGACACGGCATCATCACCTGAGTGAAACATTAAACCCTGCCGTGTCCACAGACAAAATGCTCTAAGGTAACAACGGCCCGTGTGTTCATTTGTATGCAGTAATGCAATATAGATGCAAAACTCAGCTTAACTACTGATGTATCATTGTTTCTTTGAAGCACTGTAAATGTAAACACTGTTTCTGTGCACAATGTTCATATTTTTATATTTTATAAATAAATGTATTTTTTTCTTTATATTTGCAGGACTGCACCTTTTTTACACGCAAAGAAATTCTTCGGTAAGTGATATGCATGATCGCACCGCTATAGTGTCAATATATAGTGTGTGTAAACACATCTCATGCAGGTAGCACCCTGTCTGAACCAACTGCTGTAATTTTGCAATACATAATTATTACTTGTTAATAATTATTACAGTTTTCTAGTATTATTGTGTTTTGCTATGAATTCTGAGAGCCGTTGCAGCTTTTGAAGAGTTTACTGTTTGATACTGTGTAGAAAGTTCTTGCAAAATGAACTGTCCCAGAATTGCCAAAAATTTGTACAAAGGTTAAATAGAAAAATAAAGAAATTAAAGGATCTGGAGAGTGTGTGAGAGGTGGAGTTAATGAATCGGTAGGCTGGTGGTGTGTGTAGAGCTGCAGTTATCTGAAGAATGTATACGAGGTACAGTCTGTGAATCGGTAGGTTGGTGGTGTGTGTAGAGCTGCAGTTATCTGAAGAGTGTATAAGAGGTACAGTCAGTGAATCGGTAGGTTGGTGGTGTGTGTAGAGCTGCAGTTATCTGAAGAGTGTATAAGAGGTACAGTCTGTGAATCGGTAGGTTGGTGGTGTGTGTAGAGCTGCAGTTATCTGAAGAGTGTATAAGAGGTACAGTCTGTGAATCAGTAGGTTGGTGGTGTGTGTAGAGCTGCAGTTATCTGAAGACTGTATAAGACGAGTTGTCAGAGAATCAGTGGGTCATCTGTAAAGTGTATAAGAGGTACAGACAGTGAATCTGTAGACTGGTGTATGTAGGTTTGTAGTTATCTGTAGAGTGTATAAGAGGTGGAGTTTGTGAATGTGCCTAATGTTGCAACATCTGTAGACAACCAATGTCCATTGTTTGGTGATATGTGCAGTGCTATAGTTATCTGGAGAGTGTGTATAAGGTATTGTCAGAGAATCATTAGGGTGTGTGGTGTGTGTAATGCTGCAGTAATATGTGGAGAGTGTTAGTAGATTGGTGTCAGTAGTTTTGTGTTATAGACAGTGTTGTTTAAGAGTTGGATTCAGTGAATCAGTTGTTTATTTTAGGCCGTGCTGTACTTACCTGTAAACTGTAGAGGTATCTGTACCCCCACAAAACAAGGCAGCATGTCTTGTGATCCCTGGGTCAAAAGCCCTGATGCTAGTGTACTCATGCCATCTTTCAAAGCTATCATATTATCGTAATGTGTTATAATTATAGTTTTACACTTCCTGTGCTGCTATATTAGAGTGTTGTTTTAAAGACATACTGGGTTTACTATGAGTCAAAAATGATAGTAAAATTACAGTAGAATGTATATTTTAAGTGCTTTACTGGCAACTAACCTATGTGTATGACAAATGAGTGATGCGGTGGAGATATTATGCTTAATATCATAACCTTGTCGCTTGATATCTTATATTTACTACACAAAGCAGTCTTACATTATGTGGTAAAACATGCCACTGTTGTGCATTTTGATCCACGGGACACAATTGTAGTGCAATTAGAAATCTGAAAAACAAGAAGTCCATTACGTTTCTAGTTGCTCATGGTAGCCTTTCTAATCAAATGGCTACATTTCCAGTTGCTTTGACGAAGATTTATTGTCTCACCCTATTTTCCGTGTCCTAAAGTAATAGTGTGTTCTTCCTGCCACAGTTACTCAGTTTAGGTGTTTTCTTATATTCAAAAGGCTTTTTGTTTTATAGGTATGCTTTATGCTAAGCCTCAATAGTAGATTTAATAGCATATTCAAGGCATAGTATATTTGTGAGATTGTTCACGTAACTGTAGAAACAAAGCATGTTGTGTTTCTCATAATGCTTTCAATTACATTTTTGAATTGCATTAATTTGTATTTATTTGGTTTTGTCCTGCTTTTCCTTCATCAGCCTATTTGTACATGTTTATGTGTTTATTTATTTATTTATTTATTTATTAATTATTTTTTAAAGGGACAGTGTACATTAATCAACAGTCATGAAATGCACCAGATTTAGCCATCAGGCTAATTTACATCCGCAATCCTTGGCAGGTTGATGTTATTTAATATGACATTTCAGTAATATCACATTTCAGCACTTTCGTCCTAAAGCTTTCACATGTTCAACAAACCAGTAGAATTTTGCCTTATGCAGCTCCTAAGAGCGTCTTCAGGAATACATTTTGTTCTAGACTGAGGATAACTCGCCTGGTTAAAAAGGAACAATGAGATTACATCCTGGCCAGACAGAATTTATAGCCTACCCTTTCAGCAAGAGAGTAATGTTATTTGTTTTGGGTTTTTTTTCTACATGTGTCCGTATATTTAAATCTCCTGCCAGAGCTGGCCAGGTAGCAGGCAGCAAAGCGTGTAATTGGCTGAACCACTAACATGATATTGTCTCGGTTACACACTTCCGTGTCATTGCAACTGCACAAATGTCCACAGTGTGTCTGCACAGCCTTCTCTGTGCCTAAAGCTTTTTCTGTGTGGATGCAGGGTTTCTGTCCAAATATCAGCACAGCTTTCGGGACTCCAGTTCAGCTGTATTGATGACTTTCCATTCAGATTGATCCCAGATTTATTAGCAAGACCGTTGGAGTCTAGGGCAAGTAGAACTATTCCTTCACTTTCTCTGCTAGGCTCCATAGGGATCGGTGGCTGCTTTCCAGATCTGTGTTGCTGCTATTGGTGCGCTTCCTTCACGGTGGCATGGATATTTTGTAATTGGCCACTTCATTGTCAGGAATGAATATATTGCCAACAGCTTGTTTTGTACTGGACAGTACTTGGACTGTATGTAATGGGAAGGAAACTAAGTTGTGTAATCCCATTTAAGATATGAATTTAAATGGGTGGTTTATAGTAGGGCATTGTTTTCTTCATCAAGCTGTTCACTTGTAGAAAATGTTTGCTAACAGCAGATTTTTCCTGATTAAAATGAGCTAGAGAATGTACAGGATGAATTGCTGAGATAGTGTAAAGCTGAACAAGCTCATAAATTAATACCATATCAATAACAGCTTAGTTTACACCTGTTTGACATGTCACTCACGGCTTATGAAGATGTGTGTCTTCCTGATACATATTTAGGAAACGTCAGTGTATAGTTATTGGGTTGGCTTTATCTAATCAGTGCCGCCGTTGTCTCTTGTGAAATTATTAGCTGTAAAATGTATCAAGGTCTCACATTAGTAAACAACAGCCCAACTGGGAGGTAAAACAATAAAAGGGTGTTATTTTTTCTTATTATTTTATCTGCCATCTCCAATAATGTTATATTATCTGCATAATATCACGTCCATTACATTTACTTAGCAATAGTTGATTATAGGTATACATGGCTATGGGAGTTACAGACCAAATACAGTGTGTGATGTTTTTCCATATAAGCCTCTACAAATACTGATACATAAACACTTCTAAAAAGGAGAAATGTAAATATTGGCAGTAAAATGAATAAAGGACAAACATTTTAGCACAGCAGAAGAGCCTTAAACATCCTGCCCTTCCAACGTAAAAAAAAATCAGAAATAATACTGTAAGCAGTCCTCTGCTGAAACTGAAATGATTTCAGTATGACTGTGCATCCCTGTTAGTTGTAACAGTACCTAGCAGTACTTGATTACTGTGGCAAGACAAGCCCAAGAGCAAACATAACGTTTCTTGATTGCTTTGTTGGACAATGCTGTTATTGACTTAGCTGTCCTTTCCTTCTTCTCTGCTCTGTCAGTTCTGTCACCGCTATTGATTGTGCCATATCTTAGCACATATAGACTTTAAAAAGACATTCATTCATTATAAACTCGTTATAGAGGTTTCCTACAATATAGCTGTTTCTGTTTGAGCTCTTTTTAGTTTTCTGTATGAGAAAAATGTATAAAATTGCATCATTGTGTTACAAACATAGCAATTTAGAGTTGGTCAGTTATCATTTGTGTCAGTTTTTCAGGTTCTCACAAATGTTAGGAAAACGAATAATTTTTAAATCAACTGAACTCGCTCATTCTTAAAGTGTGCGTATTTACATTGACAATATAATTATCCCAATTATCTCACTCATTAAATCAGCCAAATTCAGTTCAGTCAAACAAGTAAGAATGAATTGTGTTGCCTACTCGCACGGGATTTCCACCTGGTGTTGTGGCATTCATACCTAAATGAACCAAATTTTTTGTGCTTCAAATATATATCCCACATTACTCAGCTGCTTTTTTAGAACCGTTACACTGTTAGTTACAGTAAGGTATATTTGACATATCTTTAAGACCTAAACAAACAATAATTTAAAGTCAAAGAACTAGTTTAAACCAGCATAATAGGTTGGAACAAAAACAAGCAAATTAAGTTCAATATATATATATATATATCAATATAAATCAATATATATATACATAAAAAATAGTTTTATGATGTGAGCTGGGCATGTGGTAGCAAATGAACCTCATCGAATTGTAATATATTATGTTGAAAATTGCTTTATGTTCAAGGAAATTGCTTTATCATAAATGAAAAACATTTAATTGTGTGAAAACTATTTCTATAATGCAACTATGTTCAGGTAATGAATGTTATTTTTCAGTGCTTTTTCTGTAACAGTCAGCATGTTTTCTCACTGTATTTCAGATTTGGAATTGTAGTGGAAGTGGAAGAAATGTTCTAGAAAGACCATGTGTTGGTATTTTGAGAAGAGGGGTTCAGTTTTCCGGAAACTCTTTAACCTTCGCATTGGTCTTCTCGTCTTTGCAGGATCACTTTGCAGGTCTTGCAACAGACCTGGAACCCAATCTTCTTACTGGGAGCGGGCATCCCAGTCATCCAGCCCTCATGTAAAGCCTTCTGTCGCTCTTTTAAACATACTGCTTTTATCCCTGTCCTTTTATGGTTGAGCAGCAAGATTAGGCCATAAGAGGCAACAGTGCTTCCCGAGTTGTTTGTTTTTCTGGCTGCGATCCATCCTTACCCTTGATGCAGCGGGAAGACATAGATAAAACAAATTGCTCACTTTATTTTCTAATGCAATTGACATACCGCTCTCAGGTTTCAGGATATGCTGTTAATCAGCGTTGTTGGAAGATCAAGTGACTACTCAAAGAAATTAAAAGCAGATACAGGGGAATGGGGCAGAGTGTAGGGTTACAGTCAAATGACCCAATTACAGTCATAAAGAGGCCCAACGCTGGACTCTGATTTGCTGAGCTGGAACTGTGGTACTTCCCCCTTGTCTGAGTCACTGCTGTACTGAAGTGTGCTGGTCATGTGTTTTCATTGAAAGTGAAACCTGTAAAAGAACACTGCATTCCATTTACATTTTCTATAGGAAAACTGACAAATTTTGTTTTTGCTTGAACAAGTACAAATAAATTGTTTCTGACTAAAACCAATAAAAAGCTGTAACATTAAAACCACCTGCCTAATATTGTGTAGGTCCCCCTTGTGCTGCCAAACAGCTCTGACTCATCAAAGCGTTAACTCCAACAGACCTTTGGAGGTGTGCTATGATATCTGGCACCAAGACATTAGTGGTGTGAAGTCCTGTAAATTTCGAGTTGGGGCCTTCGAGGATTGAGCTAACTTGTCCTGCACATTTCATTGCTTGATCTGCGGGATTGAGATCTAGGGAATCTGGCCAAGTAAGCATCCTGGTCATGGTCCTCAAATCTTTCATGAATTATTTTTGCAGTGCTGAAAGAAGGCAGCTCCCTTTAGGGAATGCTGTGTGTACTTGGTCTGCAACAACATTTAGGTAGGTGGTACAATTGACTGCAACATATACATGGTTTCCCTCTTCATTCCTTTGCTGTCAGCTATTGGATCATATTTTGATCACTACTGCTTTAGTTAGATCTTCCCCTCTGGTGTATTGGCTCCCGTTGAATTGCATTTCCCAGCACTAAGTGAAAAAAGCTGGGTTTGACAGATTGGCAGGACACTGAAGAAGAAGAGGGTATAATACTATGACCCCAGAGCTTTATTCCACTGGAACTGGAACCATGATGGGCAGTTATATAAAAACACATTTGTTATACAGACAGTGAAAACACACAGAAATGACCAGCTGAGCTTACAAGCTCTATATCACCGTAGATGCTGTGTTATTCAGTTAATCTTGTTTATGAGACTTTATGACACTTTTTGGACATATCCTCATCCTTGTTCATTGATTAAACAGTTGAAATGTTTCTGTAATACATATCTTGACGGATAAACTGTAACACAAGACTTTAGCAAATGTGATGGCATCAGGTTTGCTGTTCTAAAATTCCCATGACTCATCTTGGGTCATGGACTTTCTGTGATGACACTGCATGTGGGGGTCTGAAATATTATACACTGACGCAGACCATCCTTTCATTGGCTTTGTTTTTCAAACCTTGTCTTCTAATCTGCTAAATGACAATTCTCCCCTTTGGCTGATCTGTTGTTATATACAGTAGTAGGTGCAGATGACGCAAGACCTTTCCAAATTAAAATCATAAGACATTACAATGTTTTTAAATGTATATGAGTAATGTATTTTTAACGTATATTAAAGTAACCGTGGCTACCTGCACAGTACACTGGTTAAGTGTCCGCTTGTAAAAGTAGCATATATTTTCAAGGGATGAAGATTAATGAGATATTTAATATATTGTGTGTTAATGACCACTAAAGCTTTAACTTATCCCCCAGTACTGAGCCATTACAGGTTTTTATCTCCTGGATTCAGAGCGCTGTGTCATTCGCTGCTTTCATTACTCCTCAGACAAAGCTATCCATGGAGAACACTGTTATGCACCAAGGCACCCTGTGAAGCTCCATCATGCTTTTCTATTTAACACACAGCTGCACCTGTGCCTGCACCAAACCATATTCTCTTTGTGCACTGGCATGCTCAGAGCCATCCATGTGTGAGGGTTGTAGTGCAGCTTTGTGAAATCCTAAAGCTAATCTTCAGAAACCTAGGGCAGCATAGGGTTAGGATATGACAGAACTTCGAGTAAAATTGCTCCAGTTTCGTTATTTGACCTTTCATGTTCTATGTTGAACCATAACGAAAATGCTACTCCATGTTACTTAGTTAGAATACAGTGAAATGACCAACTTTCCCTTTTATTTCATGTTTGTCTTAGGTTTTTCATTAATGGTTACCAGTTATGAGGTTCGTCGGCAGTATTTCCAGCTGCATAGCTCTTATGCAAGAAAAAAGATACCGCCCTTGATTCACTAGGATGAATCATCCCTCCACAATGACACTGGGATCGAGTTTGATAACAAAGCCAGTGGAGCACAGGATACAAAATGGACAATCACCTCCCAACCTAATGAAGTCCTGTACTTTATGTCCTTCATAAAACATACTCTTCCTCCTGTCCAGAGCCCACGCTAGAACACTGTACGAGTTTTTTATGCAAGGTTAGCAAAGGGTTATCTCCTATCATTACAAGTTGTCATCTTGCTCTAGCATCCTGATTTGGTTTCAGGAGATGCATTTAAAGCATCAGGGAAAACATCTAATATTGCCCGTACTCCAAATGCAGGCAATTAGTCAAGACTAGTATTGCACTAGAGTTATAAAGTTAATATAAGAAGCAATGGAAGCTCATGCTCCACCATTGATCATCATTCAAACTGCATGGCTGAATTATTACAAACCTGCCTCAAACCGTGTTAAATTGTTGTACTCATCTATGTGGTTTCTGAGGCTGTATGACATGCTGTTACCTATGAAAATGTCATAATGCTGCACAAAACTCTATAGATAATAGTGTTAAGGTATATGCTGTGATGTGTCTGGGATGATTTAAACCTATGGTTTATATTATTTGCTAAGTGTTGGCCACAAGCTTTTGTGATTTCTTATCTATGTTACCCATGCAGCTCCAATATAAAACTAAATAAATACATGTTGTTAAAAACTTGTTGTAATTGATAATTAATGATAATTAATTATACCAATTTTAAAATTACACTTTTTAACTATGTCTGTTAGGCCATTATTCCTATCTTTGGTAATACAGTTTACATAATTTACCTGAATATATCTCCCTATAGCTCTGTTCAGGTCACATTTCATGTATTTATGTCAGGTATGAAAGCAAAACAGGTCACGAAGAAATAATTCAGTCATGACTTGCCTGCTGCCTGAAATATCATATCGTTGTGCTAAGTAATAGATGTTGTATTGCCATACTGGAATTTGACAAGATCAAGCTGCCATGGTAACAGCATGATGCCATTAATTGAAGCAGAATTTAGCAGGAGGTTATGGGGGTGTGGAACTGATTTAGTGTCATTTTCCAGTCAACCAAATGGAATCAATTACCGTTACCCTCCTTATCAAATGCCTTTTAGATTGTGTCTGACACCAGCACTGTAAGTTTGTAGAGCATCAAATCACCAGAGGCCTAGATGTAGGTTACATGCTACATTTTTTTTTGTTACAAAAGTCTAGTCTCTTGCACAACTGTCGATTCTCATGAGTGGTGTGAAGATATGTGTGGGTGCATGTGCATACGCACTTGTGCTGATATATTCTGACAGCCTTGATTCTTATGAAACACCTTTGTGCCAGTGTGCATTTGTTTTTCCTTTCGTGTTAAAGACTCTCCTTCTCGCTGTTTGCCATGCTCAGAATGAGTCATCAGTCCACAGCTCTCTGGAAAGCATCCAGGTCTCTCTGTGGTGGGAATGGACAAAATAGCCTTGTGAAATCTGCCTCTTTAGCCAAGCACATTATTATATTCCCTCTTGCTCACTGACATATTATATTGGGTTGGGGTCATTCATAATTGAATTTCTCAAATGTATGAGAAGTGCATTTTTCACTGTTATCCGTGAGACATTTGCTTCTAAATATAAAGTATAGTTGATACTGTGTATACCGCATTAGAAGATCAATTCATAAATCAATAAGTTGTATACTTTTACTCACTGATGCAAAATGAAGGGGAGGCTGGCATGTCATTCCTACTTGAAATTATGGGAGATACATTTGTTGGATATAGACTGTAGTTGCACTTTTCATTTAGTTTTACATTTAAACTGCTGTATGTTTGGTATGGGTTCCCAAAACTGGTCCCCCCAATTTGTAAGAATGTCCATCAAGTGTGTATAGTGGATTGCTATGGATTCTATTATTGCTGGATATTTTATATTGCTGGATAAATTTGAAAATAGCTATTCAAATCACGCTCACATAGTGAGAAGATAATACCAAATTTGTGCACATCGGTGAGCATGAGTGCAGATTGACTAGGAAACTCATGTAAATGTCACTTTTTATCTTTTTCAGATTCTATTCATAATTATATATTTATTATATTGTTTTAAATCAAAATGTAAATTGAGTTCCACAAGATTCTCTTGTTTGTCCAAAAAAATATTGTGATTTGACCAATATATAAATACCAAAATGTGAAAAGTTTGTGTCCTTACATAAATTGGATATAATTGGTGTGAAATACTTGTCCTGTATGCCCAATGAAAATATTTCAATATCAATATTTTATAATGGATGGCCCAATAAATATGGCATTTAAGAAAACTTGGTGATAGTTAGAAGGCACCAACCTACAGCCAACTGTTGTATTAGAACATCTCTTTTTAAAAATTTTTCAAAGTTGGCTGTGTCTAAAGCTTTTGCGCTGTAGTCTATGGCATATTTCACACATAGAGTGTGAACTGTATTATCAGTCCATATTTTCTTTCACCTAATGTCTTTCTGATGAGATTAAATGCACATTCACATTCTTGGTAAGCAGATCAAATGTTCCTTCTTGGTAAGCTCCACATAAGACGATCCTGGCAACCTCAAAGGCACGAAGTACACACAGGCAATTATTAAATCTGAATACAGTCCCAGAAAATCTATTTGATTAGGTTTTATAGGCCGACTTAAGTCTAGAACGACTGGAAAGTTTAGCAGACTGAGTTGCTGTTGTGCCAGGATATGACTGATCTATAAACAGGGACATGCGAATTTGTGGCAACCTGGCCACCTCTCACTTTGTTGTTCCTGCATATTATTGCACATTTCCTGCATTATTTATTTTCTCACTACTTCTTTGTGGTATGGCGTCCACATATTTAAGTTCTTTCTGTTTCTAGTTAAACCGGACATTTCTATGTAAAGAGATTGAAAACCTGTACTTCTCTTTTTTTCAGGTTACATGGAAGATTCCATGAACTGGCTCCACATTTAGTTCCCATGGACTACACAGATGATCCTGATGTTAAAATCCCTTTAGCTCTTATAGTCAACATGCCAGAACTTAAGGTACTGTGACCTACAACGATTTTGGCAATTGCATTCAGCCGAACAAGTACACAGCATAAAAAAAAAACGTTTTACCCTTGTTGAAACACCAAGACACTTGTTTGATGACCCGACTGCACTTTACATTTGATATCAAATCTAATAGACACTTGCTTTTATGGTGTGAAATTGGTTTTTAATGGGCAGCCTAGCTTTGCTGTTTATATGATGAAGCACAGCCTGTGGGAGGAAGGGCGGATTACACCTCTGAGCTTGTGAAAGTTAACTCTCCATGAGATGATCTCATTTCAGCGTATTATGCGAGCACTCTTTCTGTGGTTGTAAAGAGACATACGGCAAAAAAAGACTGTGATTTTAGACTTTAGATTTAGATTTATTTGTAAAATGATCGATTATACAATCCAATATAGGGAGGTTTGCCAGTCCATAGTGATGGTGTGCAAATTACATTGTTATTTTATACATTTATTGTGGGTTAACAGCAGACTAAGACTGAATTAAGAGGATTATAACACTTTTTAGAGAACTTTCCTTGTCCTATCACAAGCTATCTGCAATGTCAGCCTTGTCTGATGTTATAACCTCAGTCAGAGCCACCATAATGTGTCCTTGCAGATTATAAAATTGCGGCGCCCTGTAAAAAGTTGTGGTTAGAGGTGCTATAAACCTCACTCTTAGAGCGGCTGGGTCCTGACGTAAAACCCTCAAACTGGAATTGATGAGTTCCTGACAGCACCCAGTCTCCAAAAGTCCTTCATAAAAGTAAATCTCTACCATCCTGCCCACTTGGACGACCTGCTAATTAGCCCTAAAGGAAAGTGATGAACAACACATCACTGAGTCTAAAGGCTCTTCACCTGCCATTTTCCTTATGCAGTGGTTTTAGATCTGTATACTGTGGTTTTAGATCATTTTCTTCAAAAATTATCATTTGAAAAGTATATTTTGTGGTGAAGGTTGCATTTGTCTTGTTTTTAATTTAGTGAAATGTGCTAACATGTACTTTATACACACACACACACACACACACACACACACATTTATATATACTATACATAATTTATAATAAAACAACAACAATAATAATAATAACCTTTCTGTATCCATTTTAGCATTTTAATAAAAACAAACCCCACCCCTGGTTGCCTTATGATTACAGGCTGGATCCAGTGGCCTAACTATATAAAGCAATGTTCTAGAACACAGGGGGCAGTAAGCCATGCATAGGCTTGCACAGACTGTACTATGGAGAATTGAAGTCACAGCTTAGACCATAAGTTTGACCTCTTTCCTTGTGCTCATAGCACTACACCCAGAGCTGTTGAGTCAGCCAATTGTGTGGGGCATAAAAATTCCTTGCAGCCATTGGAGGGTTCACTGCAAGAGAAATATATGGGCGCCAGCTTGGAGAGTCAGCCCTTCTCCATTTTACACGCTTCTCACTCAGCAGAACTGGCTCTCTTATGCACACACTATAAATGCTACATGCAGTGCTGCTCAGTCACAGGCCTACATGCAGCAGCATCCAGGCTTAAGATTTATCATCCATTATACTGCTCTGACAAATTTCTGACAAATGACACAGTACCCCAACATCTAATCTGTCCTTCACTGTTTCTATGTTTTTGCTTGAAGTGATGCAGTGTTGCAGTATTGCAGTGATGATATCCATGTGTTCTGCAGGAAAACCCATTCCGAAACAGGATTGTGGAGTCCTTCTCTGAGGACGGCCTGGGGAACCTCAGCTTCAACGACTTTGTGGACATGTTCTCGGTCCTGAGTGAAATGGCCCCCAGAGAGCTAAAGGCCATTTATGCTTTCAAAATATATGGTAACAGAGCCCCCTTTCATTAGCACATAGAAATGTATAAAACATTTCTCCTTATAGAAGTTTAACTTCTCCAGCTTGTGGCTTCAGTGGTGTCAATAAGCTTACATTTATCAAACCCTGTCACATTATAAGAGACTGAAAAAGTCCCCTGCATAAACTCCATGCTCCTGATGGTGATTTGTTTACAGATTTCAATGTTGATAATTACATCTGCAAGGAGGACCTTGAGAAGACTCTGAACAAGCTGACGAAGGAGGAGCTGACTGCAGAGGAGGTGAATCTGGTGTGTGAGAAGGCTATTGAGGAGGCAGACCTGGATGGAGACAGCAAGCTCTCCTTTGCTGATTTTGAAAACATGATCACCAGGGCTCCTGACTTTTTAAGGTACAGAATCTTAGTTAATAATTTGAATATTGTCCACATACATGGATCTGCCATAACCTTGAAACCACCTGCAAGTAAAGTGAATAACATTCATTATCTTCTTACAATGGGGGTGGGGCATATTAGACAGCAAGTGAACAGTCATATCTTGAAGCTGATAAGGATAAGAATCTGAGCGATGCTAACAAGGGCCAAATGGTGATTGGATCTATTGAGGTGTCTTACAGCTTTCAGGGTTTAGGGATCTGCCGCTAACATCTTGTCGATAGATACCACAGCACATTTTCAGGGGTCTTGATGAGTCCATGCTTCGACAGGTCAGAGTTGCTTTGGCGGAATGAAGGAAACCAATATTAGACAAGTGGTTTTAGTGTTAAGGCTGATTGTTTAATATTACATATATTAATATATTGCATGAACGTACATTTTCTTTCAATTTACTGACTTTTACAATAATAACTGTTCGTGTAATATTGTTTTATGGATACAGATTTGAATTCAGTGCGTTGCTTTCAGTGTTTGGTCTTTGTGTGTGTGTGTGTGTGTGTGTGTGGGGGGGGTGAAAGACAGGGAAAAAGAGAGAGAGAAAGACCCATCAGAACAGACTGTTTAATGAATGCAAGGTTGAACAGAAGAAGCACAACTTCTTTCCCATCCATTTGACTTTCTCTCTCATTAGTGTCTATCTCTGACATAGAACATTACCCTGGTTCATAGTAATGTTAATCATTTTAGTGGCACTCTGCCCTCATCAGTGCTGCACCCGAGTGCCACTGTGGCCTCTCATTAGAATGCAGACAAGCTGCCAGAGCTGCTTTGTACACAGTGCAAATTTATTGTCAGGAATTCTTAACACTTGAGCAATGTGAGACATGGACTGGTATTTGATATTAAACTTGCAAATTAATACCAATCAGTAAGGTCATCCTAATTGGTGCTTGTTTATTTTCATCATTAGCCACATCACTGGGTGAATTAGAGACATACATACAAAATGTACAGAATGTATAAGTTAAACACCCATTGGGTTCCAGAAACAATTACCTGAAACGTCCAATGCTCAGATTTCTGGGGTTGATATTTCTGAGGCCCCTCAGAAATATCAACCCCAGAAATCCCCAGAAATCAATTGCTGTAACTGTGAAATCTCAGGGCAAGCAGAAGCCACTTGACCGGTCCATCCTTTTTGTTTGAACTACTGCCTAATCCAGCATCTCCTTCTCATCAAACTCATTTTCAACTGTCTTTCTGTTTAGGGGAAACACTAGAATGGTTGTTTTCAAGAGTAACACTATGGTCAAAAATTCAGCCTTTATTCATTATTGTTTATTCAGCCTTTACTATAAAAACAGTTGTGTCCAGCAGGGGGCCCCTTGTAGATTGTTAATTGTAGAGACTGCCAGTACCCAGATGAAGATAACATCATTAGCATATAACCACTGACAATGGAAAATCTTTGAAGACTTGCAAATGACTTTTCATAATTTCCTTTGCCATGCTTATGATGAACTGTTCATGCAATATAGGCTAAAGGGCAGCTGCCATTTTCAAATTAAAAGTAGAAAACAACAAAGAGCTCTAATGACAATAGCTTACATTGATTAGGCATGCTGTTTGTTAGCAAGCAATCATGAGAGCGTAAAATGTTTTCCTGTGTATTCATGTCTAAGAGGTGCCCTGTAATTACTTTCTAGGTGACTCTTGAAATAGCTAGGGACAGATCAGTGATAGTCTAATGTTTAAATTGTTTAAAATATTTCACAAAATCTTATGTCTGCAAGAAATCTGCATCTTACATGTTATATATGTATGTATTGTATATAGCACATTTTGCTAATACCATGGAACAGAGAGTCATCCCACTTTAATCAGCCACTATGTGCTGAATCTTTGGTACTAGCTTAGCTTGCTTGCACCCTCTGAACTGTGTGCCTCCTACTGTAATTTGACTGTGAAGCATTCCAATGCATTTTTATGGGGCAGCCGCTTCTCTGCTCAACATTTACAAGCTGTTGGGACTACACAGCTGCGCCTCACTGCCACAAAGGGAAGGAGAGTGACAGAAGGCCGATGTGCTTTGCAGTTTAGTGTGGTGCAAAAAAAGCCATCTCTATGTCCCTGATATACAAGATAATTACTAGAGTCAAATTAATTCAATTTTAAACCGTTGAGTGGAAAAAAGTTTCAGATCTTACTTTTCACTCCATTCATTCCATATTAATTGTTTTTAATTTCACACATATTTTTTTTGGTAGAAGAGGTTGAGAAAAGTCAGATAAAAATGAATTTTGACCCACAAAATCTTATAATTGGGCTTCTGGGGATGCAAGTTATGGGCCTTTTTTCAATGGAAGAGTTAGTCCGACAGCAGGGACTTTACTGTGTCCTGCCAGTCAAATTTGTATTTCAAACATGTACCACATTCTTGTTTTTTATACTTTTCGGAAGAGATAGTCAGTGTGGTATTATTTTAATTGACTGCATATTTTATTCTGAGAAATCAGTCAGTTGTCCTGAGCTTTAATTCTAACCCACTTCTAGAGGAAGATCCTTTCTTCGTCTCATTAGAAATAAATTGTCTTCTTATTTGGAGAGTATGAAGTCTGATTTGTCTCTCCTAACTCCCCCACTCCACTTAGGAGAAATAAGGAGCAAAGGGAAAAACATCAACTTTGGTCAAAAGTTCTTTTGCTCTTCTTATTAGCTCCTCGGTTTTCCTATCTCTACAAACCTACTGAATCTTAAAACTGTTTAACTTTTGAAGCTGACACTTGAATTTGATCACTAAGACAAATTTCAGGTATTGTACTCATTTATAAGCCAGTCGTGTTTTCTTTTGGATTGTATGCCTGATAGGATGATTTGAGAAAAATAAAGATCAGAGCAGTGGGAGAAAATAAGGAGCATTTTAAGACTTTAAGGGCTGAGATTAGAGGAAGCCTCTGTCTCAGGAGCTGAATTTAAGAAGTATGTGAAAATGGCCAAAATCTCCTACTGTTGTTAAACTTAGCTCAGTTATATCTTGGGGAAATAGGCGGGGAAATCTCATTTTGAATTTTCCTTTCCTCTGGGTAAATGTTAGTCTGATTGGGGTTGATTCCAGCCTTGAGTTGTGCAGGGATGTAGGTTAGACACTCGCAGTCACATAGTGCAATGCTGCCTTATCATTGATCTGCTCTGTTTAAGTAGTTTGTGATAAATTTCTCAGTTAAAACGTCATTAGGAGAGGAAGCCATGTGGTGGGCTTTGGCAGCAAAGAGTGTGGGACAGAAAGAGAGCACCACACATACAGGGAACATTCTGGAGAATCAATCTGCCACATCTCGTGAAGTACAGCACAATGGAGCGTGCAAAATGGCTCAGACGTTGTGCGACGGTGCTTCAGGAAAAGCTCTTACTGAATCCAGCTACACAGACACATTCATCGTGGTTAATGGGTACTCAAGGATGAGGGGGAAATAATGTATTACACTCTCCAGAGTAATGCAGGAGAAACCTACAGTGTCTTGTCTAATTGCTTTGATGTAATGTTATGTAGGAAAAATAAATGTTAGTGTTTTTGCCTATTTATTTGATGATTTTGCATAGGAATTATATATAAACCAATTTGGTATCAGGAAAGGACAGGTTTAGCATCCAAAATGAACGGCCAGGGACTTCTTGTAATTGAAATACAGTATAACAGACGTTTAGTATTTTACCAGTAATTGCACATATTTCAAGTGTAATTCTCCATTCAGAAATAAAATATATTTAAAAGTCATCTGTTCCACTTTCTGGTTCTTTTCTATTTTCCATTTGTTTTTATAACTCATTGTTCTAGCAGACAGACATATGGGCAATTGGAGTCTCCCGTGCATTCAGACAGTGTTAATGGTGGACTACTGCAAGGTTATAAATCAGAATGTGACAGATTTGTTCCTTTCTTGTGTATTATTGCCTCTGTTCCTTCTGTAGGGTTCTGTTTTTTAGACCAAGACATGCCAAGTTGATGAATAAATTAAAGTAATTTTATTTTTTGTCCTAATGAAGTTTTTTGTTTACCCCTCCCCCCATTTTCTCTCATGCAGCACTTTCCATATACGAATCTAAGAGGGCTTTCTACTTCAAGAGTGATTATTCAGTTGAGCTCCATTCGAGTTCCGGAAAAACCTTGGAAACATAGGAAACTTGGAAAACCTTGGAAACATAGAGACCATAGTAGTGCCTGTCCTCTACAGCTCTGAGGAGTTTTCACCTGGTCCTTCACAAACAGCGCTCACCTTTTGAGGAAACAGGATTTTGGATCTCTTTGGCTCTGTATTTGCCTTTCCTTTTTCTGTTTTTCCAAGGAAGCACATTTTACATAGAGGAATACTGACAAACTGCATGACTTTTTCCAGCTGAAAAAGTTCCACCATTGGGTCTAATTTTCAGAATGGAACACAAGAATAAGAGTGGAGTCTTGGCATCTGTGTGGGGTATGTCCCATATACCCCTGCGGTCTTTGAGGAAGACTGGAACGTGGACTGCTCTTATGGTCTTATTGTTCTGTCTTTGTTGGCCTCATGACATGTGTGACACCACTAGACATGTTTCAGACAGACTCCCCTCCTGATGTCCCTCCAGGATTATGAAACGTGGTGTAGAGATGGACAGAGGTTGACGGCAGATAGAAGGGAAGAAGAACAGGAGTGAACGTGTAGAGTATGGAAAGGGCGAAAAAAGAGGGCTAAAAGCACAGCACTGGCATCATAGTCAAGAAGACATCTTTTATACAGCTATGCAATCTTTCTCCACGAAGTGCATGAGTTGCATTACGTTTGCCCCCCTCCTCCCTGCTATAAATTGCTTTTGATGTTTCTAATCTTTTCTCTTACTGCTTTTAGGACTGGAGCATGACGACAATCATATCAAACTGTTCTCCAGTTGAACGAAGGGCTCTGTCATCTTGTCTTATATTTAGCCGTTCCTAATCGATACTTTTTTTTCCTCCTGTTTGAACGTGACATGTGATAGCTTCACCTGTCTTTTAGTGTCAACCTTATTTTCCAGTATTTGATGTCATAGAGGGCATTTGACTTACCTTTGAATAAATAATTTTCTGTCGTTTGTTTACTGCGTGCATCTCTTTTGTGCTGACTGGCCACATTTACACCACCGGGAGGAAAACTAACATCACATACAGTCCAATTTGTATAATATTGATTTTTATCCATGCCTGGATTTCTATATAGCTTTCATATCTGTAACTGAGGTAACTGAGAATAAGTTCCATCATTATGAGGATTATTTACTTAATGGATTGCTCATAAGAAAGCTTGAGGAATGTTTGTGCTACAATTACTGTCTTGATAGGTTTTATACATCATGTGGTACAGACAAAACTTCTGTATTGATCTGATACTACAGAATGATTAACTCTCATAATGGTTGTGTACAAGACAGCTGAAAGCTGAACCAAAGGGACCTTAGAGAAAATACACTCTCATTACTACTTAGTACTGCACATGGGTCCCTTTATTGTCCTTTCTCGGCCTAAATCCCCAGCTTCTGCAGCCAACACCCGCCTGCCTTCTCAATAAAGATGGACCAGTGATTATTCCTCTGCACCTCCTGTCGTATAACCTGTAATGACTTTTTAAGTTGAATGAGATCGTTAGGAGCAGCGCTGTCTCAGCACCCAGCAGCATGATTATATCCACACACTGGAGCGCTGTAAATCTGGATCTGGAGATGCACAGGCAACTGTCCTTGGCCATATTAGCTGAGCTAAAGATTTATAGTGATCTCTCCCCTACTTAAAAGAACAGAGCAGAAACTGATTCAACATCATGAGTGGGATTTGTGTTAAGTGGGAAGCAATGTGGCCATGCAAGTTTTGAATGTGTGTACATGTACAAGCGAGCATGTTTGCCTCAGCATTTTCCTTTTGAATTAAGATTCCTATATCTTAGAAAACTGAAATTTACTTGACTTCTTAAATAAAAGATTTTGTTGTAGTATCAAGAAGTATGAAGTTTCATACTGTCCTATTCCATCTTTCATCAATTTGCATATTCAGCCTGCAGTGTAGTTCTGCTCATTCCTGTTGGTGTTATGATCCTTGTTTCCTTCCTGTGTTTTGAACAAGGCACCATATAAGGCAGTCAGTCATAAAATGGATCCTTTACATTTATCAATAGTAACAAAAACAGCCCCTGTTTAATTAGGGACAAATGGAGGTTGGTAAATATGTTAAATATGTTTAAATTGATGATGACTTTTGATGCATAAAACTACTCAAATGTCGAGTACAATTTACAGTACATGTCACAAGCTGTACCAAAGATGGACTGTAGCCTAAAATATGCCACAAATGGCATGTATTATGCATGAGAGGGATATGGGATATTACATAAAGATAATAAATTGTCAATTTTTTATACGGGAAGACCTCTAAATGGCTAGCGAGGGTGCAGTTACTATGTTGATTAGGTGCTTTGCCTTTAGATACACACCATCCTAAAAAATCCTCCTCTGGGTTTGCATTTATTACGGCAAGAGTTTCCAGCCGTACAAAATGGTATGGCTAAAGGAAAGATTTGAGACCATTTTGGAGCAGTGTGCGCTCATTAGGGGAGGCAGCCCACGCTAATATGCCGTTAATTCCTCCTGCCGTTACCTGCAGAGGCCTGTGTTAAAATCTGCGGGGGGATGTAAGTGCTGATGATGCGGCTTCATTAATTACGCTCCTCAGCCCGAGCAGCTGCTGATTTAGATCCCAATAGGAAGGCTTCTGTTTGAGTCTGATACAGACACGCAGCCTGCTGGACTGTAAAGTAGCCATTAGAGCATTGATTCCCTGGCCTCTGGTGCAAAGTGGGGGCGTCAGCGTCTCCACTCAGATGAACACACACACACACACACTGCTGCTGGCCTTGGTTGCCCTTTAATCCATATTTGACCATTGTGGAGGTGCAGGATGATGCCTTGGCATTTACATGTGATTTTTAAAAGCAACTCAATGGCAATTAGAACTGCACTGTTAAAGATTACGCTGCCGAAAGTCTTTGTTTAGAATGGTGCTATAGAGGAACCTCCTTTGGGTCCCCAAAGAACCTTACCAAAAAAAAAAAACATTTCATCACTGAAGTGCATGAGTGTTGGTGCCACACAGGGTTCTTTTAATGATGCCATTGAACTATATTTGTTCCCCAATGGAATCATGCTTCAAAAACAGATTTGTGAGGGCTTTTTCGAAGGCTTACAGAACCATCACAAAATATTAAGAACATTGACATCAAGTCTGTCAAGTCAGTTGTTATCCCTGTTCCTGGTTAACTTTGTTGGAAGGTATGTAATAATAGCAACCTAGATAAAAACTAGGTCAGCATCTAAACCTGTTTCTCCTGTAATGACATGACAGAGGCATAACTGGGAAACAAAACAAACAAACACAGCGTTCCTTTGTTTGCAGCGCCAAGACCTTCCTGCTTATTGACTCTGCTTATTTATATTCACGATTTACTTTTACTGTTTTGTTTCATACAGTGCCAGTGATTATTGGCTTCTGTGCCAGATGTAATCTCTCTCCCTGTCTCTCTCTTCTGGTTTTCTTTCTAAATCCACACACATTAACACACATGCCAGGATGTACCTGCCTATTTATAACAATCATTTTTAACTTGAAATGTTTTGAAATGCTGTCAGAATGAATTGTTGGAGTTAGCTACATTTTATTTTCTGGTTTTGGACACTCTTTAAAAACACATGCACACACACACACAGACAGAGACAGAGACAGGAGAGAGTTGAGGACATAGTTGTTAAACCAGCCTGCACTGATGACTCTCTTATTTATGAGTTCAGCTTCCCACAAAAACAGGATCAGTCAGCGCTGACAGCTTTACTGCCCCCCTTTACATGAAACTCCTGTCAGACACTATTTTGTCTCTTGAGTTTGTGTATAAATGTGCAACTCATATAATGTTACCTCTTCAGGGAGACAGAATAGACACAATTAATTTCCTTTACACATAAATTGTGTGCCTGGATGTGAGTTCTACATATTATACTAAGACTGATTTTTCTGAAATATGTTGAAAATGTGTCTTGCATCCTGTTTATTAAGTCCTACAGTGGACATGTAAAATATATGAATATAAATCAAAATCTGCTTCAGCATTTACTACAATGACA
Organism: Hemigrammopetersius urotaenia; assembly: GCA_037974485.1. Taxonomy (NCBI): domain Eukaryota; kingdom Metazoa; phylum Chordata; class Actinopteri; order Characiformes; family Alestidae; genus Hemigrammopetersius; species Hemigrammopetersius urotaenia. Next base: position 8,660,926 of record JBBPDC010000129.1, on the reverse strand, counting down.
AGCTCCCAGATTCACCAGTTTCAGTCAAGAGAATCCTCAACTGTTCATTGTTACCCCTTGTTTTTTCCTATTTTCTCCAAAGTCCATCATGTCCAGTTCTACCTGGTAGCTAGGACTCCTTCAGTCACATGAGACCACGTATGCAGAATCACTGCATCTTTTCAAACTGCTGCTGTATAGCATCATTATACAGCTCAACACGTGTGAAGTAGAATGCTAGAGAGAGTTGATTGACCCTGTTCTTCATCTTTGTGACTGTACACTTTTCCATCTCTTCATGAATACTGCATGGATATAAATCCAACAGTAATGTCTGGAAGTCTTGTGGGCTTGGTTAGCATTCTGCTTCATGTTGAGATGTACAATGCGGTGTTAGCAGCCAATCGAAAAGTTGCAGTGAAGCTGCGTACATGTGGCTTAATGTGATTGGTGGAGTCCTAGTTACCTCGTTGAACATGATAAAACTGGGGTAGAAGAAAAATACAACAAAAGGAGAAAAATCAGTTGGTAATCAAAGTATTAGAAGAAGTCCAGCTTCTTGTCAAAGAATCAAGTGACTGGAAGTCTTGAGAAGCCTATTCCTAAATTATGGAGCTTTCCAGAATTCTTTGCCATTTGCTTTTACTTGTTCACCAACAGTTCTGTTATTTCTACCCCACAATATATTTCAAAGGATTTTTCATGTTCTAACTGTAACGATGTTGTGTGTTTCTGTTAACTAGCTAATCCTGTAGTTATTATTAAAAAACATTTGATCACTGTCTTAGTTTTAATGACTAGTGAAAATGCAGTGTGACTGCAGTATTATGCTGTTAATATTGTATTTTATCACTGACCATTGCCTGACAGTTCAGCACCTGTACACTTACTGGAAACTCAGTGTTTTCATAGCTGATGTTTTTGAGGTGTCGATTCCTGTAAATGGTTAAAAATGAGGTGAGACGTCTAATTGGCATGATACTGCACTAGTGTACATTTGGCAAAACTGTAAAATAAACATGTATTACAATTCCCTTTAAATGACTGTCTTAAGTTAATCCTGCCATTAACACATAACAGATGTCAAAATTGTCACTACTCTATATTTAAATAGCACTGAATTGTGTAGCTTTATTCAGAATGAGGCAGCTGGTGGCCTAGTGCTTGGGGCGTTCACTCTGAGCTGGGTTTGAATCCCAAGACTGTTTGTGGCACCACTGAGGTACCCTTGAGCAAGGTACTGTCCCCACACACTGCTCCCCGGGCGCTGTGTTCATGGCTGCCCGCTGCTTCACTTGCTGAATGGGTTAAATGGAGAAGAAGAATTTTGTGCTGTTCACACTGTGTGCTGTGGTTTGTTCACATATGACGGAACAGTCACTTGACACTTTATTGCTATGCAGTGTTAAAAAGTCAAACTTTATTCCGCATTTAGGACAGTGTTAAGTTTATTAAAAAGATACAGATGACTCAGTTGCATCACAGTTTAGTAGTGAATTGCTATACAAATGATATTGGAAATAACTGGCCTACAGCAACGAGAACACAAGCTGGATATTATATGATAAATAGTTTTCCACTCTCAGTCAGGAAATAGAACAGGCTTTAGATATGCAGACACTGATAACTGCCTATTTATGGTAAGTAATCTTCCTTAGAGTCAGAGGAAAAGTCTGACTGAGTAGACTAACTTTCAGCCTACAATGGAAACAAATTACAGCACACTTAACATATAACACACTGAAGTCATGCTAAAGAGATATGAAACAGTTTGTTCGTAGATCATATATTTATGCTAGTGATCTAACACTTTGTTACACACATTTCAGTTTTTTTTTTTATTTCTGACTGATTTTTTAAAAAGATTACAGACTAGTTAACACAGTTCAAACTAATTAGGACACGTGTTTTGATTTTAATGGCCCCGTTTGATTACTCTAGCACCTCATGCTAATGTTAAACACTGCAGGGATTTGGTGAAGCAGTGAAATTTGGTAGATGTCAGCTCTGGTTAGCCTGTGTTTCATTTTGACTTATCTGTCGTATGAAATGAGCATTTTTATTAGTCAGGGGTTGCCCCTGTGGCTTTGAATGTTACACATGCAAAAGTAAAGTTAGAACTAACAAACCAAACCTAAGAATCTGAGTTATTTTGACAAGAGCTTAGTCGTGATGGCTAGTGACTGGGTCAATGCGTCCAAAATGCCAGGTTTTGTGGAATGTTCTCAGTATGCAGTATTCTCACTACTTAGAGGTAATATGAACACTGGAAATAAATAAATCTCTTTGATCAACTACAAAAATGGCACAGACTTTATTCATGAATCAATACAGCTGTAACAACCCAACAGATGAGCAGTTCTTCTGTTTGCATGTTCATTCAACTCATTCTCACATAAATTATTTTATCACAGATAAAAAGCTTTTTTTCTTCACTGACATTTTCTGTTTGTTTGAATAATGTAAAGTCAGATCATTCTTCTTTATCATGACTCCAGAATTTAAAGGTCCAGCCCAGAGATTCTGTCCCTGGATCCCCCATCCTAAGAATCCTTCACTTCTATCAGACTCTCAGTTTTGTACCTGCATCACTTGTTTAGATCTGTTTCTAAAAACCACAGATCAAATTATATGAAAATATTATTAAAATCATTCGGTAAACATAGATTGTTGTATAGTTAACAGTAGACATTGGCTCTTACTATACAAAGAAAACGCTGTAATACAGAAAGAATTGAATGTTATGTCTGATAAGCTGCTGACAGCTTTAGAGTCTGTGCTGCCTTCTGTGGAACATGGGTAACAGAGCATATATATTCCATCCATACTTTGCAGTGTTATACAAACGAGAGTGTAGTGTGGAGGTATATAGGTGCATTAAAATGTGATTATAAAATTGTGACTACAAACCAAACTCTTAGAAATAAAGGTGCCAAAAGGGGTTCTTTTTCGCAGCGAGTTTACTTTTCCATTCTTAACAGCAGATGGTTCTCTGTGTGTGTGTGTGTGTGTGTGTGTGTGTGTGTGTGTGTGTGTGTGTGTGTGTGTGTGTGTGTGTGTGTG
>JBBPDC010000129.1:8640741-8651627 GCA_037974485.1 Hemigrammopetersius urotaenia | reverse complement strand
TGTGTGTGTGTGTGTGTGTGTGTGTGTGTGTGTGTGTGTGTGTGTGTGTGTGTGTGTGTGTGTGTGGGTGTGGGTGTAGGTGGATGAGTTATGTTGGCAATACATCTATACCTGTAATAGAGCATCTTTAAGAAATGCAATTTAACATGTCAAATGTTTTAACTTAGACAGAGATGTTCATTTTCACTCACAAAAGTGAAGATGTCAGGGTACACGAGGTCTGATGCTTGTTTTCCAAGCTTGGAGACACTTGTGTGCCCTCACTGAGTGGTCTCATGGTCATGCTCAGCCCACGCTGTGTGGTTGTGACTGATAGTATCATCTGTCAGGAGTGCAGCACAGGCTGCCCACTGCGGCCCACCAGCTACCACATTCAAGTAATGTGAGCGGGAGTTAAATGTTCGTAACGGTTTGCTCCCCACCTCCACCTCTAGCCCTATTTTCAGGAGCGGAGAAAAAGATGTTATTCCTCTTTGATTTAAATTTGGAAGGAGGAGCTGACTTACTGATACTTAATGATACTTAATTAATACTTGATCAATTAAAAGTAAAGAAAGAGCGAATTGTATTTTATTGTAGCTGAAATCCAATATGAATAATGTATATCATTTTAAGCTGAATAGAATTAATTACATTATGATTATTAAGTGCATTATAAAATTAAAGGCATTATAAAATCAGAAGTAAGCTGTGAGGCAAACTTGTGTTGACGTATTTTATTTGTGTGGAAATGATGTACACATTTCAATCAAGCATATTCAATGCACCGGTTTGTATGTGATTATGGAGTTACTGTCTTCAGTTGTATTACGTGTCTTAAGCATCAGCTGGATGTTTCCCTAATTAAAGCAAATCTATATGTAATACAATGCACTCTCAGTACAGTCAGCCACCAGAAATTATATTATATTTCTTTATCACTTTTATTAAGTTAATAAATATTTATGCAAAAAAAAAAACATACAGTAAAATCATTCTAAACAATAAAAAAATATTCAGACACAAGAACACATTTTCATATGAAAGTACCAGAAATACCAATGACATAAATAAAGTGTAGAAACTGACTGTCGACCATTAGTGTAACTCTTGTTTTTATGTGCTTTTCTGTAACAGCTGGGTTCGAAAGTGAGCACTGGGTCATTTTTTCCAGTGTTCCAGGTGTAACCATTTCCATTTGTCACCCTGCAGGAAGGAACATGTCGGTTATTACAAAGTTTGAGGAAATTATTCACCGTTTCTAGCTGCGTTCGCTGATACAAATTAAGCACTGATGAAATGACGAATTGACTTGACTATACATTTAAATTCAATGCATTGCCATTTAGTGCTCTAATTATACTAATGTACATCGTAAGGTAAAGTATACTACAATTTTATTTGGAATTTAACCTTTAATAAAGTGCCATCTGTATTTACTAATAGACAGCTTTAGGCTTAAGCATAGCAACATTTTCTATAGTCATGCATAGTGTATCTAGTATCACATAATTCATTTGAATAAATTAGTAATATTAGTCCGTCACTCACCTTACTGCCCCATGCTGACTCACTGGCCTTCGGTTTGCAAGTTTCTAGCGTCTCATAGGGGTTCCTAAGGCCAGGGGACCCTTTAGGATTGCTAGTGTGTCGTGGTTCAGGAATCTGCTCATATGTATTTTCTTCAGTGACAAACCAGTTTGGTATGGGTTCACAGGGCACCTCAGCATATGTAACATCGCTGTTCTGTGTTGCCATAGCATGCTTGGTGTCTCTGGGGTGGCCGGGCTGGCTGGCCAGCTGATAAAAGGAGTCATTGCATAGCTTATCCAGACTGTGGCTGTGTGCTTGGTTGGAGGGCTTCTTGGCATGAAGCTTGGGGGACAGCTGAGGTGGGCTGGGGGAGGGTGTGCTTAGCTTGTATGAGTGGTCTTCCTTCGTGTTATCATCCAGGAGGGGAAGAGATCTGCTCCTGCAGTCCGACAGGTTGAGTTCTGAGTATATGGTTCCTGGTCCCGGAGTGGGGCTCCTCTGGGCTCGGCCCCTTTGTGGGCCAGGCACACGGGGTGCACCTCTGTCATTGACCCACGGAGCCTTGGAATCACTCTCTTTGGGCTTTGGCTGTTCCAGCTGGGCATACAGAATCTTCTCCTCGGAGCTGTCCTTCTCCTCCAGCGAGCCCATCTTGGGTGGGGTGGTTCTTTTAGGAACAGGAGGTACTGTCTGTACAGAACAATTAGAACCAGTGAGATAAAACTCAAAGCTTTAAAGATTAGCTTGTAATACAAAGATTGTGACTACAGTAACTTCAATGTAAATTAATGTCATTTTTTTTTTCTATGAATCTTTTCTATTGGGTCATTCTGAATAAAATATTCACACAATGTAAAAAACAAGATAAAAAACAAGGCTTCTGAGTCACAGGCTTTAGGTATGACAGTCAGAATACATGTATTTTATTATTATTTTTATGTATTATATTCTAAAATATTTTAGAATATTGTTCTAAAATATTTCATTGTTGTACATATACATCTGAATTAAGTAAATTATTTTTGTCTTTGTAACTTAATATTTGAATCATAACTTTGAAATTAAATAAATGTAATGACTACCCGTTAATTTGAATTTGAAGTTAAGTAACACACCTGTGCGTTTCTGTTGCTCCTGGCTGGTATTGTAGGGGGCTGTGGAGGCTGGCTGGGTGGCTGCTCAGCACGCTGGTTCCACATGGACCTTGCTGACTTTACGTTCAACCCTGGCTTTACCTTTGGCTCAAACTGCACCACATCGTACAGATCACTCACAGATGACTAGAAGAAAAACATAGAATTACTATACTATGAAGTGAAACAATTTTTCAATGATGTATATACACAGCAGCTCCAATTTATTAACCCTGTATTACCTAATAGTACATTGTCCCATATATCAAAACTTTTGTGTCATAACTAAAAGTATAGATCAGTTTCAAAGTAGTTACCTAATAATTAATAAATAAGGAATAGTAATTACACTATTATATATCATATATTTTTAATATAATCTAAAATAAACTGGGTGCGAAAAAGATGACGTACCTCGAAACAAGACATTGTTAGATATTCCCCAAATGGCTCAATGGGTCTAGTCTTGTAATACTCGATCAGGCTGGTAAGTGTATCGTGCATCTCAATGTCTCCCGTCACGATAAACTGGCCCTCCTTATTCTGGTTGATGACAAAGTGTCGACACCGGTCACGTCCTCTGAAAAGATATGAAAATGTTTTTCATCCCCCAAAGATTCTAAGATTTCATTTGAACTGAAGCCTCAGACTTTTCAACCTCCTCCTTTGCATAAGGAAAATGCAAATGATGTGGAGAATGTTTTACAATATGTACTAAGAGGAGACATCTGAAACGTAATGTCTTTATTTGAGGAATGGTTTCATACCAAGGGGACAAACACAGGCATACTCACTTATATGAGAGGATGTATCCAGCGGCTTTGTCGCTAAGGCGGATGAGGAAACAGCCAACTTCTTTATCTCTCAGATGATCTTCTGCATCCCTACACAATCAGACCAGCAGAAAATTAATCTTCGATTTAATATTTAAACAAAGGCAGAAAATTGACAAGTGAACAATAAATTTAAACAGGAACATTTTTATTAATTTGTTTTTTAGTCTTTTGTATAACCAACATAAATGTTTTACACTCAGGAGCATTTCTAGGCATAGCTAACCAGTGCAATGGCTTAGGAAAGCCCTAGCATGGGGGCATTTGAGTGAGTGCGAACACCCCTATTCCTCTGTTAAACAAAACATGTCAAAAACTCCCCTTGACAAAAACTCGCCTAAAGCACCAGAATGGCTAGAAATGCCAAACGGCAGTTACTCAGAGTTACCTGTGGCAGATGGATGAAATACTAATATGATTTCAGACATTGCTGAAATGGACTGATTAGCAGAATATTTACAGGTGTGATTCCCCTAATGTCCCATAATCTTATTCACACAAAAGGTGAATCAGTCACGTAACTGCAATAGCAAGCACTTAAATGCACACACAGGAAAACTTATTGTAAACACAAGTATAAAATATCTGTTATCATTAGTTATCATTTCCAGACCGCTTCACTGGGTCACGGTAAAGTAGTCTATGAACTACTTTATTAAAGTCTATGAACAATTTATTAAAACAGCCCTGCAATTCTAATCATCTAACTGGACCAGAAGAAATGGTCCAAAACTATTTCTTTTTACTCTTTATCTTTGTGATTCTTACTTTCTGCTGATGAAGCCCTGGAACCAGGCAGGGAAGTTTCCTTCGTGGAGGATAAGAGGAGCCTGGGTCTCAGTGAACCACTTGAGGGCCAGCTCTCTCAGCTTGCTCTCTGTGCTGTCCAGCTGGCAGTCATTTGCAGGCCGTCTCTGCTCCATCCTCACACGCTTCTGGACACAGCCAAAGAGAAGAGGCTCTAACACGGGAACTGAGCTCAGCCTGCCCTCAGCGTTACACTTTGCACCAGAGTGGATCCACTCTGTCGCCCTAATTTGCCTATTTTCCACCTGGCGTCATAAAATGCCGTGGCCATCTCAACACAGCCATTGTTCTTGTTTATCTTGCCCAGGCTGGTCAAAGCAACGTGGTTATATTTTACTATCGCCGCCCATACTCCCATCCAGAGGGGTAAAGGAGTGCGGTCCTATGGAAATTTAGCATTCCATGGGATTGATCTCTACTGTTTTTCCTGTCTTAAATGAAAACAGTTACTGTAACAGCATGACTTTCCCAGAAAGCGTCATGGCTCGAAAATCATTCCAAGAGCATGTATCACTACAAACACACTCACAAATACAAAACCTGTACTCTTTAATTAAACTATATCTTCTAGGATAGGAGGAAATACTAAATAAAAATAATAAAAATATGTCTAATTATACATATTTGAATCTGAGTGGGACATTCAGACACATACTCATTTGTATATCTCTAACTTGTATGCTTACTATTGAGTTCACTTTACCTTGCCGTTTAATATTTACTACACAATTGTGGAAAACTGTTATGACCCATATGATTGTCATATAGTTACAGTGGATGAGAAGTAGCCGTGTTGACCTTGCAGTTCGAGGGCTTAAGATATGCTAAGCCAAACATCAGTTAAAAATCTTTAAGGCGACTAATATTTACCTTCAGGCAAAGCATCAGGCAAGACTGGAACCTATGTGGTTTAGGCCTCTTCTGCTCCATTGATTGTCTTCCAGTGAGGTAACTGAGTTGAGGTTTGAAGCTACACTGCCCAAGGCACTGTGTATTGTGCCATAGAGTATCTGAGCATAAACATAACGAAATATTTAATTCTACAGCAATAGACACCAAAAGATGTTGTGGATTTTCATCAAAAACACTACATCCCCCCCAAAAAAAATAAATAAAAAAAATAAAGATAAAAAATTGCATCTAATCATAATAAACATATTACCTTTATAAAACATTAAAAGTGAATGTATGTACTATTATAAATACATTTTTTATCTTTATTTTTTTATTATTATTTATTTTTTTGGGATATAGCCATACGGTGTTGTTGATGAAACACAGGGCAATGTTGTTTTGTGACCTTGATGAGACAAAATTATACCTGAGACAACTGGGTGCAAACAGTCCAGCAACAAAAGCTGAGACAGGAAAAAACTACAAGAACTACAACATTCTACAGTAATAGACACCAACAGATGTTGTGGACTTTCATCAACAACACAGGACGGCTACGTCCCAAAAAAATAATAATAAAAAAATTAAGATAAAAAATTGCATCTAATCATAAAAAATATATTAACTTTATAAAACATTAGAAGTGAATGTATGCATTATTATAAAGCCATACACAAACACACACACATGCAGCTGGTGGAGACATACCTGTTGTTGAGCGTTCTTGCATGTAGTATGATTTGAGTGTCATGATGCTGAAGGTAGAAGTCCTCTTCAGCTGCTTCAGAGGAAAGAAAAGGCGTTCTGAAGGTGTACACACAGTTACAGGGCTGTTATACATTGCTGACATTTACATTACACACTGTTCCATGGGGCCTGGAAAATTAAACGTGTTGTGCAAGGGTAAAGTGAACAGCTCATGTCTGGGTGACTGAGACTGCAAGCGGAGAGGAAAAAAAAAGAACACACACACACACACACACACACGCGCGCGCGCGTACAAACAGAGATCTAAGGGTTTTCACCAGCTTAGAATTTCCTGAAGAGAAATGGAACCGAGCAGGCAGAGGAAAGAAATGTGGTCTCCTTGTGCGCAATCACAGTGCGACTGTTGCCAGCAGTGGATGAAGAAGTTGTAGGCAGTCAAACTAGCTGTAAGAAAAAGTGTGTGTAATTTACAGTAATATTGTTCATACCTTACACCTCAGTAAGGAATCACTGAAAGCTGAGAGTTGGTACAGCCGCAGCAGGGGCTTTTTTAAAGAAATCGATGCTACAAAACTGTAACTACAAGTTGCTCTGAACAGATGGTAAAATAATGGTAAAATAAATGATTAAATGATTTTTGTTACAGCAAAGGAGAACCCTTTTAACCACAGAAATATGACCATCATACATATTATTGTATTATTGTACAATTTTATATCAACACTTCACTGAGTTCCTCTACTGAAATTCCAACTCTGATTCACTTTTAGAATATCAGTGTGTTTACTGTAATATAGGAGTCACACATCATGGTGAAACTGCTGCAGTGCGGAGGCCTGACCTACCTTTTCCCCAACGTGAGTGGGACAGCAACCTTTTCAGAGCTCATGTGTCACCGGTTTCACCCAGAGGCCTTCCAGTATCAAGACAAAAGATCCACAGTCAGACCACCAGAGTGGGATTACAGTAGATTTTATTCCAACCTACTAGGATTAGGTGTACTGGGGATTTTGTTGTTGTTTTATTATGTCTTTGATGAGTCACCATTACTCATCACTGCATAAAATCCATGGTTCTCATTGGACAAAGTCAATGGGTTTTTTAATCATATTTTGAACAGGACTGAACTGTGAAATACAGAAGGACTGTATATGACTCAGACCCTATATTATGTAAATACGTTTTGCTGTGCAGGAGTGAAATTCATCAGCGTTGCCAATTCGGGGTGGTCACGGGGATTATCTGAAGCACAAAAAGAACCAGCTCGCTGAATCAGAGTAATGGAATGCCTAAGGTCTAACCAGAAAAACTGTCATAATGAACATAATAATCCATGTACAGTATGATATCACTGATGTTCTTTCATTTTAACTGTGGAGTTTAGATTTCAATCTAAACTTCAATTCAGTGCAAATGAAGTCAGCGCTGCTTAATTTCCATTCTTACAGACGCCAAAGATTACTGCTAGACAGGAGGTGTTAACTGCAGAGAGTCTTGCATATGAGATAGGCCTGCCGTGGGGGGGAGATCTGAACAGCTTGACATTTTTGAAAGGTCACATGTCAGAAGGGACACAAGAGAATGTCAGGGCAATGTTGTTTTGTGCCCTGCACGAGACAAAATTATACCTCAGACAACTGGGTGCAAACAGTCCAGGAACAAAAGCGGAGACAGGAAAAAAATACAAAAAATTACAACATGCTAAAATGCTGACACTGAATGTATTGCTTGTTTGACGCAGATATGCATGGTTTATTCCCATGTTTCTTAGGAATAAAGTTACTCTGTGTTGGCCTTTAGATTCGTCTGACTGTGACATCCATATTTGTCTGATCATGAACATATTTAATGCGTGGTTTACTGAAATATTTCTTTATAAGGCAAATATTAATTTCACTTGCGTCAGCAACATCAAACAGATGTCACTTTCATTAGCTTCACAAAGACACTGCTGCGGCACAGGAAACCAAAGTGTTTCCCTCCTAACCGTCTCATCTCTCACATAAACAGCTGCTGCAACAGCTATGGCAACCAGAGACTAACGTTGAAGCTTGAGACATGCTGGAAAGACACAGTTTAACTGATCACCTGGGAAAAAGGCCATAGACTCTTTTCTTATCATTCATATTCTACCATAGATTCTATTCAGTCTACTGATACAACAGAAGTCAAAAAAGACAAAGTGTCAAACAAGGCCTATACTACGAATTTTCACTACTATTAAAAAGAGTATGGCTAAAAACACTTAGCACATCTGTATAAATTGTATTTTTCCAAGAAATCTATTCTTAATTTTCAGGAGCATGTTAATTTTACATTAGTCTAATCAGTAGTTACTCAAATGAAACATACCATCAGTTATTGAAATATGTTTTTATAAGACTCGAGGTTTTGTTTATTGTCAATACAACAATACACTTGGTATACAGTGCATTGAAATGCCGTTCCACACAGGCCCTGCATGGTGCCGTTAACAAAATATCAAAGATACCAAAATAAAAAATTCAAATACAAAAATAGGGCAAGAGATATGCACATGAATGTGAATCTAAGTAAAAAAGGACAGGGACGATACAAACTGCGAGTGTGCAACTATAGTAAAGTGAAATGTGTTGCTGATATTTAAAATACCAGGATTGAAGTTATGGCTGAGAAACAGTTGTAGCAGGTGCAAATTTGGCATGAGGTAGACTATGTTTGGGCAAATGTACAACACAATATACACTACATTTGGTTTCTTATTTTTTTGCATGTTTGTCACACTTAAATGATTTCTATTATTAAACAAATTTAAATATTAGACAAAGATAACCTAAGTAAATACAAAATGCAGTTTTTAAGTGATTATTTTATTTATTAAGTTAAAAACTAACCAAACCTACAAGTCTCTATGTGAAAAAGTAATTGCCCCCTAAACCTAATAACTGGTTGTGCCACCCTTAGCAGCAACAACTGCAATTAAGCATTTATGATAACTGACAATGAGTCTTTCACATCACTGTACAGTAATTTTGGCACATTCTTCTTTGCAGAATTGTTTTAATTGAGGCATATTGGAGGGTTTCCGAGCATGAACCACCTTTTTAAGGTCATGCCACAGCATCTGAGTTGGATTCAAGTCTGGATTTTGACTAGTCCACCCCAAAACCTTCATTTTGTTTTTTTAGTGCACTTCAGCTTGACCAGACATTCTCCTTCAGGATTTTTTGGTAGAGAGTGAAATTCAATCACAGCTAGTCGTCCAGGTCCTGAAGCAGCAAAGCAACCCCAGACTTTCACACTACCACCACCATGTTTGACTGTTGTTATGATGTTCTTTTTCTGAAATGCTGTGAGCTGCACACCTAAAGGTTAACTTTTGTTTCGTCAGTCTATAGAATGTTGTCCCAAAATGTTTTTTAGCCAAAGGTGGGGGGTGGGGTGGATTTCATTACTTAAAAAAGTGCATTTTGTGTTTACAAAGGTTACCTTTGTCTAATATTTAAATGTGTTCGATAATCTGAAACATCTAAGTGTGACACAAATGCAAAAAAATAAGAAATCAGGAAGGGGGCAAATACTTCTTCACAGCACTGTATTACCATTTTGTGTTAAAGTATTTTGTGTTATTTGTGTCTACAGAAGCTGTTTTGTGTCGTTGAGTTTAACAGTCCTTTGGTTAGTGAGTTAAGGGCCCTGGCTGTTTGGGGAAAGGAGCTCTTGCGGTGTCTGACTGTTACAGTTCAGATACTGCGGAACCGTCTGTCAGATGGAGGGTGAGAGAACAGTGAGGGGTGGAAAGTGCCCATTGTTAAGCTGTTCGCACGCAGAGGGTGTGTTTTTTTGTAGAGGTGGGAGATGACTGGAAGAGAGTCAACATAAAACATAAAAACATGTAATTATAACGTAAAATCAATTCGCTTTCAGTTCCATAAAACAGCTGGAATTATGAGCTGAACGTTTTTTATCTGTCTAGCATTACCCTTGTACTCTTTAACATATAAATTTGTAAATATGAGTCTAAGCTGCTGCCCAAGCAGAAAAGATGCAGACGTTTTGTGGTTCTATTGCTCCCCCTAATGGTGGTCAAAGTATGAAGTTTCAAATGCTGTACTGTACATGACTTGTTCCTCTTAGAAGAGGCATTACTAATTTAGGGTGCTATGGAGGGTGGATAATTTTCAACTTCTTTGAATGTTATTTATATTGATTAGACTCAGACTACTAGAAAAGCATGTATGGCGAGTTGTTTTATTTAGAAATTGCTTTTTACAAATTGACCAAAAGAAATGTCCATCCTGTCATGGACAGATATGAAAATGATTTGATTTCATTACATTGCAGTGATGGGACAAGTATTTTCAGAGTAATATCTTTGTCCTTTTCTAAAAAAAATGTTTAAATATGTCATCTATTGTAAAAATAAAGTTTTATAATGTATTTAATGTAGTAAAGTATTTTATATAACCTTTTTCCACTACTTTTGGAATGCACAGCACTGAGAAACACAAGGAAATTTGATTATTAACATTTGTTAAAGTTTAGTTTTTCAGTTAAATAAACAATTGTTCAGTTAAATAAACAAATTGTTCAATTGTTAAGTTAAACACATTTGAGAAAATTTAAGTTACTACCATATTTCTGTCAAATAGCATTTTTAAAGTTTCAAAGCTACATAAAAGTAATACTGTACTTAGTATTCATTTAATTGTGTGTATTTTAGTTCAACAGGGTGCATCTGAATAGTTGAAAGTATTTGAATGACTGGATCCAACATGTAAAAGAAAACAGTTTCTCTTTCTCTTGTATATGTTAGGGGTGTGTGTGTGATGGGAAAAGGGGAGAGGACACACGTTATAAGGGGAACAAAGGGTTTAATCAGAATACAACAAACAACAGAAAAACGAAGAAGCGGAGGCAAGACCCGTGCTCCGGGCAAAAAGTAAACAAGGAGAGTAGCTCGTAGGCTTTCAGGACAAATCAGGCAGAGGCTGCTCGCAGGCAGACAGGAAACCAGGTC
>JBBPDC010000129.1:8610866-8636150 GCA_037974485.1 Hemigrammopetersius urotaenia | reverse complement strand
CTCTCTCTCTCTCTCTCTCTCTCTCTCTCTCTCTCTCTCTCTCTCTCTCTCTCTCTCTCTCTCTCTCTCTCTTTCTTAAAATGTAAATATTTGGGAGCTAAAGAAAGACACAGTTAACTAAAATGACAGGAATAACATCTGTATAATTGTTATGGTTTAGTGAGATCTTGTAAGTAAACAGAACCTCTGGCATCTGAATATATGAAGACATAGGAATGTATATGGAAAAAGAGAATGCACACAGAAATCTTTACCTCTCAAACTCCTCATTTGAGGATGTTAGGAAGTTGCAGTAGACTCACACATATCCTAGTTCCTTCTGAAAGGCGTAACTTCTGGCCATAACTCGGTCAGGTTGAAAGTCCGGAGTTTAGCAGATATCAGCAGGGTGGGTAAACATTAGTATAAGCTGTGTTCCGTTTGCGTGTGCTGTACTGTCCTCCAATTTTTATGTGCTTCCAACTAGTGCAGCATCTTCTTTCCAAAGGGTATTCAAACTGTGTGAAAAAGCATTGTTTCTGGGACAAGTTTGTTGTGACAGATGGTGACTAAATCTAGTGCCAGTCATGAGGACTGCTGCACTGCTGCCTTGGTCATTAGGAAATACAGAGTCTGGCCTATAGTTAGTGACTAGCATTATGTGTCAGGATGTAACTGTTGTATTGTTATACAGACACAGTGCACCTTGAGCAGCCCAATGAAAGTATGGAGAGCGTTCGCAGCGATTTTACCATAGAGGCAGATGCTAACGGCTTGGTTGGACTTCAGACGGCAAGGAATTCCGCCACTCTCAACTTTTCCCTTAAACAGTGGAGCACTGACCTGAGGTGAGGGCTTAAGCAATGCATTATTTTCTCTCTGGTTTCTTTCTGTATCTGCAGTATATAATGTATGAAGATACATTTTCCTTGATCTCTTCAGTGTTTTAGAACATACAATTGAATCCACACCACTAGCCAATATATCTGTGATCTTTGGTTTTCTTTGTGTGTGGTTAAATGGCCTGCAGTTGCATTGCTTTCACTGAAGCTCGCACTTCCTGCACTTCATCAGAGCTACTTTGCACACATCTGTTTGGATGATGCAATTACTGAGCATGCCAGAAAGCTTGAACTAGATAAACACAACTGTGCGGACGGTGGAAATTCATGCAGTATTTGACATATGGAGCCAGAAACAACCACATAACTTGCTTTGGTGACAAACCTAACCAAATGAAATGCTGTTGAGCAAGCGGCTATGTCCGATCGTGTCAAAAGCAGAACTGTCTGCGCAAGCAGATGTGACATCTGCTGTTTGTGGGTGAGATAGCGTCCAGCGCACATGGGCCAACCAATGTGTTAAAACCTATAACAGCTTCAGTTCAGATGTTATTAAACTTGAACTTCCCCCTTACAATATGTCCTCTTTTCCCTTCTGAGAACAGTTGTGTTTCTTTGTTATCTAAATGTGCCCAGCCAGTCATGTAACTTTTAAGTGCATGCATTGGCAGAAAATAACAATGTGTTGTTTATCTGGTTAATACTGTAACATCCTGAGCCTTTGCATTAATCTTTATTGAGACAGTTGAACTCCTCTCTGGCACAGACACCAGACTGATCTCACCTTGACCTCAGTCAGTGCAACACTGAGTATCTTGAAAAACCTGCACTGACTGTTCTTAGACAGAAGAGATTATTGTTAAAAAAGACAGACATTTCTGGGCAGGTATCTTTATTAATGTCTGGACTTCTTTAGGAGAAGAAGCCTTTATTCTTCTTATCTCTGCTTTCCCTGATTCGTCTCAGCTACAAAGTCATATGTCTGTATGCTTCACTTGATCTTTTTCATGCTCTCTGCTTCCGGCATCCTCAAGATAAGCAACCAACTTGCTGGGACATGTTTTAGAATACCCTTAACTGGCCAGGGGAATTCACCAGCAGCTCATCCTTACAAAACAAGCTCTAAAAGAGGCAGATTGTGATAATACGGATTCCGCTTGCATGCAGTCTGAGCACCACAGGTGACCTGGGGCTGCTCAGTACCACTTAGGGTTGTGAACAAAACTAGAATTTTTACTTTGATTCCAAAATGATGCTATAGCCCTGTATGGACAGGATTACATTTACATAGGGATTTATGGGAGTTTACAGCTTGTACAGCTCTTACCGCTGGGAAAGTTTGCTATGCTGTGATTTTATTTCCACACAGATCCCCTGAGAAAGTAACAGGCTAAATCACCTGCTGTTTTTCACCGAACTCCAAAGGTGCAGGTTAAAACAAAGCATGTTGTCCTTATTAAATACTCCCCAAAGAGGAAGCAGTCGACTTTCTTGGTTTGGGTGAACTTAAACTCTACAACCACCTCGTAATCACAAGATTAACAATGAGGTGGGGACCCTCAGTGGAGCTTTAATCACAAATAGAAAATAAATTTCTTTGGTTAAATATTACTTTTTACTTATTTAAACATTTGTTTTACATGCTAACTGACTCAGATTAACTTGTTTCATTTGTCGGTTAGCAGAATGCGACATTAAAGTAGTGTTAACCTTTTTATACAAAGATTTTATACAAAAGTATTGAAAGCTAGTGAATGGAACTATTTTACCCTCTTTTGGTCCATAGACCAAGGCTGTGTACTCCCACACAAACCCTCCTTAAATTCATTGTTTGTAGTATCAGAGACTCTTCAAATGCATGTCCCCGTCTTTGCTGTACTACTGAAATTAACTCTGTAATGTAATTCTTGAATATATTACTATGAAGCGCAGTGGAGAAAGCAACATTTTATCGATCTGACGAAACTTATGCAAAAATGAACAGGGATGGAGGGTATAGGCGCTATATAAATAAAAATTATTATTATTATTATTATTACCAGGACATTTTAATGGCCTAATTGAATCTTGATCCAGCCCCATTCTCTCACTAGCATGTGTCAACTTCACTTCTATGTACCTAAATCTAGCAAGTGATCTTGAGAGGATTTAAATCACATTAGCTACAGTCACATATTTAGCACATGCTTAGTTCTTCTCATTCATACATGACTCTGTAGCATGATCAGGTGAAACATAACTGGGAATGTTTCTGTCCATCGTAATGAGGCAAATTAGTACACAAAATAAATCATTTATAATGGGTTGTACTAGTATAAGATGGAATCAGAGATGGTAATATAAGGTCTGTTTTACCTCAGTTTATTGTCCAGTTGTGTTCCATTGATGATGTTTTTGCTGCCGTCCCCCTGTTTTTTCTTGCAACCAGGCTAGTGAGACATGTTTTTTCTTATGATGCTTTGTTCAAATGTTAAATGATTTTACATTGAATCTTAGTATTGAGGTCAATGTTGGGCGGTCAATTCTGCTCGTCAAGCCTCCACAGATAAATCAATGTGTGGGAAAACACTGCAGATTGAATCTTTCCTACAATGTCATCAATAAATCCTGCCCATAAACTCACTTGAATGATAAATTACTGCTAATTTCTGAGGCGTTTTTAATGAATTGCAAGGCATACTGCAATATGTAGCATTATAACTGTAACATATTTTGGTCATATACTGCAACCCTGTTGTCGACACCTTTATTTCTGGAGTTTGCAGACTTAAGTTTTTGCCTGTAGCAGAGCAGTCAGCACAGACTTTCATTGTTTTTTTTTTAAACCTTCTTTACACACTTTATTTTTGTGTGTCAGCATACTTCGCCCTGAGTTGTTTGTTTTTAACCACAGTGCTCTCTCTCTCTCTCTCTCTGTCTCTCTCTGTGTCTCTCTCTGTCCTTTCTGTCCTCTCCTTCAGGCACAGCATGTCTCACTTACGGCCTGGTCGAGGGGGAGAGAACAGACGCAGTGTGTTTTACACACCTGGCAATGAGGAGTGGGAGATGGTGGATCCTCCTACTAAAGACACACCAGAGCACAAACCTCCGTCTGAGAGCTTTCGCCGAGAGAGCCCATCATACTTTCACAGACGTGAGGATCTTTTTTCAGTCCAGAGCCATAGTTTGTGGATTACATAATATTTTATAATATTATTATATATCTTTACTTTGTTTGGTGACTGCATGTATATTAGTGTTGCTAATGTATTTTTGTTATTCTGCCTTTGAATTACCACAGAAACAAATGTTACTCGCTTTTCAGATTTTAAACACAAATGTGCATGGTTGTGTTACTGGTAAGCAACTGTTAAGACCAACCGCCTAACCTATTTATCTAACCAGCACATTTTATACCATTATTGTGCTGATTGAACCAACTTTGGTTAAAAAATCTAAATGCTGCTAAGAATAGTTTGGGGAAATTATCATCATCACTTTTCATAATATGAGACAGTTTCATAAACATGAGTCTGAATGTGGGCAAGTTATTTCCAAACTTTTTGCAGGTGTTTTTCCTCAGAAAACTTAAAAAGAGAGTTTAGACTAATTTTTGGTAGGTAGCATATTTAAACATGTAGAAAAAGTTGGTTCAAATCTTCTGTCTCCTGTCTCTTCTTATGTCTTTTTAATAGATTCCCTTGGTTCAGCGTTCACATTTGATTTCCGGAACCCACCCCGCATTAAACGGAACCCGTTCCAAATGGGCACGGCTAAGCTGAACCGCAGTGCAGAGACGTCACCGGTGGAGTGTAACGGCAATAAGGCCTTGGACCTGCAGCTGCGTTTGCAGAGCCAGCAGGAGGAACTCCGGCGCGTGCAGGAGGAAAACACCCAACTTCAGGAGGAGCTCACCAGTCAGAAGGTACAAAAAAATGATGTGAAAGGGCTGATAAATAGTTGACCTAAACTTCCTTACTGTCAGCAAGGACAAAACGATGAAATCTTACTGCTTGTCATTCTGTTCATCTCAGCAGTGAGCTGCAAAAATCTTTTAAGATTTTCTCACGCAAATTACGTTGATCATCTCCACCTATTTGCAAGTGGCATAAATAGAAGTTTAGTGTTGAAAGAAAATAGTTGACTGTTTCAGTCACAATGGACAGTGGTGCAACATGTTCTAACCTCTCTGCCTCCCTGAAACAGAGTATGCAGCAGTTAGATAACAGTTACAATAAAAAAGTCATTTAGTTGTCATTGAGAATGTATACAATAAAACAGTCAGACTGACTAGGCTTCTTGGCAATATTGCAATAATATGTCTACATTAATTTTTATCATCCCACTATAATGATTTTCAATTTTACCAATGCTGATGAGTAATGAGCAGTTTATGTGATAACATTCTATTCTGATTTCTAATCATGATATAAGTGCTTTCTTGTAGCCAAGCAGGATACTATTAGTGTTTTTCTTTAAAATTGGTATCCATTACATGATCGTTAATTGCAACTAATTTAAAGAAAAAAACATTTCAACATGCATTAAAATGAAATAGCGTTACCTTTATTTAAAATGTGCTTTGTATCATTTACAGTACTGTGTAAGGTTGGTTTGATTGTAACTGAGATGAATTTATTTCAAATTGTATCAGTACTTCTCAGGACCAGGTCTCTGATCTGGCCCCTGGAATGCCTGTTGAGAACTGAAACAGAAAAATGTGGAGTAAAAAAGGCACTTACTTGTCCGAGGCACTTACAATGGGGATTTCTGCTGTAACGTCAAAGCCACATGAACTGTCCCTGTGTTCGAGTTCAGTTCAAGTACTGGCCCTGTCACTTGACTGTCAGGGATGTGTCACCTGCACTGAGATTAACTCTGGACTAATGGACAGTCTGTCTCTGGGGAGCTCTTAAAATGTCCGCTCTTAGTCTTGTGCTGACAGTTCCCCATTTGTTTTACCACTCTACTTAGATGGGGAATTCCTCAGTGTGTGTATGTGTATGTGTGTGTGTGTGTCTGTTTGTGACTTATTGTGATTAAGACTTTTGCTCCTACTGCGATACAATTTATTTATTTTCTTCTTTGTTGTCATTGAGGTTTCAGCACAGATGTTTATCAGGTGCCTAGAGAGCCACAGAACGGGTACCGTAGATTTATTTACTCCTCTGTTTGTATACTGATTACAAATGCTCCCATGCAGCCTCTTGCAGATGTAACGTAGGGGACTTAACCTCTAAAAATAACAACCAGCAACTGCCCTTATTGCAGCTCACACATATAACCTCAAATCTCTACAGGCTTGATTAACAGTCATTTAATTAAGTTCTTATTTAAAATGTCTAGAGCAGTTATTTCTACTACACATTAATTGGAACATGTTGTCATTAATGGGCTAAATTTTCATCAGATTGGTTTTTTTTTTTACGTGTAATTTATCTTTTAAAGGGGAATGGTGAGTGCATGTGTTGTGTTTGTGTTGTTTGCTGTGTGGCTTTCTAATGAACTGATACTTGAGAATTGTACACTATGCACCGCAGTATAAATAAGGTTCAGCGGACGTTCAGAGGAGCAGGGTAATAAATATAATATTTAAAAATGAATTCAATAAAAGATGCAAGGCATATTGAACAAATCGCTGAACCAAAAATCCACAAAAAAATCCACTATGGGCCACTTAATTGATGATCAGGTCAGAGTTTCCAGAGTTGGCTTTCACTGTAGTCTGGCTTTCATTGTCATTTTCATGCATCAAACATGAGATTCAATTAAAGAGCAGATTGTTTTCTTTGAGCTGATGTTTCATAATTGCTCACTTCCTTACTCTCTTGGTAGCCCAGACTCTCAGTTGCTCTTCATTTAAAACCAGTGTTTATCAACTTTTCGGGATTGAAGTCAGCACAGACTTTGTATAGACAGCATGAGACATATTGTAACATGTGGGTAGTTTGTTCAGAAAACGATACCACACATGGTAAGGGCAAAATCATTTCTTGCTCCAAACATGTGTCAGTGGAATAGCAAATTACATGTCATTAACTAGCAACATCTAAAGGCAGTTGGTTGAGTAGTTAAAAACCACAGATCTTGTGGTCCTTGACCCTTCTAATCACAGTTATCTTTCCAAACAAGTAGCTGATAATTTCATCCAATCTTACACAGTAGCCACTGAGAAATGGAATTAATTGTGAAGGAGTCAGCAGTCCCCTTACAGAAGGTGTGTTCTCTCGAACTCTTGGACTCAGGAGCCTGATCAATAAGCAGAGAAAAGATTTTATAAAGATTTTCCCTATAAGCTCATTTGGAGTGGGGTGGAGTGTGCGTGCATTACTCTGCTTAGACTTCTCAGAAGCCGTTCTTTCGTTTTCACTAGGAGCTGGTCCGCCTCCTCCAGCAGACGCTGCGGACCTCTCAGTGCAAGTGTTGGTCAACAGGCAACCCTGGACTGGAGGTGATGGATGTGGACACAGCCTTGGTGGAGCGTGATGGGCAGATCCAGTCCTTATGTAGCCACATGGAGAGGCTGGCCCTTGAGAAGGAGAGCCTGCAGCAGGAGCTGAAGGGCCTGAAGGTTAAAGTGGGAGAAATTAACGATCAGTTAGGCATGCTGATGGAGACCATCCAGGCCAAAGACGAGGTCATTATGAAGCTGTCCCAGCAGAACCCAGCGGGTAATGCCGAGCCAGCAGAGTGCAGCTCCCCTACGGCCAGAGAACAGCATGAGCTGGACAACCTGAGGGTAATGAGATCATTATATATGAGAATGTGGAGAGGAAATACTGGTATAGATCATTGTGTTGTTCTTATTTTACTCTGAGAAATATGGGCATACACTGGTGTACAACTGTTAAGTAGGTTTATGGGTGGGGGGGTTTGCATGTAGAAGCCTATATGCTATTTTAATTATGGTAAAGATGCATCCATGTAGTTTTAGTCATTTAGTCATTCTTTTAATTGTGGTTATAACAGTTATATATGTTCATAAAGCCAATTGTCAATAAACCTACTATGTAGGGTAAACAAAAATTAAAGACTGCAGCAAAACTGTAACTTGTTATCTCTTATCTAGAATTTAAAGTTTGCTGTCCCCTAGGAATCTATATAGATAGGGGGCTGGTGATCTCCCTTATCTCTCAGTTTGACACATGGCATGGCCAGTTTGCATTATTCTTTGTCTCATGACCTGTGAGGAGAGATGTAGCCAGTCCCTGAAGCTGGACTTTGTCTTGGCTTAGCCAGAAAGCTGCTACAGTTGAATGTGTCTTTCTTATAGTGTGCACAGTCCAAGAGGGCAGAGAGTCTCTGAATACCCTGAGTGCCTCTGACCAAGTATGAGTTTACAAGCCCATTTCTGCATGCTTTCCAGCCTTTAACTGGGTCTATAGTCAGGGAAGTGAGCCAGATAGGGATTACATACTCTAGCACCAGGCACATGCAGCCTGAATAGACGGAACCCAGTTCTGGGTCAGTTTTTAGGTGGCATAAAGCAAAAGGCTTTCTTTTGGCTAAGGTCACCTGACTGTCCCATTGCAAATTACCATGGATGGTGTCCTCCAGGAGTTAGCAGATTTAGTAACGGCATCATTTTGGGCCAAGTTTCATTTATGCTCCTCTACCCAGATATCAAAACCATTCAGGGTCTGTTGAACATTGCAGTGTAACCATGCCATGCACATATTCCCAGTGATCTATACTGGAAGTCAGTGCTAGAAAGAACAGGCTTTAGTACATTTGCTGATGAAACTCATTTGGTTCTGCTAGAGAGATTGCTGGCCAGTCCCTGGGAGCTCACTTTCTGACTGTAATCAGTCATGAAGCTGGAGATCCATGTGATCAGACCCAGCCTCAGTCCAAGGTCGCGGTACTGCTGTTGTGTGACCTGCAGCGTCAAAGGTCTTGGCTAAATCAGTTGTAATTAGTTTATACATTGACCCCAGAACATTACAGTCCTAGACACAGAGTCCATCAGACTGACTACAGAGTGTGTTGTTGCAATGGTTCTGTCAGCTGCCAGACTGCATGGGATCTAGATTTGCATAACATCACTCTGAATCCAATGATCAGCAAACAGTTCACAAAAGTGTGCCAATGTGCACTGTGGATAATAAACTCTCTGAAGTTATCTGATGCAGCTGTATTCTTTGCAGTTCATTACAGTCCAGGACAGACACGTCAGACACCACATTCCTGCTGCCTCCCAGCTCTGTTGTCGTTAACAGATTATGCTTCAAATATACATGGGCATAGTTTTTCTTCAGTTTTATTCAAAGCAATGAGAATATTGAATCCTAAACCTAGTGTCTTGAAGTGGGCACCGCAGGAACAGAGAGACTTAAAAAGCTTTGATTGGGATTATGTAGTGATATTTGTTGGAACGGATGGGGTGGGTTAGTTTAGTTTGCACATGAGCTGATGTTAATGCTCTGAGGGATTGCACTGTTTCAGGACGCCCTCCAGGGATACAAGTCACAAAATAATTTCCTGAACAAAGAAATCCTAGAATTGACTGTCTTGCGGAGGAATGCTGAAACTAGAGAGATGTCCCTGGAAGCAAAGGTAAGAGAGGAAAAAATGTGTGCGAGTGTAAATGTCTGTAACTGTCTGGGATTTTTCTATTTCGCTTCCTGAATGTTTCTGTTCTCTGCGTCATTGCAGTATACTGCTCTGGAGGCCAAGCTCTGCCAGGTGGAGAGTAAGTACCTGGTGCTGCTGCAGGAGATGAAGACGCCGGTTTGTTCATCTGAGCAAGGTCCAGCGCGAGAGGTCATATCCAGACTGCTGGAAGATGCCCTGCAGGTGGAGAGCTCTGACCAGCAGGAACACACTGTTTTCAAACCCCACCCTGTGAGGTATGGCACTTCTTTTCTGGCTTCAAACATCCTTCTCTATCAAGATAGCAGTCTAAAGTCATGTTGTCTGTTTTCTGAGTGTAGCAGTCCATCTTATTTGCTCAAATAAAGGTTTTTTATCAGTATATTTTTGCTTGTCTTGAGTGGCCAAAATAAACTAAATCAGAACAGTCAAATAATGTAGTATCATTAGATTCACAAAAATTAAAATCATGTGACTTCCATGGGGAATATTATCAGATGTGCCACATGTTGACCTGAACCATTTAAAATGAATCTATACAGCATATACTTGTTTCAGTCATTCAGTCATTGCAAGCGTAGCCCTCTTGTTGTAGTTGAGGCTCTTCAGAGGAACTGCAACCATGTATTTATTCCCCATAGGTTTCACACAAGCACTGTTCAGTGTAATCTGCTAATGATATTCCACATTACTAATACACTTGAGGGAAAGAAGTATTTGTTCCCATGCTGAGTTTGTACGTTTGCCCTCTGACAAAGAAACGGCCAGTCTATAATTGCAATGGTAGGTTTATTGTATCTGTGAGAGATGGAATAACAACAATAAAAACAGTGCACAAAAGTCAGAGATTGATGTGCATTGTAATGTGTGAAATAAGATTATGATCCCATCGCAACGATGACTTGGTGGCAAAACCCTTTTTGGCAATCACAGAGGGCAGATGTTTCTTGCTACCAGGTTTGCACACATCTCAGAAGGGATTTTGTCCCACTCCTCTTTGCAGATCCTCTTCAAATCAGTAATGTTTCGAGGCAACTTCCTCCACAGATTCGCTATGGGATTAAGGTCTGGAGACTGGCTAGGCAACTGCAGGACCTTAATGTGCTTCTTTTTGAGCCACTCCTTTGTTGCCTTGGCTGTGTGTTTTGGGTCATTGTCATGCTGGAATACCCATCCACTACCCATTTTCAGTGTTCTGGCTGAGGGAAGGAGATGCTCACTCAAGATTTTACGGTACATGGTCCCGTCTATTGTTCCTTCGATGCAGTGAAGGTGTCCTGTCCCACTTTCACCCAGTTCTCCTCTGGATCATTTAGATGTTCATTGGCAAACGGCAGACTGGCCTTTACATGTGCTGTCTTTAGCAGGGGGACATTGCGGGCGCTTTCAATCGTTCACTTCTTAGTGTGAAGCCATTGTTTCCTTGGTGACTATGGTCCCATCTGCCCTGCAGTTCTGGGCTGCTTCATCACCATTCTAATGATCATTGCAACTCCACGAGGTGAGATCTTGCATGGAGCCCCAGACGAGGGAGACTGACAGTTATTTTGTGTTTCTTTGCGCCAACTGTTCTCACCAAGCTGCTTGGTGACTGTCTTGTAGTCCAATCCAGCCTTGTGTATGTCTACAATCTTGTCCCTGACATCCTTGGACAGCTCTTTAGTCTTGGCCATGGTGGCTAGTTTGGAATCTGACTGAGTGGTTGCTTCTGAGGACAGATGTCTTTTATACAGGTCCTATAACAAGCTGGGATAAGGAGTGCTTCCTTACAGATTGTCTCAGCCTGTTACCTGCATACAGTGAAGACACCTGGAAACCTGAAATCTTGCTGGTTCATAGGGGATCACATACCTATTTCACACATTACAATGCACATCAATCTCTGACTTTTGTGCCCTGGGTTTTTAAAGCTTTTTGTTGTTGTTCTGTCACTCACGGCTACAATAAACCAACCATTCCAAATATAGACTGGTCATTTCTTTGTCAGAGGGCAAATATATAAACTCAGCATGGGATCAAATGCTTCTTTCCCTCACTGTACATGATTTCACAATTTGATCTCACACTTTGATTTCGCACCTTCTGTAGTTACACTCTTGTTTTTCGCCATAGCACTCAACGCCTAACCCTAACACTTAGATCAGTGCTGTTTTTTTTTATATGTATATTTTTTCTGTTCTCTTTCTTAGTGAATATGATGTGTATGGCTTCAAAACAGTCCCAGAGGAGGACGATGAGGAGGAGAAGCTGGTAGCCAAAGTGCGAGCTCTGGAACTCCGGTCTCTCTCGCTGACTGACCAAGAGGTGTCAGTGGGAGTGAAGTGGGAAAACTACCTTGCAGGCACCATGAACAGGGAAATGGTCCGCTCTCCAGAGCTAAAATCTCTAATGCGCAGTGGTGTGCCCCACATACATCGCTCTAAAGTCTGGAGCTGGTGTGTCAGTTTCCATGTGAAGAAGATACGAGAGAGCCAGCCGGCAGACTATTATGAGAACCTGCTGTGCATGGCAAGGGACAAGCCCAACCCAGCCTCTAAGCAAATAGAGCTAGATCTGCTGCGCACATTGCCAAATAACAAGCACTATGCCTCCCCTTCAGCTGATGGCATCCAGAAACTCAGGAACGTGTTGCTAGCTTTCTCCTGGAGGAACCCAGATATCGGCTATTGTCAGGGCCTCAACAGGTAACTCACCTTAAACAGGACTTAAACACTCCTAACTATCTTTTTTTGTTTTAGCGCAACTGCTGAATTTGATGTACTTTTTACATGTGAGACATGTATGTACTTGTGTAGGTTTCTTATTGAGTGGATTTTGTAGTATATATTATATATTTTTTTGGATTGTTTACAAAAAAATAAAATTACCCTGAATATGCTCTTCCTGTGTATATTAATATGCTTAATAGTTCTCATGGATATCAATTTTGCTTATTTATTTTCTTTTCTGAATTATGCTTGTTATTGTTTGGATTTAAAATCCCTTTAGGTTAGCAGCCATAGCCCTTCTCTATCTGGAGCAGGAAGAAGCTTTCTGGTGTCTCATCACCATTGTGGAGGTTTTCATGCCACGAGACTATTATACCAAGACACTTCTTGGCTCACAGGTAATATTAAAAGCATACTAAGCCCCTTGTTTTTCCTGTTTTTGCTACTGGGAGTAAAATCAGCTCCCTAGATTGTGGTGTGAGCCACATCGAGTGAGATCCATTAGCATTAGTTCTCCTTAAATCTTTAGCAGCAAGATTAAAATAACACTGTAAAAATAGGAGTATAAACAAGTGCCTTAGAATGGGAATCTAGAAACATAATTGAATGAAGTGTGTGTGTGTGTAGGTGTGTGTAGGTATGATGTTCGTTATCTATTATGTGTATAAAAATATGCTAATTGTGTATATACTAGAATCAGAAAGCTTTATCGATTCTGGAGGACATTGCTTAATTAATATGCTTGTATAATATATATACAAGTTGTATAGTATATTATACTAATTATACTCTAAATGAGGCCTGTAGTTACTTAAAGTTCTTGAAATACTGAAAACATATTCATCATATTGCCCAGCCTCACTAACTCTTGTCTTGGCTATTTATTCAAATCATGCTTATCCAAAGTCTAACTACATTCACTAACTTTGTGTTTGTATTGGATGTCATTTCTTATCATGAATAATTAAAAATAATTGCATTTCATTAGTAAAAAATGAAAAGTAAAACCCAAAAAGTGTGGATTGTCATGTTGCACTGTTCTCATTCAAGACCTGGTCCACATGGCTGGAAGGTTCCTCTGTAAGACTGTGATACAGTGCAGTCGTTTTGTGTCTACAGGTGGATCAGCGTGTGTTTAAGGACTTGATGTTGGAGAAGCTGCCCAGGCTTCATGCTCATTTTGAGCAGTATAAGGTTGACACCTCCCTCATCACCTTCAACTGGTTCCTGGTGGTTTTTGTGGACAGTGTGGTCAGCGACATCCTCTTTAAGATTTGGGATTCTTTTCTCTATGAGGGACCAAAGGTAAGAATGAAAATCTCGCCAAGTATCCTGTGTAGTTTAAGATCAATGACTGCATTACTTTTGAAGAAGCTGAAGGGCTGTTATCAAGTGAAGGAGTGGCTGTTGATGTTTAGGCATAATGCATGTGTAGGCACATAGTCATTTATACTTCCTGTGTGCTTGTACTTTGCTTGGGCTTCTGATCATAGTGACAAGCGGATTTATAACATCAGCTGATTAAAAAATAAAATAAGAAAATAATGATTATATTCACTAAAAGGAAAACTCATCAGTGGGCCCCAAATTCAGTGACCAAGAACTGTTAAAGAAATATTTCTACAGAAAAAAAATGTATCTAATGTTTCTAATGTATGCCAGATGTAACAACACTGGTGTTTTATGGCCTCTAGACAGTTTACATTTAGTGAAAAACCAATGTCTTAAGACTGAAAGTAATGTATTATGTCCATAGAATTTGAACATTAGTTTAATTAACTCTAAACTTAATTCTTCTTTTAGAAATGGGTCTCTTAGTTGTACAGTAAGATGAGGTTAAAAAATGTAGTTTTACAACACCACCCTTAATTGAAATATTAGTTAATTCTCTAGTATTTGTGTGCAAATCGTGTGCAGTCGCAGTTTGCTTCCTGAAATCTACCACACGCAGACAGAGCGGAGTATTTTCCCCGCTGATGGTCCGGCAGGCTGAATGGACCTGTCAGGAGCATTCCACTTTCTATATCTAAAACATAGTTGATTTAGCAGTGGATGTTTAGTTTTGATTGAATCAAATAAGTCAAGGTGCTTCTGCAAATTTCAGAATTCTATTCTGCCACTGGCCGTATTAAATAAAAAAAAAAAAAAACAACTAACAGCACATTATTACACAGATTAAGTGAATGTTGCTTTTTTGTCCCACTTTACTTTTCTCTCTGTGCCATCCTGGTACAAGTGAATCTTCATTTGATCTGTACATTAGACTTTGTCTCAATATTCTATAGGTTTAATGTACTTTAGCAAAATTTTACTCTGTTTTTTATGTTTGTGAGGTTTATGTTTTGCATCTTACGGTGGGCCTTCTAAGATTGTTATTCTCAATGCCTTTGTGTTCAGCAGTTAAAAAAGGGAAGTTTTCTTCATGACTAAACCTCTTATTAGTGGTCAGTGGTCTGTAAGGCTGCCTGCAATCGCTGAGCACACCTTAAGCTTCTAGAAAATGAAAAGAGTTCACACACATTCCTTATTGGAATTTTTGCCATTTCTTTTTTATGAGAAAGCAAGAGATGCTAGTCAACTTTAGATCTGAGTTCATGGGTAGGATACTTGCCTCTGGACCAAGAGGTCATGGGTTCGAATCCTACCTTCAGCACCACCTGAGCGGTCCCTGAGCAAGACCCTTAACCCTACATTGCTCCAGGGAGAGACTGCCCCCTGTAGTTAGGGAATGAAAGTCGCTTTGGAAAAAAGCGTCTGCTAAATGCCATAAATATAAATGTTACTACTTGTTTTTCATTTCTTCTACAGATCATATTTCGCTTTGCTCTTGCGCTCTTCAAGTGCAAAGAAGAAGAGTTTCTGAAGTTGCATGACGCCATGGGTATTTTTAAATATCTTCGATACTTCACACGTACAATCCTGGATGCAAGGTAAACATGTGTTTATTTAATACGTAAGGATGGTACACTTGTGTACCAGAACTACACATCACTAGATAGAAATAGATGTTTGAAAGTGTTAAAAGAACAGTATACTACACTTTATGAACTGCCCTAATGTGTTGAATAATGAACTTCAGTTTTTTACCATTAATGTTTGCACCCCTACGAGTAAATAATTGTATTTCAGGATTCAGATTTCTGTGGGTATTTCTCTTTCAGAAAGCTGATGAACATGGCCTTTGTGGACATGAACCCCTTCCCGCTGAGGCAGATCCAGAATCGTCGCACCTTCCACCTGGAGAAAGTTCGACTGGAGCTCACTGAGCTGGAGGCCATTCGACAGACATTCTTACGAGAGAGAGATACCACCCCAGACGGACCTGTGCCTATCAGTGATGATGAGGAGGACAGCTAAATGAGCACCAATCATTGACTGGACCTATACAGCTAATCATCCAAGGTTTATAGTAAGTGTTCTGATCGAGGGTTCTCTCCTCTGTGTCTGAACAGAGTGACCTGCAGGGACCAAGGGACAAAGAGCAGCCATTTAAGTTTATCAGCATTCATGTTATTCTTTCCTTTAATGCTTTTTGTCTTATCAGTGATGTGTTTTTTTTTTTTGTTTGTTTGTTTTTTTACGTTTCTCTCACAAATCAGTATTTTCTTACATGTCAGTGTATTGTGAATGATGTGTGTGTTTGTGCTAGGTGATGAAGTATTAAGGGTCAGGTACTTTCACATACAGCTAGGCATGCAGTTCAACATACATTTATTTTAGTCGACATACATGGTTCACAGCAAACACTTGTGTTTATGGAACAAAACACATTTACTGTCACATGTTTACTCTTTAATGCAGTGTTCCAGTTGTAACTGTGTATCATTTTATCAGTCGTTTTTGTACTTGTGAAATGTACCAGATTTCAGGCAAAAATGACCTTCTTTATACTTCTGTCTGTCTGTCTGTTTTCCATGTCTTATGAGGCACTTAAATCACTTTGAATTAGGGACATACTATTTTAGAAGAAATTTTGCTTTAGGGAAGCACATTATGTTTTATGGTAAACTAAACAGTAGCCACTTGTGTCCTACATGCACATGAAATGGCTGTGGCTCAGTGCACATTCCTGTCTGCAGTCATGAGATGACTCTTAGCTGCTGGATAACTGTTCTTGGACAATGCGCATCATGCAGTCTATCAGACCAGGCTGCTTATTTTCTGCTTGAGTGACATTCCTTTGTTAGTAATCAGCTACATTTAGACCAGTTTGAATTCTAAGTTGTCAGGATTTTACCGTATATATCCAGTGCTGTCGGTGCCATGTGTGTTATCAGTGTGACAGCCTGGCATGGCTGTTTTTCAGGACAATTTCAATAATAAATAGTGGTGGCCTTGAGTTCCAGTGCTGTGCTATGAATGTGTATTCATAGTTTATAGCAAGTTTGCATGTTTTTCTATGTGTGCAGGTTCTGAAATGTGTATGAATGTGTGTTGTCCTACATTTGGTACATTACTCATTGAATTGTGTTTTTTAACACCCTTTCTCAGCAGGGAGCAGTATTGTATGATTTTCCTAATAATCTAACTTTGATTATGTGCATCATTTCTTTTAATATGTATGTTACTTGCTCTCAGTTTTCTTATCTCTTATTGCTTTGTTGAACCTAAAAGTGGATTTTCAAGGGCCCATTTATGAGGGACATAGAATGTTTAGCAGCTTATTGCACTTAAATAGTGCTGGATTCAGTTAAACATTGAATATTATCTTCTTTGAGCAGATTTAATTTGCTGTTAAAACGCTTTTTTGTTCCTGTCATATTCACCTGTATTAGGAATACACCATTCCCAGTCGACTTTTATGTGTGCTGTGTTTACAGCAAGGTGGCTTCAATAAGCATTTCACCATTCATTTTCTCCTGTTTGTCAGAAACCTTAATTACTAAACATTACTTTCTGTATATTCATGCTTTAATACATCCCCTCAATTGACAAATAATACAATACTGTGAATTGTCTTGCTGAGAGCTGGTCTCTCCAGTGTAAAATTTTGTTCTAACCTTCATCAGTTTGCTTGTGATCAGCTTTGTAATACAAACAAAACTTTATTCCCTCCATTTTTTTTTTTTACTTTTCAGTGAGGACTTCCATTTAAGTTGTAGGTGGTGCTGATGTACAACACCATTCTGATTTTGCATATTTCCATATAAAAATTGCATTTAGATTCATTTAACCGGGATGTTTTGTTGTCAGGCCTGCTTTTTCTTTGTTTTAAATGAATAAGCTAGCATGTCAAAGTTTGCTCACCAATGCTATGCGTTGCACAGGTCTGTATACATAAATGTAAAGGCTTTCTGTTTTGTTTAGTTTTTTTTTATATTATTTCATTTTAAGTCATTTGGAAATCATGCAATATGTCCAATGTTACCAAAACTTTGTAATCACGAGTCGTTTTACTTTAGTGGCGTGATTGTACAATAAATTGTCTTTGCATACAGCACACTTCAGTGCATGCTTTCACTTGTGCTGGTCAAGGTGAAGATGTGAATCTCATTAGAGAAAGGAACCAGAGCGAAAAGGGTCCACAAAGCCTTCCAGTGTTTGGCAGAATATCTAGAGAAGCCTGGAAAACAATGCATAAAGCTCAACTGTAGTTCTGTCCTGGCTTCTTGATTGTTGTTGCCATGCCACCTATATTGGAATTAGATGGGACGTAGTGTTCATTAAGTTGGCCTTTATAGAGAAAAATACATTATAGCACCATTTTATAACATCGTAATTTTGAGTTTTCACCTGGTTATGATTTCCACTGCCCCTTTTCTCCTGCAGGTGGCAGTACATGATCACTTAGCAAGTTACTGGATCGTACCATCAATTTCTGGGAACAAGGACAGATATAAAGACCAGCCCACTCACTCAATATCTGTAACCACTTAATCCTCACTAGGGTTTCAGACATTTCAGATATATACATTTAATAAGTTAATAAGGATTTGTTCTGTCAAGTTATACAATCCAGGTTAATTTGTAATAAAGTGAATTGGCCACTTATAGTCATAGCCAGAGCACAGCACACACTGAAAACTTCTTTCTCTGCATTTAACCCATTCACCCAAGTGAAGCAGGGGGCTGCCACCAATGCGTGACCCCTAGGGAGCAGTGTGGGGGGACTGTACCTTGCTCAAGGGTACCTCAGTGGTCCCACTAGCAGTCCTGGGATTTGAACCCATGACCTTCCGGTTACAGGGCAACTCCCTGAACACTACACTACCAGCTGCCAGCAGACTTGCCACATCTTACTGCTTGTTTTGGTGGATGATAATTATTAACTCTCATAAGGGAACTCTTCCAAGAAAGCCTGCATTTCTCAGCTGGGGTGACGCGACCCCCTGGAGTGTTGTCTGGCTTCATCGGTGGTGCTATCCAAAATACTATTCTTATGTTGGGCACACTTTCAGTCCACTAATAGTATTCATATTAATAGTTTAACTAACAAAATTAGGTCTCAAGTCAAGTTGGATGTACACAATCTCAGAGTATAACAAGTTGTATTACTCTTCAAACCTCTTGGTCCAGACTTAGCATCTATGAGTCAGGATCTTGACACTTTCTTCTTGTTATTTTCATTATTATCATGATGATGATTATGATCATGAAACACTATTGTCTGCTTTGGATTGGAAGCTGCAATACAGCCTAAGGGGGTCATGCTCAAAGGTTGCCCAAATGTATGCAAATGCCACATTATGCCCAATTGTGCTTAATTTTTTTTGTCTAATCCATGTGTCCTATGCCACATCCATTGTGCTGAATTCAAATCTGAAGGCACATTTTGTCTATCATGTAAGGATTTTAAGTTATGCATGCATCAGATCCCCATCAGAACTGTGACTTCCAACACAACAGACTGCAGGAGGAATTGGCACTGGATTCTCTGAATCATGCAGTACTGGTTTAAAAGCAGACTCATAGTCAAGATAGATGACTTATCCTTCTTTGAAAACCCAGAAATTTTAGTCCTACAGAAACAGCAGTCTGAGTGATGATCTTTCATCACAGTAAAGGGCACACCTTTCCTTTTCCACTGCACCACTGAGAGAGGCCAGAGGAACAAACAGTACAGGAGATATAAGACACCCAGCTTTTATCATGCTCTCCCATTTTACATCCAAAACACTACTTGTAAGCAATCATCCCTTTCATGGTCATGATCACACAGCATGTTCCTGCCACAAATGTAACAATATTTGTCAGAATGGTTGACACACCTGCACCTACTCATGTTTTGTAGAGTGGGCGTATTTAGAAGAACACATCAAGGTTTTCGTCCAGCTTCTTGTCGACCAAATGCAAATGTGATCAGAACTGGAAGAATCTGACACGTGACATGGTGTTTCTAAACATCCCAGCGTCCGTTCCTGCTTCCCAGTACATTCACACACTGCAATTTCATCACTCCCATAGCTAGCTAGAGACTAACTGGAGAGCATATATCTCCTGTAATAGCGCTTTGAACCCTGGTGTGTCACTTTGCATGGTATAAACATTGATGTGTCATCAAATCAAAGATCTCATGTGGTATATCAGGGCCAGCGTCAGAGCAGATATACCAGGCTGGCATCTAACTTACTACAGAGGGGCACTATCGATAGTGAACTATATTCATATGAGTGACACTAGAGGGTGTAGGGGGGGCATGGCGACTCGCTAGGGGGGGCACTGTGGTATATACTCGGGTAAGTACTCATATGGTCTCAAAGTATGTGCCACATTGATGGGTCACGAATGGCCTATGATAGTAATCTGGCATACTGATGCTGATGTCATAAAATGTTACAAAAATCCTGTGCTTTATGAAATATGTTTAAATTGAAATACTATAGTTTCATAAAGTAGAAATTACATTACATGCAAATTGATCAGACTACCATGAACATAAGTTAGTATTTATCAGTGAACAAGCAGTATTTCAATCAAGAAATCACTCATTTTTATTGGTTTAGACTAAAAAACATGCCGTATCCATTCCAGTGGACGCAGGGTCTGAAGAGGTTTAAACTATTTCATAGAAAAGCCTATAAAGTAGACAAGCCTGTGATTCGTCCCGTTAAACTGAGATGACATCAACTCATCGACAGTCTTCAACACGCACAGCACTGAATTCAACCAGGAAGTGCATTTCAAACAAGGCAGTAGTAAATATACACGTGACAGATCAGCTGTTATGTTTGCGTGCAACAGTATCAAAATACCAAATTATTGCAAAACAATATCATGCCTATAACCTAAAATCTGGATACGCTAGGAATATTTCGAATTGCAGATTTGGATTCAGCACAGTCGTTTTATTACCAGCAGCAAAATCTTTGTTTTTCACCGTTTTCTTCTTTTGTATTAGCATCTTAACTTTGACGTACAGTTAAATGAACATACACAAAGTACACATCTAGCGTCTGCATTTTATGAAAGTACTTCAGTTGTTTGATTCTTTTAATGTTACTCCTTTACTTTCTGTATGAATTAGTTATTATTCATTACTCTGAAGTGGGAGAACAAAGGGAATTTCTACTCACATCTGCTGCAAGGTATGTTAGTAAACTGCAGCACTGTGATCATAAATGTATTGCCAACTCCTAAAGCCCTGCTGCACTGCTTCCTGAGCCCCACTTTCTGAGCAGAACTGCGTTCACCATAGCTTCAACCAAAAAAGCTCACCGAGCCAGAGCTTTAACCACAAAAGCCAAAGACATGTTAAAGTGACTGGGGAGGCGATTGATTCAGAGGTGGGACTTCCTGCTGTCATTCTTACCCTATTTTCCCCCTAACACTCGTTTTAGGTGTTGCACAGCTTAAAATATGTGAAACAGGACAGTGAGAACCAGCTCTAATGAGGAGCTCTAGCACAGCACTGGCAGAAAATCTCCAGGCCCAGAAGAGTGGACACCAGTACGCTCCTTCACACAGTGGTGGACATAAGAAAGAGTGAGAGGATAGACAGAGTAAAGATTCAGAAATATGATGAAATCTTCTCATTTTCACTATAAATTATGCCACAATCTGTTTTGTTGTATGTGGATGTCATGGATATTCCACTATTTCTAATGAATGAACTACATGGAGATTAAAGGTGACAACAGACTGTGAGATTTCAGACACACTATTAGTTCCTTGTGAGCTGTGTGAACTGTGTGACATGGATCTAATAAACTTGAGTGTGACAAAGTTTGATGAGTGTGGATTGTACAATGAGAACACCTTCTGAAGTGTAGGCTACAACACAGGTCAAAGCACAAAAATAAAACATCATTCACATTTATGGTTATAGTGGTCAATTTCTTGAAACCATGTCTACATGATTTAAAAAGTCTTTCTTAAAACAGTGTTACTGAGAAAAAGACAGGAAGCAGAGCTGTAGGTAGCAGAGCTGAAAATGTTAAGATTTGCACTGGGAGTGACGAGGATGGACAGGATCAGGAATGAGTTTATTAGAGGGACAGCTTTGATTGGACCTTTAGGAGGAAAAGTTAAAGTTAAAGAGGCAAGAGTTTGGTTGGACCTTTAGGAGGAAAAGTTAAAGGCAAGATTGTGTTGATTTGGACATGTGCTGTTGGGAGAAGGAGGCTGAGGATGGAGCTGCAGGGAAGAGGAGAAGAGGGAGGCCTGGCAGGAGGTTTATGGATGTGGTGAAGGAGGACATGCAGGCAGTTGGTGTGAGAGGGAAATGGAAGAAACAGGTCATCCGTTGTAGCACCTACTAATCGAGAGCAGCTGAAAACAGAAGAAGAGAAAGTAACTAATTAATAACATAAATTTGATTGAAGCAGATAACATGTAACTCTTTACTCCCTTGCTTCTAGAAGAAATCGGATCAAAACGCTCATGGCTACCTTTATGACAGCTTCAGGATATGTGAGTCATGACATGTTGCCATGCAAAGTATACGAACTTTCAGCAGTTGACATGTTGCCTATTGCACACCAGAGAACTGATAAAGGGCGTGCGATTCAGGCACTGACGCGAGGGCTCACAAATCAAAACTGTGCTCAGGGCCCCATAAAGGCTTGGCCCAGCCTAGACTTGGGTCACTGCCAGGCACCTGAAGAACACGCGCGCGCCCCGATCGAGCCGGCCGGCAGGAGGCGCGAGAACTGAAAACACAAGCGCGCGCCTGAATCAGGCAGTCAGCTGCACACAGTCAGCAGCGCGAGCTCCGGCTGAGTGTGCTAACAGAGAGCAGCAACTTCAGCCGAGCACCTCTCACACTGCTGGACAGAAGTATCAACACACACACACGGAAGGTAAGACATCTGTAACTTTAAAACCTAGCAGAGTGTGACGTCCTTCTGAAGTTTTCGTTTTCGTTCTACGTCCCGAATAAGCTAAGAAACGACTTTGTGCTGAGTGATGCAGCCCAGACTGTAAAGATTATTAAAGCTCTATGCAACTAGGTTTATATGTGTGTGTGTGTGTGTGTGTATGTGTATGTATATACATATGTATCTGTGCTTAATAATTTATCATTTATAACACACACATGTATATATATTATAGATTAAGTGTGTTTAGTGCCGTCTCATAAGTTGAACTGCCTTAAAAGTAAACACCTATTAGGTTATCAGTTCACTGCCACACAGGCGCCTGGACAACCACTTGTTATTGCCAACTATAGGTTCTTAAGATCAATTCCCTGTAACTTCATAACCTGAGTCAGGGCTGGATTGGGACAAAAAATCGTCCCGAGCATTTTCCGGGTATGGGCAGTGGCCAGTCCAGCCCTGGTCGTAGTCGTAGCTCTAAATGAAGTGGCTTACAGACAATCTGAAGACATTTAGGAGTTTAGTAGGTAGTAGTTACATTTAGTTGCTGTATATGAGGAAGTGAGAGACTCTCACAAATAGGATTTGTGTTCCTTCAAGATCAATTCTGTAACTTTTTACCCTCACTTTTCTAAAGACCTTAATTACTTTTCTGCAGTTAAATTCAGTTTCGCTGTCGTGTGCATGAGTGAGTGTCTCGCCTTTAAGAGCCCCTTAGACGGCCCTGATTGCTTCCAGTGATCCTGATAACTTATCCTGCTTAGTGCCCCAGACTGGTGTAACTCCTTTTTATTGTTGTGTGTTTATTTAGAGACAAATCCGTGCTAACACTTTGTGGTCAAGAACAGTGTTAGTGTTGGATTATGAAACTGTATTTCTTTTATTTACTTTTAAAGTATTTTATGCCCCTAAAGGCCAATATATTTGCTCAAAAAATATTGAGGGATGCTTAAGTAATACCTCAGATTCACTCTCTCTGATGTGGAATGCAAGCAGCATGCTGGAACATGCACTATATTATGAGGGTGTCTACCATGATCTGTGTTCCAGAAACACACAAACACACACACACACACACACACACACACACACACACATACATAATTGCATATCTTTTCACAGCACCCCTGGACTTGTATGTGCCACCCTGAGGGGATACCCACTGGACCTGCTGACAGTTTACGTGTTCAACATTTAACAAAACACAATCATCATCAATGAGGACACTGGGTATGGCTGTGTTCAAGCAACAGAGAGTGGAAGATTTTTATGAAATCGGACAGGAACTTGGAAGGTGAGTGATCTGATAAACAATCATGGGATTACACACAATGGTAACACCAAAAGTGGAATGTTAGTCTGTTGTTTGAAAACATTCACAGTGCATGCCTAATAGATAGTCCCTAAGAGTGTGTTCAAAGGAGCTGACTAACAGATGGCTTGCTGATGTTTGAGAAGGGAAGGGCTGCTTTGGGATTTGCGCTCATAGCTGGAATAACATGAGAAGTTTGGCACCATCCACATTTGTTGCTCCTGCACAGCGACATGCTCTGTTTGGTTGTTTATGTCCTAGATTTAAGTGTACATGCAAATGAGCGTAGCAGTGATAGTTTGCAATAAATCACCCAACATTAATAAGAGACGTCATATCTCTTTTATTAGACACTCATAAATAACCATCTTGTTGTATTTTGGCAGTTTTTAATTAGGAACGTTTTTTGTTCTTTTGTAAAGAACACTCCCTTAAAAAGCCACCCCAACAGGGAAGCCCATCTCTCATCACTAATCTAATGAATATCAACTGTAAAAACACAGCATCAAGTCTCTTTTCAACCGGAGGAAGTTATAAATCCATTCATAAAGGAAGAGGGGTTACAGTGTTTGTTAGCGTTTAGGAAAGGTGTAGCCTTACACCCAGCCGCTCGGCCCATCCCTCTGCTCTTTTGAATGATTCAGGGCAGAAAGTGAACTAAAGTTCTTTTAGGGGGGCACTCCTTCGATTTAAATATGAATCATAGTGCAAAAAAAATAGTGAAATAACCTGAGACCACACATGGGAATGACATCCTTTATTACAATGAGGTCACTTTCATGGAAGGGGCCATCTAAGGAGACATGGCCTGTGGCTAGCAGGTGGTTGTTTGTTATTGTTTTGAATATATAGTATGAGATGACCCACCATCTGCCGGCCTGGCTTTGTGTCCTACTCAGTGTTCCTTCCTTCATTTACATGCAGTTTCTATGACACACCCTGAGGATGTTGACAGAATCTACTGTATTTCAAGGTAGAAGCAAACCTATCGCACTGATGTGCAATTCCACTGAAACTTTTTAACCTGTACAAACACATATTTTCTGGGTTTTTATTATGAGATCATGGTACGTTCACCATTTACCGTCTTAAAAACAGAGCTATTGCATACTGTAAAGATTGGGTTGGATCAGACAAGTGCCTTTTTCAAGGCAAAAGGTTGTAAAGTAGCACATTCAAAACAGCAATGTTAACAGTATGCCCAAGCAGAAATTGACTGGATAAACCCAGACGCCCAGTTTTGGACACCGATAGCGGTTTTCATGACAAACAGCAAAAGAGAGACTCTTATAAAAAAAAAACAGAGACAGAGACCTGTTTTACCATTTTAAATGTCCAAAAATGTCAATGTTTTTGCAGTACTGTACTGAAATACAGTATGATACAGTACTCGTATTAGCCATCATGAGGACAATGGTACATTTACGCTGAGAATGCAGTATTTGCAGTTAAATTCCAGACATTGTGGTGTTGTACACATAATGCTCAACAATTTTTCTAGCACTGGAGTAGAGCAGAGTTTTAAACAAGTTATAAAACCATATTAGATTAGATTAGATTCAACTTTATTGTCATTACACATGTACAAGTACAAGGCAACGAAATGCAGTTTAGGT
>JBBPDC010000129.1:8599734-8610766 GCA_037974485.1 Hemigrammopetersius urotaenia | reverse complement strand
TGGATATATGAACATAATATACAGTTTGTATTAACTATAAACAGGAATTACAAGTGGATGAACAATGAGCAAAATGTGCAGTTTAGTTTTCTACTATTAAAATATATATATACAGTTTAATTATCTACTATTAAAAAAATAGTTTAATTATCTGCTATATCAGAAATGTACAAGTGTATATGTGCATGGATATGTATATATCCTGTGAAAGAGGAAACAGTAAGTATGTGGTTTGACAGATTCACTGAAGCATCTGTGATCTGTGACAACCAGGCAGTTGAACACTAAAGATGAAGTGGGGGAGGGAGAAATGGAAAGCAGAACATTCCAGTAAAGAAAGGAAAAGGAGCTGTAGGCATGTAATGGATAGACACATCCCAGCTCTCCTGCAAGTCCCACTCTTTCAATGTGCTCCATGTGGGTGGGGGGTCACCTGTCACGTCATGTTATTACTCACTCTCCAGTGTTGTAGGGGGCGACTAAGATCTTACACAACTCTTCCATGGTGGTGGAGGTTGGCTAGAGATGGGACTTTGCAGAGTTTACCTAAGGACAGCACTGTATTTCCACTGTGTTCTGCACCATAACTCATTCTACTGCCATACAACATTTGACATATTCATTCCCCACCCACCCACAAAGCCCACCAGTGACCACCAAAATGTGTCAGCTGTCAAGTCTCCTAGCTGTTTATTACCAACTATCTCTGCATATATTGTATTAGAAGTAAGTAATGGCTTTACTGTGTTTTTTTGTAAATGTGTGTCTCATGTCAGCCTCTCATGAACGACCCTTAGATTAGTGACATTTTCTGTAGATATCAAAGAGGCATGAGTTTCTTCCTGCTTACAGTTACTTATTGAAGGACAGGGCAGAAGTTTTAGACCGTCTTGAAAGAAAAAAAAAAAGTAAATGAGATGTATCTGTGTAAACAAATACAAAAAACAATACACTATGATTTTAAGTGTGTCCGTCTCATAATGTGAAGTCAGCAGCCAAACTGTTCCCCTTACTGGATTTATGTACCCTGGATTTATGGAAGTGTTTTATTCAGAAAAGCCTACTTACAGTCATGACAGTTTAAAACTTTAAAGACTACCACACTGTACTGTATTTCTAGCAAAGCATGGATTTTTTTTTAGAAAATAAGTGCAACTCAACATCTTTCTTTCACATACATGTGGTTAGGCAACAGGAAGAAGTAAGATAAAATGCAGATCACTGATATGAGTCAGTTTACTCTTTCAAAACAATTATTAGGCCCTAGATTCTTGATACTTTTAT
Organism: Hemigrammopetersius urotaenia; assembly: GCA_037974485.1. Classification (NCBI taxonomy): domain Eukaryota; kingdom Metazoa; phylum Chordata; class Actinopteri; order Characiformes; family Alestidae; genus Hemigrammopetersius; species Hemigrammopetersius urotaenia. The sequence continues at coordinate 8,609,482 of JBBPDC010000129.1, read as the reverse complement.
CTGAATACCTTGAGCGCCACTGTCAGGATATAGGTCTTACTTTTGCTTTGAACCTCCTGTTTTTAAACTTGTGTGTCTTTCCTGCACACTGGACCCACAGCCAAAGGTTGGCTAGAAGGAAGTTTTGTCATATAGGTATCCCACATGCTCTTTCTCTACAGCTGCAGTTGAAATCTCACACTATATGGTGTGCTAATCTTAAAGCTCACTTTTTCTTATCCATGTTAGTATGTAAATTTTTGGTGTATTATGGTAAAAAAAAGCATGCAGACTAATATACACAGCACACACTTGTGTTATCATGCTTCATCTTTAATACTGAGGTATGTCAGAAAATGTCATGTGAGGTCATGAAGGTATTGGATAGGTGCTGTTGATCCCTTCAGAGAACTCCACCTTATTTTTCCTTTAATTGTGTCGTGCTAACAGAAAAGCAGGAGGAGGTGCTCTGGTTTGGATTTGGATTTTTTATGCAATAATTGCTGTTCTTTGTGTTGGATTGAAGGATCAGTGTATTTATTTATAGTAAAGTAGTGCAGCAGGCTGTTTCCAAACCTCATAGAACATTCCGTGAGTTCTTCCCCCACACATTTGGGCTGTCTCTACAGTACTGCATAACAGTGGGCTATCAAGGGTTAGACTATGTGCCTATAAAAGTATTTCCTTTATAGCAAGACTTCTGGGTTCAAGCTGAAATGAAGTGCTGAAACATAATAGGTAGAGAATTAAGCAGCTACCGAAGGCAGTGAGAGGGAGTCAAGTTTGATTTCTCTACATGTTAATGTGAAGTACATCAGCGTAGGAGGGATAATGATGTGTGTGGGTTGTTTGCCCCCACCTCTGGAAAGTCTAGTGCCTCAGCAGTGATGACAGCTGAAGAAAATATCAGTTTGTTTCTGCATTTATCATGTCTGAATTTATAACATCAGAAGAGCTATCATGTGTTGTAACTGCAAAATTCAAATCATAAACATATAGTAACTGATTATACTGTTTATCAGCTTTTCTGATTATTTCTTATTATAGCGAGAGCTGACATGTTATATTATTAAGTTTTTTTATTTGTCCTCCGTTCCTTAGTTCCCAATACTAGCTTATAGTTATCTTTCGGAATACTGAATTAAATACATGTTTATTTTTTCTGTTCTACTTTTAAACCTCGATACAAACCAGGAAAACAAAATGTTGTGCATTATATCAAGTACTGTGATGTCACATGTTTGTCTTGATTGGCCATATTTTTGTCCTTTACAAAGTATGTGACATCCCTTTTCCTCTGTTATATTTGTGGTCTGACAGTGAGTTGTTCTTGCTGTTCTTGCTGTGAACAGATTTAGAATTGTAAAATGTCATGGTATTTGCTCAAGCCATTGTAGAGACACAAATTTGAATATTGGGCTGGCGCCACTCGCTCAAGCACACAACTAGCCAAGGCTTTAGTGTGGCTAATAGCCAGCAGCTGTTGGGAGTGGAAAGTCCAGTGAGACCTATAGCTGTCGGAGCTGCAGACAGGCTTAGAACCAAGTCAGCCGGAACGCCCGCTATGGGAAGATCCCACCCTCCCTGTTATCCGTACCTGTCTTGGGAAGCAGAGGGGTGTTAATGTTAATAAGGTCAAGGTTTTAACACTGCGGTCTTTTTCTTTATGAAAGTTTGCATATTTACATGCGGTATGCCATTGGCCTCAGCTGCTATGTGTTTTGGCCCCCAGTTACTAGAAAAGCTTGAGAAAACTCACATTGTTCTGTCCAGGGGGTGTTTTATGGTGTTTGAAAACTCTTGATTGTTTTCTTTTGTGTAAGAGTGTTTTGTGTCATTTGGCTTTATGCATTGCCAGATATGAACGGTCCCTGTGCTAATGCTGCGAAGCAGTCCAACAGATTGATTTTTGAGGGTATAACTGTAGATATAATAGATCCAAAGAACATTTGAGACGTCGTCTGGTTCTGACCTCCAAGTTTGTGTTTTCCCAAGACTCAATGAGAGTAGAACAGCCCTGAGGCTATTCATTCCAACCAAGCCTGTTTTGGTTTGATGTGCTGTGTGCGATTGTGTGGGTTTGGATGTGTGTCTTATCTATTTTTTCTCTGCTCTCTCTGGATTTTTGTTCAGAAAGGACAGCAAAGCCAGCTCCGACCTGGGTGGAGCCTTGATCTAAAACTGGCATCAAGTTCACAGGGTCATATATAGATAAAAAGCGCATTCTGTGATAACCATGTCTGCTGTGAATTGATAATCAATTTATAAACAATAAATTGTTTTATGTAGTTTCAGCATTCACCCAAACACATTTTAGACCTCCTTTTCTTGATTTTATGGGCAGTTCAAAAACTCTTATCTTGTTTTGACTGTAAGTTGTCAAAAATCATAAAAGAAAGTTTTAAGGTCTTCTCCTAAGCAGACACATTAGCAAACAGACCAACATTAACATTGTCATGTGCCGTTGTGATTGACAGCCTCACAACATAAGAGGATGGAGATCCTTAGAAACAGAGGCAAGGCTAAGTGGAATGTGTCTGAAAATGTGACCCTATCAATGGATAAAGTTAGCCCAGTCTCCCCTCACAGCCTAAAGACTCTTGCTCCGTCCCCATCATCACTCCAGCCTCCAAAATAGGGCTGGCAGGTGAGAGTGGAGTGGGGCAGTGGCTGGTTTAAAATTAACCCAGCTGCCCTGATAGCACACAGACCCTCGCAGCCTATCGCAGTCTTTGGAAGACCTCTCTGTGGGGCCCCATGTCAAACACAGGAAATAACTGACTGTAATCATCCTCTAATCATCTGTTCCCTGTGTTAATCCCTTGTGCCACAGTGTGTTGGGCATTCTCAGAGACATGGGAATGGCATGCTAATAAAATAAGCAGTGAAAATACAAGTTGAAGGAGAGCCTGTACTTGTGAACAATCACTGAATCTGAGAAAAGATTACATTTCAGTAGAGCTGTCACTGTTGATTATATTAGTAATCAAATAATGTGCTGCTTATTTTAACAACGAACCATTTTGTGGTTTAGAAAATGTCAAGACTCACATACAAAAACAAAACATGCACATAATATCTGGAATAGAATCATAGAAGTAGGCCTATAGAATCAACAACTTATAGAATGTCCATCCCACTTTTATACTTTGTAACAAATAATGAGACAAAACAGTATTTGTTTAATGGCAGTTAAAAAAAAATTTTGTTAATGGGGTAACGGGTTGTTGATATTTTTGTGGTCAGTGTTGATGTTCTGGCTGCCACAAATAAATATATGAATGTCGAAACTGTTGGCACAAGTCGAAAAATGCAAATTAGACTGCAATTTTGATTGGTTGCAGACCGTAAGCTGTTCTACTTGGCTAAGAGAAAGAAAACATGACCCCAACATGCCAGTTGAAACAACAGAAAGGATTATAAATCTTTTTCAAGAAGGAAATCTAACATTGAGCATGGCAAATGTTCCTAGTCAGCTATGTAACATTTGTTGCTACTATAAATGAAATCGGACAGTTATACAAGGGAAACATATGCTAGAAAATGCCCCAAAACAATAGGTGGAAACACGGTTCAGTATTTTAGCTTAACTGTAAGAAATCAGCTGAACGAACCTGGATTTACTTCCAGCAAAAACAAATAGGAACCAGCATTAACACCTCAACAGCAGAAAACACGATTATAGTGGACTAAAGAGAAGCTGTCATGGAGTATGGAGAAAGTGTTATTCAGTGATGAGTCACAAGTCTGCACTGCTGGAACTTGTGTTGGTGTCATCATAATGATGACTGCCTTTCCTTTATCTAGAAAACAATATGCTCTTAATTAAAATGTAATGTCATTTGTTTGATGTATGTTTCACAAAGCCAAAATATTCAAGTGCTTGTATCTGTCATTTGTTTGCTATGAAGGAGAAAAGTTGAGTGAACCTCGACGTGAGGTAATTCTATTTGTTTGCCAGAGGTTGTAAGATTCTAAAATCTTTTTTGGACAAATAAAGAGTGCGATGCCTTCAAAATATAATTGCAACATTTTTCAGTATCAAGTTATAATCATTTCTTCACTTTAAACCCTTTCACCCTTGTGACAAACTCTCACCGATGAGTAAGGTTTCATAAACGTAGCATCATGCCCTAAAGCATTTTTAAAATGCGTCACAGTCCAGTCTCTGACATTCCTCAGTATGTCCATGGTAGACAGAATCTGTCTCCCACTAACACATTTCAGACAGGACACATCATTCGTGCTCTCCTGATTGCTCTCCGCCTCTGCGATATCTCCTCTCCTGAACTGGCCATCTGGAGTGAGTGCTGGTGGTACTCCATCTTAATGGGCCAGACTGATAATGTGGGTAGCGGGTGTAGAAAATAACTAGAGTTTGCATCAGACGTGGTCTTGCTTAGTCAGCTCAGAAACAGCTTCCTACTTGTGCACTCCCCACCGAGCGCTGTGGTGATGCAGCTTTACATAACTGCAGGGGTAGCATCATATACAGGATTTAACTCTGAGACAATGGGACGTTTCCTGTATCCGGACACAGTGTTCACTTATTGGCACCACTGAAATGGATATAGCACAGCTGTGAGCACTGAAATGTACTGGAAGAGATGTGTAATGATAGAGCAATGTGTGGTATGGAATTTTTGTAAAGTTGTCTTCTCAGGCTACAGCTTTATTGAGCTATATTTGCTACTTTGTTATAACAGATGCATATTTACCTTTTTTTTCACTGCATTGGAAATTTGCATGCACGATTAATAAAAATTTCTGTAATGAGAATATTTAAACCTTTTATTAATTGTTTTCAGTGAGAGTGATGCATTTGTTTTGGTCTGAAGCATTCAGGTACCCTGAAATAAGTAGGTTCAGAATGGTCAAGTGGAGCTTTTTTCTATGGTGACCAATCAGAGACAAGGGGATTTAGTGATAATTGTACACAAGGTTGCAGAGTATGGATAGTAATTAGTTTGACCTTATTATTATAATCATGACAAAGTGATAACCAGTTAGCTGTGCCAGACCCTTTAACCTACTACATGCCTAGATACAATTAAAGCTGCCTGGTTGACTTTGCAACACTATTGTTACTTTGTAATAGGAAGTACAGCCAGAAATACCCTCCAAAAATGCCATGTGAACCCACAAGAATAAACAAAAACAGTACTGTGTGCCTTTTTTCAGACTTCTGAAGAGCACAGTGTGATCCACTCCCAGCTCCATAACTTGAGGCTTAAAGAATCTCATGTGCTTCTGTCTAAATGGCCAAGTATCATATTGACCAATAGGAATTTGATGTTTTTTACTCCAGTCAGATATGTTGAATATCAGGAAGCTGTGTTGTAAGAATGCAGGAGGAAGCAAGTCCAGAATGTCTGGTGCTGTAGTAGAGTGAGTAGGAGGAAGGCATTTCTCTACTTCTCTTCTCTCTGTTTGTGTTCCTCCTACTTCATGTCATGTTGACTGGCTGAAGGATTTCCTCTCAAATTTTCACTCTGTAGGAGGTGTTTTGTTCCCAGTTTTGGTTGTGCCACTGTGCGAATAACTGGAGAGCAAGTGCTGTTACACTATAAATATATAATCAACTTTTATTAATTGTATGACAAAAAGTTGCTCACTATTTTTCATTTTTTGCTTGTGTTCACAGTTGGCCAAATACGAAATAATTATGTGAACAGTTAAGGAAATCATACTTGCATAAAAAGGTTAACAAAGGTGAAAAAGTGAACTGAATAAATAACTCAATGTATTTTTGTTACATAGTGAGCTCAGATGAATGTTCTAGTCAGTTATATCTGTAACTCTGTCAGGAATGCTGCAATTGTAATTCTTAATATTAAGATATAAATGGTGAACACTTTGACTCCATTATTATATGTACCTTCATTAGTTTTAACCTGTATGTTTTTTTCTCCTGTATTTCAGTGGGCAGTTTGCCATAGTAAAACGATGTAAGGAGAAGAGCACAGGTGTGGAGTATGCGGCGAAGTTCATAAAGAAACGACAGAGCAGAGCAAGCAGGAGAGGAGTGCGGCGAGAGGAGATAGAGAGGGAGGTGGACATCCTTCAGCATCTCCAGCACCCCAACATCATCTCTCTGCATGATGTCTACGAGAACCGTACCGATGTGGTGCTCATACTAGAGCTGTAGGTGACATGCATATAAAAATCTCTCTGTAGTATAAGCACATGTTATAAGCTGTAATAAATGTATGATGAGGTACACTGACTGTAAATGGTGAAAGAGACTCACCTGAATGCTTTGAGATTTATTTGTTATGGTTGTACACGAGTCTATTCTTATTGGCAGTAAACCAGATCTTGGGAATGGGGTTGTAGAGAAATAAGCCATAATATTAAAACGGTCTGATATTGTGTAGCCAAAGGACTACACAGTAAGGGGTGATGCACTGTGTGTACACATTTCTATTATAGCCTGTGCTTCATGTGCTCATACTTTAGACTTTCTGAGTTCCACACATTAACTTCAAGAACTGATTGTTAACTTGCCACCAACATTTTCCCTCCTCAATGGCAGGTGCCATTGTAACAAAATAATCTGTATTTCACACTTCACCTGCATGCATGTATGACACCCCTATGATATAATGTATATGTGATGTGATTCTACATGACATTCATGCAAAACTGAAGTAAATGTCAGTTCTCTGGAGTTGCTGTGAGGCCTCATGTGGGTTTGTTCATGCCCTAATGTGTGCATGGAAGCATGTGTTCCCAATTAGGACTAATTGCTGGCTAATTCAGTTCTGACAAAATCCAGCTTTTCAGTCAGGTGGTTAGTGAATAGCTGAAACCGTCAGTGGTCAGTGGCTCACATGTTTATCTTAAAAAAAATAACAAGAAGAATCTATGTGGAAACACCAGCAAAAGGAATGATTGACAGCGTTGTTCAAGTAAACTGATGCAGTATTGTAACTGAACTGTAGTTTCATCATGTCAGTGAGCATGAGAGAAAAAGGGGAAGAAGGAGAGAGAGAGAGTGAGAGAGAGAGACAGAAAGAGACTTTGGTGAATAGTATAGGATCAGTTCTGAAGATTGTGGTGGAGGATAGTTTCTTAATGTAGCGGAGGAAGTAAACTTTTCTCTTTTAATTTTAATTTGCAGAGGGTGAGAAATGTGTTTCTGGTGCGCAAGGCTTAACCTCTGTGAAAACTTGCCTTGCCAATTGTCTTGCCAGTTTTAATGTGCTGTTCTTTAACCCTTAAATGCTTGAACAAAAGGAAATTTTCTGCTTTTAAATCTATTTTTTTTCCCTTTAGTAGCATGATATATATATTTTGAAAGTAAAGAATGTGATCTAGCATTGTTGAAAATGTGTAGTTCGTAACAAGCTACCATTTTAAACAAGCAGATGTATGAGTGTGAATATACTTTACACCTAAGCTGCCTTGTTATGTTATTCTGATTAAATAAATCAGCAATAAGGTGTATTCACGCTCGCTCAGAAACTGACGCAGTGCATCCAACAATGAAGGCAGCATTTTGCTGTTCCTTTACAGTGATATGAAACACAATACACACAGAGAGCTTACGCATGCTAAAACATCTCACTGAGCTGAACATGGACATGAACAACTACTCTGGGAGCCTATGTCTCTAATTATATTGCTTGCAAGACATTTTTTGTTTGAGTTATTATTTCTTGCCAAAGTCAATTTGCTGGTCTGTTTTTATTATTATTATTGCAAAATTGTGAAACACTCTTATTCATAGTTTGGAAACTGCAACCACAAACCTTCTGCAGTCTATTCCCATTTGTATTGCTTGTACTCTTTAGAAATATATCTCACATAGCTTCTTCACTTCTCAACCCTTCCAGTTTTGATCACATACAAGCGAAAACCTCAAAACGAAATGGATGATCAAATTGGTGATGCAGACCTTTTAAATTAGCTCTTCTCTAAATTTTATATGAAAGTTAATCTGCAAGGTTCGTCATTACACATTAGCATAAAGTTTTGACTGTTTACCCAAAGAAAATAACAGAATAACAGAAGATTACCTAAATATTAATTACAAAAACTGCCTTTTAAAACGTAAACACTAATTTTGCCATCCTTTCTGTCCTTTCCTTGGATGAGCAGGTGTCTATAAACTGTGTGTTGTATAACACACTCGTCATATCTGAACATGCGAGATTATGTTTATGTCTGAAATGGAGAGCACAGATGTAGCTTATTTTGTATGTATTTTCAGGGTGTCTGGAGGAGAGCTCTTTGATTTCTTGGCCCAGAAGGAATCTCTGAGTGAAGAGGAGGCAACTGAGTTTATTAAACAGATCCTGGATGGAGTGCAATACCTACACTCCAAAAGCATTGCACATTTTGATTTGAAGGTATGTATACTGTTACTGTGCTGTGTTGTAGGATGCTGTGGTTGTTTGGTTGTATATGTCTACCAACATTTATTTGGGGTACACTTTTATTTTAAATGCAAAACAACTTGCAGTTTACCATAAAAGTGGAAACTGACAATTGCAAAAAAAATGCAAAAGTTGCAAAATGCTAAATTGTGTTGGAAGCTCACCAGTTTAAAAAATGGCTTTCTGGCAGGTCGTAACAACATGTACACTGCAGCTGTAAGCATGGATTAATAACATCAGGATTAACTAGACAACTGGAAAAAATCAATTAGAAAAGACAAGACAATACAGGATCAAAGCATTATATACACATTCTATATGATGTTAATAAAAAATTAAATCCAATCTTATAGTTTAAAATCGTTATCCAAAACAAATAAGTTTCACCTTTTTTCATGAGAGATGTCTCTTGTGATATGTTCCTTTGGATGTGGATGTACACATTTGGAATAGAACTGCAGGTCAAGGTATTGGCATGTGAGAACACAAGAGTGGGTTCAGAGTGGAAATTCAACATGAATCTTGTGGTTTTACATAAACTTCCTGTTGGTTCAGTGATGTCCTTGATAATGAAATGTATATAAAAGAAAAGCTAAGGAACTGATAAAGGTGTGGAAAAACATTTGTCAAATGTGGTTTGTATCAAAAGGCATTTTAAACCAATTATATATCCATGATATTCATTGTTGGGAAGGTTGCACACGTAATATCGCAGTTTTACGCGGATCGGGGCTCGCAGATCCAGTCACACACGTTTTTTTTTTCGAGAACGAAACTGACGTTTTAAGCGGAAATATTCAAAACAACGCGGAACCTGCAAATATTCTCCGCTTCTTTTGCTTTTTTTTTCGTGACAATATGTGTTTGTTTTTATTAAAAAAATTATTTTAGTTCTTCTGGCTCCCGTTGCATGTTTCTCTCTCTTTTACTCTCTCCTCTCTCTCTCTCTCTTTTACTCTCTCTCGCTCTCCCTTACTCTTTCTCTCTGTCTCTCTCTCGCTCTCTCTTACTCTCTCTCTCTCTCTCTCGTTTCTGACTTTTCTGTATTTAAACCTCGGGTTTATCTTTGCATTTTCTTTAAGGGTAATGTTCAAAATGTTCAAAATGAAATTAAAGTGATCTGGGAGAACATTTGGAGGCATATTTATGGTTTACACTATAAATATAGGCATTTTAAGGCATTTCTTTGACCAAAACACAACAACGCTGTTTTTCACGATATGTGGGTGCTCTTGTAACGTAACCCCCGCGAATAACGGGGAATTACTGTATATATATTAGTGGTGGGCCGTTATCAGCATTAACGTGCTGCGCCGTTAATCTATTCACAAAGTTGGGTTGGGAGCTGGGTCTATACTACGCAAGCTATGATGACTTTCACCTTGATA
>JBBPDC010000129.1:8587647-8599634 GCA_037974485.1 Hemigrammopetersius urotaenia | reverse complement strand
CCCGCCTGCTACCTACAGCAGCTTCAACAGCCAGTACATCATTTTAATTCAATAATGATAGCTAGACTTATTATTTTAAAATTAAACTCATAGTTTCTATTTGTAAAGTGCGTGTCCGCATTCAGTGATATCTTGTGTGAAATGTTTGGATATATAATTTAAAAATAGTAGAATAATGACAATATATATACAAAGACAAGACACGGAACAGTCATGCTACAACATGCAGTAGACTTGCGCCTGCGCTCTACATAACGTTCTCGCTACTTTAAAACCTCCCGCCTCTTGCACCCCCAATCAGCAACAAGCAGAAATAAATAACATTCTGGGATTGGCTACCTGCTGCCTCTAGGTTGAGCGGTATGTTACCATTTCAAGACTTACTTTCTATATTTATACAGCTATATTTTATATGGAAATGTAGCTGAATTTATGTTCAGATTTGCTACAAAATTACAGAATTATATTTTTCTTGAGAGGACATTTGCAGTTTCTGCATTATTGTGGGGAGTTCCACATACAAGAAAAAAGTTTGCGTTAGACAGAATCCACAACTGCTGATTGGCATAAAAGTGAGGGGTTACTGTATACAGAAAAGGAAAGGACCTGACCCAATGACCTGCAATTGTAGTAGTACTCTTATTTCAGATAAATAATTTTCATAAATAATTTTCCTTTGCAGTATAGTGGTGGTGGCATAGTGGGTAGGATACTTGCCTCTAGACCAAGAGGTCATGGGTTCGAATCGTACCCCCAGCACACCTCCAATGGATTCCTGAGCAAGACCCTTAACCCCAAGTTGTTCCAGGGAGACTGTCCCCTGTAATTAGGGATTGGAAGTCGCTTTGGATAAAAGCGTCTGATAAATGTAAATGTATAGTGTCCTATTGCCCTGTTTCACATGCAGCAGTTCTTGTAAGGATTTTACATTCACATGCTGTATTGTGCATACTTATGAGGAGATGGGAGGAATAGGAAATGGGATTGTTGCTATGGCAGCAGATCATTTCTGCGTTGGTCTTTTCAGAGGATCTGTCCTGCTGTGCACTCTGTTGCATAGCAACACCTGTAGCTCAGGGAACTCGAGGAAACTGGCACAGTGCACCACACTACCTGTATTTGGACTCTAAGAAAATCATATTTTGGAAATCCATAGCTCTTTAAGTATTCAATCCCTGTTAAAAATCAGAGTGTATTATTGCACATTTTCATAAATGAATGAAAGGCATTGAAGCATGTCCTAATCATCAGCATGTATGTCTGCTTGGACTCATGTTCACACATGTGCATTGTGTTGTCTGGCCTGGGTCCAAGTATTCAGACACTCCAAGGTTATCAGGCACGCATGAGGAGGGATGTCACCCGTGCTGCTCTGCCTGATAATCTCCATCCTGTTTTTCTAAGTATTACGCCTCCTCTCTCTAACCCTCCCTCTGCTCTACTGCTCTACAAGGGCATCCAGACAGCTTAGCAGCATGATCTTAACATACAGATACTGAGATGACCCATTTTGAGTGTTACTCTGCTTTTCATGTTTACACCACTTACATTTATTTTCCATAGTTATTTTGTCATATTTTAATGTGTAATTTCTTTCCATTTTAGCCTGAAAATATTATGCTGCTGGACAATAACGTCCCTCTGCCGCGGATCAAGCTTATCGACTTTGGCCTGGCACATAAAATCGAAGATGGTGTCGAATTCAAAAATATTTTTGGGACGCCAGAATTTGTGGGTAAGTCAGGAGGTGGATGAATAATACATATCATCCCTATCATCTGTATACTATACTGTACAGTATTCACCATGCTTTGGACATGTGGATTGAATCACCTTTATTTAAATGGAATGATTAAATTGCAACGTCATGTAATCCAGAGCTGAAACTCTATACCATTTTAGCCATCGCACATTGTTGTGTTATGTGAAATATCTTTATGGTAATGTTCTATTTTCAGCTCCAGAGATAGTCAACTACGAACCTCTGGGATTAGCAGCAGACATGTGGTAAGTGCTTTCAACTGACCGGCACTTTTAGTTTTGAGCAAAACAGGCAGTGGTACAGCTCTGTGGCTTAATCTTGTGTTCTCCTTTCTTCCCTCCTCCTCTACAGGAGCATTGGAGTCATCACATACATTCTGTAAGTGTGAACTGGGGACCTGGATTCTCACTTTCAGGTGTTACTTCTGTGGGCTGGTGTTTTGGACCCAGATCATTCCTTAACATAGACTGAAAAATCTAAATCTCCACATGTATTAAACCCTCAATTTGAATAACATTTAATTCTTGATCAGACTTGGAATGTTGTTTTGAATTCTTTGCTTACCACAGACTGAGCTACTCAGAGGAATTATAGTGAAAACCTGTAATTAATTTGGAATAGAAGGACCACTGTTTGTCCTTCAAGAATATTTCATAGTCATTTTTTTTTTTTTTCATTTTTATAAAATGAATGTGGGAGTGTGAAGACGTCTGAAGAACCTTCAAGTAAAATAAACATTTTATAGCAAATAAATGTCCACGTATCCGAGACAAAATCCATTAAGGAACCATCACTTTTAAGAGTGTGTTTAACATGCATCTGTTTTAAAAGTCAAATGTGTACACTGACAAGAATTATTTTCACCCCTTCAGACTGAGTGGTGCTTCCCCATTTTTGGGCGAGTCTAAACAGGAGACCATGGCAAACATTTCCGGCATGAACTATGAGTTTGATGAAGAATTCTTCGGCAGCACAAGTGAACTGGCCAAGAGCTTCATCAGACAGCTGCTGACGAAAGACACAAGGTGAGACATGGTGACACATACTTTTCTTTCAAAAGTAATCATACACTGTACAGCTCTTCTAGTCAGTGAATGCATCTGTTGATGACACACTGCTTGTATTATCACCATAGAAAAACATTCTATGAAATGGAATGCTATGGAGCAGCTGAGTCTAAGGCCACCCCAGTTCCACGTGTCTGCTAGACGGGTATAAAGCCCATACCTCTGTAAAGCAGTAGAACTCCTTTCTGTACCTTTGGAACGAATTGGAGTGGTGTTTGTGATCCAGACTGATCATATAAACATCTCTACCTGAACTTACTCTTGTGGCTTAATGCAAGCAAATCCTCACAGTAACGTTCTAGCATCTAGTCTAAAGCCTTCCCAGAAGAGTGAAGGCTGTTCTGATGAAATAATCTCAATTTTAACATCCTTGATAACAGTTGACATTGGATGAGCAGGTCTACATCCTTTTGAACATACAGGGTTTTAGGCAGGCAACCACTGCTGTCATGTTTGGAGGATGGGCTAAAACATGTTCCTGTTACATAATTAACAATGAACTGAAGAGCGCTTCTTCTGTGGTTTACATTATCTAAAAAAAAATCCCTAACAGAACTATGTGTCTGAACATGAGTAGATCGCTCTTGATGTGGACTGTTCTTTGTCTTTGCTCTACAGAAAGAGGCTCACAATAGAAGGTGCTCTCAACCACCCATGGATAAAGGTACACATCTGGATTACTATGCTTGTGATAGCATGCATTTGAGTGTTTGTGTGGTATGCTATTAGTGCATTTATTGACTGTTACAGCATTGGACCATGCCTAACTGCTGCTGCTGTAGTACTCTGCATAGACAGAACATCACGCTACAGAATATAGTAAATGTTTCTTAGTGTGGAAAAACCACACCATAAATCATACAACCTACACAACATAGAGTTGCTAACGTTTGGAAACCCGTTTGAAAATCTGTTGTTAAAAACAGATATGCATACTCTACAGAGGACACACTTCTTCAAAATTTGGTTATATGAGTGTATGTGTTGTTTTCTAACATGTTTAACTTAAAACATTTTGCAGAACAATTTGCAGCAAAGTTCCATAGTTAAGTTTGTTCTTATAGCCATTTTTGCACAAAACATGCAATTTTGTACATACTTTTGTACATACACAGTACATATACATATTTACAGCACACAGTGGATGTGGCCTGATTAGTGCTACTAGCCACTGTATTTGTGGTATTATGCATAGCAGAGACAGAATTAACCCCCACAGACTATAAAAAGTGTTGCTTTGGGTCAAAAGGACCTTATACATCACACAATATTCTTTTTGTGTGGTAGAGAAATTAGGTGGAATTTGATTTCAGTTTGTGACTACATCACTATTTTGTTGCTGATGCCACAAGAAGAACGTGGACCAGTGAATTAACCAATGATGCCAACATCTATTGTACTATTAACAGTCAAATTTAATATCATTAACATGATTTAATATCATTGTATATGCAACTTGGACATTACCCTGTTGGAGAACTACCAGTCACCTGCATGCATGTTTTTTGCGTCATGGAAGTACTTGAGTGTTTGGTAAACAAACCAAACTAATGGAATGGACTGAAGAGTAAGTTGACTCCAGTGTGATCTGACTACTCTAATGACGAGGCACTAACTTGGCGTGCAGCCCGTCCTCACTGTGGCCTCACAATTCCCAGCCTGTGAATGAGAATGAATGCTGTAACTGACCAAAAAAGATGAACGGGACACGCTCTTACCCGGTCTCCATTTGGTTCCTATGTTTGAAGTCTCGTGAGCATGTGGAAGATGCCAGCTCAGCCACAGAAACCCGAAGAAAGAATGAGCCACGACAGCTGAAGACCAAACACTTAAAAGAGTATACCATCCACTCTCACTCCAGTATTCTACCTAACAACACCTACATCAACTTTGAACGCTTCTCCCATGTAGTGGAGGACATCTCCTTCATGGAGACAGGCCTGGAAAAGGTGGCTGAAACACGGCAGTCTATTCAGGAGGACATTGAAGCCCTACTCTCTATTTATAATGAAAAGGAGGCCTGGTACAAAGAAGAGAATGAGAGTGCGCGACAAGGCCTCTCACGGGTCCATTATGAGCTTAGAAATGTAGAGGAACTGAGGAGAAGAATCCAGGAGGATCTGAGGGCAACAGATGCAAACCTGGACAATATCAGTAAAAGCTACGTGGAGCGACAGGCCCATCTGAGCTGTCTCAGAGAGGAGCTGGATGCAGAGCTGCGCTGGCTACAGGAAGTGGTGGGCTCCATGAAGGGAGAGGTGGGGAACGGAACACTATGCTCCACGCCTGCTCTCAACAACGAGGTCAATGAGGCTTTAAAAGAGCTGCTTAGCAGGACGTGTGCAGGCGAGTTATGTTGCAGAGTCCAGACAGACAGCAACTCAGAGTCTGCCTAATGTGGATTTAATGTCAGGGCTTTTTTAGATTTGCATGCGTTATTTGCAGTCTCATATTCTTATTCAACTTCTTAATTTAGAACGATCATAATTTGCACATAAACCTGGAATATGTCTATCAGGCAGATTTTTGCAATACTGTTTATTTTTGTAAAGTGCATATATTATTTAAGTTGTACGGTAGCCAATACTGGTTAGCATATTATTTCATCAACATATTTCAAACAACTTTAAAATCATATTGGTTGCATTTGTAGATCTCTTACATTATTAATAGAGCACACAGCTTTTTTACTTTATTGCATAATTATCTACCAAGATGATTTCAACTGAAGCGAGGGAAAAGCTTGTTTGCTGTTGTTCTTCTTTATGTTTAAGGATCCATTTTGTGTGTAGTGCTAACTTTATACTGAAGTTGATTTTAATAATCACTACACAATTTTCTAGTTAATTGTCTGAGAGGAGTTTAAGAAGAACTGTTATGTTATCTGATGCAATTTACTTGACTTTCTTTCTTTCTTTCTTTTTTTTTTTCCATTTTCATTGCAATTACTAAAAATGTTGCTGTGACCATCACTACCATTTGCACACTTAAGCACTTTTGTTTCTTTCTTGAATGAAAGGTTGGAATAAAGGGAATGTCTGTTGGTTTTGACCGCGTCTATTTTACTGTCTTTTCTATGCCAATATGTTATGAGAAAGTGAAATGAAAAACTGCATTCTGTAATTCTGAGTAGAGTTTGTGAAATCACATGTTGGGTTTGAGAAATGCACAGCTATTCTGTGGTGCTTGTCAAGATAGACAACACAAATAATTGCAGTGCTATTGTATATAAAATGATTCACTTTAGTTATGTACCACATTTTACTTCAGTACAGTCGCTTGATAATTATAGATTTAACAGAACATCGTGTGCCTTTGTTCCTGTGTTCTTTTTATGTAGCCTGTGAACCCTAGACAAGCTCTGGTCCGCAGACAGTCTGTGGTCAACATTGAAAATTTCAGAAGACAGTATGCCCGCAGAAGATGGAAGGTAATTTTCATAGTCTCACAGTGTTGAACAATTTATATTTGGTAATTACTGTATAACACATCGCGCAGCATTTGTTTAAACGTCCACTACAGTTGTGATTCATGACCCCTTATCATCTTCTTCTTTCTGCTGTCCTCTTTAAAAGTTCTCTTTCAGGATAGTAGCTCTCTGTAACCATTTGACACGCATGATGAAGAAACCTCAAGTAAGTGCTTCATGCACGTACTGCCAACTCTTTTCTCCTTTGAACATAATTTACTGACTTCAGTCTGTCTTCAGTCAGTCATGTGAACATTTACTTGAGTCAAGTCAGAGAGTGCTGTATCCTGTTTACAGTAATTGTAGTTAGTTCCCATATCCTCCTGAGACCCGGCCCATTCATTTGCGTCCTTCATAGTGGACATGTTGTTCACCTGTATCTTCCTTAAGTATTTGGAGATACCCCACCAAGCCCTATAGTGTTCTGTAGAGGAGATCCTGGGCTTTCCAGTGATGTGTCATGTGAGGGGTTTGCATGCTGGGAACAAGGACTGCGATGGCAAGGCATACATGTTTTGTGTCCTTGCAAGCAACAAGCAACAGAAGAGTGATACAGAATTTTATTGTCTTGATCAAATTGAATGTGTTCTTAGGTTAATTTCACTTTTTTCATTTTCTAAATTCAGTTCTATTTTCACACAGAAATCATCCTGTTGTCCTTCACAGTGGACAGGCTGGGAAATTAAAATTTTAAATGTATTAAAAGAAGTGTAAATTGTAAGGTGTTTTTTAGGCTTAAATAGATAGGACATTGCACATAAAAGAAATTGTAAAGCACTTTTTTCTTTGGTTCTCAGGAGGATATCCATATTTTTTAAGGTTCATTTTTAATAGTTAATATCTACTCAGTAACATTATCAGCATTAGTCGGATAGTAGCATGTAGTACTATACTGTCATATAAAAAAACCCCTCAAAACTTATATTCGTCTAAGGACTGTTTTGCTCTCCTGAAAAGCTGCCAATCTGGAGATATGAGTTTATAGATATTATAGATGTGGCAGAAAGAATGGCTTCTGAGTATTTCTGTTCTCTACTGAACAGGACAGGCCCAAGGAGGGCTATGTGGAGCGCACAGTGGCCATGTTCGAGAGGGATTGTGAGAGTGACCAGGAGGAGGAGGTAATGCTGAGGAGACCCAGGACCAGGAAGAGGAGCAGCACGTCCTGAAGCTTCTACACAGAGGACTATGGGTCTACTGTAAGCAACAAGACACCAGCCTCAACGAAACACACTGGTGTAGAACAGTCCAGGTTGTGCCTTTCACTGGTACACACCCTTTAAAGAAAAGTGTTTTATAAGAAGGGCTGAGTCATAAGTAATGTACATATGCCTTTGCCTCACTCACACATACAGTTGTTTGTCAAATAACTGCATCAAGAAAAGTGATACAGTAAGTAAAGCTGTGCACAAAATTTTAATGCACTTATTGGGTTTGCAGAAAGAAAGTGTGCTTATAAGGTCTATGAGTGCAATGTTAAACAAGGAAAGCTCTTACGGTCCCTTTGTACGAACACTGGGACTTTACATACAACCGTCTTTAAAAGTGCCTGTTGTCTTAATATGTGCCATGATATTTTGCATTTGTTTTGCTATATATGCTCTTTATAAACTGGCCAAGATCTGTACAGTATGTTACTAGTAAGGTTAATTAACAATTTTAGGATATAGATGAACAGTTTAATGTCTTAAAAGTTCTCTGTGGGACAGGACCTGTAGTGTTTCATGTATTTACAAATGAGCCATAAGGTGAGTTTGACAGTCTGAGGTTAGTGAGTATTGCACAATATGTTTTCTGGCTTCCTTTCTGACTGCTTTACTATTTCAGATATATAGGTCAAGAAACAGGTTTTGTCAACCAAGACAGGACCAGTGGCCATATTCAAGCTATAGTGAGTTTCTTTTATGAAAATGTGTCATCCATAACTTTTAATTCAGGGCAACAATGTGCTACCTCACACACTTTGGGAAGCAAAACAAAAACCACCCGACACGAGTGAAAGTACAAGTGATAATTAGAGGATTTATAATTCTGGTTTTAGTCATTTAGTCACACTGAAAAACTGCCCCTGACGTCAGTAGCGCAGTAATGCTAGTGTAGTAGGACCATCATAAATATTTGTATGGAGTCTCATTATAATGTATATTATACTTGTAACTTGTAAACATTTATCATTTTAATGCCATTCTGGGTATGAGGTGCTGTGTGCTTTTCAGAAAGGAAGCACACTATCTGATAGGAAAAAAGCCACAGAAAAAGAGCAACTCAGTGCCTAGATGATTTCTTCTGTGATTATACATCAAAGAAGCAAATTCACAAACAGCTTCCGCATGAAAACATCTCCAGTTTGCATGGATTAGGTTTGACTGTGTGTTGAAGGTGTGCTTTTCTTCTCTTCATTAGTCAAACATGATCACTTTCAGTTTTAGGCGATGTTGTTTAGGCAATATTTACAAAAAGTATTCAAATGTTTTGCCACTGAAATGTATCAGTTTTGACTATGGGTAACATTCCTTTCCAAGCTCATCAAGCTTATTTCTGAGTTTACCAGTTTTTTGCAATTATTTTTAAATGGTCGATGCATGGTAATGTTCATAATGTTCATTTAGCTCTTTTCTGACCGATACGGCCATTTGGTATTTTTTGTTACTGCATGCAGAATGTGTAAAGTGATAACTGTGTCATCTAAGGACTGTTTCTCTATTAAAAATGTCCCATATTTTGTAAAAAAAACAAACAAAAATAAATGTTTAATATATTTATTAGATTTTTTGTTGGTTTGACTGGTGGAATGATTGATCAGTTTGTAAGAGAGTTAACTTTAGAGCAAGAAAGAAGCGAGTTGCTAATGATGTACGCCGTGGCGTAGAGAATGAATAAAAGATGAGTGCTTTTACATTGTTACATTGTTTTCAAGCACTGTCAGTGGTTGTCTCTGGTCATCGGTTGTGTTGTCTGATTTTTGCCTTTTTGAGCAGGCAGTTAGACCTTCTCACAATAGCAGTGTTGTTCGGGTTCCTTTAAGCTGAAAGTAATTGCGGAGGAAACTTAACCTGAACCAAATAAACTGCTGGCTGTGAGCAAATGTAGGGCAGTGGAGCAGGAACATGCATCAGACCCGAGACACAGAGGGGCACTTTCTGCCTTTGTCCATATTCAAAGATGGCCTTTTAAGTGAAGCTGAGTCACGAAAAAGACACCATGAACTTTGCTAAATCCTTTTAAATGGCATGTGTCAAAAGATGCCTTGGTAACAGCACAACACTGGAGCGAATGCAGCTGAAAGGCTGTGACGAAATAAGAGAGACCTACAGAGAGGTTTTGGATAGTTTTCGGATTACACCCCTTTTAAATAATCAACTGAATCCTGCCAGTCATGTCCACTAAATAATATATGGTTTGTTCTGTTCCAGACTCTTGGCCCACATATTTTAATAATCCCCTTGATCCCTCTGTGTCCCCTTGGGTGTTCCTCATGTACATTTTTCTGTCTTTCATTGTGATCATTGCCAAGTAGTACTTTATCCCAGCCAATGGTTTACACAAATACAGGCAAAGTAGGTGGGTGTTGAAAAGTCTTGCGTCTACACCACTAATCTTGGGAAGTTGAACAGAGGCTAAATGTAAATGCCACTCAGTGTGGCAGCATCAGTGGAATTTGCACAGTTGAGCTGTACTATGGCCAGTTTAGCTGGTTCCCCTGTCATAGTTAAGCCCAGGAACTGGTTGTGGAAAGTCTTGCTGCAAAATCAAAAGAGCATTTCCTAGCCAGAGCCAATAGGTCTGCCAGTAGCATTTACTCATTTAATTGATAATCAAAATATGAGCATATTTTACTTCAATTCTTTATTCTCCTACAAGGAGTTGTCTGTGGCTCATTTCTGCCGGCGGGTTCAGGTCCCTTACAGCTAAACTGTGTCTGTTTTCAGGACAAAATGTTCTGGCTTTGTAAGAAAAACAGAAAAGCGGCTAACGTAAAATGTTAGGACCAACAATATTGACCAAACTATAAGAAGTGTTTAAGCTACATATTTCATGATTTAAAAAGGAAAGGGTACTGGAGTAGCTTTTTGTTTTTCAGGTTACATTTTTATTACACATGGATACACTTTTATTACACTTTGGCTATTTACATGCAACACATACAGGTGCACACGCAAAAGTGCACTCAACTGATGTCCATTATCTGCCAGTGACCTTTTGCCTTTTACCTTCCTTTGGTTTCATCAGGCGAGGAGGAAATAACAGCCCAGATGATGGCACGCTAACCCTCTGCTGCTGGGCATGACATTCAGAGGGCTTTTTTTAAGTGCTGTTTCATGATGATGCAAAACTTGCTTTTCTTCAGCAGTTCCTGATCTCAACCATTAGATCAGCCTGCAAACTGTCCTCAGATTACACTGAATAGGCCTCAGGGTAGTGAGTGCCAGATTTTGAAAGTACTGGAACAATAAATGATGTCAGTGACTTTGGGTGTCTTCCTATCACGTATCAAGTGGATCTTGCACAAACAAGGAGTGAAATCGGAGGAGAGGCTGCCTGATTCACCAAGTCCAGAACGCAGTCATTACTAACATGCTGAGTAGGATGAGGTTCAAGCTATGTGAGGATCACTGTAACACTATCCACTCTGAGGGCATAAACGTGACTTTCTTTTCTCACCATTTCAGAGCCGGGCCAAAGGCCATTAAATGTGATACTGTGTGCTGGTAATGCCCAAAAATGTAGGAGTTCCATCCACCACACAGAGTAAACTTTATGTTTATATTGTTTCAATCATTAACAGGTGCCCTTGGACCACTGGGCACATGTCACATGACAAAGTGGAGATCCTTCATTGGCAATACCTCAGAAAGATTTTTTTTTCTTTTAGTGATAAAAACGAGCTGCCTACCTTGTGCTGTCAAAGTTGATTTGATATTCTTTGTCTAAATGATCAAGCTCAGCATTTTAAAATGGCCATGAAGACCATTCAGTGATCAGCAATAACATTAAAACAATGTCTAATAAGCTGTAGGTACCAAGATGTTAGCAGCAGATCCTTTAAGTCCAGTATGTGTCACAGACGCACAGTAATCAATAGCCATACAGAGTCTCTGCCTGTGTCCCAAACTGCAAACTAGTATGTAAAAATAGGGAAAGTAAACAAAAAATAGTATACAACAATTAGTAACGCGTTCGTTACCGTAGTATGTGAAGTATTCAAGTGTGCAGTTTGGTTCAGAGCCACTACATGTTCTCATAACAGCATGACTTTTGACCCTGTGTTGGATTGGGCTATTTCTTAACTCCCTCTAGTGGCTATCCAGGATTGAAGGAAACGCCTATAAAAGAGAAAGTGTGGTGAATGTCTCTCTCTGCTGGAGAACAGGAGAATTTCTGCCGGGCTCTAATCCTTCTGTTGAATATTTAGTTCCATATGAGCAGTTACGCAACCGTTTCATGAGAGTCAGTGTGAGTGTCAGTGTATAATGCTAACTGTTATTCTGTGTGTCTTTGTTCTAACATTGCATAACTGTCTGTGAGGACAATAGAATTCCCACCACCTTGCACACTGTATTCTGTGTCATTTGCACATTTCAGTTCTTATTTGTAATGTTTATACTTACGTATATTTAAACACACACACACACACACACACACACACACACACACACACACACACACACACACACACACACACACACAC
>JBBPDC010000129.1:8538079-8557635 GCA_037974485.1 Hemigrammopetersius urotaenia | reverse complement strand
ACGCATACACACGCACACACACACACACACACACACACACACACACACACACACACACACACACACACACACACACATCACACACAAGTCTGCACACACTCTCCATCCACCCTGCAGTCCACCACGTGATCGTGCAAGAACCCCTCAATGAACAGGCTTTGTGTGTCTGGCTCTTATAACGGTTGTCTGCTCCAGTACGAAGGATAAGATCGAGGGTCTTGTCTCAGGTTACCAAGAAAGGATTAAAATATAAACACCAGAGAATTTGAGCCAATCTCTCTTAAAGCAGATACAGCTTTGCCAGAGCTGACTGTATAGCCTACATCTCCAAGGGGCTTAGCAATGATACTGTGGGAGTGAGCTTGACTATGCATGTAATTTTTTGTGATCATTCATTTCTTTTATCTGGACCTAAGAACAGGGGTTGTCTTAGCAATCCCACTCTTAAAAACACATTTAAATAATGTAGAATTTTTAAAAGGGTCTCAATTACAAAAACTCCAAAAAAACACCCCTATTTTGGAACCTTTATTTTTAGGAATAAACTGAGAAAATGATTCCTGATTAGTGGGAGAAGGACATGGTGGCTGACACTACAGTATTTACTGTAATTTTCAGACTAGTGTGTGAGCGTGTTGCACCATTAGTTGGGTGATTGGCAAGTAGGCTGATCGCTGAGGCAACTTGGCCTCAGGCTGGAAAACTGACTGGGGCAATCCAGAGGGAAAGGAGGAATATTCAGCACTAGCAGCAAGCAGCTTCCATCCAGCCTTACTGTGCATTATTAAAAGCCTCCACAGCACCTGCACACAAATACAACACCCCCACAATAAGGAGAAGCACACACACACACACACACACACACACACACACACACACACACACATACATACCATAGAATCAACACCACAATGAGCTCACACAGACACACACATGCACCTGAGCAGGTGTTAGGATACAGATCTGAGATACAGCTGCAAGCGCAGTGTGAGGATACAGTCAATTATAGACGCACAAGCAGCAGACTAATAACAATCTGGTGTGAATCCAGGACTTCCATTGCCTGCAATATATCATGCACAAATGCACACATTTGTCACCGGCCCTCTAATTAAAGCAGAATAAAAGCTATCGCTGTTATAAGGTCTATGAGGGATGTCTAGACAACGTCGCATTCAAGTAGCCCATTAAATTATATGAGGAGTGGTATAAGATGAAACTGCAGCCTCAGTGTCTGCTATCATGTCTTGTTTGCATCCTGTTCTGGAAAAAGGGTCTGCTTTGGTGTGTGCGTGTATGTGTCCCTGTGGACATCTGAAATTACCAGTCAGATCAGATAACACGTTTACCTGAAAGTGTGACAGCACCCACCCAACCCCAAACACCCCCTAACCCCCTTACAATTCACCAGACTTTCTGTATGCTCTTGAAAAAAGTGCTTCTCAATATTTTTTTCCTTTAGTACTACTACTAATACTACTGGTAATAATAATAACAACAACATTAATGATGATTAGCAATAGCAGTAATGGTTGTAGTACACTTTTAAAAATACACTGTTGGAGCAGAGCTATACTGTTGAAGAAGAACGTAATCAATGGATGGTTATTTCAAGAACCTGTAGGTTCTTTACCAATTACATGCTTTTCCAGGCGAAGTTATCTTTATTTGCAAAGGTGTCGTAGTAGTAGTAGTAGTGGTAGTTATTTTCTTGCATGATCATCATTGAGAACCAGTTGTATCCAGTTCTTTAAAGCAGCATTAGGCAAGAGATGACAGGAATTCACTCGCCTTCAGCCTGTGTCCTCAAAACAAGACTCATAAAGCTAGGCATTGTATGGCGCTGTATTGTTGGAATATGGCTTGTAAAGCCTGCAGGGAGCCTCTGGTTTTATGTTTCACGACTCAGGACATTCTGACCCTCCCCCTGTTTCAACCCTCTACTCAAACACACTCCGCTCTCCATTACCCACAGCTTCCTCGGCGCTATCATCTGATCTTCCACCGAGTGAGAGAAGCTCTTTCTACACGCCAGACGCAGCTTATCAAACACCGGCACCAAAACCAGCTTTAATTAAACACAACACATACACACAGTGACACAAGCCTAAACACACATATACATACACTCACTAACTCTCTCTCCTTCATACACACACATATACACACATAGGCCCTCACTTACAAATGCCACAAACAGTCCACAGCTATTCTGTGCAACAAAAAGGCTTTGCCTGCTTTTAGCCCTGAAAACTCAAAGTGAGGCACTAAAGCTTTCTGCAGAATTTCACTAACAGCTTTGATCCCAGTGTGCCAGCGTGACATCAGGAACTGCACAGTCTGCACAGTTTATTGATTTCTAATCAATGTTCATCATTTCTAGTCCTTCTGTGCTGATCAGTGATACAACTGCACTGTTTCACCCAGCATCCATTATTTGGGCTATAATTAATCCAATCAAATCAGGAACATGTGTGCTTTAATTAACAAAACAATTTTTCCAAATTGGCAAGTTAAAACCTTTCAGATACAATATTTTTTGCAATGACGTATGTTGATTTTTATAGTTATTATGGTTATTATGGTTATTATTATTATTGTTGTTATTGTTGTTATTGTTGTTCTTCTTCTTATTATTAATTTTATTATTATTATTATTATTATTATTATTATTATTAATGTATGCAGTGACATGACGTGTGGGGCATTGCTTAGAAAATCATTGTAAAATCTTTATAACTATCTGTTATTTGTGGAATTCCACTGTACTGATACTGTTTACAGTAACTGATTGTGAATGGCCACTGGTTAGCATTATACACATGAATAAAAGTACTTATTGGGGGTTGCTAGCTCGCAATCATTGTTGACTATTATCAGCTTAGTATCAACAGTGTAAAACACAGAAATATTTGAATTGTGTTTATCTTTAAAATCCATGTGCCTACACCACACCAGGAAAGTGGTTTGCGTAAAATGCTTAAATAATTCATTTTCTTCCAAGAAAAACTCAAACTGCTTCAAACCATCTTGTATGGCTTTTAAACAGTATGTCATGTTTTTCTCTTTTGCATGCTGCATAACAGCTGATTAGGATCGATTAGTCTGCTTATCATTTCCTATTGCCTAGAGGATTTCTTCAACATCATTTGCTTTTCAAATGAGGACACAGATGTTGGAAATAAGGCCTTGAAAGTGAGCAGTGATAGAAATGACCAGCAGGCTTGAAGTGGCATTTTATACAAGACAGAGAGAAAACTACTGAAGCCGTATGAAACATAGCTGTAGAAAATCACCATCAGGGGAATGACAGTTGTCACAGCTTGTTTGCTTCAAACGTGCTTGGAACAACTGGTGACAATTATTTCCAGTATTCACAATTAAGCCAAGCTTTTTATTAAACCTGTCAAACTGCTCTGCATTGTTGTGTCTGGTGCTGTCAGGCTGATCAATCCAGTTTAAGTGGCTGCACACTCAATAACACTACATTGCGTCAAAATATGTGCCTTATTACTGCGCATTGGGTTTCAGCCTTTCACTTCAAGAATTTATGTCTTATACACACTATCTAGAGCTCAACGATTTCTCCTTATTTCTAAAGTGAAGAGGCATAATTCCACAAAGGTACGACACTTGAGACATCACAAGATCATCACTTAATCTGTATGATAATCCTTATGTATTGCCCTTATGAATATAAATCTGCTCGCTATTTCCGCCAGACAAGTGGGCTGTGTCTTCAGAGCTGTGACTGTTTTTATTGGACCAATAATTTCTGCAAGAATCTTGGGCAGAATTCATCTTGTTTGACGGACAGGTACACGATTTGATTTAGACTGGTTTTATTCCAAGAAAGCAGACCTGGAAAACCATGAGTCGAACTGAGATTCATCAAAGCTTAAAAAGGTCTTTCAGACTTAGAAATCCATTTCATCTCACACTGTCCAGTTCTTATATCCTTACACTGAATTTTGTCAGAATTTACCCTGGAAATCAGCTCTATACCTTTAGAAATGAAGGGGCTTTGGAGCAATGCCATGGAAAATTTAGCTTTGGTTGTTTAAAGAACCTTTCAGTGGATCTCACATGAATTCTTATGGGGTTTTTCAACCTCATCTCTGTCTGTTGAATCTGTAGTGCTGGTTTACGACGGTCAATATTATCAGTACCTAGAATTTCCCAGACCCTCGCAAATAACAGGAAACAAGGAAAACAGGGAAAAACTCAAAGGCATTAGCTAGAAGATTTTCTGTTTTTGGCTCTAAATAGAAAGAAGCCTGTTTAAATGATTGTCTATGGTCTGCGATTTTATGTTACAGATTCAGCAGACAGAGATTAAACTGATAAACTTTAAGAGCATCGAAAGATTCTTGAGGGAACTAATGTGGCATTGCTCTGAGGAAGTCTTTTGGCAACTTAATTTTTAGGAATGGAATTAAATGCCTGGAATATGCTAATAGTATGCATTTTTTTCACAGCAGTGCAAACACAGAATTCATAAGTAGGCTCTTAATAGCAATCATTCTGTTTCTGCCCTTGTCACCCGTCCCCCTCTCCATCCATCACGAGCCCCTACCTTCCTGCCTGTAGCTGCGGGGCCCCCACCTGTGAGGTGTGTGTGAGGACAGTTTACACAGACAACACATACCCACAGACACTGTTTACAGCAGTATACATTCATTTACAACAGTCCTTCGCAAAAAGTAGTATACTTGAAGTTCATTTTACTAGGTATGCTTGAGTATAAGTATAGGACGTATACTACGGACCATGTACTTGTAGTGTACTAGAAAGTACTAATTTAATTTACTAATTTACTAATTTACTAATATACTAATTTAATTTACTTCTTTGGACTAAATTGGAACATTTTTAAGTCTATAAAAGTATACATTAACCTTCAAGTATCCTGCCTCAGTTTTAGTATAAAATAAGTATACTCGTAGTACACTTGCATAAACTACTTTTTGCTAAGGAAGGGAACAAGTGCACTCATGGCACAGGAGCATGTGTGCATGTGCATGTGCTCCCAAAATTTTATGAATCGACACAGACATGCAAAGGCCTTCTGAAATATTCAGGAGATTCAGAGCACAGGAGATGTGATAGGAATGACGATGGCTGTGGGAGTGTAAAAAAGCAGCACTGATTCCTGGATGACATAAATCAGCCCCCTCCTTTTCCGCTCAGCCTGTGAGGCTCACTACAACGTGACTTCCCACCAACATTTCTCAAAAAAAAAAAAAAAAAACAGCTTGTGGCCTCAGCTGCCTTTGCATTCCACACAGGAACACAGAAAGGCGGAGAGAGAGAGAGAGAGAGAGAGACAGAGACAGAGGGAGAGAGAGAGAGAGAGAGATGACGACTCCTGTATGTAAAGTTTGTTGCCTATAAGCGGAAAGAGATGAAAATAAGAACGACATGTCATGTGTATGGAGCTCTGTGAACACATGCTCTTTCAGTTATTAAAGTATTTGTAATTAATTAAATCATATTTTTAAATGAATGACTTCTCATGAAAAAGGTTCTTTGAACCCCTTTTGGATTACATAAATCCATTTCTGTTTCTTTCTCATCCAAATTTCTCAGTTTCTTCACAGCTTTTCTTCTTTAGAGAAGAACAACGTAACCATCTAAGGAACCATTTAGACATTCAGGTAGTTCTATGCACTTCTGATGACTTTACTAAAAACCTAGGAAATCCTGTTTTAGAAGTGTATGATATGTTCCTTTAAAAATTCTTTCAGATGGGAGAAAAATGTCCAGAATTAGAACAGTTTGAGCTGAATCACCACAAACTGTAAAGTGTAAAGGGTAGAGCTTCAGTTATAAAGGAACTTGTTTTCAGGTCGTGTTAAAATTAAAGACCAAAAATAGCACCAATACACAGCTTGATGTTTGAGTAGAACTGAGATTCAGTAGAGCTTTAAGAGGTCTTTCAGACTTAGACATCCAGTTCTCCTTACACTGAGTGCATCTTTTCACTCCCCATTCACACAAACATTAGGCCTGGCACTTTTAAAAATAAAGGTTTTTGAAGAATTTGTTACAGTAATGACATAAAAAGAACAAATATACCCCATCTTTGAAAGGTTGGTATTTTTATAAATGAGATGTGCAGAGTTTAATATAAGCGGTTTAAAGTTTAAGGAGTGCATAATGTAATGATTCTGCAGCCTACCAATTAAGAATATTTTTTCTCCTAGAAAAATATATATTTAATCCAAGAACCAGGAAGGAGCGTCTATTTTTGTCAAAAACGAAGCTAGAAACATTTCTCTAGACAGCAGTGAAAAGAAGACTAATGTATGGTGCCTTAGAAGTAGAATTCATGGTGGTTTCCTTTCATACAAATGTTTGGGTGGTGCTATGCTCTGCCTACAGGCAAACTTTACATCACAGACCAAAAATGTGCAGAGGATGAGAACTCACCCCAGCTTTTACATTCACATGCCAATTTTAGGGCTTAAAACTACAGCTCTCTCTGATGCACGCGCTCTGACGCACAGCTATAGGGGAGGACAACGCAGGACACAGCCAAGTGCCTATATGCCCACATGTGGAGACATGTTAATACTCATGCCTGTGGTTAAAGCAATAGGCTGCTAGATGTGCCTCAGGAGACCTACAGAGAAACAGTCCAGCCCACCTGGAGCTTGTAATCCTGCATAACTGATTACCTCTGGCAAGAAGTAAAATGTCTAACCGAAGTACAGTTTCCTATCATAAAAATTCTGAAGAGACTTAATTTTGATATCAGAACACTCAGTTGTTGTTTTTGTTAGTTTTTTGTTTTACTGAGTTTGATAATAGATCCACGTGTTTAAACAGATTCAGCGAGATAAAGTAGAAACAATTAGATAATAGAGCACATGGGCGCAGGAAGCATTTTTTTTGTGTGGGGGGTGGGGGGCAGCTCTCTACGTCTTGGCTGTTATTCGGGAGGGGAACAGTGGGGGGATGAAACAAATTATTTTGAAAATCACTGCGGTAATGGTTCCAGCGTCCATGCTAAAGCAGATATTAGGCTACAAAAATATAAATTTGGGAACATATATATATATATATATATATATATATATATATATATACAGTATGTGTGTGTGTATGGGGGCTTAATAGTATTAGAAAACTGTGAAATATATAATTCCCAAGAATATAACAAAAGTAAGATTTCTGCGGTATATACATTAAAACATTTGACTGTATGTGCGTATAAGCTCCAAACGTCTGTAATACTAGAAATAAATAAGTGCAAGTTGTGATGAGACTCCCTAAAGACCTGAAGGTCATCTCAGCACTGGTCTGGAAAAGCAGTGTCACATTAAGAGACACTGGTGCTGCCAGACGGACTCTGAAACACATGACAGCAATAAGTGTAGTTAATGTGATCTATCCAAACCTCAGCAGTAGACAATTTGGTCATTCTGTAATTCCTTTTGCATCCTTTTGCCAAACACATGGCCTTATCTGGCTATCTAACAATCTGTGAGGTTTCGGCTTGATTACATAACTCCTGGGAGTGGACTGGCATCCACAACAAAAGAAATACCTGACTGGAAATTCAGGCAATCACAGTTCATTGAATTCTGTTTTCATGTTTCATGGGTACACTAGCTCTCATGAGTTCTTAGGAAATGATAAAGGCCTCCAAAAAAAAGAGCTTAAAAGATCTCAGATACCTCTGGACAAAAACAGCCTGAGTGTTTTGGTGATTTACTCGGAGCGTTCATAGACAGATGTTACATAACTCTGGGTCCAACTGTCGCTTAACAACAACCTAAAGTATAGTGGGTACACCATGTCCAAGTGCTTGGTACAGGAAGCTCAAATTATTCACTTTTATACAAAGCGAACCCAAGAAAGGTCCTGATGACAAACCAATTACACAACACTCACAGGGCAGAGGCTTTAGACTGTGCTCCAATCTACTATAGCGCTCCAACATAAGCATTTTTTAAATAAAAAGCACATAACACAGGGAAACATTCTGAGAGAAGCAGATATGGATAGTTTAAAAAGTTGTTCATTGTTTGCACAGCAAAAAAGCCCAAAATGGTTAGAGTACTGAAGAACTACAACAACTAATAATAATAACAATAATAATAATAATAATAAGAAGAAGAAGAAGAAGAAGAAGAAGAATAAACTTTTTACATAGCACTTTTCATTTTAGTTAAAAGAACATCTCCAGGACCACAGTTTGACACCACTGATCTAATTCGGTGTTATATTATTTATATATCTAAAAGGATGTATCACCAGCTAAACAGTAAATGAATCTACAGTTTACAGGAAAACAATGAGAGAATCGTTGATCGTACGATAACGATAGGAGCCTCGATTGGTTGATTGAGTCTCTCCATCCTCAGTGGTCTTATTGCTGTGGAAGTGGTCGTAAGAGGCGTGGAGCGCCCCCACCTGCAGGAGCGCTGCAGTGCAGGCAGGCAGGCTGAGCGCGGTCACGTGGAGCACGCAGACACCGGCCAACCTACTTCCATACGCCTCAAACTCTTTTACATAATGTTTCTAATCCCGTGTGTGGCGCTGTGCCAGCTCGCCCTGAGAGGACCCCGGCCGAGCTCTCCCTCTTCAGGTCGCCTCAGCTCGCCGGGAGCCAGGCTGCACACGCAGCTCCTGCCCCGTTTAGCTTTTCTGGAAGGACTAAGAAGGACAGCAGCTCGGCAGAGAGACGGTTAGGGAGCTGGTCTGCTGAAGCTGCCCTGAGGAACTGGTCTGGGACTGAAGCCAACATCCACAGCGGCCGTGGCCACATAAAATATCAGCAAACCTGAGATTATGCAAGCACAACATAGACTGCGCCATCCTTAACGAATCACTGTCGTCCACATGCAACGCTACACTGAGCTGGACGCACATACAAAAATCTAGTGATACTACGAGAACACCAGTGCTGTGTATTACTAATCTATATTCACATGTAATAGGTGAATACTTAATAATACTTTACCCCTGTGTGATATTTCTGTAGAGCTGCCTTACAATCTACACACATACAGATGTACCAGGCTGTAGTAAACTACACTCTTAAATATACTTCTTTGACTCAAAATCATATTTGGTGCCAGACAGATTTTTATAGGTCTTTTCATTATTAAAAGGCACATTATTACACGGTAAAAACCTTCTAACCACAGAAAGAGCCATTTAAGAACCATTTGACACAAACGTTTTGCCAGGTTAGCTTCTATGTACGGACTGTGCTGAGAACAGCCCATTCAGTAAGGTTAACTATGTTTACTTACCTCATAATACTACATTATACTTCACCCCTATGTGAGATTCCTGTAGTACAGCTTTATAATATATAACACAAATGTACCATGCTGTGGTAGACTACACTCAAAAACAGTTTTTTGACTGTTGGAACCTTTTTGGTGCCAGACTACATAAAACTGTTTTTAATAGTTTTTTAAGGACCAAATCCAAAATGCTCGTTATCATAACGAAGAGCCTTCTGACCACGCAAAGAACCATTTTAGCAATAAAAGGAAGTCTCTACATACAACACTTTTGTTTTTTTTTACTGAATAACCTATGAAGAACCCAATTTTAAGTGTGTAATTGTACTTTGCTGTTACATTCTTATAAAAGGCCTGTAAAAATGTATTTAATATTACTATCTCATTAAAACATGGACACAAGTTAAAAGTGGTGTGTTCCTATGAATTGACTTCCTCTGGAATTTATGTGAGGAAAATACTCATATTGTTTTAAAGAGCTTGTATTCTGCATTTTATTTTAGCACCGAAGTCCTCTTAAAAAGTGTGTGGTTAATGTACCAATTTTTTCATGAATATTTCCAACCTTTATCCCTTTATATAAACAGAACTACTGTAGGCTGAATTGGTACATGTATGTAAATATGTCTTTATGACATCACAAAGCTGTTTTTGCAGGTTAGCGTCCACGTATTGACTGTGAGAATGGTCCATTTAAAATCTTTATATATTACATCATGCTATTTTATATTAAAAAACTTCTGGTTTTCTACAATATGAGACTCTTACAAATTTTATGAAAACCATACCATTGCTCAGGAAATCTGAGTAAGGCCATTTAGGAAGTTACACAAATACATTAAGAACATAATGAGTCAAGAAAACCACTTAAACCACTGACGCAGTCTCAGCAACTGTGTAAACTCGCATTTTTCATTGAAATAATATTTACAAATAATATGAGGCATGTTTGAATTGGGAGAAACGTCCTGTTTGAATAACCCTGTGTGCAGCTTGGGATTTTCCAGCTTTGCACTGTTTTAAATCATCTGAGTGTGGCTCATTGTGAAGCTTAAGACAAGGTTGACAGTTTAAGACAAAGGAAGACACTTTAGCTTTTTACATAAAAGACCTGATTGAATTCTCAGAATGAAAACTGAAAGACAAGAAACACATGTCTGACAGGATAATTAAAAATGTCTGCTGTAAAACGCTTTGAAAATCCTCGATGGACTTTCCAAAAATGACATTGTAGAAACTTTTCACTCACAGTAACAAACCCAAACATAAGAAAATAAAAACTGTTCATAAGAGAGTGTAAAAAAAAACCCAACCATTTTAATAAAAAAATTATTTTGCTCAAAGCAGGTGCCAGTTTGTACTAAAGCCACAGGAGAACCGGTGAGAAATGTCTTCTGAGAACACACCCAGGAGCTTGTTGCTCAGGAGAACAGAAGGACTTTCTGCAGAGCCCTCCTGATGTGCAGCTTCTCCTCAGGCTGGCTGTCTGGGATCATTCCTGCGCTCCGGTCAGCGCTCAGACGGATGCAGGGCCGTTTCAGCCTGACGGCCTGCAGCCCCATCTGTGTGATGTTTCTGCAGAAATCTACCCTGACCTCCAGCAGGCTGCTGCCACGGGTCACCACCGCCTGCAGGACAGCGTCCGTCACCCGGCAGCAGTCCTCCAGACACAGCTTCTGGAGAAGCCTGCAGCTCTGGAGCACGCTGATGACATCATCATCTGTCACATGTCCGCAGCCGGACAGGGTCAGAGACAGCAGGTTTGGACACCTTTGGAGTGAGAGAGTGAGAGAGAGAGAATCATATAATCACATTAATACATCTTAGGACTGCACTGATCAAAAGGGGGCGATACAACAAACTAATTAAAATGTCTTAATGAATCAGAAATGGATCGAATCATTGTGGGATTAGGGATTTAAACCCTCTAATGATCCTCTAAACCCCTCTACAGAGAAACCGGCATATCTCCAACATGATAACTTAACAGAAGACAAAAATGTTCGTTTAGTGGAAAGTGCAGATGTGCTCAAATTATGTCAAAGAACAAAATAACGAAGTTAAAAATGGAGATGAAGGATTTCACAAAGACAGCAGACTTTTATTATTAGAGGGCCAAACTGTGACACAATGATAAGACAAAAGAAATACAGATAGCAGTTATTTAGTGGTAAATGGAACAGATGAATAGAATAAACAGGTCATTACAGACAGATAATTGTGTATTGAATATTGTATGTACTGCACCTGAGGAGTGCTTTATGAAAAATTGGTGCCTGGGGAGCTTGGATTCAGCCTCTTTATATGTGATGTATAGTCAGTTACAATGGATTATAATACAGACTGCAACTTTTTTGTTCTCATTTTACATGGAAACAAATCCTTAAGCTAGGAATGGCTTTGTGTTGTGTGAGTTATGTTTGCTGTTTGCTTTTGAGTGAAGATAGACTTGTGAGTTGACTGCATGATGAAAGCTCTTGGTTGATCACCAGAAGCATCAAGTGACAGGCACTCCAGCGCCGACAGGACTGATCTAAGCCAGGCGTCAATGGCACGGTAAATAACACTCATAGTGACACTGCAATCTGATTCCTCTGACAATAGAGACATTTTAGAGACAGCAACCTAACCACAAACCATAGAGATTTTTGTGGCTCACAGGGGATTTAAAGTTTGATCGCAAAGCCTCTGTGGCTGTTTGACTATAATAAAAAAAAAATCACTTGCCATTAATTCAAACGAAAAGAGCCTTATTCGTCTGATAATGTAACATACTCCTTATCAACAACCACAAAAGGTTATTGGTTAGTGTACTGTTATGTAGATCCTTCTAGTGCATTCTCCCCCTAAATGTCAGTGGAGGTGCTGCAGCTCGTAGAGCTACAAGGCACACGCACATGCGGCTGATGGCTGCAGCTTTGGGATGTCATTCACGTTTACTGATGTGGATTACATAAAGGCTTACATAATCTTACCACTTAACTACATGTGAGGCCAACACATTAAAGTAGCCTCAGAGTGTTAAGGTACTGTCCCAATAACCCGGGATGTGGGGCAGCACACAACACGTGCCCCTCCTTTTATTATTACTACTGGCTATTGATGGCACTGACAAGCCAAAAAAGGGATTGAGCAGGGAGGAAGGAGGAGTTAGACTGACAAGATCTAAAGGATAAGAGGGCTACACAATGTTCGTTCAAGTTGGTTTTACTCATTGCCCTGTAGCAGCAGATGTACACTCATGTGCAGTATAAGTATACAAGGCAGATATACGTGCCTCATTCCCCAGTTACGTAACCATGCCCTCCTCTCTCATGGCACCGCCCTCCTTTTGTTTTTCTCTCTTTTTTTTTCGAAAGCACAGGCATTTTTCCAACAAAGCAGCCTGACCGTCAGGCAGTTTCACATTTTCGTCACACACTCATTTGCTTGCCACCCCTCCCCCCCTCCCCCCAACACAAGCTTATACTTAAACACCATGTATATCTTTGTCTCAATCTAATTTTTGCTGAATTGTGAAAAAGAGGCTTGGTATGCAAGTGCAAGAGCAAGCCTGACTAATATTTTCCAAAACAGGCGGCATGTACAATTCCCCGTTTGGGTGGGGACTCATTAAAAACACACCGTTTGTGACCCATTGCTCGCCTACGTGTATCATGTGCAGCTACAGGCCTACAGTAACTTGATTTTCCAGTGGCTGGGCAGTAATAATGCAGTGATTTACTTGTCGTCTTATATTGATCTTCTACTATGCATGTTTTTTTTATATACAAAAGGGATATAACATGCCTTATACATGTCCTATAAAGAACGTTACCATGGCCTCTGCAATAACTGAAATAAACAGAAAAGCACACAGGCTTCCCAGCTCTGGGCCAACCTAATGACCAGTCCAAGCCAAGAGTATCACAGTACAGCTGTGTGCAGCAGATGACTGTGGTCAAACACAGCTAGGCCTTTTATTTTCTTTCTAAACGATCTGTTTGGAGGCATGTCATTTTCATTTGACACACTATTATATAATATTCATCAGTCTTTCTCTCTGTGGTGAAGATCTGCAGATTTTTTTCCTTTGTGTCGATTTGCATAATCAAAAGATATACGTGCCAACAGGTCAAGCCACACTATGCAAAACACAGGCTAGACTATATTCAAAAAGTTTAGGCCTCAAGTTTTTTGCACATTGTATACAGTCTAAACTGATTAGCAGGCCCGCAATGAAGTTGCCCTGCAGCTACTCAGCAATTGTTCAATGACGTGTTAAGTAACAGTCAAGTGAATGAAAATGGATCTAGACACTGTTATGAGAAATAAAATTAGATCTCTACATGAACTTAATAACACCATCTAAAACTAGCTACCCAGGGCACTCAATGTTTTATAGATTTTCCTTTGCAGATGAAATATGTCCCCATAATGGCATCAATCTGTGAGTGAGTGAGTGAGTGAGTGAGAGAGAAAGAGGGAGGAGAGAGAGAGAGAGAGAGAGAAAGAGAGAAGGAGTGAGAGAGAGAGAGAGAGAGAGAGGGAGGGGGAGAGGGAGTGAGAGAGAGAGAGAGAGAGAGAGAGAGAGAGAGAGAGAGAGAGCATTCCACCCACATCTACAAAGAGGCGATTGTAGGCTCCACCTGTCAAATGTAAATCTTGGAGGAAGAGCAGACAGGGGAGGAGAGAGGCACTTTAGATCTTTCCTTTAATTCCCCTCTTTACCCCCTCCTTCCCCAAATGTCTCTTAGTGTCTCTTTCTCTCAAGTTTTCTTTGGCCATTTTTCAGACAGAGCTATCCTCATGTCACTTTTGCCCTTCTGCAACTCCACACACTCAGGCGAGTGTGAGTCTCTCATCTTTGAGTCATAGCAGCATGGTGGGGGGTTCCAGCCTCTAGAGCTTCAGTAGAGAGATCACTGCTCCTCTGAAACCCTCTTGTGCTTCAGTACAATGTAGACAAGCCACAGAGCCGCAGCATGTCTTTAGTAATTCCGGGCTGCTTAGCAGAAACGCCGCAGACCCCTCATTCAAGCTTCAGCAGCGAATTAATCTCCGAGTACACTGAGATCCTTGGACCTTATGTCACTCAAAAATGTGAGAAAGTACTCTTTCAGACACTTACTTATCCTCCTCTACGTCAACGACATCTCCTGGACTTCCAGCAGGCTTGTGATTAGAACTTGGGACAGATCACAGGAAACTGTTAGACCATTTCTGGTGGGATTACACAGTTCAATAGGACCAGCTTTCATGCTCAAGTCCTTTCGAGTTGTCTCTCTCTGAAATGCGTACTTTAGAAATTTCAGCAGACACTCAAATTACTTCCTCCTGCCGTTCCCATTCAGATGTGCTCCTCTAAGACTGATTGCTATATGCTACTGTGGAGTATGTTTATCTATACCCGCAGGCAAAGTTGGGTGTTTACCATTGTGCTCGGATTAAAGGAAGAAACGAGTGGCAGTCATTTGTATCTTTCTCTCCAAAGCACTCTTGAGGGAAAGTGATTGAACTCCTGGGGCAATATGATATGGATTCATTTTTTTTCCTCCTAGAAGAAGAGTGAGTTTACATCCTGTGGGTTTGAGTGTTAGTCTCAGAACTACGTGTTGGCACAGAAGGGTTTCAGGTGCGAAAAACCTCAAAAACAGTTACATTTAGATGCCAGAGTCCTTTCTTTAAAATGCAGCTATAATACACTCATATGGACACCTGGGGTTTAAACTGTATTGTATATATTCTAAAGCTGTGTTTCCAGTCCTGGGAAACACCTACCCTACACATTCCCTGCTCTAACACACCTGATCTAACCAACTGTCCATGCTCCACATACAAATATATGTTTTAAACAAAGTGTTGCTAGATTACAGATGCTTTGAAGCACATTAACATACACGCCAATGTCATGTCAATGTCATACACGCCAATAAGGCTGGATCTTAGTTGAGTGCATTTTTTATGCAGAGTATGGTTGAATTAATTCAGACAGTTGATGGGGAAACAAGTATTCACACAGTTTGTTTTTACTGAATATACTTTTAATCCAATTGGACTTTTAATCCAATTAAGTTCTCGGGGACAAAATTATGAAACAGTATTCAAATGGAAAAAGCTACGACCTTCAACCTCAGAGTAACTACAACACATCAATAATATGCAATCAGAATGTTCATAACATCACAACTAGTCACCCTGGACAGGTGTGCCAAGATTTCACAACACTCTCAGATTGGTGATAAAGATAAGAGCGAAGCCATCTGTCACTCAAAAAGAATTGCAGGATGACCTAAAAACAGCAAGAACAACAGTCATACCGAGAACAACAAATGATGAACTGCACTGCTATTACTGAAAAAGTGGTTTCTGCTGGTTTCTGCTGGTTTCTGAAAAAGAAGGCAAAGGTGCTTGAATGGCCGAGTCAATCTCCTGACTTGAATCTCATTGAACAGTTTGTTGACTTTAGAAATTGTCCATCAGAGTGAATCTCATAACGTGGGGGAACTGAAGATGGTCAAGAGGAATAGGTAAAATTTGAAAGTCAATGCTGGAGAAAGCGAGTTACTTTTTACTGTATACGTCTCACGGCTATAACTGCCACCAAGAATTTTACAAACACATTTAAATTTATGGTAAAATTGTGACTTCGGAACATATTTTTTTTCACCTATTTATTATTTTCATATGTCTATGAATGCGTATGTTTCCGTCCATCTTCATAAATACAAAGTCATGGAACATGATGTGTTTTTAAGTACATATATGTGGAAGTATATGAAGTAATCAAAGTGTCTGAATACCTGTTTTCCCTGTGTTAGAACAGGGAAAACACCAAAATCCTCAGAGAAGAGACGACTTCAGGACCCAGGTTACAAACCACTCTTCTAATGTATGCCATCTCTTCAATGACAATCAGGGAAAAATCCCCAGAAGAAAAGCGTTTCAGATCTTTAATACGTGCAAACAACCCTGTGGTTTCTGCTACTGCTATTTTTATCTGCTCAGCATCTGCAAGATCAAAGACGTGATGATGAAAATAGGGGGGGGGGCTGTTCAGACAAAACAAAAGAGCACTCACATGTGGCAGACATGCTCCAGGAAGTGGCTGACCAGCCTCTCATGCTTGCTGCACAGGTCCTTCTGGAATGTTGTCTTCATCCAGTCTTCTATGTTGCACACCTTGACCCTGCTGGAATGCCAGCATATATTGAGGTGCCTCAGTGATGGGCCCAAGACGAAGTTGTTCCTCCTCAGCTCACAGGGGGAGAAAAAGTTCAGCAGGGACCACAGCTGGGGGTCCAGGAAGACTCCTCTGAGACGAGTGCAGGTCAGAGAGAGGTTTCTACGACTGTCTTTATCCAGGAAAGAAAAGAGATGTAGCAGGCACTCTTGGTTAAGATCAACGAGGTGCATCATAGAGAGAGAGAGAGAGAGAGAGAGAGAGCGAGAGAGAGAGAAGATGAAGAAGAAGAAAAAGAAGAAGAAGGAGAAGAAAGAAACTGATCTTTCTATTCCAGGCTGAGATTTGTTCTGTTGACACACTTGCACAGACAAACACATTGAGCAACAGCGGCAGCAATGTGGCTGCAGTCTGCTCTGCATTGCCTGGATACCTGATTCCTTCCCAGGCTCTTCCTCGCACACAGTAGCCCTGCACATATATGGTCGTAAAGAATGGAAGTTATTTTGAGAGGACAACAGCAGGCACGGTCAAAAATGGAAATGTGTGAAAGCATGTGTGCGCGCACACACACCCAGTGCTGCTCCATCTGTCTCCTGCCTGGGCGGGCCTCAGACAGATGTTTGGACGGCAGCGGCCTGTGTTTATCACTCACAGTAGAAGTGTTTTATCAAGGGAGAGAGCTTTCACATTCACCCACTCAGGAGATGGGTGGAACATGGAAGGACAGCAAAGTGAACACCAATCAAAACACTCTTATGTGACTGTTATAGACTAGTGCTCTTCGAAACTGTAACTGTTTCTTGTAACTTGTAGCATAAAGAGCATTTTAGCACAGAATATTTAATGCAATTCTAAAAATGCTGGTTGCCATTTACAAGAAAAAAAATCATTGTAACGGTTCAACAGAAACGCTCCGGGGTTAGTTGGAAAATCTATTAACTTCAATTCGAGGCTAAGAACATCTTTTCAGTCTCCTGGAGCTACAAGGTTATTTTTAGGTCAGTCTTTAAGTTTGTTAACAAAACCAGACTGTTTCATTGCAAGACAGGGGTTCCCAATCCTGGGATCTTGTGAGCTGGGTCAGGTATGTCAAGCTGAGAAAAAAAATCTATATATTATGCGGCCTCAGGACTCGTAAAATGATGATCTTTAATGCACATTCATGTAATATGATCTCTTTTCTGGGCACTTGTGTACCTTTTCACTGCTTCATGTTTTATGAAGTGTTTGCATGTTTAGAGCAGCTGACATTTTCAAGTAGTTTAACACTGACAAAAGCACCATCTCCGAATGTTCTCACCACCAGTGAATGGTTTTAAAAATGTGATAAATTATCAGATACAAGGTCAGAGGACACATGTGTCTGCTCTATATTTATATAGTTCTGATCCATGTATCTAGCTATGTGTCTGTCGAGTGAAGTACATCTGATTAGTGCGGCATGGCAAATAAAATCTTCAGAGGAGTTTTTTATTAAAGGACAGTGAATTATGAATTCCCAGCCCTGCTTGGTATCAATAGGTATGCTGGTACATGCCACATGGGCCTTGACGAAGCATTCCCCGTGAGAAGTGACATTACAGCCTGTACCCAGTGACTCATTCTCACTGAGTCATGATGTGCTGAGGCAACGAAAGAAGTAGCAACACAGGGCAACGTGAGCTTATCAGCAGGCAGCTCCAAGGTTTTGGAGGTGGGGGCGAGAGAAAGAGAAAGAAAGAGAGATAGAGAGAGGGAGAGAGAGAGAGGCAGGCTCAAGTTGTTTACTTAATGAGGATAGTGTTGCAGCCTTAGACTGACACCCGTGTGTGTGTATGGAGAGGGAGAGAGGGAGAGAGGGAGGGAGAGGGAGAGAGAGAGAGAGAAAGAGCACAAGCCACACTGAGCAGCTGTTGCTCCTCATAACACAGGAGGGCCTGTTCCTCCAGCCTGTCAGGGAGCCTAGGCTGCCTTAGTGGCACGTGAGCTGAGGAGCCCCTGTGTTTGTTCTGGCTCTGAAAGAGGTCTGTGTATGCGTGTGTGTATGTGGGCGGGTAGAAGCGTTTGATATGTAAAAAACAAAAAAAATAATTAACATAAAACCAAGCAAGATATTCAAACTCGTCCCACCACCGCTGCTTTGAGTGATTTACGCAGTTCCTATACGCAAGCAGTGTAAGGCCTCTCACCTTCCGGTTGGGCCCTGCTTGGCTAGAAAGACAACCCCCATTATGCTAACCGCTAATGCTAACCGTGTTTCTCTCACTCATCTGCTCTCTCTCTCACACACACACAAATAAACCAATATTTCCTAACTTGTCCCCGACTTAAGTGAGCATCAGCACAGAGAGCTGTCTTGTTCTTTTGTGTACGAGTCTTTGAACGCTGCTAATGCTAACGTTTTTGGTTTTCTGATTATTTTTTTTTTTACCTTTATATTTTCCTTATGGGTAATGCATTCATCTGAGTTTTAAGCGAAAAGAAAGTGTTCGGGGAGCCTATTTAGGGTTTACACTATAAAAATAGGCATTTTTATTAACCAAAACACATCAACGCGTTTTTTCAATATATGTGGGTGATATTTGGAACGTAATCCCGCGAGAAGCGGGGGAATATCGTACTGCATTATTTATGTATAGGAACCACAGCGGAGACCTAGATAGTGGCTTATATTAATTGAAACCATGGCTGAAGTATAGATTTACTTCATCAGTAATCTATTTTGATTTCATAGAAAATAAAGATGACAGAAGAACTAAGAGAATTGTGTGAAAGTTTGACATTAGTAGAAAACTAGGAGAGGAAGCCCCTCATTACCGTGCCCTAAACAATGTGAACTTTAGCACCGTCTTCAGAAAAGAAACAGACGTGCTCCCTGCGTTGTGTTTGGACCATGAAGTAGTCGCGTGCCTCACTGTACACATCCCGGAATCTCACCCACGCTCGAGCAATCTGGAACATTAATTTCTTTTTTGAGGTTGCCACCGAACATCCTCCCTTGGTGTCAAAAACAGAGACTACTCTTTGTTGATAACTGGAATGTTTTCTGTGAGCGTCCTAGGTTCTACCACACCGATGGCTTGCACCCCAGCAGAGCTGGAGCAGCAGTCCTCTCGGACAACATCTCCAGGGCACTACGAACCATCTGA
>JBBPDC010000129.1:8521822-8537489 GCA_037974485.1 Hemigrammopetersius urotaenia | reverse complement strand
AATTGAATTGAATGTCCACACACACATTGTGCAACTGAGGACAGGACAACCGATGAACTAAGCTGTGTGTAAACATCAATGTCTGACGTCACGACAAAGCTTGATCACAGAAGCACTGTTTATAAAAAGAAGCTACTCTTTGTAAATAGGAGAGCTGGGTACCTGCTTACAGACAGAATAGTTCCAAATGACTGGCCCAGTTTCTTAGCAAACCCTTAAAATCTATATTAATGATAACTATAACCACATGACTTTTTTTTTTTTACATCCAAGATATATCTCCTGTATATGTTGAAAACCCATTTAGAAAAATAAGTATATTTACAATTAATCTGTAAACAGGAAAAATGACTTAATTTATAACAAAAAATAAAGCACAGTCAAAAATATCAAAAAAAATGTTTTTG
This sequence comes from Hemigrammopetersius urotaenia, assembly GCA_037974485.1. Classification (NCBI taxonomy): domain Eukaryota; kingdom Metazoa; phylum Chordata; class Actinopteri; order Characiformes; family Alestidae; genus Hemigrammopetersius; species Hemigrammopetersius urotaenia. Next base: position 8,537,082 of record JBBPDC010000129.1, on the reverse strand, counting down.
AAAGAAAAAAAAAGCAACATTGGGCATCCCCGCCTAACTTAATGTGAGACTAAAAACATAGTGTTGGCAAATGAAAGGAATTACTTTTTTAAAGCTCAAATCTATCTGAGCAATTTTACCTGGCCTCATACTTTGCGTGTTTACATTTTAAGCTAACATTTACTCACTAATTACCTGAATGTTAAATTCCATTATGTCAGGTTGGTTCTGTACTGCTCTGCAACTGTCCATACCTTTGACTTTTGCCATTCTTTTTTTTTTTTCCAAACCAAAACAGCATCAAAAATAGCTTCAGTTCCTGTTCTGAAGGATGGACATGCTAAAACTTTCCATTGCATTTTATGTACTTAGTGCATAAGCAGTTATTTAATACTTTTGTATTTTTTTGTAACCTTAATTTGGAGAAGTGGGAAGAGGCTATAAAAACAGCATTGAGCTGACAGAGTTAACATAATATTTTAGATTAACAAAATAGATGTACATTTCATATGGAAATCATTTTCCAATGTACAGCTGGCAAAAAAGAAATTCTACAGTAGAAATTGAGAGAAAGATGAATAAAATTCTCATTTCTAAATATCAATGTTTCCCAATCATTGCCCTACCATGAAGTTTTTTCTTCATCTCACTGCCAAAACACCTTAACCTGCCTGGTGGAGTTGAGAGCAAGAACAAAGCACCTGCCCAGAAGTCTTTAAGGACAGACCTTGGAAATGCTGCCGTAAATATCACAACATGTAACCTACAACATAATTCAGACAAAGAACAGATTAGTTCAGGTAATACCAGTATTGCAACACACGAAGTTATTGAAACACTGACAAAATTTTGATTAACTGGCATCTCTTTACTTCTGTGACCGCATGAAATTTGAAGTGCTCGTAAGTCTTTATGGTAGCATCAGGTTTTAAATCACGTTCTATGTTTTCTCTCATTAAAAACATTATAAATAAAAACATGTCCAAGCATGGAGGACCTGATATTTCGAGGGTTAGGAGACCCTCAGTTTTAACGTCCTTTTCACATTTTGAGGTGGAACTATGTAAGTAAGCTACTAAAATACAACAAAAAAAAACCTAGAACCTTTTTTTAAAAATACATCATTTTCAAGTGTAGAAATGCCTCAACACCAACAAACAACAGTAATAAAACATACCAGGTTGAGCCACTGTTCATTTACATAAACTTTTCTGTGGACCTGACTGAACTGGTGGCTAATGTGTGACAGACATAATTAGCATAAACATCAGGCAAGACCAAACAACTCCAAACTCCACATTTTGGATTTCACCATTTACAACAATTCTCCATTGCTTTGTCACTTCACTTGACCCACTAGTATGAACAACACATTCTCCACTAATATAGTAATTACCTTTGGACTTTTAACAAAAGAAAAAGGAATGTTTATTTAAAAAAAAAAAAATGAAGACAGCAGCAATTAGGTTTTGAGGTTACTGAGGTTTTTTCTGTTGTAGGTATGGGTGAAATGAAAACAAACTGAGCGTAGAACTGCGTGCAGGAGGGGTGGCTGTCATTCTGAAGGCTTCTGGGTACAGTAAGGCTGATTAAAGCTTGGAATCAGTCTCTGAGGCTGGTCTGTCCTGCTCTGTGTAGAAGAGAATATAAGCCTTAGCCTTGACCACTGTCTCCTCAGTGACCAGAGTCACAGTGCTGTCATTAAAGTGATACCAGCGGCCTTCATGATGGCCATATGCTGTGTAGTGACCTGATCCCACACTGCAGGAGACAAAAGAACAAATATATAATGGTTAGTACAATAGCTGTTTTATACTACTACAAGAGTAGCATTGAGAAAGATGAAAAAGAAATGAAAAAGAAAAGGCTTTAGCGTAAGTAAGGCAGGTGGCCATATGGTGTAGTATCCCCACCTACTGGTGAGATTAGGAATAACTATAAAATAATATATGAATAATCAAACAAAAGTGGACAAAAGTCTAAACTTGCATGCAAAACAATACATTAACTTCAACAAAACTGATTTTTGCTTACCCAGAACCATGATGCACCACTACTGCAGCAAGGTCATACAAGCAGCTTTCAGGAAGACTGTTTTCAGGCTGAACACAAAACATAGATTGAAGCGAACATCAATGTACATTACAAGTTCAGGAGTTAAAATACTACACCTTTAGTTCTCACCTCAAGCAAATAGCGCCTCATGTCAAGGTGACGCAGTGGGAATTCCACATATGTATCAACCTTGTTCCTCAGAAAAGCTGTCCAGTGGAACCTTTTTAGGTGCAAACACAGGACCTGGAACAAGACAAATGAGAGAGTCACAATAACAACTGAAAAATACCACAAAGCTGATTTCATTTAAGATTGAGGCATAGATGCCTACCTTAGGCAGTTTCTGGATCCAGAATTTTTTGGTGGACTTTTGTCTCTTTTTACATTTATGGCACATATAGAGCTCCGTTTCATCAAGCTCCTCTAAGTCAGTAAAACTAGAAAGGCAGTCTAAAGGATACAAATGTGACACACAACTTTAGCCACAACAATTTGAAAGTGTACTTTTTCTAAGGCTTCTAACTAAAGGTGCTTACGGTGCAAGTTGCAGATTGGCCCTGGCTCTTGGTCCTTAACCCGTTTCACTCGAAACTGGCTGGGAATGTCCAATGAGAGATCTGGAGGAAATTGACTTATTTACCAAGAGTTCTTTAAAATTACACAGAGGAGACTAATTGTAAGGAGGGCTCACCTAAAAATGGATCAAACTTCTTTGACTCAGTACCACATATCAAACAGTTGACTTCATTATGCAGTACTCCACCAAACTCAGCGGTGACCACAGTTGGGGTGCCATTACTGAAGGGGAGAAAAGGAAATTGCATTTATGCATAAAATAACATATACACACGTGCATGCGTACGTACATACATCACACTGTTTAAAACCTATTTTGACTTTACAGTGAACTGTATGCATTCAGTCCTGCATGTACACTTTCCGAGAATCTGTATTCTGTAAGTCATGTCCACCTCATCTCCCATAGCCTCTCTTTCAGGATAGGATTACTCTGCCTTATCGCTCCACACAACCCAATGAACACGCCACAACACAGCACTGTCATTTCAATACGCCCAACAAATCCACTTAGGCTGCCTTTCGGTCTGCGGTGGGCTTCACTTGTTCAGTATGTCTAATGTAAGACTGGTAGTGTAATCACAACAGGATGGCTCTGCTTCCAGCAGGGGGTTTTGTCAGAACAGAAGGTTTTGTGCAGGACAAGGACTTTCTTCTGTACAGTGCAGAGTAAGCGTTTAAGTTTATGTAAATCAATGCAGGAACAAACTCACTTACTTACTGAGACACAGTAACAAGGGATACCCTGCTGAGAAAGACTTTAAAATAAGTAGTCCTCTGCATCATTACAGGACTACATGGTACTGATATTCTGGTAGAAAAGTTAAGTGCTCATTACCAAATTACATTACATTGAACATTTAAAATAGGCAGTTAATAAGGGCCTATAAAACACAACACTATTGTTGCTGCTGCTGTATGTATGTGGACTTACATGCAGCATTTGCCTTCTGAGGTAGGGTTTGGACAGTCTGGAAGCAGGCTGGGGCCAGGGAGTCCGTTCTTATTGCCTTGCAGTTCTCTATGCAGGTGATCCAGCAAGTACCTTAAGAACTCATGGGCATCTTGCTGCTGATAACCCCTGCAAAAAACACACAGTAAAGCACTATAGGTTCAGGTACTTAGCAAGTTCAGAATCAGAAAACTTTAATGATCCTGGAGGAAACTGCTTATGCTACAACTGCATAGACACACAAAAAGACAATAATATAAAGTATAGTAGGAAGTCTCCCCCAAAAAACACTCCCCAGAAATGACTCTGTATTAAACACAATATGCGGTACACACAAAACACTATGGTCACCAAAAGAGGCGGTAATAAATGCTATAGATAAAAATACATTTACTGTACTTTACAAGATAACACAAAAAGGGGTCAGTTGCACTCAGAGTCCATTATTGCACGTAACAGTAAGACTGCACATAAGATTTGTGCTATTGTGCTGCTTAACAGTTTTGTAATTTATTGATAGAATGCAGATATTATAAAATAGATATTGCACATAATGCTAATGGATTTAGCTTTATACATACAAGTTTGGGATCAATTCAGTTGCTTCAGCTGATTCGGTAAATTAACGAGAAATTTAAACAAATTTAGACAATACAGATTCATGCCAGTTCAAATTCACAAATTGAGTAGGTAACTACAATGTATAAATGCAATGTTGCCATTTCAAATTCACTTCAACTAGTTCAATATATTAGCCAAAATGACCAAAAATTTAATGAAAACAGTGAAATGAACTTGTGAACTGAAGGAACTGAAATTAGCCCAATGGCACTAAATGAAAGTAAAACAATCTTTTTGTGCCTAAACAGTGCATAGAAAGAGGAAGACCACATTTCAGTTAATATTGCTTCAGCAATTGAAATCACATTCGCTGTACAAATAAATCAAAATCAAAATCTGCACCGGACAAGAAAGTTTCCAATTATGTTAAAAACAAGAACGCAACATAACTTCTAGAATCACTGAGGGACATAAAATACCCTACAGTAGTGGAAAACTGAAACTTACCTGAAACTTGGCATTATTTTCCAAATGACATAGAAAAGTGCATCTGGGCTGAAGGCAGTCTGATTCCCTTGCCAAAGGGAACACAGGGTTTTCCTGAGCTCCTCTACCAGGGACCTGTCAGCACACAGGATGAAATGGGAGCACTTCAAAATTATCATTCCAACAATGCAACTTCCACATTGCCACACTCTGCCAGTACTATTAAAAATGCATTACTTAAGACATTTATTCTACTTAAATAGGTGTCTACTAAAACGGTTTGTTTTTTTATTTGAAAAATGTGACGTGTACAATTAGCAAAAGAAAGGCCCAGATTGCTAAGATGTTGACACTGCCCCATAATTGTGATTTCACATTGTTGCTGCTTTCTGAGCATAACAGAAGCCCTAAGGCGGACAGTCCCACTGGAGTATGTGAGCCCTCCAGCCAATAAAAAGCTAAAGGCATGCCGAAGGGATATGACTGCAGTAACCACTACACTGTTGACTTATTCTAGTAAATACTGCACCCAATTGGTGATGATACCAACATAGTAAAATGAAAAACATGTCAGGTAGTCTAGACAGGTCTCAGGTTTCTTGCAAAGACATCTTGTTTTGACTCATTTCACTGCGTAATTAAAGAGCTAGGCTGACTAGGAATAAATTAGCCTGGACATTCTATTCTACAGCTGTGATTTTGTTGGACCATTTGCTATTGTAAGAACATAAAGCAAGAACTCTTTCACAAAATCAGTTTTCAAGGTTCATAAAGAGTTTTCTCCTCACTCCCCATCCACCAAAGAGGACCTTACACACTGCTATCCCCCTGGCTTCTGGTGTGGTACATTCTTCTTCCTGCTGTTTTCCCACTCCGTAGCGCCACAGCTGGCATGTCTTTAAAGTAGCAAATGAAATCTGGAATGTTACTGTAGGGAGAAAAGAAAACATTTAGATTTAAACCAACAGAAGCAGTTCAAGCATGTTTACATCAACTGTGTCAAAACCTTCTGGCTTATGGTATTTATTCCTTTTAGACAACAGCTTAAAGAAAGCTGAGGATTTGCCAAATACTGTTAAAGCTTTGGCAAGGTTTACTTTTCCATGGATTAAAAACAGAGAAAGCAGGCCAATCAAGGTATTTAGCTGAGATTTAATGTTCTTTCACAAACGTAGGTCCTGAGGTAGAACATTACAGGCTGTACCAGCATACAACTGTCCAGGCAAAAGTAAGCTGTGCCAGAAATGGCCTACAATTTGTTACTATACTTTGTCATTCGATTACAGAGCATGACATTTTTTATGAAAACTCAACAGTAGGTTTTACTTTTCTTGCAAATGAAATGAACATATATTTATTCTAAGAGACATTTTTGCCAAGATGATGTTCAGCTTCTAGTTTGAACGTAATGACCGATGTGAACTCTGGCGTATGCACTGGTGTGGTTTAACAGTCAGGTCAGCTAGTGTGATCCTGGCTGTGGTCAGCAGGCAGTCAGCCCAACGCTCCTGGCTGCTACCCAGTATCCATTACTAGCAGCTGACTGGTCAGAGGCCACACTTTCCATCTGCACAGCTCAGATCAGTGGCTGCACAAGAGACTGGGATGCATTCCAGACCTAGCCAGCTCAAGGCCACCCACATCTTCCTCACCTCCCAACTCATATCTTAGTGCTGAAGGCTCAGAGCCTGGAGAGGCCCTTACCTGAGGGACTGGAGAATGGCATTCATAAAACACGTGTTGCCCAGGTTGCGCAGGCCAGTGGCACAGAGAGCCGTGGAGCCATCCTGGGAGGAAACATATAGGAAAATACTTTAGTCCTCAGTGTACAAGCCTGAGTACACTCAATTCAATGCTGAACAAAGACGCACATTAGGCACACACTGAAAATGTCTTCCTCTCATTAAAAAGGTTTTAAGGTTTTGACTGTATTCTGGAACTAAACATTTAGTGGTCTGAGTGTAGAGTCTGCTGAAGCATTCAGAGCAGGGCTTCACTTTTCCCTTCATAGAGTTTAGTAATGTGGTTGCATAAGGGCAAAGATGCATAATTTTTGGCAGACCACCTGGTGGCCGAGCCAAGAATAGTCAACATCCCTAACTGACTCACTGGCTGACTCAATGACACTAATGTTGAAATGTGCGTCAGTGAAAGTTTACCTGCATCATCAACAATTTTTGTTTTGTTGTTGCAGCAACAATTATGAAGAACAAATGGACTAATACTTCAGCAGTAAATGCTATTCAATACTACTCAATATCTGGCTCTATGGCTGTATCATATCCAAGAACATTTTTTGCTTTATTTGAGGATCATCTATTACAGCTAGCTAATGGGTGGTTGTCATACAAACCACAGAGTGATCTGAAATACATATGACCTTCAGTTTTTCCAGACGAAAAGCAAATATTTAGAGCACATCATGGACCTAGCCTGTAACTCCCTCACTCACATTTTGCAGGAGGAAGACTATTCCAGAGGGGAAATCATAGCACTCAAACAGCTCTTGGTGCTTTAAAAGAACATGGCTTCATGGCAAAGACAGTGTATACCCTTGTTTTTACACTTATAATAAGCTATTTTAAATGTGATACCATTTCCAGACTCTCTACTATGCATAGTTATCCATTTGCTGTATCTATGATCTGGCACAGATAAATCTGTGATATAATTTGTCCATTTCTCTACCCATGAGGTCATTTCCGTAGTTAAAAACATATCCCCTCAGAAATAATACTTACACCCTCATCTTGCATCTTGTCAGGAGAGGAACTACCTGATAGCTTTCTTTTCCTTTGTCTGTCAGTATTCATCACAGAGCTGAAAGAGAGAATAAGTGTATTACTTGTTCAACATCTCATTATCTACACAGCTCAGATACAACCACAATGTTCAGGTAACTTTACTTTCAGTACCTACAAAGGTGCCTTTCAATGCCCAATTAGGAAGAAATTTTCCACGCTAAAGCTTTTGCTCACACTGCCTGTGGCACTGCCTCTGTCTCAGATAGTTGAGGGCCTGGTCCAAATAAGAATTTATGGCTCTGGTACTGAACCATAAGTGTGTATGGTAACCATTTGTGTCACACATGAACACACCACAGCACACAGTGCTAAATTCTTCTCTACATTTAACCCATTCACCCAAGTGAAGCAGTGGGCAGTCAAGAATGCAGCAACCAGGGGGGCAGTAATGTGCTCAAGGGTACCTCAGTGGTACCACTGTGCTGGGATTAGACCTTCCGATCACAGGGGCAACTTCATATTCACCAGCTGCACCATAAATGACTAAACATTTACTAAAGTCCAGTAGTGTTTGAAAGAGGTTAATGTAATTGAATGCACAAATGAGAATTTAGACGAAATTGGATGGAAGACCAGACTTTGATGAAAAACAACATTTAGCATCACTGCTGCTGGGCTCAGAAAAGCTGCTGCATGCTTACAAACAGACAATAGCAAATCTATATTTCTATTTGGTTCAACTAATACTATTTTGAAGAATAACTATTTCAGACTTACAGTTGACAAACATGAATATTGTATCAATAATGTGTCAATAATAACAAACTTATAACCCACAGAAGTTTTATGTAAAGACAAAACATTTTTTGTTTCTGAAGGTTTCCAAATAACGTTTAGACCATTTTCAGCAAAAATCATGATGTAGTCAGTTTGAAATACCTGAATTTTCCATTGCTGATTTAATATGATTATAAAATAAAAAATACCTGCAGTTAACACTGATGGGGGGTTTTCAGACGTTCTGCAGTTTACTTGAGAAATGTGACTTACATAGTTATGTGAGCTGCACTGCAAGGATAACTCAAACAGTACTCACTTTTCTAAACTCTGAAGATGCTCTCTCATCCTCTGCACTTGGCCCAGTTTGGTGTCATTCACCACAAAGTCATCACAGCGATAACTGAACAGAATACAACAGGAAAATAATACTGAGAACACAAAAACACATTAATTATTGACCTTATACAAAAGTCCTGCCAGCACTTCTGTCTGTCAGGCTTTCAGCTCAGGCCACCCGGTGGCAACAGTAAGCTTTGTGCAGACAAAAGCACAAAGGAAATCTTTGAAGCAAACTGTTAAACAAACATTATTTTTAAAAGTCAGCCTAGTTTTACAAGATGTTCAGTGCAGACACGCATGACTGTAAACTGAGAATATTAGTGGTGGCCATTTTAAAGTAAACAAAAAGGAATTCCAATCTATATTTACATTAATTAAACCAGTAAAATATTTTAGCCACAAGGTATTTAAGGAGTAGATTTTCAGGTCCAACAAAAAGGAGGACTGAATGACAGAAACTAACACTACAGCTTGCTGGTAGAAGTTAGATCAGGTCTTTTCATCCACTAATATTAGCAAACTTTAATAAAACAATACAAAATTCCAAACAAATTCTGTTTAATCTGACCATTTATCTAACCAACAGTCACCAATTAAAATCTAATTCAGCTAGCCAACTCCATGCCAATACACCAACTTCAACCCAGGCAACCCATCATATTGAGTTGATTAGTTGTAACAGGTGTGCTGAAATTTAGCCGTTTTAGGAAGTCCAGATGCAGTACAACTGAAAAGATACAAACCAGAATGTGCTGTAGCTGCTGCAGTCCATGCACACGGAGTGCTGTTGTAACTTCTCTTTCTCCAGCTTCCTTTGACCACTTGCGGGACTTGGAATCTCCTCAAAATGCTTCTTTGCATGGCCATTGACATATCTTAGAAAAGACATGTTTATTTATTAAACATGCGTTCCTGAATATCTGAACGAAATGAGAGCACACAACACCACGATATGTTATCAGTAAGAGTATAAGCAAACACTTACCTTCCACAATGCACATTCAGGCAGGTAAGGCAAACCCAGGGACTTTTGTTTGATCGGCAAACTAAATAATTGAGAAATAAATTATTAGAATCATTATAAGCAGGGCTTAGTTAAAGAGGAGAAACAAGGGGATGCAAAAATGAAGAAAAATCAGTGTAAAATCTGTAAGACATACCCTATCAGATTTATGTTGTATCTAATATGTCAACTATCAGTTTTATGAACAATGATATACACTGAAATGCATTTGATTTATAAAATGTATGAGCAATAAAATAACTAAGATTGTCAGAAGTGGTTTAACTGTTATGTCAGTGTATTATTAACAGTATGGGATGGAAACTGTACAGAAATACTGCTGACTGGATAAAGAGGGTTCAAACCCACCAACCCACCATGTCCCTCATACAACTCAAGGTCGACTTTTTAAAAAGACAGCTCAAACTGGTACCTTAGTCTTTTAGCTTTTGTGTATTTTATGTAACTTTGTTCCATTATCTGGTATTCTAGATAATGAAATGTTGCATAGAATATAACAAACCTGCAGTGTAGAAACAGTATAGGAAGAAAACTATCTAAAAATACATTTGATTTAGCAATAGGGCTTAAAACCATCACCACCCGATCATGCCCCTCACAGTTTCCATTGTCTTTAGATGTATGAAATGTAGAAGCAAAATAACACTGTCATAAATGGATTATCTATCATGGAAGACTGCTGCTGATAACCCCAAACTGAATGTTTCTTATTTAATATTGTCGTGGAAGTGTAATTACTGTACAAGATGAAGACTATTTAGAAATCTGTTTGTTGGGATGAAAAAAAGGTTCAAAACCACCACCCCATCATACCCTACGTACAACCAGTTTAACGTTTTAGCAAGAGAGCTCAAGTAGCTTAGTCTTTTAGCTATGGAAAAGAGGCTATTTTATGTGAAGTTAACGCTGTCACGGAATCTCAGCCTATGTTAATACAGAAAACCCAAAAAAACAGCCTACTGATAGAAGAGCAAGCCACTGTATGTGTTAATATTGTAAATTAACTCGTGATTTAACTGAAGTTAGTAGCTGAACAAATGGGCGCCTACTTGTTAGCTTAGCTTAGCTCCCTTCCAGGGTTGGCGAACATGTTAGTAGGGTGTACTGGTTAGATCCTGATTCAGGAGAAGCTACCAGGCTGTTTAGAGGTTCTCGACAGTACCATTAGGTCTGAAACTCACCACTACAGCACCAGGACGAGGGAGAACCGTTAGGGAACCGGGCTGGATCCACGGCCACACACACGCTGGAGCTAAGGTGAGGACACTCCATCTGCACCTCCTGCACACCAGGCTCTCTCAACACAACCGGAGGAGGGTTGAGCAGCAGATTCAGACACCTGCACCGCTAGACTGTGGGTGTAAAACTATCCAAACAAACAGACGCGCTAGGTGGGCTAACTGAGCCGGTCTGCTAACGCCTTAGCTCCGAATATGAAGGTCTGTTATTGTTTTTTTGGGTCAGAAACAGCTCAGTCTCGTCCGTTTAAACCTCCCAGTCGTTTAGGAATAAAAAAGCAGTGACAAGAGACAAAGCCCTCGTTTGCCTGCCCTGTCTTGTCCTGTCCTGTCCTGCCTTGCTGTAGCTTTTTTTTTTTTACTGCTGCTCCTCTGAGCGCCTCACGAGGAAGTGGACGTGCCTCGCGAGCGAGATGACGTCAGTGAGGGGAGGTCAGTGGGGTCGAAGCGAGATAAATATGGTGGAACTCTTAAAGACATTTTTTTCAAAGCATTTTTAACAAAGATAAGACAGTATGTGAGATCGGGTGCAATGTCAGTACTACTGGGACAGGGCAGCTAGTTTTGACACTGGATATCCGCTGTTTCACTTGGTCTTGTTCATGCTGTGGTACATTCGCATATGACAGGGGTGTCCAAACTTTTGCAAAGAGGGCATTTTTGATCAAGTAAAGATGCCCGTGGGGTAGTTCCTTCTGACATTTTTTTAACCGCAAAAGTTACATAAAAATACACACTGTTATTTTTTTTAATTATTATTTATTTTTCAAATGGCAATGTAACCATTCATATCTGGAGAGTTAGATAACATTGAACAAACTTTATAGAATACCTTAAATTTGATAAATATATTTACCCCATGAACATTTTAACAAGGGTTAGGCTATTAGTAATGCAAAATGGTCTGTTATCATTAAAGTTTAAAACAAGTGAATTTTGCCCTTGTCTTTTACAAGATTTTCAGAAAGCAATAGTCACATCTACAAGTACATATCATCAACAGTTATAACTAAATCTTATTCATGAGTTGACAGAGAGCCGTGATTCATTCTGTAGAGCATTTATGAGCTCAGACACTGATGTTGGATGAGAAGGTCAAGGTCTCAGTTCATCCCAAAGGTGTTGGATGGGGTTGAGGTCAGAGTTCTTCCACGCAAAACTCATCCAACCATGTATTTATGGACTTTGCTTTGTGACTGGGTTCTTCCCCAAACTGTGCCCACAAAGTATGGCATTGTTCAAAACGTCTTGCTAAACCATCAAGATTGCCCTTCAATTGAAGTAAGGGGCCTAGCCGAAACCCTGAAAACCAGGTTGTCCCAATACTTTTGTCCATATGGGGTATGCTTTCACTGTCATCAGAGCAAGGCCACGTGTCCTGCAGGCTGCAGGGATTGGGGGGCTAATGCATAATGTAAGAACACTGAATCCATCAAGAGGAAAGATATAATCTACATAATATATCTTGATGGCCAGGGTCATTAACCATAAAATAAGGCACTAAAATAAATATATAGAATTGCATATCTAAAGAGGCAATAATAGCAGACTGTCCGAACAGGAACTGGTTGTACTGCTTAAGAAAGACCATGTATGAAGGCTTAGAGACTAAATTGCTTGATTTAAGAATATGAATAAGATTAATTTTATTATATAATTATACTGTCCTTTTTATTACAGAAACGCCATCAAACTACAGATTAAAAATAAAACAAGATATCTCTGTAGATGCTGTAGATATTTAGAATACTGGCCATACCAGAAGAGATGACTGCTTCAGGTTGACTTTCACAGTGAGTGCTGGTGACAATGGAAGATGTTCCACTGCAGAGTAAAACATTATTGAGAATTTTAAAAGTCACTTTCTTATTTGACAGAACAATCACAGCAAAAGCATATTTATAAACATGTTCTAGTAAGAAATAACATAAGGTGCTGATATGATGTTTGCTGAAAAGGGGAATTAATTGATCTGTTTTTGGTTTTGACATATGAATTGAAATGTCAGCATTGGTGATACAGAGTGATTTTTGAGTAAAGTTACAGCGCCTGCAGGAACAGAGTCGTCTAAAATGGAATTGAAGGCTAAAAATAGCATTCGTCATATGAAAAATCAGTATTATGTTCTTATCAAACTATAGAAAATCACTTTTATTTCATATAAAATATTTGTGTGGAGAAAAAATATGCTTGCAAGCCAATGGTCAGGAGCAGTGTGGGTAACTTAACAGCTTTATAATTACGGAAATGCCACCAAATAGTATAAAAATGATCAGGAATAATATTCCACAAGGATGCTGGCTTCCCTCTATAGTTCTTTATACTGTAATCTGAAAATGTTATAAAATTCAGATGAAGTCATAATTTTGAAGAGACTTTAGTAACAAGTCAGCATGGTTAGCATCACTGCTTGACTTCACATTTGAAAGACATAATAATTCATATATAGGTTCCATTTTCTTGTGCAATCTCCCATTAAAAAGAAATATGAATATAAATATATATTTTTAAAAATCAGATATTACAACCTCAAGTGTTATTTCACTTTCTTTATTGTCTTTGTCACCTCCTTTAGTCATCCTTGCTAGTCAAATCCTACTTGTTAGTGTTACAAAAGATTTGTTAAAAACAAAATAAAAAATAAGCATCTTATCAAATTCCCTGGTAAATGACTTCATAGTAAACAGTCAACAACTTTCCTTATTCCTTTATTTAAAAAAATTATATTTTCATTATTAGAATTATGCAGTGAAAAGAAATGAATGAATGGAAAGTACACATGGACCAAAAGAAAGCATTAAATGGAATCAACTAGAATGAAAAAAACTCTCTATACCCAACAACACTGACATTATAAAAGCAGAAGTGGCTGTGGGTGATGTGAGTGAGAGCTTTCTAAAACTGAAATGATATTTTATTAAAAAAGAAGTGTTTCAGGAACTCTTGACACCTCACACAAAACAAACTAAACTAAATCAGCATCAAACAGACCAGTGATGAAATGAACTTCAGATCTGTATGTTTACAATGGAATTTCATAAGTAGAGTAACAACAACAACAACAACAACAACGTACTTCCCTTGCTCGTCACCATATCATACAACTCATCATATGATAAAGGTATTTCTACAATAAACAGTACATTTATTGTGTGTTTAGTGTGACCACTGTAGTGACTGTCTAAATATGACATGCTTTGCTTTGCTGTCTTGGATGTTGTATGGATTTCAGCTCTGTATGCTGACATTGTTTGTATCAAACTGCACAGTCTTAAATTATGCCGTTTCAGTGTTCTTGCTTTGAAGAGGTATTTCTGGTCCAGAAGAGCTTGGATCTTCTTTGGCCTTCTCTTTGCTTTTTTGCGGGGTTGGCCTAAGAAGAAAATCAAAGAAGATCATCATACACCTTTCCATGAGCTTGGAATAGAAATTAGGAAAGAAAAACTGAATTCTTTATTTGGGTATTACTGGTGAAACATAAAAATGAAAAGGCACTAACTTATTCCTCAGTGTCAGGACAAGTACGACGATGAGAATGATGGCTCCGATAATGCCTAAAACAACTCCCAGAACGATGCCTGCAGTTACATTAAACCCACAAAAGACAAACATTTGAAACAACCAGTTTGCTCCCGAATGTATTCATTTTACAGCTGTGTCTGAGATCAGTCATATCAGAGGTTCTCTGTGTATAAAAAAGTTACCTACCGACTGGTGTGTCTGATTCTAACTCTTCCTCCGTTTCTTCACCATTAAAATCTATTCAAGACGGACACACGCATTCATTTAGACATGGCCTTGTCCTTTAAACATGAGATAATTAATAAACGCTGCTGTATTTCACACTCACCTATTATTCCGAAGCATGTGCTATTGCACCGATGAAGATCCAGAAAACGGTTCCCGTTGCCCACACAGCCGGTCCAGGAAAATGTCTTGCACTTTCCATGAGCAGAATCATAGTAATAGCGCATGTAATGACCATAGCAGTCTCCTGGAGTCTTAGGTAGGTGGCAGGCTTTGGTTTCTGAAGAAAAAAAGATTAATTGTGAACTTTAACACTGAGATGCTTTCGTTTCTTTCACCAGCAGGTGGTAGGCTTTGCTCACAGTAGATCCTAAAATGGATCTTTATTTCAATCTTATCTCATTTTCTGTGTGTTTTAGGCATTCACAGAAGTGAGAGCAAATGAATGAAGGGGACTCACTGTCTGCGGGGTAGATGGACTCAGCTCTGGCGGAACAGTTTCTCATGCAGTGCTTCTCAGCAGTGAAGCGGTTTCCATTCCCTCCTTCTCCAGAGTAGCGGAATGGATAGCACCTGTCTGCAGTTCTGTTGTAGTACAAATAGACCTGTACGTCTGAGCCTGTTCCTACATCTACTGGCAGATCGCAGAAAGCTAAAGGTGGAGAGAGAGAGAGAGATTAAGGAACATTAAAAAAAATAAAATCATCATAGATCAATATCTAGATGTATCTCTCTCTCTATCTATATATATATATCTATATATATATATATATCTATAT
>JBBPDC010000129.1:8493781-8509224 GCA_037974485.1 Hemigrammopetersius urotaenia | reverse complement strand
GATGGATGGATGGATGGATGGATGGATGGATGGATGGATGGATGGATGGATGGATGGATGGATGGATGGATGGATAGTTGGCATACATTAGTGGCATACTCCCTAAGGGCAAAAAAGGTTATGGCACATTTAGACTTCGCAATTGACTACTCATTTGGTGTCTGGTCTTGCGGCTTGGATTCCATCACAACCCATCCTTACACTTCACCAACAGGCTATGTACCATTCTGATTTTAGGCTCAGGGCAATTTAGGAACGAGGAAACAGGCACTTGCATGTCTGTATCCCTGAGGCCAACTGTTTGTGATATACAATTTGATGTACTGTGTTATTGTCAAGAATTATTCTGAGCTACACTTCAGATGCCCCTTAAAATCATGTTCTGTGGTCTGACAACAATTCTTAACACTTTCTGAGTGTTTTATTATATTGGACTTGCCACTAAATATGACAGGACATATTGAAAACCTCTCCAGCAGTGCTAAACTGTTATTAACCAAACAAATAACAGTAAAGTGAAGGGAGGCCTTTGTGCTCAATACAGTGTGTTTATTTGACCAAACTATGATGATATTTGAGAATATGAAGTCTCAATATAGCAAAAAAGCAATGACAAGCAGACATTTTCTTGTTCAGCTTGCTTGTTAAGGATTTTGTGGCATTAAATGCTTTGTAGCTTAATCAAAGCTTAAACACATCTGAGAGTGCATCCAAGCTGGAAGGTTTGTGACTCAGAGTGATTTGCTTAGTGACTGTGGTCAGCAAATTAAGTTAAAAAGTCGAATTTCATTATTAACAATCTGCTTCAGTATTATCACTGTAGCGTAAAAGAAACAGATGCTACCAGAATATAAAGGTTTGGATGACTGTCCTCAACCTCCATTTGCAATTTTGAAAGGGCTATGGGTCCTTGAGAAGGACAAAAGAAGCAGTAGTGCTGTGTGACTGGATGGTGAAGGGAATGATGTTTCTGAAGGAGTCCAGTGTCTTGCTTCTCAGGGAAAAGACGGGCATCCTGTGGTTTGATGCTCCTTTCTCTCCAGAAACATTAAAAACATTTCTCCCTGGCTTCCTGACCGCAGCCTCTGTCAGGGTAGCTCTTGAAGGCATTCCGAATTAAAAAGGGAGAATCATGTTGAAATGAGCACTTCCCTGAAGTAGTGAAGTTGTCCCCCATTTTCCCATGGCCCACACCCAGTTTATAAATACCTTTTCCAGTGCATGCTTATGTGTTTGCATCAAAGAATCTGTCTTGCCTGACACAATCCCTGTACAACCTTTAGAGGCATGTTTTTTTCTGCTTTTGGGGCCAGTAATCCATCGTTTTACAATGTTGCTCAGGAATTTGTGAGGTTTGTTTGCTTCTTCATGGATCCTGCCCATGTTGGGTTCTGCTCTCTGCCTGTTGTGGCACATGTGGCACAAATAACAAGTTCTTAACTTTTCTTCTCCTTGTGGCAAAATAACACCTGCTTCTTTTAGGCCAGTTATCACCCACATGTCAGCAAGCTGATGGTCATATGTCCAAAATAAGACAATCCATGGAGATTCAAAGAGAAAATGCAAAAGCAATGAAATATGAAATAACTCATGCATTGTGTTAGTCTGACAGACAGGAAAACTTATGGTCATTCCTCTTTAACCTCTTCTTCCTCTGCTTTTTTAGATGCATATTGTACATTTTAATTCTGGCAAGTATCCTAACATCTCCATGGCACTGGACAAGTCTGATGGTCTTGCGGTGTTGGGGGTTTTCATTGAGGTAAGCTGAATTCCTAAATCAATGCCATCGTAACAAAATGACCAAAAGGATAGGAGAAGGACAAGAAGTCTTAAATTAAATAAATACATTTAAAATATTTTTTTCATTATGGAATTAACACATTTGGTGTATAAACATGGAAAAACTAAAGGTTTTGATATACCTGTAGCACAATTTGTAGCTTGAACAACCCAAATGATTTTCACGTCACAAACTTTCAAAATATAACTATATATTATTGTGTGGGCATATATATTTTGGATTCATATATTTGTATGTAGATGAAATTTGGATTAGATTTAAAGTCCGGGTGAGTATTATGTACCGTGTCTCAATGTTTCTTTGAAATGTAGGTGGGCGAGTTCAATCCTGCTTTTGAACAGTTCCTCAAATATGTCAATGGCATTAGATATAGAGGTATGGTTGCTTTTTTAATTTCAGTAAGCTGCAGTAATCACTGTTGTATATTATATATATTTGTTTACTGTTGTGCAGAGTCATAATTTTGAAACTGAAATGTCACTTTTTTCTCCACTATAATGTGATAGACCAAAAAATACAGGTGCCAGCGTTCAATATTCGGGAGTTGCTGCCAGTGCGTCTGGATGAGTACTACCGCTACGATGGGTCTCTCACCACACCACCCTGCTACCCAAGTGTGCTATGGACAGTGTTTAGGCAACCTGTAACCATTTCTCTCAAACAGGTACATTCAAACACTATCCAGCATATTAGTTAGACCTAATCTCTATCAGCCTCATCTGTAGTATGTGGTTTATTAACACAAAATATTAACACAAATGCAGAACAGAAAACAACTTCACACATAGAAGTCAACTTCTATCATAAGTGTGTTTTATTTTCTGTTCCTTTACTAAGAACAGGAAAATGTGTTGAAAGAGTTGTCTTGGGTGAGTAGCTGTGTTTTACTAGGTTGAAGTACTGGAGATCTGAGGCTAATGTTCCTAACAATCACTGTAAGTCATTAATAGTGATTGGTGGCAGCCCCTTTTTTTATTTGGTGAAGGTGTTAAATGTAGAGGAGGAATTTCACATTGTTCACACTGTGTGCTGTGCTGTAGTGTGTTCACATGTGACTATCAGGGGCCACTTTACTTTAATTTAAAACTGTTCAGCCATTCAAGATATGTTGAGGTTTATTTTCTATAAAATTGGTTGAGACAAAGTCAAAATATGACACAAAGTTGGAAATTACAGCTCTGACAATAAATATTGTCAACATTTTTTTGAATTGTACTTGATTTAACAGCTAGTGATTACATGCAAAGTTGATACACACATATACACACACATATATATATATATATATATATTGCATGGATCAGGAATCACAGATTCAGTCCCATGCAGATTTTTTTGAGGACTGAACTCATATTTTTTTGCCTTTTTTTGTAAGTATTTTTTCTGGATGTGCTAGTAAATCCACATTTTATGTTTTAGTGTAATGCTGAAGTGATAGTACTTTCTGAAAGCATTTGCTGCCCCAAAAGCTGTCAGTTGAAGTGGGTCTTTATCAAGGTTTTAAATGGAAAGCTGTAAGTATTGTAGCTCTTTTTAGACATGCAGAAAGTTTTAAGACACTTGCTAACGAACTAGGTAGTACAGGGCCAAGGCTAGAGGCTATGAAACGATGTCAACTGTCTCAGCGTAATGCTATGTTTCTGTCCCTGCTGTGTGTTTACAGTACAAGGCATTAGCCACTGCCCTGTTCTCCTCGCATGCTCAAGAGTCTGCTCCTGTGCCAATGCTTGGGAACTACCGTAAGCCACAGCTAATGGACAATAGAGTGGTGCTGGTGTCCTTCCAGGAGGGTAAGTACTGTATGACAGGCTCACTATGCTTGGGAAGCTTGTGGTAATTTCTCACCTTCTTGGATGTAGTGAAGAAAGCATGGGCTTTGATGACAGATGGGCTCTTAAAATAGTTTTTGCTCGCTTACTGCTTATGGAATTTTAAGTATCCAAGCATCTATGACCGTTTTCAGTTGTACAATGCCACTAAACCCTCCTATGAATGCAAATTTGCTTTTCAACCCCTGGTTTTAAAAAGTGATTGAAACGTCCATGAAAGTTTGTTCAAAATGCCATAGACTGCAAATGGCTTTCTTTCGTCTATCGCTTATGGGTCCTTCTGCATCTTGCATGAATATACAAACTTAGTAAAAGATGCTTGACTCTCTTGCTTGCCCAACCTGAGGCACATGGTTCAAAGTAAGCTTTCACGCTCATTGGTGCAGAGACTGAACCTCTTAACAACCTGTGTCTGGTACAGGCTGGGGGATGCATGGTACTTTTTCAGTGGCAACTCCAGTGCAGAGGAAGCTGGTCATCCAACAGCTGCTGAATGGAGACCTTGCAGACCTCGCAGATGAAGGACTCCATCACCTTTTGCCAAAGATCAAACGCAAACCTTGGGCACCTAAGAAGTGGAAGAACAATCTGAGCCACCAGAAAAAGCAGGAAAACAAGGTTTATGGAAATGATCCCTCAGCCTTGAAGAACACTTACGGAAGCCCCTATATGAGAAAGCTCAGTATAAATGAAGATGAACTATGTTTCATGTCCCTGGAAAATAATGTATCTCTTCAGCTTAGTAAGCATCATAAAAATGGGGAGATGGTTCATGCTCTGAGAAAAGCTGTCTTTCCAGAGCTAAACATGAGAAGCTACTTACATTGCAGATCTGATCTGGACATCCAAACCATCAGATGTCTCCTCCAAACCAGGCCTACAGACG
The DNA here is from genome assembly GCA_037974485.1 of Hemigrammopetersius urotaenia. Taxonomy (NCBI): domain Eukaryota; kingdom Metazoa; phylum Chordata; class Actinopteri; order Characiformes; family Alestidae; genus Hemigrammopetersius; species Hemigrammopetersius urotaenia. The sequence goes on along the minus strand of JBBPDC010000129.1, from coordinate 8,504,705 downwards.
AGGCAGCCGAGTTGGAGCAGACCCTGACCAAAGCCACCAACAAGGAAAGAGACCGAGCTATAACAAAGCACCACAGCCCAGCACTGACCAAGCTGGCAGGGCAGCCCAGAACTACTGCTCTGAAAAATACATACAACACGATCCTTACTATTCAAAAACGCCAGCCCATAGAGTTTGAAGATTAGAACCCAACTAAGGACACAAACATTGCTTGCTGAGGAAATTGCAGCAACAAAAAAATCTTGGTTCAGTTGTGATGCATCAGTTTACATTGTTTCTTTCAAATCCCCGGTTTTTAATCATATTAGTAGTCAGGTATGCTTCTGCTGTTAGATACATTTTACATTTGCAATACTTAGACAGATGTAATAACTAAATTAATTTATGTAGCAAAAGATGCACATTCATTTTATATTTATACTATGCAAGGACACATCCAGAAAACAGAGACAGGGCACCATTAGTAATGGACAGATTTCTTCAGAAATTCCAGGACCTCCCACTGCCAGTATCCTACCCAAAGATAGTCTTGACAAAGAGCAGCTGTTCTAAACATTAGCACACATTCCTTTTTAGCCAAAGTATATAAATGTTATATGCAACTCAAGAGTCTTTGCTGGCAAGGAAATACTTTTTTCATTTTATTGGGCAGATTCTGTGTGACAGTAATTATATAGTAAAGCTGTTCTATTTGTTCATGATGGTAAAAGGCAGCTAAAGATGAAAAAACATGGTGCTGTAGCATTTTAACATTCCTGCGTTTTCTAGCTGTGCGTGACTGACAGTATAGACTAAAGGAAAAGCTCTATAGTGTGAGGCTTTATGGATTGACAGATTTTTTATGTGATGTATCTGGATCATGAACTGTAAAATAAAGGCATTACATAAAGCATCAAAACTGGCGCAGTGTTGCTTTTTGCCAATGTTTTTTTTAGGTTAGTGCCAACGTTCTCACTTGTGAAGTACATGAGCATCTTTTGGAAAATAACCCACCATCAGTGTTCTGTACATTTTTACACAGCTAAAGCGATTGCTCCTGTGTGTTAAAATGAAGCTACAGCACAACTTCACATGTCATTTTTCTTCTTAAGATACTGTTGGCAATTCTCCAATCCCATTTCATTCAGTTCTTTCAAATGAATACTCTTGTCTCTCACACTTAAATTGCTCTTCTTTCCTTTCTTCTCTTTCTTGTCTTCACTAAGATGACTTCACTTGGCTGAGCTGGGGTATGTTATATGTTGCAATGCCAGCAAATTGTGTCTTCCGTGTATGTGTGCATGTGTTTGTGTGTGTGTTTGTGTGTGTGTTTGTGTTTGTGTTTGTGTTTGTGTTTGTGTGTGTGTGTGTGTGTGTGTGTGTGTGTGTGTGTGTGTGTGTGTGTGTGTCTGCAACACTACTCTTTCACCTCTGGCTAACTGGCCTGACATCTTCATTCATAGTGAAATGTAAGTCCTGTTATGTTGTCTATGAATAAGAGGCAGCCCAGTGACATGTGGCCAGTAAACTGCGTCAGAGAACCTTTCGCTGGCGATGCTGCGGTTGCTGATGATGTAAGATTCAACATAAAGCCAAAGCATGTTAGTGCAGCTGTTTATAATTTGACACTTCGTGCTGTGTTCGCAGAATCTCGTTACTTTAGTTGTAATAGGCTCAGTGGCTTTGTGTTAGTCTCGCTTCGTGCCATGATGAAATCCATGGCTGTGTTAAAATCATAACAAGTGATATTTGATGATTGTTTATCTGGAACACGGCTGCCTCTGAAAGGATAATAGTGACACTTATCTCCAAATAACATATTTTTGTTGATTTAAAGATTACAAATGAAGTTTACAAATGGTTAGCTTGCAAATTATAACTGGTTTGAGGATGATAGGAATGTTGTGCTTAAAACTGTGAGGTCAGTAGTGTACTAATATTCAGCTAAGCCTTCTTAAAGACATAGTGATTTTTAAAGCTGTGTTGTTTACATCAGTATGCAGACTGCAGTGTGTTACAGTTATGTCTAAATTGTGTCTGTTTTTCTGTCGAATAGTTTGTCTTACAAGAGTTGTGGCACATTTGGTGCATGTTTTGTTTTCACACACACCTGGTTTTTGTGTTTTGGTGAGAGAGTGCAAATAACTGCATGTTTCATTTCTTTTGATATTGATCAAACTTTAATTTGATAGTCCTTTATATCTACACAGGCTTTAATTAGCAATGTATCTGGCAAAAATCAATGGATTATCAAGAACATTAGGATTAGGTTTAGGATTAGGACTATGTTTAAGGTTAGGGTTTGGGTTGAGTTAGGGTTAGATTAAATAGAACCTTTTACATTCAGACTAAAGTTGAGTTGCAGTGTCTAGGTTTTGAAGAATATTACTTAAAGGCAAGGTGTGCAGGTACAAGGAATGTACAGTGGACCATCAAAATAAAGTGCTACATGTTCATTTGGATGCAATAAACTGCCTTTTGGTAAATGAACCTCATTTTATGGATCAGTACATTAAAGCAATAGCTTGTTGAAAAGTCCCCACTTGTCCCAGATGTCATCCCTGATTTACAACAAGCATTGGAGAAGAAATTTTGCTTCTTTAGTTTGGAAAAAGAGCAACAAGGCGAATGTTGCTAATAAACACTAGATATTTTGTCATGAATACGTGCTCAACCCATTCAAATCATAAAATCTAACGCTGGTGCAGACTTGTAGATGTGGTCAGAATCAGTTTTCTCCAGACCCAGTGTTGTCTGAAATGGCGATTTTTTTCTTTCTGTAGCTCATAGTACTGGTTTAGAATGTGGAAACTGCTTCCCAAGTCTGTGCCACCTTAATGAAAAGGTGGATGCGGTTTGAGTAGCTTCAACATTTTTACAAACACAGTTTGGGTGACTTCCGACCTTTAGTGTTTGTTAGCAATGTTAACCAAACTAAATAAGCACCAAATTGGAAAACGAACTTATAACACTTTGGATAAAAGCATGACTGACTCTGTTTCCATTGTATTATTGTGTGTCTTGCAAATAAATATATGTGTGCGTGTTTGTCTGTGTCTGTGTGTCTGTGAGTGTATTTATAAAATGAATGAATTAATTATGAATGCATATAAATATACATAAATGTCTCATACACCCTTCATACACTCTATTAAAAACTAAAATTAAAAATATGAAAATAAAATTTAAAACATGCATCGATCAGCCATGACATTAAACCACTAGTTAAATAACACTGATTAAATAAAACTGATTATCTCATTACAGTGGCACCCTTTAAGGGGTGGGATATGTTGGGCAGAAAGTACGCAGTCAGTTCTTTAAGCTGATGTGCTGGAAGCAGATAAAACCTGAGGATCTGAGTGACTTGCTTGACAAGTGGGTCAGAGCATCTCCAAAATTGCAGGTCTCGTGTTTGTGTTTTGGTTCACAGTATGCAGTGGTTACCAACCAAAAGTGGTCGAAGGAAGGACAGGGTCATGGGCACCCAAGGCTCACTGATGTACGTGTGGATTAAATGCTAGCATGTCTGGTCCAGTCCCACAGATGAGCGACTGTAGAACAAATTACTAAAAAAGTAATGCTGACTGAGTCAGAATGTCTGAATGTGTCAGAAAACAATGTGCATCACAGTTTGCTGTGTAGTTACAAACTGGTCAGAGTTCTCATTCTGACCACCATCCACTGCTGAACCAGCTTACAATGGGCACATGAGCGTCAGAGGGCCACCAAGCAACTGACTAATGTTGCCTGGTCTGATGAATCACATTTTATTTTACTGCATGTGGAGAGTCGTGTGCATGTGAGTCTCTTACCTGGGAAAGATATGGCACCAAAATGCACTATGGAATGAAGGCGAGCCAGAGGAAGCAGTTTGATGCTCTGGGCAATGTTCTGTTGCTACGCTTTGGGTCCTGGCATTCATTTGGATGTTACTTGGACACGTACCACCAACTTGAACATTGTCTCTGATCAAGTACACACCTGGCAACAATATACCCTAATGGCAGGAGCTTCTTTTAGCAAGAAACAAATGGTTTGAGGAGCATGAAAAATTACCCAGATCTCAATACGATCAATCATCTGTGGGATGTTCTAGACAAAGTAGCCCATGGAGTAGCCAACTTAAAGGATTTCCTACTAAAGACTGGGTGCCACAAACATCTTCAGAGCTCTTGTGGACCTTCAGAGGCCTTATGGAGTCCACACCTTGATGGGTCAGTACTGATTTTATGAGGGGGGCCAACACAATGTTAGGCAGCTGGTTTAAATGTTATGGTTGATCAGTAAATATTAGTAGTTTTATCGCATTTTGAATCTTGTCTTATTAGATTTGTAATTCATTTGTTTGAACAAAATAACATGTCATCCTCACATTTTATTTTATTTCACACCCATTTTGTTGTCAATTGTTCCCATCTGCTCACACACCCAGACTGATTCATTCACACAGTGCTGTTCTTACAGGTGGTCTGATCTCAATAGTGTTGGCCTCTGGGCTGGTGCTGCTGTTGTTCATCACACTCTGTTGTTGCTTTTTGAGAAACAGGTAGGTGTTATAGTCATAGCACTAAGGCTCAGTAAAGTTTGGATTCACGCGAATTATAATAGTGCTTTTAGTAGTTGCAGTTTTTATGAAATGTTTCTGTGCGGTCAAAGGCTAACTCTAGACAGACGTCCAAACTAATAAGATAAGACACGACCACCACAGGCTGCCGTGTTACATCAAGTTCCCAAATCATAAAACCTCTCTTTTAAACAAATGTTTCTGTGCAATCAACAGCGAACTCCAAAAGGATGTCCAAACTAATAAGATAAGACACGACCGCCACAGGCTGCCAAGTTACATCAAGTACCCAAATCACGAAACTTCACAGCTGATCAGACAGGGCCAAAAAATATCAGTGACTCATGCCTGGTTATGTAAAGCTGACTCGAGCACACTCCTTGACAAAGTTCAGTTTCAGTTAATGAAACAGAAGCAATGGCTTTATAATAAATAGATTTCTAATGTGTGCTTTATTATTTTTTTTTTTTTTATTTCACATGTATCGTTTTTTCTAAGAAGGTGCTCTACTGGGCACCTTACTTGTGTATAGTTCTCCATTTAGAGAGGAAACATTATGGCCATCCATCTCTGTCGTGCTGTCTTAAATACGAAACCCAGTCAAAGAAACTGGCACACAGTGGTCAGCATAGCTGTGACTGACAGTCCCTCTCTGTCCGTCTCATAATTAAATCATACAGACCATTAACATCTCAGAACTGTGTCAGCAACCTTCCACAGACTGTTTAAAAAACAAAACCCACAGGCCACTGCTGCTTAATCACTGTACCATTACAGTTTACAAAAAAACTCTTTGACGTAATTTGACGTGGTATTTATTTGTACAAGGAGACATTTAAATTTTTTTTAAAATACAAGGAGACATTTATTTTTAAAATAGAGACATCGGCACCGGAGGGCGAGGACAAGAGGTCACACAATGGTCTTAAGTAAGTGACGTAATCAGCAACAATAGGCATTTCATGAATTCACGTGTCAAAACTTGTTTTCAGATCAGAGACTGACCAAGAGAAGTTCACTGCTGATGGGTACAAGTCCACAGGGAGGAAAGAAAAGATCTCGAGAGTGTAACCCGCTCTTTTCTCTGCCACATCTGAAGACTTGTGCAATGAAGCATCTTCAAAATTAGGAGCCGAAGCCCTGAGAAGGACAGCATAAATCTTTAATTTTTGTGTTCCTGAACTTGACTTTTGGTTTTGGGGCAGGCTGGGGCAGGCTGGTTCAGGCGTGTATATTTAGATGAGGGGGGTGAAGTGTGCATGGAGCACTCTTACTTACCCGAACTGTTTTCCTCCAGCCACATTCCACTAAGGACCTTGCTCTTCCATTTATTTCTGATGGAATCCACCAGAACATGTGAATCTAGCATGATTGTGGATGGAGAAACAATGAGAAGTAGGTGTGTTTTTATTTCACACAGTGTATGCATTTCCATTGGATTCCTAGGTTTTCTGCATTTACCACCAACAGCCATTGCATGTTAGCATGGCAAGGATAGGGGTCAGCTTGAGATGTCCTTCCTCTGTGGTTTACCCAGACCATGACATCTGTGTCTGTGCATCCAGCCAGACGCGGTGGAAAAGCACAGCTGCTGTCCAAGCAGAGCGCACATTACGGTTCTCTGTTGATCTAGGGTGGCCCGAGACGGGTAGTTAGGATGGTTCCACCCTGTATTTACTATTGTGCAGCTCCGTCGATTAGAATAATGAAAGGGCACCGTGCTTCATGCAAATGGGACACAATCATTCCTACTGAACGTGGCACAGAAATGGCTCATTGTTTTTGCATCTGCATGTGGGTTGACCTTTCAACTCACTCTCCCCAACCAATCATGAGGCAAACACCCATGCTCTCCCATTGATCTCCCATTGACCTATGCAGAAGCTGAACTGAACTAAATTTGCTCAGAGCTCATGTGAAAAAATGAGGATACGCAGACTATCACTGTGAAAATAATACAGCTGGAAGAGTTACATTTACATTCATCTGTTATGCATATTTTTCAGTAACATTGTAGCATTGAAACAGTTTATATCAGTGATTTGTTGCAGATTGTTACTGAAGTTGCAAAACTAAGTGTTTAACATTGTGGCCAATGCTGAAGTGCTCTCCAGAATTTTTGGCACTCTTGATAAAGGTGATTGGAAAGCCTTATAAGGGTGGAGGTAGCTCAGTGGGCAGAATACTTGTCGCCAGACCAAGCAGTCATGGGTTCAAATCCTACCTTCAGCACCACCACTGGGTTCCTGAGCAAGACCCTTAACCTTAAGCTGCTCCAGGGAGACTGTCCCCTGTAGTTGGGGAATGGAAGTCGCTTTGGATAAAAGCGTCTGATAAATGTAAATGTTATAAATAGTGGTGGGCATAGATTTTTTTTTTATCTAGATTAATCGCACTGTAATCTTGGAATTACTCTCGATTAATCTAGATTAAAATGGCTCATTTGAATTCCGCCGAATATGTGTGCTACCCAAATAATGAGTAAAAGTAAGTCATTATTTGGGTAGCACGGGAGAACAGGTTTCACAGCATGGGCGTCATTAGGTCTATTTTGGGGGGTCTGAAGGCCCCCCAAAATGATCCCAAGCCACCCTAAATATATAGTCATTATTCTACTATTTTTAAATTATATATCCAAACATTTCATACAAGATGTCACTGAGCACAAATACGCACTTTACAAACAAAAACAAGACTATCGATTGAAATGAAAAATAATAAGTCTAGCTATCATTATTTAATTAAAATGATGTACTGGCTGTTGAAACTGCTGTAGGCGGGCATTAGGACCCAGGCGAAGCTACACGGTGCTGCTCGTTAGCGAGTAGCAACCGGAGCCCATTTAGTAATATTTCTCTGGTAGCGCCGTTTGTACACAGTTCAACAGAACAATACTATGAGTGTCCATAACTGTTCGCTGCTTAACTTTACTTGTTTCCAGTTTTCAGCCCTCTATACACGCTAATTCCTTCCTACAACCCTGGGGCCTAAGCCCCCCTTGTCTTTCCATCCAGTGCAATTCGGCTAGGTATACATCCGCGCTAAAATATCAAGGTGAAAGTCGTCATTGCTTGCGTAGTATAGACCCAGCTCCCAACCCAACTTTGTGAATAGATTAAAGGTGATATTTTTTTTATCGCCCGATAAGAGTCTCACGTTAACGCAACACGTTAACACCGATAACGGCCCACCACTAGTTATAAACAAATTACTGTATCAATTACTGTATTTTTTTTCTTGACATTATTTTGCAAACAGAAAAAAAAATCTTACATTAAACCAGCCAATTAGAGAACACAATTCTTATTTGCCAGCAGCCACAGTGAGGAGAAAGGTCAGACAGAATGATAGAGTTTGGTAACATCTTGAGATCACTATATCTCTAAATCCTCCCAAAAATGACACCTTCATGCTAACAAACGTTTTGGAAAGTATGACAGAAAGAAGCTTTTCTTATCCTTTAACCACATCCAAAAGTGCTTGAAGTTTGCTAGGTGCTACTGGAACTTTAACTAGTACAGGTTGCTGTGGTCAGATTGAAAATTGAAAAATTGAGCTCCGAGAAGCTGCAGAGAAAAGCACCCAATACCAGAGAGTTAAATATGGCTGAAAATCTTTGATGTTATGGGGCTGTTCCTCATGTAAAGATCCTGGAAGTATGGTTTCGAATCATTGCTTTACGGATTCCGGGAAGGTCCAGGATATTTCTAAATCCAACTGCCTCCACCAAGAACTTAAAACTTGGTCATGGTTGGACTATCCAGCAGCACAATGATCTTTTTTGTGGCATGTATACACACAGTATGTATTGACAAACATATTTCATTCAATTAAACAAGGGTGCCAATAAGTCTGGAGGGCAATATATGTGTGCCATTTGATGGATGGCTTAGATATGATCTGCATGACCACATTTTCAAAATCCCACATGCATTCTCAGCATTTCGGCACTTCAAGAATTCTAGAGCTAGATATATTCGGGCCTTGGACTGCTAAAGAAATAAACGATGGTGTGTTTATTTATCAGTCCTGTTAAAAAAAAATTTTTTTACGTCATTTGAGCACATGTCCTTTACTTTGTGTGAACGTTTCATCATGAATGGACCAATACAACAGCTTCAAAAATTACTCACACATAAAATCTCTTCATCTTAACGTACATTAAATAATTAAATAAACTCCCGTTATGTAGTTACTATTTTGAAGACGTGTTTAGCTTTGTTGCTGCTGTTATTGACGTTTATATTTTTGTAATCTAGTGTATACTTTAATTTATCGGTGTGATTGTGAAAAGAACGTTGTGAAACGTTTCCTAAAAGACAAAGCTCTTTACTTTGTTCTACACTGTAATTATATTTAGATTAGATTAAATATTTTGTGTTTTCTTTTTCAAATGTAAACTGATACTGAAAAGCTTTTTCTTCCCTTTTTCTTAAAACACTTCTAAAGCTGTATAATATAACCCCCAGACTACAACCTGGTAACTAAAAATATTTGTAACGAAGACACTATAGTGGCACAGGACGTCTGACATTCAGCGTAATATCAGAGCATTTGATGAAGTGTTTGAGAATGGAAGTGAGGAAATCTGAAAGACGTGACAGTGCAGAGCTGGGGCCCTAACCAGAGGGAAGAAAGTATCACAATCAGTGATGTCCTGCTTTCAGAAAAAGAAACAATTACTAAACAAACTCCGGCAAACACTGTCCCGAAGAATTTGCCAGCAGAGTTCAGACTGGGACATCATGTCATGCTCTCAGACATCAGTACGAACGTCACAATGAAGTCACCTATGGTGTCAGTTCATCTTCATGTTGTTTTGAATCCCTGAACACAAGGTAGCCTAATGAGGAGTTCTCCTCTTTGGTCTTCCTGCTGGTGTGTTGAGGAGATCTAAAGTGCAGCGCTGGCAGCAGTTTGTCAGCATGAAGTGTGCTCTGTTTGATATAATGTACGACTGATGTCCTTGACTTCTAAAAGGGAATGGAAATGTCACAGATGTGAGGTACGCATGCGCAGGAGGGGGCTAATGGATCAACTGGACAAAGAACAGATGATTCTGACCACATGATTGAGTCCCATGTTCTCTCTTATCTGACATTCTTGCGCCCACTCCCCCACCCACTCCACTGGCTTCTGAAAGAGGTTTTAGATTCTAGGCCGTTAGTCCACACTTAAACTATAAACAAAGACAAGTTAATGGGTTTTTCATGGAGCTGCTATCAGACTCATGTAGAGGGAGGCAGGTAAGAAGATGCCTCCACCAGCCAAAGATACTCCCAAAGTCAAAATCAGGCCCAAAATATCAAAATCTTTGTACAATTACTAGTTAAAGTAACTGTACCTTAATTCACACATGAGCTAGACTTTCAGACTCAGAATGTTGTTCATAGATTTAACTTTTTGCTGGTATTTTACTGCTTGCTCTTCAACCATGGTGGTGTTTACTGAGAATGCTTTCCTCTGTAAAATAAACTGTAAATCTGAAACTGTAAAGGAAAAATGACTAATGATTTGCTATTGATAATAAAGTGGGACAGAAGACATCTGCAAGCGATTATGGTTATTCAATGTGTTTATGTATTTGTATTTTCTCCTTCTTTTAAGATATTAGTTTTAATTACTAATTCAATTAAAATATATAGTATTGCAATTAATACCAACTATGTTTTTGTAGTCAAGGAACTCTTTACATTTTAGTCATTCACATTCAGTTACAACTCAAATTCCTTTTTATGTCTTCAGTTTAATTCTGTCCTGTTGACAGAAGATCTGGGAAGTTTCATAGTGAGCCTAGATACCCCTTCCTCATACTTTTGCTCAGTTAGAGACTGTAGCCCATCTGCACAATCTGTGTTCACCATCCTTCATCAGTGTTCAGTTTCTGAGCACAGAGCAGCTCCTTTTTTTGGGGGGGGGGAGGCACTCTCAACCTACAGTGATGCTGTGTGTGAAAACTCATACAAGCAACACACATAGCCCACTATCACATCACTCCAATATCAGTGTCACTGCTGTGCTAAGAGTCAGCCGCCACCACCTAAAAACATCCAGCCAAAGGCATCACAGTGGTCTAAAACCACAAATGATGAATCAAATAGATCAGGGTCTGACAACGTGTTGTATCAGAGGGTCTTCAGTCTGTAAAAGTACAAAAATCATCCTGAAAATATCAGAGGCCAGGAAAGACAATGAGGTTCATCTGTGACAGCAGAGTAATGCAGAAGAGACGGTGTGCCAAAACCAAGAACCGGTCCAGATTTATATCTTTTGAACATAAATCCTCAACAGACACACTGGACTGGTACACACACACACACACACACACACACACACACACACACACACACACACACACACACACACACACACACACAC
>JBBPDC010000129.1:8446182-8471657 GCA_037974485.1 Hemigrammopetersius urotaenia | reverse complement strand
GCAACCAATGACATGGGCAAAGCTGAAAGTGCAGTGAAGCTCATCATGGCTGGCGCCACAAAACATACAATCAACTCAATACTAGACACAAAAGCAGGTATTGTGCCTTCTGGAAGTAAGCCAGGCCCAAAGAGCTCCAAAAACAGTGTGATCAATACGTGGCCCAAATATGAGAAGACCAAAATCCTTCCAACTGGAACATCATCCATCACGATTCACACTGAACAAGTTAATGAGGGCCCTGATGTTTTGCCATTTGCCAGCAAGTGTGGAATAAGTGATGGCACACAGTATATATCTAACCATGCTTTCAACCTGAGTTTGGATGATCTTAAGCAGTATACCTTTGACTTTGGGGTGATTGCACTGGAGGTGTCTGAAACTGAGGCTAAAGTCCAGCTTAACCCCCTTCAGATGGCTAATGCCAAATCTAACCTTCATCTCAGCCAACCTCAAGACCTGGAAACTGTGAACAAAGAGTCGTTCACTCTTTACCAGACATCCAAGAAGTCCCCTGTGGACATGCTGTACGTTTGTGTGAGCACTGGCAACGGACACTCTGTGGTCCAGTGGTCCAAAATAGAAGAGGGTGTCAACACCTATCGCTTCCAAGGCTTAAAGCCGGGCACTAATTACACCTTGTGCCTCACGTACGGGGGGCAGGACTGTCAGGTTCAAGTGGTCTTCACGACCAGGAAGAAAATCCCATCTTTGCTTATCATACTGGTGGTCAGCATTTTCTTACTGGCTTTGGCCACCGTGCCCTTGCTGGGTGCCACCTGCTGCCACCTGCTGTACAAGTACCAAGGCAAGACCTACAAACTGATCATGAAGGCTCAGAACCCGGATCAGATGGAGAAGCACATAGCCACGGACTTCGACCCCAGGGCGTCTTTCGTGGAGTCCGAGAAGAACTTCAATCCCAGCGAGCTGGGCGAGGGGGAGGGGGAGGGGGAGGCCGGGGGCGAGGAGGCGGAGAGGGAGGGGGAGGGCGAGGAGGCTGAGGGCAGCGTGGTGGCCGAGTCCCTCCCAGAGTCCCAATCTAAAACGCAGGAGGAGTTCGAGGTGGGCTCCGAGTACAGCGACAGGCTGCCCTTAGGGGCCGAGGCGGTGAATATTTCTGAGGAGATCAACGGCAACTACAAAGAGCCGCGCTGAGACTGGAGGTCTCGCCAAGGGACGGGGTGTAAAATACTTTCCTTTTCGAACACATTCCAGACCAGGTCAATACCGACCCCCCTCATATCATCGTTGTCGAGAGGTGCACCACTCGGTTTTTACCTCAATTTAGCAGCAAAAATGTAAATAATTTCTTATCGAGTCGCATCCACAGCCTACAGCTGCGAGCCAAGGGACCGTCCTCCTACAAACCTCAGACTGAGCCGTGCGTCCAGCCAGACGCCCCTCACAGTCAGGGCATCCAGTGGTCCTCCAGTGAGTCATCAATACATTCAGAGGGGGACGCATTTCACTTTCACTGTACACACACGGCATTTGCGCGTCTCTAAACAAAAGAGTGAAAAAGAGAGAGAAAGCAAGAGTCTTCATGTGTAATGTGTGAATGTCAGGGAACGGGTGCTCCAGATGAATCCTTTCGTCTCTCCGGATGAACTTGAACGTGTCCTTTTTTCCCTCTGCTTTGAGAAAAACGTGTTCGTGGCATGTCACGCGTCCGTTTGTGCAGGTGTTTTATTAGGCTGTAGGACGGTAGATATTCTCAGTGTCGAAATGTGGTTGTAAAGACAGTTAATATGAATAAGATGTGCTCTTTTTTTCCTTTTTCTATTCCTTTTTTCTTTCTTTTTTTACATGGCTCGCTGTCTCAGGGGTCAGCGAGGGTCCTGTACATTCTGGTGATTTCGTGTCATGTTTTAAAAAGTAAAAAAAAAAAAAAAAAAAAAAATCTTCCGACCATGCAAAGATTTTGATATGATTTTATGTACGTGAACTTAATAAAAATTGTGAAAGAAACGGAGATACATCGGAGTGATTTTTTACCCGCGGTGCGTTTTAATGCCATGTGTTCATGAGCGCGCTTCTATTGAAAAGAGAAGATACGAGAAGCTCGAAGATGTATTTTTTTATCCTGCTATAATAATGGGTAAAGCCCTAATTCTGGAGGTCAACGAGCAAACAATTCAGAAGGAAAGCAAAAAAAGGAAAAAAATAAATAAATGAAAACCCCACCATAATATAAAGATCCCAACATAATACAAATAATGTTCAAAGAAAAAAATAAGTTTGGAAATATCGAAAATATTAAATATTGGCTCCCCTTAAGTATAAAAGTCGCAGGGCGCACAGATCTCCGGTTTGGAGACCCGAGCGCGTAAAAGCAGTGAAATTCACGCACTACTGAGAGAGCGGCTGTATTCTCTCTGTGAGAGGCGCACTGAGTGTTTCAGCGAGGACCCCGCTGTCCTCTGTTTCTGGTAAGAAACGACTGGAAAGACATGAAGAAGGTCTGACTGACTCACGACAAGCATTCATCGGCCAGACCAGCCATCATAACATCAGCTCCAGCATTTTATCCTAGAACCAGTTCTGGATGCTGCCAGAAACGAAAGAAAGAAAAAGAAAACAGTAAGAAAAGAAGAAAAAAAAAGTAAGAAAAAAAGTGAGAAGAAAGAAAAGGAGGAAGAAAGGAAAAAAAGAAAGAAAAATAACAATGAAAAAAGAAGAAAAAAAAGAAAAGGAACAAGAAATAAAGAGATAAAGAACAAAACAAAAATCAAGAAAAAACAAATGAATAAGGAAAAATAATGGAAAAGAAAGGAAAATTAGGGAAAGAAAGACAGAAAGAAAGAAAGGAAAAAGGAAGAAATTATAGGGAAAGAAAGAAAGAAAGAGAAAGATGAAAGAAGCAAAAGATGCAAGGCTCTGGTCAGGTTGTCTCTCCAGCCAGTGGCCTTCAGGAGAATCAGAACAATAAGGATTAAGAGCAGTAAAGGTGTGTATTTATACATTCTCTTTCCTGATTGAGCGCAGGCGCGGTGTGCTGATGAGCTGTTCATCCTGCAGAGTTGCCGCTTCTTTGTTTAAACCAACAAGGCTGCCGAGGCATCATTTCATTGCTTTTATTTTAGTTTTTATATTAGTTTTCTTTAAATCACAAACTGATTCATTCATTCATTCATTTTATCCAAAAGTGACAGGAGGCACCTTTGAAGCTAAATAAACCGTGAAGTCACATTCTGAGGGGACAATATCAGAACCCCTCCAAAAGATGTTTCCAGCTGTTATTTTGAGAAGCAGGATCAGATGGAAGCCTACAGTGATCTGTGTGTTATATCAAAACAACAAAAAGATGGAGAAGGGTAAAGACGGTCCACTTAAACAGAACAGCTCAGAATGAATGTAAGCGATAGGTCAGTTTTTTTTCCATCATCATGAAAACTCACGGAAATGAATAATTATTCATTTGTCACAAAAACACACCCTGTACAATCATAAATATTCAAGCAATCTAGCCACCTCACACACGTGGTTATATCAGTGCTGTACGAAATTTCCTGATAAACGTATTCATTCTGGACAAAATGCAGACAGATATTAAAAAAAAAAAAGAAACAAAGGAAACAGTGCATCCATGCATCCAGACAAAGACACTCTGCAGTTCCTCCTGAGGCACTGACCGATAAGTGCACTTATCCAGGACAAATGCAGTTCTACACAGGAACAAGTAATACTATCATCGTAATCTGGCAGATAACCAGTGTGGTGTATTAGAAGCCTGGTGGCTGGGGGGGGGGGGGGTCTCTTTCTGTGTTCTCACTTCCAGTCCTTAATTAGAGGCAGCTCCTTCTGCCTCTTTGCTGGCCTCCGTGGTGCTCCCCTCCTTTTTGCTGTCTTCCTTGGAGCTCCGGTTGAGGGTCCCGTTGATGAAGCTCTCGGAGCTCTGTCGCTGAAAGTGCTTCCTGGATCCCACCAAGGACGGGTTATTGACCAGAGTGTAGAGTAGATGCCAGTGTCCACGTGCCCGCTTCCCATTGGACACCTTATTCTGTTTCTTGTCCTGTGAGACCAGCTGGATTCCTGCAAATGTTCAAGCATCAGAAGATCTAAAATTAGTCTCTGTTACGTAGTTGTTTTTGTAGGTCAAGTATAAAGTATGCATAATGTTGCTGTCAGCACAGGACCCTTCAAATAGGAAAAAAATCGAACTGTATGTACATGGGATTACAAAATTATTTTGAAAAAAAATAATATCTTTTCTTTGGGCAGCTGGCATTTCTACAACAAAAGAAAAAAAAATTATACTACAAAAAGGAAAAAAAAAGAAAAATGACAGCAACAATATGTACCAAACTCCATCAGACGGTGCATCATTTCGAGCGTCTCTTCTTGTTTTAATGTGATATATACACACAAGAGAATGGATTCACATCTCAAGTACTGTTAATGTATTTAAAGTGTGAAACACTTTACACAGTCCACCGCAATGCAGTAAATGAGGGTCATCTGAGAGCGACTGCTTTTACAGAAAGCCATAATGTAATCTTTCAGGCACAGTCAGGCCATATTGAGCCTGCCATTACCACGCTGAAGACACAAGCCCTCTGGGCTGCATAAATATGAAACAGTCAATTAGAATGGTCCATCTGTGTAATCCACCGGCCTAATGCTAATCTCTCCTGCACAATAGACCTCTGTTTGATGTGAATTATTACTGTATCTAATTGTGAACAAGCCCAACAAATTTTCCCAATTTGGAAGGCAGAGCAATCTGTTCATGGCTCTAAATTCTAAGAGAATTTAATCCATAGACTTTAAAGCTGCATGTTTGCTATAGCATGCTCACCATCTGCTTTCACTGACAGTCTGTTAACTTCTTCAGAAGCTGACATCTGTCGTCACCTTCTAGTTCCATGGTTTCCACACAGGGTGAAAGTGCAAGGTTATTTTTATGTTGGGCGATGTGAACGGCATAAAATAATAAAAAAAAAAATCTCATCAGTCCTGGACTGCAGATTGGACTGTGCAGCTGGGTGTTTGCACTATGAACAGAGCTGCTTGGTCTATGACCAGTCTGATTGAGGGCAACAGTAGAGGCCAAAGAGACTCATTGCACATTATGGCCCAATTTATACTGACAAATTTAATCAGAATAGATATGCTCGCTTGGTCCGTGCTAGACAGCGTGATGAGTCAATTAGGTTTTAAACAAGGCTGGCCAGCTGCCTGCAAACACAGCCTGCATGGCCCTGGAGGAATCAAGTACAGATGTACTTGTATTGCTCCCTCACTATGGAGGACACTGTCTAATAATACAGCAACACTGGTCCTATTGTACAACATAAAAATGGAAAGGTAACCTGGCATCATATTTTGTGTTTGTATTGCATATAATTACTCTGGTTGAGTTACACAATACAGTATAACTATTACTGTGATCTCAATATGGCTATCACAGAAATAAGCAATAAGCAAATTATCCTCTGAATAAAGTGCTGTGCGCATGCTGATCAATTATAGATGCTACATGGCATTCACACAATCCTGTTTTGGTGATTGTGTGAATGCCATGTAGCATCTATAAACAGGAGGTAATTGAAGTCATAAATTATCACTTAAAAACGGTTCACTGATGTGTTTTCAGTATATTGGAACTGCAATAGCAAATGTAACGTGTTGCAATATAATTGATATTTTCCACAAACAAGAATACCGAGGCCCCCCTAAGCACACCCTTCTTATTGATAGAGTGATAATTAGCTCCATTTGGGAATTACTTGAGCACATTTTTTGGCTCTTTTACACACTTCAAATATGGCCATTTTTACCTCTTTAACAATATAACCCAATACTGTTCGGTCCTATTGTATGGTTAATAAAAACAAAAGAATAAACGAACAAAAATGAATTCAGAAAAGTCCCTACTCTCTGTGCTAATAACCACAGATTCATTAAAGATCAGCATCTTAAAAATGAAATATGAGCTATCCTACTGTAAGGAAGGTGCATGTAAGAATCGAGCCACGCACCTTCCTCAGGATCCCGCGGCGCCTGTCCAGAGCCTTTATCCTGACTTGAAGACTGCAGTAGCAACCCGCAGAAGGCCTTCATTACCGGGTGAGACTGGCTGACCTCAATCTTCAGGTAATGAGCATAGCAGCGATAGCCTATGGAGCGACACCAAGGGTAAGAGCTGAACTGGGGAAAAAGCAATCTCCAGACTATCACGTGCTATTGTGTACAATGGTAATTCAGTCTGCACTTGCATTATACTTGCTCTCCAGCTGTGCAGACCATGCATATCAAGTCAGTGTTGGTTTTATGTTAGGTGGAGGACTTGAATTGCACAGCCTTGAAAAGTATCGAAAAAGAGGGATTTGCCTCTGTGTTACATTTGTATATGTGATATATATATATATATATATATATATAATACAAATTCACATCTATTTATACAAATGTAGCACACATATCAGAAAGTGTGTGTATATGTATGTATATATATTTAAAGTACTTACATTTGTGTGTGTACATTTACACACACACACACACACACACACGTATATATATATAAATACACACACACACACACACACACACACACACATTTATACACACACATATATACGCACACCACCCAAGGAACAGACCACGACATGGACACCACCCCACCAAAGCCCGACGCGCCACCACCACCATAAATATACACATAAAAACAACAAATGATGTGTCCATATTTCTACTTTAAACATCAACAAGGGGCATTGAAATATATCAGCATGACTGCTTTAATTTTGTTTTTGCCTGCTTAAATATCCTGGTTGGCTGTATAACTAAATAAAAAAATAACAAGAAAAGAAAGACCCTTTAGCTGACTGCCATTAATTAGTTTCCCCTATAGCTGACACACCTGGGTCGAAAGCCTCCACGTTGCGGTTGAGAAGACTGATGTCCAAACGGCCCAGGTGGACAATGTTGAAAAGAGCTGTGATCACCAACCTCCAAATGCCCAACAGCACACCCACCAGGACATTCACTGGGAACAGCAGGTAGGTCAGAAGGAACAGACCGCCCCTGCAGACACCAACAAAGAAGCAAAACTGCTTACTAGATGATTTATATTAACATGGTCACAAGTTAATTTTAAATTGCTTTTGAAACTGAAAGCCATGTCTTGGAGAAACTGTACCTGTTGTTAAGGTCTCGTGTTCCAGCTTCCTTTTTAATGAACAAGAACCTGGATGTGAGGTGCTGGAGGAGTACAGCCAAGAACAACATCAACCAGAAGGGCCTGCGGACAGAGATGAGGCTTATGAGAGGATTTGATTTAAGGGGCACTTCTGTAAATGCTGGTGTTTATGGATTAGAGGAGAGATGGTGGTTGTAAAGATTTTGTGCAGTACTCTTGAGGACCGAGTCCTGACCCTGGGGTCACTGAAAGACCTGAGAAGATTTCAGAAAGTAACTGAACACCATCATAATTTAGTTTGATCAACATCACACAGAGTTAACTCACCACATCCTGCCGATAACATGAAAGAGCATCATGTTCTTTCCATAAAGAATAGGAATGATGACGAGGAAGACAGCGAACAGGAGGCAGATGAAGAACACCAAAGTCTGAATGATCATGTCTTGATGAGTGCAAACACAAAGGGAATGAGTGATTCAGACACAGGCATGCTTAAGACAAACAATGGAAATGATTTAGTACTCCTTTCTTTTTGTTAACATACATTTCACAGACAAATCACACAATGTTCTTCATAGCCTGTAGTAAAATATATATTTTTTTTAATTGTCAAAGAAAATGAGGAGAAATAATGAATAAGGGTCTAAGCCTTTACAAAGATGAAAAATTTGGTTCACATATTTCATGAAGTTTGCTAAATTGTTTTTTTTTTTTTACCTAGGCAGATAAAAGCAGCTTGGTAGCTGGTGAAGCCCATCCAACAGACCAGCGCAGGACGTGACGGCCTTATACTCCTCTGGCAGTTATAGACATTGTAGATGTCCCCTCGGTACAGCCCCCTAAGATTGGCCCTGAATGCATACGTATGATAAAAGGGACATCATGTATGAGGCAAAGAATATAATGGAGACATCCCTAATTAGAGAACTGCAATGGAATTGCGTGCAATTGAATCAAATTGCTATGAGACAATGAAAAAAAGAACTCAATTTGAAAAGCCATTATTTTCAGCCTGGTATTACTGAGTGTAATTACCCAATTTTCATTAGGGTCACGTAATGCCTGCTCCCATTTGCAGTAACTGTTATCACTGAGAATACAATAACTCCTGCCATTAGTGCCATTTTATGATCTGGTTTACATATGGGAGTGTGTGAAAACGTTATGCAGTGTATTAAATATCTAAATGCATGTTTCTGAGTCTGTGCAAAAGCTGTTGCTGAAGGGTTAAACAGTGTCTGCATTTTCAGCTACTTTCAGCCCTACCTGTGCAGCACCATGGACCTCATAAACACAACCAGATTGACCAAACAGGACAGGGTCACTGCCGAGATGTAGCATACTGTAACACACACAAAAAAAAAACAGGATCACGAGCTGCACACATACACACACACATTACTCTCTCAGCACTTTTCACCATCCGCTGATTAGCAAACAAGCTCTGCCACAGTCCAGCAGTCTGCTCTGCTGACTCCACCACTATTTCCCCGTTAGCATGCGAGTGTGCTCGAGCACGTTTTGGGTAGGCCGTATAGATTTACACGTGTGTGTATAAGGCTGAGTGACAGTGGATCTATACCCTCAGTATAAGATCCATTACAGGCCTCTGAGCAATATTTCCTGCAGTTCACAGGAAACTTAATATGATTAGACTGCAGACGGCCGTTTCTGTGCAGCATGAAACCTTAGAGTCTTCTCACCACATCAGTGAGATTGTATCCTAAATCACGTCTCGGTTACACTCCAGTGTTAGTATATTTTAGAAGACCTAATATCAACAATGCAATATGATGATTTGTTTTCATTTCTATGATGATTACAACACTATATGCTTCTCTGAGGAAATCATACATTTTATTACAGTGAGTCTATAAACATAAGAATCTCATTTCATCAATTTATTACCGCATATGCAAATCATGAATTAAAATTATACTTATAGCTTTAGAGACCTTTTAATAATGCAGCAACACAGTTATGCTGGTCCATTTGTCTGTTTAAACAAAGTTTGGGCACACTGGGTCAAACCATGTTTTGTGGATTTTCTATTTGAAAATAAAAACACTTCCTCTGCAGAAAACAAACCACATTTTAATGCACACATGTTGCTTATGCGCTGGATTTAACATTCTAATAAAAACATACATTTTATGCATTTTTCTGCTTAGATCATTTGTGCAAATAAGCCAATCTGCTTGTTTACACTTGCTATAGCAAAGGGTACACCACACAGTAGCCAAGATGGACGAACGCGAAATATGCTTAATGATAGCTATGCAATATGCAAAATTCACCAAATAACACCATGATTTTGAGGCGGAGAATAAGAAAAAGGGTGATTATTACAGCCTGCACATATGCGTCAGTTATTATGGCCTCGACCATTCAGAGGAACGTCTGGGTACGAACGCGAAATATGCTTAATGCTAGCTATGCAATATGCAAAATTCACCAAATAACACCATGATTTTGAGGCGGAGAATAAGAAAAAGGGTGATTATTACAGCCTGCACATATGCGTCAGTTATTATGGCCTCGACCATTCAGAGGAACGTCTGGGTACGTGAGAGATCTCAGGATTGGTGGGAGAATATTGTGGCAGGTTTTAGCGAGGAGCAGTGGGTCCGAAATCTTAGAATGAGCTAACTTTCGATTTGCTGTGTCAACGTTTGTCCGCATTCCTCTCTTACAACGACACGGCATTTCGCCGGCCATCCCTTTGCAGATGCGCCTCGGGGTTGCTCTCTGGTGGACTGGATATTGCATATTGGATACTGGACTTACCCTCAAGACACCACATGTAGTAAACCACTATCTTCACGACTTCCTTGCGGTCGTCAGACAGAATAATGTTGAAGCCAGCCAAGAGGAATGCAATGTCTTCATCCACACCTCTCCGGACAATGTGTAGAGTGGGCACCACTCCAGTGACTAGCAAGAGTGTCATCTGACAGAGCACAGGCAAAAGACAGAAGGCAAATGTCTATGTAGGGCAGCGGTCCTAAAGTAATCCCACAAACAGAGGCACTACAGATATACACACCTGGTAAAGTGCAATGAATCCCACAAACAGAGAGATCGCTAATTTAAGGGGGAACCTGAAAACTGATGCAGGAAAAAATAATCATAAACCACAATATAATCATAAATACATATTACATCTTGAAATTAAGACAAATGTGCACTGATATTTGTGCAAACTATTATAGATACCTTCATCAGGCGTGTATATGTAAGACTTTAGTGCATCAGAGATTCGTTCAGACAGCTTAGGCCTAGAACTGCTTGTACTACAAAAGAAAATCACAGTATTAAACAAACAGTCTTTATATAAGACTGTAATATTTATATAAGGCAGTAAATAGTAGAGACACAAGTGCACAGGTTGTTGAAACAAAACATTCAGCGTTTATAACATGAGTTCATTTTGGACCATTCTGGTCTATTCATTATCAAAAGGCTCTAAAAAAAATAAATAATACAAACTGAGATATAAGGGTTTTGTCCTAATGACGACAATACATGTTTCCCCTTTTCCTTTTCTGTTTGGTATTTGAGGGATCTTTGTAGTGCGTAAGCTCCTGTTTCCACAGTGCAGGAACCTCAACCTCCTGTCTCTCCTGTGACTATTCCGTATAAAGGAGACGAGAATCTACACAGAGAGTGCACTCATTCATGCGGTCTACACACAGGGAGATTAGGAATTCCCACAATTAAGATTCTAAAGACTCAATGAGGCTGACAGATCATTATCTATGGCATCATTTGCATGAATAAGCATGAAGAGTTTTGATCGGCTGTCATTTAACAGATACTACAATCATGATGGAACTTTTCTCACAAAAGTTGGTACATTGACTTGGCCTTGAGCTAGAGACCCACCCTTATCGTAGGAAACAGGCCATTATCCCCTTACAGCTTAAATGACCACACAGGGAGTTCATTTCCATTCTATCTGCAGTATAGATATCATTTGAATATGAAGGTCACTAAACACATGACTTCCACTTTGAGAAGCTCATTTCTCTATTTAGAACTTCAGCACAGTCCACACCATCTGACCTGGCTTTGGAAGGCTTCTTCTTTTTAAGGATCTTCTTCACATAGTCTCTGTAGTAGCTGCTCTTTAGGTCCTAGGACAAAATCATAGAAAATGGTCAAGTATTTATATGAACACAATTCAGTTTATATTTTTAAAAAAAGTATTAAACATTTCTAAATCATAATCTAACAGAGATCCTGAGATCCTTCTCTATTTCACCACAACATATTTATCTTACAGATTATGGCCACATAATAGCAGCATTGACCAATCTCTGTGAGAAAATAATGCACTGTGTGTGTAATCTGTTCTGTCACAGACCAGCACCTAATCTCAGAAAGCTGCTTATTATGATTAGGCCAGCGGAATGCCATTCAGGAGTTGACACGCAGTTTTCCACTTTGCGCTGTGCTACTTACAAACCAAAGGTAAGAATTGTCATTAGTGATTTAAGAACTTTCTAACATGGCCAGTTCAAGATAGGTTCTAAGGCTAAGGATGGTAGACTTTGGCTTATATAAGAGCCCAAAGCCTGAATTCATAGTAGTTCCTGATTTTGCATTTATTGCTTGTTTCTAGAACTTTCTGCTTATATAAGTAACATTAAGTGCATTAGGTAAAGCTTGCATAAGATGATTTCATCTAACAGAAATAGAAGTAATCTTGACCACCAGAAGTGGCCTTTTCCTCATTTTTTATTGCTATGGATGCATGTTCAATATGAGGAGCTAGGGTATGCTTTTTTATTTTCACAACCTAGCAATTTCAGTTCCATGTGTTTAAAGGTTATAAAAGGCTCTGAGACTTTGAGACCTTTGACTGAGCGAACATATGTTCCTCAGTGAACACTCTCCCCCTGTAAATGAATAAAGGCCATTTGTGTTTTGAAGATTTTCTTTTACATTCCAAAAGTGTTAACTTTGCAGGAGGAAGAAATGTTGTATGAATGAACTTAGAAATGTTTGAACAAATAGTCTAAAAATGAAGAGACGGAGTTACGGAGTTTCCTTTTGAACAGTGAAAATATATTCCTTTAACAGAATCTGTGATGATTCACTGGCAAACACTCCTTCCATCCCACGTACACGTCACTGCAGGTCCAGACTCACCTCAGAGGCATTGCTTTTCTCTGTGCCCTTTAAGCCTTTGAACAGGAGTAGAGGATACTGGAAACTGAGAAAGGCCAAGCAGGCAATCTGAGGCAGGCTGCTGAACAAGGCGTAGTATTTATATATCTGTAGAGGATGAGAAGCATTAGGGATTACAGTCTCATCATCAAATATTCTACTTTGAGGTCCAAAAGGGTTTCTATTTTCTTAACACATTACTAGACTGAACAGTCAAATTGTACTTATAACAGAACTTCCCCACACTGTTATAAGTCCAGTTTTCTAAAGACAAGCAAGTTTTCAAAAACAACAAGCCTATTCATCCAATCACTGTCTTAGACTTTTTCTGTGTCCAGAACTCAAAAAGGAAAATAACAGTCAGGCTTTACTTTACTTTTTTAATGCTGACAGAAACTAAAGTGATTAACTCTGACAAAAGCTCTGCTGTAGCCTCAACCAGGGCAGAACTGATCGCTTTGACATTCATTAAAAAGACATGAAAACACTCAGTACACTGAGTAACAAAATGGAATACTGGGAGTTGAGCTGCAACTACTGGGGCAAAATCTGTCAGTTTAGACAAACGGCTTACTTCTAGTAGACCTGAAACTGGCCAGACTGTGCTATACTAAATTAACTGAAAAGGAAAATATTCAATAAAAAAGCTAACATTAATTCTTACCTGTGGTGTTTTGGGGCAGTCCACTTTCTGCCACACGAGCACTCCGAAATGCGTCCATGACAAAAGGCTGCCCAGCACGTAGCCCACCTTGTTGTGGAGTGTGCCACAGGCCAGTAAAGGGTAGTACAACGCAGGGTAGTAGAACAGAGCCAGGATCAGCCAGTACTCTGCAGAAACAAACGAATTATTACAAATCTCATATTCTTTTCATTATTCATTTTTACTTTTGTATATTGTTATATTTTTATTTGGGATGTGTAAGGCTCAACAAATTACATAGTACAAGTCAATGAGAAGCATCAGACTTTAACACAGTTATACCATATATGTTATGTTCTCAGAGCCTCCATACACACAGGCATTATTTGAATATAGCAACACGGTTTCAATGTTCAACATAGAATAAATTATATCCAATTAAACTGTTGGAAAGGATGTTACACATCACTGCACAGACCTTAAATATATATAGTCAATAAAGTCGTGACACAAATATGTTCGGTAACAAAACCGATGGCATCAGATCAATTGTCTGAGCCAGGCAAAGAGTTGTTTTACATTCTTTTGTGTGAATGGAGTCTGTTTTGGATTGGTGCCAATCTGTGAATAGACAGTGTTCACTTGATAGCTCCAAAGCAGGAGTGATTCACTATGTGTCTGATTCAGTTCCTCCCTAGTAGTTATGCTTCCCAGCTACTTTGGTGGCCTCAGATATAAGAAACAGTGTCTTGAACTATTAGTCCTTTAACCACATAAATCCTATATGCTTTTACCAATATATAGAAAAAATGTTAATTATTATTATTATTATTCTCAGTTCTCAGTATGATCCTCATACCTTTGTATGCTGTGTCCTTGGTGAAAGGTAGTGGGTTGGGGGCTAGGGCTAGTCCAACAATCTTGCAGAAAAGCACCCCAAACACTGCCACTGACAGGCCTTTGTGCTGTGTATGGTCCAAGAAATTTACTGGGCTTGAGAGAGGAAAAATGGAAAAAAACAAATATATATATATTATATAAATATGTAATGTGATTACTATGTTACAGTGTGTTATGTTAGATTATGTTCTTTAAATATTACATTATAATATGCCATTATTATGATTATACAAAACATAAATCATGAAGACATGACTTACAAAATATCAGTCGTTGCTGCTACAAAGAATGTTGTTGCTACATTTGCTTTTCGTTTAATTTTGCCTGACATTTACTCTTAGAAATAAAAATGCTTCTTTGAAGAAAAGCCATATATTAAGTACTTTTGGCTCCCTGACGAACATTTCACTGGATGGTTCCTTAAACAGCTCCACTGAAACCACTCAATTCAAAACTTCTTTGGGACCCAAATGTGCCTCAGAATCACGTTAAAGAACACTTCTGGCATCCCAATTTGAATGTAATAATGAATGTAGATGTGGTGATAACCCCACGTTTACCTGAGCAAGCCTGGAACTCCTTTTAGACTGTCCCCAACTTTCTGCCGTCTTGCCAGAACCGCCAGTATTAGCATGACTACCAACTTCACACACAGACACAGAAGATAAACTCAATCAGTCAGTTTATTTCCCAGGACCCCAAAAGCAAACTACCCCAATCCAGCTGCAGGTCCTCAGTAATCCACATCATGAACCCACCAGTGCTCGGAAACAGCCTCATCAAACAAGGGGAAAACTTTATTTATCCTGTTCATGTTCAGTGAACAAAGCGCTGGGATAAGTGACCTGTTACGACCCGTGTGGCCTTTAGAAACCACCAGTGTCTTAAGAGTAGGGTGAAGACTGCCACAGCCAATTACCATTCCGTTGTTTTTATAATAATCAAATATAAGGAAAAAAGGGCTTGGCAGCATGGGGTTTGTGTGGTAGGTCACACAATTTTATCATGATATATGATAGTAAACCTTAGCAAATCATGATGTTTTTGATGTTTTGTGTGAGAATAAATAAAATAAATACAACAGAATACACAGAATTCTTTCAAATCACCAACCAATGTCTTTGTGTACAACAAACATATGAGTGTGTGTGTGTGTGTGTGTGTGTGTGTGTGTGTGTGTGTGTTTGTGTTTGTGTGTGTGTGTGTATGTGTGTGTGTGTGTGAGAAGAAGCAGAGAGTATTTTCTCAGCCAAATACTCACAGATATGGCTGTGATGCATATGTGGTAGAGGCCATCATCAGCTGTGGGGTCACATGGTGGGATAATTCTGGAAATTTCACAAACACAGTGTGTTTAACATAAGCTGGTGCGATCCAGGCCGCTTACTCATTCCCAGAGTGCAACTACCCCCATACCCCCCCACACACACACCTCTCCTCCGTCAGCAGAACAACACTTTCACCTCTGCTCTAAGCAGAGATTATGCATTTAAACCGATTGATAGACAATGTGACTGAGGTTCAACAGCCAATTAAGTTTCTAAAGCGAAAAGAAATGACCAGCAAAGACTCGAGGCAAACAGGAAACTGTGAAGAGACTATGCAAATAAAGAGGGGGAAGAAACTGTGCCAATAACGGATCTAGGTTTCATTTGGTTTGACTGTTAAATGTCTTTGCTGGAACTATCAACAAATGCAAGATACACTGTAAATCACCATCCAAACAGAATTAACAGTACACTCTTAACACAGGTTTCTAACTGCACCCGTCAAACAACATTTAACAAGCTCTCCCAACATTTTTATACCATAAGTATAACCATAACATATAACAATTCTCTTCAAAAAACCCTTTGTCCACATTCCTTCACTGTAAAACACGAGTTTGGCCAAAGAGAGATATCTAATGGTGCAGTACTACACCATTAGATATTTTGTATTGACAAAATCTACTTGCCAAGCAGCAATAACACAAAAAAAAAGCCAGATGAAGGTATACAGTTTGATTTATAACAGCATACAAAGCACATTTGTATTATATTTGCAACCTTCTATGTATTCAGTTATGGGGGGAGGGATCTTACTTTACACTGAGTTGAAACAAAGTTTTACATTTCAAGTTCAAACTGAAGCACATGGTAATAAAAATGTACTTACTCGATTGGAGGCTTGGTAGGTAGAGCATTTTCATACCAGTCTGAGTAGTCATAGTAGTCCTTTGCAGTTTCTGCACTCATTGTGCCAGCTTAAGGATCAAACAGATGTATCAGTGTATCAAAGGGATCCAGTCAGCCAGGCACAGAGGTATGAAGCTCTCTCCTCCCTTCCAGTGGGACACACACTGCTCTTCTCCTGCTCAATTATGCTACATAAGAAAAAACTAAACCTTCCCTCCAAAGTTTGCACTGCACTGTAAAGTCTGTCTCTGTGTCCAGGTGCTGAAGCAAGGTCTACTGAATAGTGAGACAGGTCCTTGCTGCAGCGTGCCACCCCCAAACTCCTCTACTTGTGTCTGGGCCTTCTTTTTCAGACAGGGATTACCACCACACTGAAAGTCTGAGAAAGAGAGAGAGAGAGAGCAGGAGAGAGAATGAGAAGGGGTGTGAAAGCAAGGAGAGCAACGTTCCAGACAGGAGCAGCCAATCTCTCTGGCCACCTGTGGCTTACTGGGATTAGGTGGCCTTCCAAGGGTGGGCTGTTGGCCGGGATTCTTGTTTGGAGGTACCCAGAACACTGGAACTTATAAGGCTCTCAACTGTAGGTGTGTGGGATGAGAATGACCGGGAAACATTCAGCCTATCAGACACTTTCCATTGTGATAACAGGGAAATTCAGATGAGCGGATTCCCTTTTCCATTTCACTGTGGAGATTCCTAATGACGAGTCAAACCAAAGGCATGGCAGGCAACATAACTAGTGCTAGACATGCACACATACATTGTTCAATTATTTTAAAATGGTCTTTACCACATTTCAACTTTAAGTGACAATTTCCACTTACACGGCAGAGGAGCGGATCAGCAGAACTGCTCCAAAATTTATGTTTTATAAATCAAATCTTGTTACAATAGCTTGCAATCTTGCAATAACAAACACTGACATTTTCTGTTTTTGTTACTTCCCTGGAGATATAAGGTTTTGTTTCACGAGCAATCACTATATTTGGAACATGTATAAGGTTTGGCAATCTACAATAGTGTTTTACACATAAACACTATTATGGGTGATGTTATAATAGAAGCAAGCATGCAAATTCTGGTACTGCAGTACACGCAGACACAGACTGAGCCAAACAGGTGGGTTTAACGTGAGATCATCAGGTTACACTACCCCTGATCTGAAATTAGAAAGGCTGAACTTCAGTGCAGAAAGAGCTAACGCAACTTGAGCAGAATGAAGACATTCTGGGGGTAAAGCAGTAAAGGTTAAATCTCCCTCTCCTTCAGCACTCCTTCACTAATCACACACATTTAATGAACAGAATAATAATACAATTTTCCCAGACAAATGGAGAACACAATGAAGTCGTCTTGTCTGCATCCCCTCCCTCTCTTTCCTTTTCTCTTCCTCTCTCTCTCTCTCGCTTTCTGTGTTAGTGTGTGTGTGTGCGTGTTGGCACTCAGTATTTGTAACTCAAGCCCAGTATTAGGGTTGATTTGCCACTCTCATTATGCAGGGATTACAGTCAAAGGCAGTTAAAAAGGTTCCAATAACACTTCTGAGAGGACGACAACAACCTCTAGATTCAGATTCATCCTCCTGTGAAGAAAAAAAGAGGCTGGACACATAGAGGTCGCTGAACAAAGAATGCTTTGAAGACCTACATCACCAAGATGGCAGTGGAATTGTGCCAGAGTTTGTTTGCACCAGGTGGAGAAAAGACCGATACTTGGTTTTGAGGTTCCGAGGTAAATTATGAACAAAACACTTGTTCATAAGTTAGCTGGAAGAGGACCTATTCTTAGACAATGAAGAATTATTCAATTATAGTGCAATTATAGGACTGAGTACATCAGAAACATATCTCACAAAGGAATGATTGAATTGATTATTCAGATCATAGATTGTATATAGAGCTTAAAAGAGAACACAATTGCACCAAGAGAGAAAAAATCAAGACTCTCTTTAAAAAGACACCTATTGTGCAAAACCCTTCTAAATTCACAGCATTTACATCATTATATTCTGCAGAAATGACTAAAACCATTTCCAGCGTGATACAAGCCTTTACTGCATTTAGAGCTGTGCAGCGCTCACAGAAGCCACATCCGACACAGCTAACTAGAAATGGGATCCTCTCTGTGCCCACAACCTTTGACATGACTGAATCTAATTAAAGAGAAGGTAGCATGGATCAGACAGAGCAAGACAGACGTTCTCTCTAATGATTTCATATCCGCAATCATCACTCACAGTCTCATGGGGACACTTACATCAGCCGGTTAAAGGAAAAGAAGTCTCCATGGTGCTAACTCTGGTATGCCAGTGACAGATTGAG
This sequence comes from Hemigrammopetersius urotaenia, assembly GCA_037974485.1. Lineage (NCBI taxonomy): Eukaryota > Metazoa > Chordata > Actinopteri > Characiformes > Alestidae > Hemigrammopetersius > Hemigrammopetersius urotaenia. The sequence continues at coordinate 8,453,297 of JBBPDC010000129.1, read as the reverse complement.
ACATTTAATGCTGGATAAAAAAAACAGCCATCCATCAAGGACACAGGACAGATGACAAGTCAGTTCCCTGATCTCAGCAGCTTCAAAATGATACTGAGCCTTTTTTTGTTAAAGAAGACCCATAAAACAGAGTTACTATGCAGTTTGTTCAGGAGAAAGATATAGGCTATTTCATTGACAAACCTGGCTCAAGTTACACTATATGGACAAAAGAATTGGGACGCCTGACTTTAATTATATTAAATTGAGGTTAATTGTATTCAACCTCATAGACTTTAATATGGAGTTGGTCTCACCATTTGCCGCTATAATAGCTTCTACTCTTCTTGGAAGGCTTTCCGCAATATTTTGGAGTGTTTCTGTGGGAATTTGTTAGCATTCATTCTGTGGAGCATTTATGAGGTCCGGCACTGATGGCGTCGTCCAAAATTTCTTGGTATGCCGTATGCGGAAGTATTAAGACAGCCCTTAACTGGAGGTAAGAGGCCTGAATTCTACAATTAGGAGGTGTGTCCCAATATTTTTGTCCATATAGTGTGTCTGCCTGAAAATTAACGCACCATTAATGTACTCCTTCCAGTAATGAGATGAAATTTGGTGTCTTATGTCCCAATTTTGGGGACGTGATGTTGACAACCGATTTGCAACTTGCTAGTGCAGCTTTGAGGGCCATAACACAACACGCATGGCGTTCACTTTTACAAACGACTCTAAACACATTTCTCTCGCAACACAAGTTGAGAATTTGAGCACTAGATGAGATTTTGCGATTTGATGGGGCATCACAACGCCAAGCCTAACCTTCCTTACTGATAAAAGGTGGTAGAGACTGGAGCTAACGATAATGGATAAGTGTGAGACGTAGATCAAGGCTCATCTTCTCACAGCATCAAGGAGGAGAAGTTAGTACGTCGATTTTAATTTATTCATGCGGGATTTAAAAGTTTTCCTGCTTTGTCATACATACCATGCCTCGTGTTACTTTCCCCCAAACATATAAATAAAACAGGCACGCTTGAATAAATTGCGTAAATGCCAATCGATACAAAACGTTTTTACGAAACAAAGTATATGAATTCTGCTTTACCTTGGGTTGCAGTATATTCTGATCTGTTGTTCCTCTTTGATGCTCTTGCAGCTAATTCAGTCAAAACCTGTCAAGCGTGTCAGTTTCATTAGTCTCTACCTTTCACCACCCCTACCTTACAGCTCTCCAGCAACTAGGTTTAATGTTTTGAAAGGACAGGAAAATATATGAACACTGCATGCAGTCTCACCAGACTTTGACCCCATCGTACAGATCTTAGTAATGAACTTGAGGGAAGGAAAAAAAACTGGTGAAAGTGCAGTGGGAGCTGAAATAGGACTCAACTTGGCTGAAGTTCAAAGAAATGGCCTTTGATCACTGGCATGTTCTCATACTTATGAACGTATTGTCATCAGCAATATGCATTCTGCAGTGTGTGACCTGAAACAAGGTGTTCTTGTCTGTATCTCTATATACAGGCCCTGCCAAACAAACACATGGCACTGTGACCAGTACACTGTGTTTTACAGCACCCTTGATTATCACAGACAGCCAGTGACCTGACATAGTGTGTTTACATTCATGTCAAGGTCTATGGTGGTGTAGCTCTGGCAACAGAACAAAACTTATCTTTAAACTCAACTTTAATGCTGCTTGAACATAGCGCTTCTATTCATTTGTGCTGATTTTTTTTCAAAAGCTTGTGTGAAAAGTGGTGTGTGAGCATCGGTCATGCTGAGGAAACAACTTAAGATTGAAGAGAAGAATATGGACTTTGTTTTTGAAATTGTGAACATCCAGTTTAATCAGCTGGGTCGGTTCCGGCTCATGTTGACTGTGGAGAATCCACTTCTCACAAGTTCTGCTGCTGAAGTTCAGCTAAGAGTGAAAGATGGAGAGATTCTACACGAAAGCTCGGTCGCTACTGATACCATTGAACAAGTGAGCTTGGATGAAATCTATACTTTTTCCAGCAGCAAATTTGTCTTCACTCTGCCCAAAGGTAACCTGTTTAAACCAAAAGGATCTGTAAATGTTCTCTGGCATATTTGGAGACCACTGCTGTAAGATGATGACCAAAAACAAACTGATTTCTTTCCCTCTTCTGTTAGGTTTCTGCAAAAATGACAAAAACCATGATGTCCGACTAAAAGTGGAGGCCATCCGTGTGATGGACTCGGAGGTGAAGGCAGGTGAGGGATTCTTCGCCATATACCCCAGGACCAATGCCCCCCGCATTAACCTGTATGCAGACCCTGAGGAGGAGCTCTACCAGTACACTGGCATCATGGCACTACTGCGCGTGCAGAATGACTATCTAGCCATGCACTGCGGACGCCTGCTCTACTCTGTGGCCTTTCATGAAGCCAGACCAGTTGTGCTGAAGGAGATTAGCTCTTCCAGCTCACATGTGCTACAGGAGGAGAAACCATTTGATGGAGACGCTGCTCTGTGCTCTCCCTGTGAATCTCCCACTTTAAATCTGGGACCGTTCCAAGAGCTGCTCAGCCTGCCTGGACAACTGGATCTGCAGGTATACTTGCAGTCACTGAGTTTGCATTACCTTAGCCAGCAGTGGTAACAAAGGACTGCTGTCTTCTCCTATTTCTCAGTTACTCGCTATAAGGGGGAAACAATAGTGAAAAAAGGAACAGTTTATGTAACTGTGTGAGTGAAATTCAGTTAATTTTATGGGATAATAATTTGGATAAATTACTTTTGTTAATTATGCTTTCATCAGATACTGAGCTCCAGTTGTGGTCATTGGAAATGTAACTGCAATGTTAGCATAGCTTTTTTTTACCTCAATGTTGAAAACATATTATACATTGAAAGCCACAAAACATTGAGTATGTTGTATTGTGGGCATTTTTTTTAAACCACTATTTGTCTTCCGTCACGGCAGCCCGTTTTAAACTCGGAGCCACATTGTTGTACAGAAGTAGACTCCACCAGCAAGAGCCTTCCATCAACCCCAAGCAGTACAACCCCCACAGAGCATCCCAGAGACAAGACAGAGCCTGACCCATATGGCCTGGACCTGTTAAACCAAGATGACACGGAATCACAAAGCCCTGAGCCCTTCCCGTATACTCATGTAAGTAACCCAGGAAATTACATCCCTTTCTTTTTAAAGGAGGTTCAAAAGGGAAACATAATTCTCCATGATGGCTCATTTGCATTTTGTCATTTGGTGATAAATGTGTTGCCTTTTCGAGCCGTGCTCTTTGTGAACTAAAAGGGTCCTTTGGAGCCCCAAAGCAGATTCACCTCCCATTGTAGCTAACATTATGACCTGACACCCTGCAAACTCTGGGGTCATGTGCCTAATTTCTGAGGTTGCTGTGCTAAGGCTTATTCTATTAGTGAGCAGCGGCTGTAATCAATGAGCCTTGCAGCACTCAATTAGGGTGTAATTGGATTGGTGTGTGTTCCTGCAATTCTCCATGTTCTGTTCAACAGAAGAGGCGGACACGCTGATTATGGTTGACAACCGTAATGTCACTGAAATGGAACAGCTTCTGCCCCTTTCAGAATAAATGTCCCACAATCTTCTACACCATCATTTACTATCAGTCAAACCACAAGTGACGCATAAGTTACCCTGATGTGAAGCACATTGTTTGTTTTTGTGGTGTGGCATTGTTTCTGCAGCAGTGGAAGAAAAGAGGGTCTGATTACAAAAATGGACAGAGCACTATATTCAAAGGCATTTTCACTTTTAAACCTTTTTTTATGTGCTGGAGCTTTAATTGACTTATAGGATTTTGAATCTGATGGTGCTGTAGTGCAGTGGTCCCCAACCCCCGGACCACGGACCGGTATCGGGCCATGGGTCATGTGGTACCGGTCCGCGGGCTGCACAGAAAAAAAAACTGATATTTCTGATATTAAACCGGTCCGTGACCAAATAAAGGATGGGGACCACTGCTGTAGAGGGTAAATCTGGTGGGAGCCAGACTTGTCTTTCACTTGAAAGGCTGTAGAATGACTGCACTGACCAATACAGCGGTGCTCAGATCGGTCTGGAAAATCAGGCACACTGAGTTTGTGGTTTTTTTTTTTTCTTTTCTTTTCTACCTGATTCTCTCATGCAAAGCCTAGTGTGTAGAGCATTTACAGCACAACAAAAGGGTAAAAACAGAGGGGCGGTAGGATTTCAGATGTGACATCCATAGTGGATTTAATTTTCCATCCCAGAACCGTTTGGGGGCAAAAAAAGAAATTAAATTCTTATTGGTGGTAATGTTGGTGGATTTAATGTAGAAAGAGCTCAAGTGCATGAGGACGATGTTTGAGGCGGCTATGGTGGAACTAGACTGCATGTGACAAATCTTTTGGATGGTTATTAAAGCAGCAGCATTCTTGGTAAAGAGACAGCGAGAGACACTCTTACACACACATACAAGGCCGTGTGTCTCCCTGACTGTCACACTGCCAGTGGCTGACAGCCTCTTTGACATACTGCAGAGGCAGTGCTGTCTGAACATTGCTTCAATCGATTTCCTGGAATTCATGACTAATAGAGATATCAGGCATCTATCATGTATTCTGTGTGCAGTGCAGAAGATTCAGCTACTGTATGAAATGGATACAGAACACATGACTAACTGGTTAAGACATTTTTAGAGGCTCAGACTTCAGATTTCATTCTGTTCTGGAGACAATAAATGCAAACGGTCACTGAAGAAACTACTCATTTGTAAACTGAAAATCTCGTTTGTTCTATGTCAGCCTGTGGTAAGCTGGTAAATTTGGAGAGGGAGAAGAAGAACAAAACATATGTTGTTTTAAATGTGCATCCAATTGTTAGTCTGTGTAGGATATTGTCCTTAACAGATTAAAATATCACTCGAATGTTTTAACCCAGCTTGAAAATGGGCCTTTATGTGGTATCCACACACTTCATAATGAATGGATCTATACAAATTGTCCATATAAAACTGCTTGGAATAAAACATTACATTACAGCAATTAAACATTTAACCAGTTTCAGGCATTTCCTTATTTTAACCAGAAAGCTTTTTAGATTACACCATCTGTGAACATTTATAGGGAAGAAGTGAGAAAGGCTGACATAAGATAGGGAATGATATTTACGTAGCTGACTGAGTGCGTTAAGGGTTTGGGTTTGTATTAGTGCTTGTTTAAGGTGTGAGGGGATTGCTTGTGTTGGGTTTGCTTGTGTTGGGTAAGTGCAGTTCTAGATGTGTTTGCAGGAGTAAAGTAAAGACCTTTAGTCTCAAACATAGTAAAATGCTCAGTTCATAGAGTTTAGGATGGACTAGACAACTTGTTCTTGCCTGGATGGATCTTGTGATACACTGGTGGCTGTCCTGTATAAGGGGTCAATATGAGGTGGGCATTATTGGCTGATTTGAAAACCAAGTTGAAGGAAAATGCAGTGTATTAAACTTCATGTTACTCCACAATCTGCTGTTACTTGTTTTTGTGTGTCTTTAATTAAGCTTCATTATACACTGTAAAGGAGAATTTGGTCATAAAATACATACTTTATTGCAGGGCAATACAATAATTGTTGACATGATAATATCAACCCTGTGTTCCTCTTTACACACAAAACATAACACTTGCAACCTTCCACACTGCTTGTAGGATTAGCCTAAAGACAGGGCTACCATTGTTCACTGCTTACAGTTTCCTGTTCAGGCTTGTATTTTAATTCTTGATTTTAAGTGAAAATAATGTAACACACCCTACGTAGCATTTAGTGCATGGTTTGTGTTTAATGACTTTTTTAACATATTGAACAAAATATCTAAGATGTGCCATTTATAAATATTTAATGTTTCATTTCGCCAGTTACGTTAAATCCAGTAATATAAACAGTAATCTTGTACTTGTTTTCATTTAATTCACAAAACAAAGAATTATACAGATGCAACCAAAAAATTGCCTGTTGCATGTCGTGATGTGATTTTGGGTGGGTGGGTGTGCGTGCGTGTGTGTGTGTATTCATGTTAAGGTAATGAGTGAGTGAGCCAGCTTTGTATGTGTAGAGTGAAGTGGAGACTTGTATCTACATCTGAAGCAGAGCTGGAAATGGATGCATCATTTGCATGTAAAATACAGCTGGAATAATGACGTACGAGGCCTGTTACGTTGAGATGGAACGTACAGAGACGGAATTTGTTTAAATAACATGTGAATGTTTTTCTTTTTTATATCCCTGGCATCTTTAGGGAGACGCAGTGACTGAGAGACACAGACACACAGTCTGAAGCTCTATAGTAGCACCATAATACGAGTGAAGCACATTGAGACTGACTTTGTCTTTAATTACTCTTTCTCTCCTGGCTTCTTTGTTAGCACCCCGCTCGGCTTGTCCGCCCCTGACTGGAACGTGTTAGTGAGCTGCCTGTGCCACATCACGCTGACTGCAGTGCCAAGCCTTATTGGCACTAATCACACCATGGTGATGCTGTGACAGGAACAAGCTCGCTTTAATTAAATGCTGAGGCACCCAGCAAAGATCGCCACTCACTAGAGCTAGTGCAGTACATACAGAGTTCTTGTTATTTACAGCTTCTGTATCCCCCTTTCCTTTTTTCAGAAAGAATATGAGTCAGTTGACTGCAGCTATACATGTAGTGGATTAAGAATGTGCAATTGTAAAGCTGAATCATTTCATCCTTGTTTATCCAAGATAGTAACAATCCAACATTACTTCAACATTCTGCTCTTTTGGAGTGCTGTAAATACTAGTGTTGTATTGATACTGGCACTTAATTGTGGCTACGGAGTAATGTGTGCTTGAGTGCCAGTTAATAAAGCCTAACTAAAGCAAGCAACATGTCAAATCCAGAACCTGCTGGGGTTTACCTCTCATAGGTTTATATTTCTAACATTATTTAATATGATTGTCATATTTGTTTACTTTTTTTGTTTAAAAGTGAAGGGACATTTTAGAAGATTAAACCATGGTTAAAAAGGCTTTCTACAATGTTTTATTGGGAATATACAATATATGTAAATCCTGTTAATGCAAGTATAATATGTTTTTTTTTGTCAAACAGAACATTGCTTTTTCTCAAATAAATTATTTTAAAATATGAAAGTTTTATAT
>JBBPDC010000129.1:8427553-8439583 GCA_037974485.1 Hemigrammopetersius urotaenia | reverse complement strand
TAGCGGTCTTGGGAATCGAACCCGGACTTTCTGGTCGCAGGGCGAATGCCCTAACCACTAGGCTACCAGCTGCCCTGGAGGAATGTCTTGATATTTGCTTGCTGTAAGAATTTGTAACACTCTGTTGCAGCTAGATGGAAGGTTATGGTAGAAATACAGCATTAATAAGTAACAGATCACAGCAGATCACTTCAGATAAAATGGTGATATCACTGTGCTCATGCAGACAGATGTAGCGTAATCCCTGAGTCATCCTGCTTCCTGAATCTGAGCCCCCTGAAGGAGTGCAGTGGACACCAGACAGATGTTCTTATGTGTGCTGGGGTTTCTTAATGATGACACCCGTATTACTTCATGGAGAATGCGTGTGCATTGTGCAAGTTACTGGATACTCATTTATATACCGGACTCCCCCAAGTGACCCTAAAATATCTACTTTTTGATATCGGTGGAAATCAATGTCTGGGAAATACGCTATACAAGATCCTCTGAAGTCATCAAATGACACCACTTCTGATTAAATGCATGTGCCCACCATAGAGAAAATAATGGGCTATTGAACGTGTTTAGTGTTGAATTTAATATTTAATAGGGGTGGGTGATCTAGTGATATGAGGTCATTATTACAAAATATAGTCACAGTAAGTTTTTTAGAGACTGTTGTGGGGATTTATATGTACATTTATCAACAGCATGTTTAATTAAAAACAGATTTAACAGGGTCTGTGCCATGCTGAATTTCTTAGTGGATAAAACAAAGTGATGCAAAAAGTTGACCAAAACAGCATCGTACTTGTTTTTATATGTGACCTGATCTGGCAAAATGAGTCACAGTGACCCAAAATTCAACATTGAGGTTTTGGTACCATTGAAAAGATACGTTTTAATAAATTATATCTTGGTCAAAGCTGTATCTTAAACAGTTGTCAAATAACAGTCGTTTGAATTATAGTAGCACAGCACCATTTTCCAACTGAAAAAACGAGAAAATCGTCTTTGTTGATATATCTAACAATCCATAGGCATTTAGATACTTAAAAAAATATATTAAATCAGACCCAAGCTTCAATTATTTCCAAAATTTTATTGAATACTTATCAAATAATTCATATTTTTGTAAGATTTTGAGAGCTGCAACTCAACTTAAATAGCCATTTAAGTACATTTTCACAATTATTTCTATGATGAAACTTTGGGAGATTCATTTTGAAGACCTTTTCTTTCATATAAGACCAAAAAAGAAAAATCAATATTTTTGATGTTTTTCAACTTAATCGGCCCGTATCTAAATAAACACAACGCAGACTTCCGACTCATTACGTTAGATCTGGTCACATATTGTCTCTTTTTGAGCTTATCAAACTAAAGAAAAGATTGTGGAAATGTCTTCAAATATTGCAATAAGTTTCTTGTGGCCATTTTACCCAGCCTTATTCCTGTGTACCTATCTAAAATGTTCAAGAGGTGGTAGACTGCTCCAGGGCAGTTTTTCCAGCTTTGCACATCCTCCCCACTCCATAGGGACACACACCTTCAGGAGTGACTCTCATCACATGACCTAAACCCTTCATTAATGAGCCAACAAACTGTCATTTGCATATGAATATCCTGAGAAGGAGGCTTCTAGTGTGTGAGTTTAGGTGTTTGTGTGTGCATGCATGTTTGTAATGGGTGGGGAGGAGGACGCTTTAGCACTAATCCCTCAGCAGACCCTTAAGCTGTAAAAAAAAAAAAATCATTGCTAACACACTCATATTTCTACTAATTATGAGAGTGGCGCTGGTGATTGCCTTCCAGCATCTGAAGTGGTCCTCCCTAATGGAGAAAAGGTCGCACACGTTTTTGTTTGTGACTGAATTAGTTACTGTCTCATCTGCCATTTCCTCTGACGCTCATGCCCCCCCGTCCCATGCTGATATATTTGATTGGTTTTATTATCTTGTTTAAATGCATGCACACTTAATCGTACTGCATGTTGGAATTGATCTAATGAACACATTTAGGTACGGACTTGTTATCGTCTAGCGAAGAGAAGCATACAGCCTTGTTAAACCAATCAGAGAGTTGACGTTAGAGCGAGTCATGAACATGCAATTTCCCTGGAGACAAGGTGTGTATCTGCAGTCCCTGGAGAACTACACGCCAGGAACGATCACAAATACCATGTTGGCAGAGTCTACTGTTAATACATTTTCCGACACGTCTCCTGCTTGATTCCAGTGTCTTAATTTTCTTTTATAAATGTGTATACTTTGAGCTTTTAATTGTAGCTCTGTCAGTAATTTAGCATTAGTCAGTAGTCTCTTAAAAATAAAGTTTCAAGTATTTTTTATGCAGTTCCTTAATTAAGCTTTATATCTGCGATGAATGTGTTTAAACAACCTTAATATGTAAAGGTGCTAAGAATAACCCTTCTCTTAAATTAATAACAAATTTGTTGATTATTTCATGGTTCTTTTAAGTCTCTGTGTTTCTTTACATAAATATATTTTTCAAACATGGAGCCCCCCCTGCCTCGCACATTGTAGTGTTTCCTGCCCTAACACACCCACTTCAACTCAGGAAAACCTTCTTAATTAGCTGAGTAGTGGGGCCAGGTGGGTTGGGAGCGAAGAAAACACTAAATTGTGCGGAGTAGGGGGGCTCCAGGACCACAGCTGGGAACTGCTTTAGAAAGCTGAAAGTGGAGAGCATCACTGTTTCAACAGCTTTTGTCAGGTCTGACTAACTTTGAGATCAGCTGTAAAGATAAGTGTTTCCTCATGCTGGACTTATTACACATATCTGATGCTCTCTCTCTCTCTCTCTCACGCTCTTATGCCCCGCTACAGTGAGCAATAACTAACTAAGCATTAGTCAGCAGGCTCTGATCAAAGTAGTAGTATGTGCCCACTTATGTTCAGTTAAATTGATACGTTATATATATTAGTTGTTGAATGATTTTCGGGGTTTATACTAATACAGATTAAAAGTAATCAAGGAGATAACTGATATCTGGAACACATACTTTTACATTAAAAATTAAAATCTTAGCTATGGTGTGCTGGTACCCCACGCAGGGTTAGTCCCTGCCTCATGCCCAGTGACCCTGGGATAGGCTCCGGCTACCCGTGACCCTAGTGTGGAGTAAGCACTTACAGGAACTTACACACAAACCTTTTGTTAAAATGCCTTTAAGCTTTCAACTGAGTCCTAGACAGTTTCAGGACACGTTTCAGTAATGTGACACGTAGTCGTAAGTTATGATGTGGATAAAGTCACATCATACGCAAAATAATTTTTTTTAACCAGTTCATCAGATGAATTTCTTTGCTGTTGCGTTCAAGTTAGCTCTACAAGACTCCGTATTAGCTAGCTCTGTATTACTAGTATTAGCTAGTATTTTTGACCATTTGTCACCAGTAAGATGTATGAACAGCAACATGCTAGTTAGTTGTTTTTTTTTGTAGCTATCACTATTCCACTGGTTAAATTGAACATTATGTTTTAAATCCAGGAAAAATGGCATTTACTCAAAAGAATAACCTGGGTCATGTTAGCTTAAGGGTGTAATCCCCCACCCCATGATTTCTACAAAAACTCAAGTATAGGTTAAGTAAAATATCATAACAAACAGTATTGGAATGTAGACAAAGATCCAAAAGGATTTGACGCTAAATATGACTGTTAAACTTGTTTAGAGATATGAACGTAATATAAAACATGAAATATGAACTTAATCCTGTAAAATACATTCAGAGTCTCTAACTGTGATAGGCTGATACTTGTGATATGTAACCAATCAGGTAGTCCTGTGGGCAGGAAATGACACTTGACTACAAACTGGTGACTACAGACCGAGAGAGGCAGCTGCATCAATTTCAAATTCATTTATTTTATTGGCAGTTGCATAAAAGTATGTAGTAGATGCCGATAATTGTAATAATACGGTGTATCAGCTTTGGTAATTGGTCAATCCCTGTATGTGATGTGTGTATATCTGCCCGAATAGCTAATATGAGTCTTATCTCATGTCAGTGGATCTAAGACTGATAATAGAAAAGGTTTTGAAACCTTTTAGTTCACAAATCCTGCCTTCCTCACTATAAGAGATCCTCTCAGTGGCTTGTGGTGGCATTTCAAATTTTGTAATGGGCACAGAGTCGTTACAAACGAATGCCATTCATTTTCAAAGCCAAAGCTCTGCGAGGAACCAGATAAAGGCGAGTTTTTTCAAATCCTGCTGGGAGATTTTTTTTTCCTCTAGAGATGTGAAGCTCTCTGCTCACTCTGTCCCTCTGTTATGTAGTCAGTCGCATTGTGCGCCCCCAAGCCCTCGGCTGTTTGTGCAAGTTTTCAAAAGCGCTCGGCTGCCGAGTGTGTTCAGCACGATTATGCTTTGTTCTGCTTTTATCTGCTGCCGAGTGCGTGTCTCTCATTTGAAATTTTTTTTCCTCTTCCCACGGCGAATTTGCATTTTCATGTTTGCTTTTGCTCCGCAGTTCTCACTGACAGCAATTTGTTGATATCAAAGATTGTTTTAGTGCTCTGTGAAGCACAGAGGTGTGTGCTGCAGTTATAGACATCTCCCTTTTTCACACCCACCACTTGCATCTAAACCTGTTGCGTAGATGTATTCTGTTTGATTCCTCACATGTTTTTTATGTTAAGTTACATGAATGTTGCCCGTCAAGACATGAACAAAAGCATCACTGTTTGAACAGAAGTGTAAGTGCTCTTTGTAACTAAAGAGCAGATATTGCTTCTGTCAAAGTACACATAACACTTTCTCAATGAAGGTTTTGTCTCATTGTCTCCCCAAGGTTATGAGTGGCCCTCTGTTGCAATTTCCTTTTCAAATCAGCCCTAACACTAAAACCACTATAGCCTATAGCCTATAAATGAGAATAACATTGATTGCTTCATTTTTATGGCGCATATCAAGGGATGGAATGTAATAGGAAGCAAGTTAACATTCAGCTTTTAAGGTTGATGTCCTGGAAGGTGGACGACAAGACTCAAATTGAGATGCCTAGATGACTGGGTCAGAGCCTCTCATAAACAGTTTTATGTTATACACAGTAGGCAGTGCTTAGTACCGGTGCCCAGGCATCTCAAGCCACAATTATAACCTAGAAGTCAATATAGAATAATGCCCCTTCACACTATTTCTCCAGTACTTTGTGTCAAAATCCCTCAGCAACAGAGTTCTGAGTGCCTGGTTGAGTTGCATTGAGACATGGCAGCAGAGGCAGTTGGCAGAAGAGTCAAGTCTCAAGTCTTATTGCTCGGAAGTCTTATCACTCAAGTCTTTGAGTGGCAATGTTAAGTCAAGTCTATGGGGTCCTGTTTGTATTAATATAGAGGTGTCACTTTTTCAACATTTTAGCGCAACTTTCACACAATTTTCACACATTTAGACCTAAATGTGTTAAATAAACACAGTGTTCGGTTTTGGTACATTTTTCTTGCTGCGTAAATGCTAAATCTAAATGTTAAATCTTAAATGTTAATGTTAAATCTACATCTAAATGTTAAATATATATCTCAATATTAAATGTTAAATCTAAATGTTGCGCTATTATGAGGCTGTTAAGGCAAACGAAGTGTCGTTGGAAAGAGTGCGAGATATAAATAAATAATTCCATGAAATTAACTCTGTTTACGAGTTATGACTCCCGAGTCACAGCACCCAAGTCCGAGTCAAGTCTTAGGTCATTGAGGGCAAGTCTAAAGTCAAGTCACAAGTCTTTCTGTGCAACTTAAGTGCGACTCGAGTCCGAGTCTCCGACTCGAGGCCCCGTCTCTGGCAGTGGGTGACGTCACATGTGTGGAGATACTTCACTCTAGACCATACAAACAGCACAGTGACCTGCACAACCTGAAAGTCAGTGTTATAGTACAGTAACAGTAACAACGTTCTGCATGGCATTTGCTAGCACTGCATAGAGTCATCCAGTCCAGAGGACGCTGAGTAGCTTTACAGAAGCCTCTGACTCATGAGAAAAAACAGCAGATCACAGATATGCTTGTTTTTTTCATCGTTAACGTTGTGAGACCTTTGGCTGCAGTACAAGCTGAAGGCTAATGTTACAGAGAACTTTAATAAAAGATGCTCATTGCTCACCTGTGTTCCTCTGCTGCATCTGTGTGATGTCATTGTGATGTCAACGACTTGTTGACTTGACTTTGACTTTATTGACGGATAAGTTGATCTGAATTGTGTCAAAATTACATAATTACTCATTTATTCCCCTACCCCATTACAATATACCCATTAGTTGTTTACTCAAGCATCTACTAGGATTAATGGCATTAGGTATCTTTTCTAGGGATTAACAGTAATGCATGCATCCTTGCAGTAATGAAACTGTGATTGAAATGTGTTTGCCATTATTATAGATGTCATATTAATACTTTCTTTTCCTATAACCATACCAATATTGATACTGAGTTAAGATCTATATTAAATTGCTATGCTTTTTAAAGCTGTTTTTTTTATTGCAGCTTTAGATAAGATAAACAAGGGGGCCATCATCCTCAAACTGCTCCTACACTACTACTCCACAGGAAAATATCACCCAGTGTGAGCGTGTGCTGTTTTAGGTTTGTTTATTACAGGATTGTATCGAAATCACCCTTTCTGCTGCTATCAACTCAGTACCAGTATCAGTGGATACCATGGTGTCATTTCTATTTGCCATGAAATTAGTCATGTCTCCTTAGCATGATATACACCGGTGCACTCTTACTGTCAGGATCTGGACCTGTGTTATGGATTAGCTGTGTAGTATTAAAGGCACCAGGCTATTGTTGGAGTGGGCAGCAGCATTTTTTTACATTTATTTCTGAGACTGATATTCACCTGGCAAGAAGATTCCTTTTGAAAGCATTTCTATGATGATGTACTTTAAATAAAATATTTTATTCAGCCTTTATTCTGTTTGACCCCATTTAAAACACTGTAAACTGTCTCTCTTCACAGAAAGTCTTGTTTTTATTTTAATAATTCATACGTACAAGACGGATTGATTTTCCAGCAAGTGGTAACCACTTTCACTGTTTCAGCCTTAGAATAATAGTTGTGATGTGTTTGGGCTGTGTGTGAATGTGTAGTGCCTTGTCTCCCCGATTCTTATCCGGTCACACTTTCCCATTTCTCTCTTTGCACGTTTTTTACTCACTTTTTAATTATAGGTTCCCTTTTCTCCCCCAGTTCCCTACTTGCTCTATAAGCGTCCCTCCTCCATCTCCCAGTCCACTCTCTGCTGTCTGTCTCGCCTTATAATATTTTTCCTTCCACCTCTGAATTATTGACAAGTCTGGAGTCTCAGGAGACTTAGCATGTGGAAGGCTGCAATCAGGTTTCAGTTTTAGCATGAAAAATGGACCCGTCTTCAGTATTAAACACACCCACACAGAAATAGCCATCTTCAGCAAAAATATTCCAAATAAAATATTCTGCCTACTTCAAATCATATTGTCTACAGGTTACAGATACGTTATTGTCTGGTTTCCATTATTATGTAGTTTCCATTTTTGAAAAAGGATACTTACCAAATGCTTCATCAGGTTGATTTTAAAATGTGAGGTATCTTACTGCTGTGATCTTAAAAGGGGATACTGATTTGCTTCTCCAAATATTATCTCCACCTTGCATAGTCAGCCATGTGTTCCAGTAAAAGCTTCATGTTTCTGTGTTGAAATTGCTCTTTAAACAATGTGTCAAAACTAGTCCTAAAAGTAGTAACATTGAGTATATTGTAAATGAGAAATGAAATTGGCATAGAACTTTCAAACAAATAAAACTGTGGCGATTTTAACAGAGTGTGTTGAAACACATGACCGTGTGTAGCCACACACTGATCTCAATAAGAATGCCTTTGTCAGGCAGTGTAATGTTACCATTCATTACATCGTCTTGTCATTTTCAGCAGGATGGGACACAGAGGTGGGCAATATGATATTGTGATAAATTTCATTACATAATAATGTGTTTTTCTGATTGTTTCATGGGTATCATTAGGGCACTGAACTTGAATTGAAAAAACATATTTAGACCAATAATAAAGAGGCTATAAATGAGGAGTTTCTTCTTAAATAGAAAAAATGGGGTATTTTTTCAGAAAAATGTTCTATTCCATCTTCCCAAAAACCACATCATGAGACTAGTGTTGTTTTTGGCCGCCTGTCTTAATATTAGTTTTAGTCTAGTCTTTGTATCAAGCTGTCATTTTAGTTTTTAGTCTTAGTCACGTCCATACTCTTTTTAGCCTAGTCAAGTTTCAGTCGACTAAAAGTCTGAGCATTTAAGTCTTATAGCCAGAATTATCCACTATAAATATGACCTGGATATTTTTTTATTCCTGAACAAATATAGTCTACACAACCAAATCAGAACAATTTTAGGATCAGCCTTTTTTGAATGGATATGGGAAAGGCTGCTTATCAAAGTGTGTGTGTGCGTGGCTCTATATTGGCCCTGCATCCCAATACTTTTGATTTAATTCACAGTCAGTGAAGACATCTCTTGTATAACAGAAATGATAGTAATCAGTGTCCTCCAGGTGTGTACGTTGTTTTAGTGGTAAAAGATAGCTGAAAGATAACTGGGTTTACATGACTCATGTTTACCTCCCAGCATTAGTATAATTGTTAAGTTTGGGAAAGAAACTGAAAAATGCAAAAAGGTCAAGTGGTTCCACACAACTATGTTAAGCAGCTTTTAAGATACTTAAGTACTCAGTGAATTCAAGTAAACCACACAGAGGTTATTTGAGTAAATTCTACTTAATTTGTTTAATGTATAACTAAAAAAAATGTAACTTAAAGCGGACAGGTTACGCTTACAGAGTAGAAGTTCTTAATTGGATTAGGTTATAATTAGCTTGTTACTATATTGCCTAGCTGTCAGAAAATGATTGTGCACGACAGCAGGTGCATGAAAGTGTTGCACACAAAGGAAAGCAGGCTGGCAGAAGGGAGAACAAGTTTATATCATCTATATCATCCATATAGATGATGCCATGGTCTTGTGCTTCAGTAAAACCAGCACAGACCACTCTGTAACATGAACAAGAGAATATTGATTAAAACCAACAAAAGAGCAATTAATTTTTAAGTGCTTACAAATGTTAAAAATGTCCGTCATCACATGCCCTCCGGTCAAGTGATTATATGCATGGCGTAGACATTGAGTTTCGTCCTAAAGAAAAACTAAATGGGCCACACGTCTCAAAGTTGCACTTTTAATGTTGCATGTTGAATAACCCGAAAAGAATTTTTATCCCATTTACACCCACGACTGCCTGCCCCCAGCCTGATGAATTTGTTATGCGTTCATGTTTTCTTTTCTCCCTCTTGCGAATAAGAAGCTTATTTTCTAAGACGATAAAATATTGAAGCTCTGAGGAAATCCTTTATTCGAACAGACCACAGCTTTGTGCTTAGAAACGTGACGCTGTGTGAGAGAATGCCTATTATCCAGCATGCGGCAGAGGACCTTGTGTCGTAGATGGATGCAACCTCGTTGTTCTCCAGTGATTATTTTTCACCCTCTATTATTTGAATAGAAATCTCTTACACCTCTGAGCTTTGAACAGCTTGGTGAGCCTCAAGGTTGCTATGTGATGTAGCACTGAATGGACTCTCTGACACTTTCAGCCTCCGCTGTGAAAAGCCATTTCTGCTACAGCTGTACTTGTGTCTCAGATTACCTGTTGCTTAGAAACCGCAGTGACTCCATTTTAGCCAGGGTCTTGATGTTATTCCATCAAATTAGTGTTCACTATGTATATTTGCTGATTTAGAATAGCAAAGGCCTAAGACTTTTAAATGCTAAACCATGGTGCCGAAATAGTTTAGCCCTGATGTCACTGCAGGCTCAGGCACGTTGTTAGACGTGTTCCCAGAATATTTAATCCATTCGTGAAAAACGAGGTTTAGTGCGTATTTGTGTTACAGTCTTGAACAAATGCTTTTAGATATTTAATTGGCTTATTCCTGATTCATAGAAATATTTTAAGACCGACCATTTGCCATACTTGCTATGGTACGGTACCACTGTTCTAGACCCTTGTTCTCTGTTGGATCATGATTATATGATAATATATACATCTCATTCTGAATGGTACTCTTTATTCACCCCCGTTTCTGTGTGTTTTGTGTTTCTGAGCCAGGTTATAGAGTCTCCTCTCAGGAGTGCAGATGCATCCCTGTCTTTCTTGCCCACTCACGCTCATGTGTCCTGCCCTGGAGACGAAATCATCAGCATCACCCTGCATGGAGCCTCCAACCTGCCCCCACTGAGGGATGGAAGCACACCGTTGCCGTTTGCTATTGTGTGAGTAACTGTAAGATGTCTACACCTCTAGACCCGCCCAAAACAGCCTCATGCTTTCAAGTACTGTAGCACCTCATCCATTGTTTTTTTTCTTTAATTTGAAAAATACAATAGTGAGCGGCATAACTAAAGTACTCTCACATTAGTTATGTTAGTTTTATTAATGCGATAAATTGCTTCTAGAACACTGAACAACTGAAGGCTAAAAGTAGACAGTATGATGATATTTATCATTTTTAAGAGAAATTCTCATTATGTCAAAGTATTTTTTCCTGCCCATAGAACTTTGACCAGCTTTGTGTTTCATTAAAAATAAAGGTATATATTATTTGTCTTAAGTGGATTTAGTAGTAGGATTTAGTGCATTGTGTTAAACATTGAATTCAAAACAGTGTAGACAATTTTGTGTTTATGAAAGGCCCTCTATAATTGGATATGTAATTTAACAGAAGTTTATTGATTTTCTTTATAAATAAAATAATTGAGTAGTTAGTAAACCCCCTTAAAATGTTAATTCTCCAGTCCATATGGTCCATATATGATGTCATGAAAACCAACCCATTTATTTATATTCTTCTATACGGCCTGAGTGTCTTAGTCTGAACTGCTTTTTGAATGACGCACAACAAAGTACGGAGTACTTACACTTACATTTTTGCAAACACACAAAATAATTCCTTATTTATATGTGATACTATCATATCTGTTCTGTTTATTTGGTCCAACTTGTTCATAAAACTAACGATTGTGTTTGTGTAACCTAAAGGTATTGTGATGTTATGTTTTAGCCACGGCACTTAGCCTAGTTTTTAACTGCTTTTTATTTTGAAGTCCTGAAGTATTGTGCTCTTACAGTTTATTTGAACTTCAGACACCTAAACAAAATTGCAAATAGCCCTTGTTATCTGTACAGAACATGCTGCTTTTATGTATGTACAGAAATTGCTACATGATAAGTATAACATTGTGTACACTAAGAGTGACCACCAACTCACCCATTTCCTGTGTTTTTGTTAATGAGTTTTGCTCTGCTGGAGATGCCATCTGCTTAACCTCCAGTTGAGAGGGCGTGTATGGAATCATTAACAACCTGTCTACAAATAAGCTCGCTGTACTGTTGTCAGTGAAAGAAAAAGGCTCCCAGCCGACTCAGTAAAATACGTTACTGCATGCACTTGATCTTCATCTGATGAACCTCTCTTTCCTAACTTTTATTGCATTTCTGTGATTGGCTGATCACCTCTCCACCCTCCCCATTCCAGGATCTAGTGTTAGTAGGGTCTAGAGCTGTCCAAAACCTGTTGTGAGAACAGCTGAATGCACAGCTGATTGAAGTCAATGAAAGGAATCGTGTTTTTAAAAATGCATTATTTGTATCAAATTCCTAGCGATTATTAGGACAGCTGGCAAAGCGTCCAAATCCTCCCATTTATGGTTCTGCCTTATGGATGCATCATAACTGCTGTCACATCATCACATGCCCCTGACCTCATGCTCTCTGTGCACCTGGAGCAATCTGTGTAATGGTGCTTTTAGTGTCTGGTGTGAGAAATGGTTCATGCCACGTTTGGCAATTTTCACATGCCTTGCTAGGCGCATGAATTCTGGAAAGATAGAAAACACTAGTGCCCATGTGGGGGGTGTGTGTGTGTGTGTGTGTGTGTGTGTGTGTGTGTGTGTGTGTGTGTGTGTGTGTGTGTGTGTGTGTG
>JBBPDC010000129.1:8412268-8427453 GCA_037974485.1 Hemigrammopetersius urotaenia | reverse complement strand
GTGTGTGTGTGTGTGTGTGTGTGTGTGTGTGTGTGTGTGTGTGTGTGTGTGTGTGTGTGTGTGTGTGTGTGCTCTCAGAAAGACATGAATGATTTAAAATAGACCATTACTTTCCGCCATTTTACATGCACCTCAGTAATCCGTATACCTTTTAAGATCTACTTTCTTGATTTCATTCAGATTATCCGTTTTCTCTTTCAAATCAACAGCTGTAATTACTGGGAAAGTTATGAGATGCTATCACATTATTGCTAGTGTGGAGATATGAAATGAAGTGATTAAATAAAAAAAAAAATTATAAATCATTAGTCAGTTAGTAATAATCTGTGTACTAATTGTTTTTTAAGTGATGGCACAAGAGATAATCTATTGTTACAGTCTCCCTTCTAAGCACATGGCAGAAAAGCTCTTGTTTACATAATTCTGCCCAATAAACATCCATAGTGATCATGCTATATTTATTTAACTGTAGAGATACAGGGAGTTTCAGTGTGATACTGGTTGTGAAATGGTGTATTAGTTCTTCTTTAGTATTCAAGGTGTGAATTATTTGTTTAATAAAGGAAAGGATTTCAGAGATGTCATGCTGCCATTTAAATTGAACTTCAGGTTAATGAACAACTTTTTATCTCAGGTTATTTTGAGTTTTTATTTTGGGTGTTGTATTTTTTGTGGGTTAATATACATCAGAGTGCCCTTTTGACCTCAACAATCTCACAGTGGCCGATATAGTTTAGCACACTCTATTTATTTTCATGCTATTTTCAGATATTCTATTTTACCTCAGCATTATTGTGCATCATAGAGCCCATAACAAGCAATGCTGCACATGTTGATGTATTAATTACTACACAGAAGAAAAACAGTACCATTACATACATCATTTTGTGTGTGTGTGTGTGTGCATTATAGCATTATAGCCAGAGAAAATGATTCAGATTTAAGTCCTGTAAATGCAGAACACTGTATGTAAAATTAAATATATTTCCACCTGCTTACTTAATGCTGTAATGTTAAACTGCGTGCCTTTACATAAAGAAATGCACTTCTGGTTGAGAAATCAGTCCTCTCAGGGCTACTTAATCCTCTCTTTTGTCTCATGAAATGAAAGGAAGAATTGCAAATAACCCCCCCACCTCCCTTCTCTGAGAGATTCTCCATTTGGGTCGCTGTGGGCTTTTCCCATTGAGAGAGCGAGAGACTGTGCTAATGTTTCTCTACCTTTTGATCTGATACCCAAATAACGAGACCCTTATGAATAATAAATTCAAATCGTTCAGTGTGACCTTGCGGGGAAATGCAGCGGGGGAAAAAACAGGTCATCTAAAATGTGCACTGATTCAAATTGGGGAGGGGTCCCTACGCAAATTTACGTTTGGGGGAGGGAGGGCGGGCGGGGCATCACTAATTATCACCATCAGGCTGAACTGGCCTTCTTGAGAAGACCTTTAGTCAATAGTGGACTGAATCAATCCTTGATTGCACTGGCTAGCCAGCTCCAATGAGCCTTAATCAGCAATGGCCGATTAAACACATGTGCGCGCGCGCACACACACATGCACAAACACAGCTGAATTTGAGGGGCTTTGAGTGGGAAGATGGCCGCCATCAGAGGGGCTTAGCTTCAGAGGAAGAGCTCCACTTCAAATGGAATGGAAGAGGGCCACGCTGTCATAAATTTTTCATCTGCAGCTGGCTTTGAGGCAGAACGAAGAGGGGGCAAGCTGGGCGGGGGCAAATCGAAGGCTTCTAACAAACCTGGGCTTTCAGAGCCAAGAGACAGAAAGATTGAGGGGGAGGGAAGCTGACAGAGAGAGAGAAAACATTGCGGTTATTTACAGAAGAGGAACAAAGACGGTCTAGCACTGTAGCATTGTTTGATGGCACCTAGCCTCCTTTCAGTAAGTTCAGCAGGGCAGGGTGGAGCCTCTGATGAGAGGCCAGCTGAGGAGGCGGCGTAGAAGGATGCTCCTAATGATCTCTCGCTATGAAAGAGACAGATGTAAACACAGCGGATGTCACAACTGACTGAGGTCTTTCCAGAGATGCTCTGGTGTTTTTTTTCTCTGCAAAATAACATGGGTGATCCCTCTAGTTAAACATAAGAAAAACACAAAGTTCTTTTACAAATGAATAGGAATTATTTCAAGAATTCACATTAAATGAACATAAAAGAATATTTTATGGAACCAAATATATCGTTTTTATTTTTTAATGAAATTTTAGGCTTCAGTTAGTGAGACGTTAGTTGATTTGAAATCTTCATGAAAAGGGGAAAAGTTATGTTATTTTGGGACTCGAGTGTGCAATAGAAAATTACCAACAGCAGAGTTTTATTCTTTAAGACCTTTGTCTGACTGCATGCCGTGTATGTGATTTGTGCTTGTGTGAGTTAGGAACATTCTGCTTTTCTTCTAACAGTAATAGTAGCTACAGCTAGTGTGACCCCGAGAAAAGGAAGTGCTAACATCCTAGAAACTAGAAACACAGATGCACTTAATGTTCATCTGATGGTCTGTTATATCCTACCTTTAATTGCTTCTCTGTGAATTGCTGATCAGCACCCACCCCCCATTCAGGGGTCTAGTGTTAGTAGGGTCTAGGGGTGTCCAAAACCTGTTGTGAAAAACATTGTTGAATGCGGAATCTTCATGAAGTGGAGAAATTGGAGTCAAGTTATTCCAGGACTGGACTGTGTAATGGAAAATAGCTAACAAACATGTTTTATGCGTTTAGACCTCTGTTTGACCCCTGCCATGTACATGGCTTGAACAGTTAGGGCAGCTGCTGGTACTGTGACCCCGAGAAGGGGAAGTGCTGACAACCTAGAAACTAGACACACGGATGTCTGTTGAACATAAATCCCCATATAAAGAGCTGTGTTGTACTGAGTGCGCTAGAGTGACGACTATAAAAAAAAAATAATAATAATATACCAACTTTGTTCTGTCCTTCAGTCCACATGTTTTCTGTGTGAAGAGTCCTTTATTTAAAAAGAATAAACCACAAGCTTGCAACCCGAAATAGTATTCAGGGTTTCCTCTCCTTCCACTAATACTGTTAATACTGAAAATGCATCTTTAACCAGACCCTGAAATCTGTTGAAAGGTTATTGGATTAGATGTATGGTTATAGTAAAACATTTAATGGGCATGAACATTGTATGAAGCTTCTTTAAATTTTACTTTTATGAAAGTGTTCTTTAAAAAACAGATATGTAAGTATGCATTAGAGGACCAACGGTGGTTATTTGATGGCATCCTTCGAAAGAGCCCTTTTTGGCAGTGTCATACTGGTCATCTTGATGTTTCAGCTGCTTTATATTAAAAGTTGTTAATGTGTCTATTTTTTGGATTTTGCAGAGGATCTTTGAGGTACAGTAGTCTTAATCTGACAGATGAGGGCTTCCTGCTTTGTGTGTGTGTGTGTGTGTGTACTCTGCAGGAGCTGCACTCTCTGCACTTTTAATGAGAGATTTCCCAGCACCACTGAATCCTCTGGGTGCTGCTCTTGTATGGAGGCTAATGCGGTCTGACGGCCCTGGCCTTATTATAACAGTCTGTAAAGTTTCAGAAATAAAGGGCAAACTGCTTTTATCATTTCCGTTAAATTGCATTTTACTTAGTCTTCTCCAAAGCCTAAGTGTTTGAGTGTTAGAACCAGTTCTTATGTAATTGTAAGTTTATACTGTTTATGCTTATGCTTTTCTATCGATTTTCACTTTACAATGTTTTTTGGACATTTATCGATGCTGCGCTGTTTAACAACGTGTATTATGACTTTTGGCCCGTCTTCTAAATTAGCATGAGCGGAGTTTCACATTATGTCTGATACAGAAACAGACTTCATAGACTTTTAATAGCTGGCTTTCTAAAAGTCTTCCCTGTAGTAAAGCAAACTGGGGCATGAGAAGTGAACTCTTGTTGACTGTATAATGAAAGAGGCTTGTTAGTTTGGCTCTGGTTCAGCTTGCTCTTGGTCATTATGGCTGTTATCATATCTGGTTTCACTATAATACTTCTTAGATTTATGAGTACTGCTGTCTTCAGCATTCAGAGTTTTAATGATGGAGAAAAGCTCAAAAGAGGCCGATGAGGAAAATGTTCCGCTTGTTGGTGGTTTGAGTGAATCAAGTCTCCTGAGAGAAATGAGATTTGTCTGCTTTTCATTTACATTACAAAAAAAATAGAATAATTGCCCTGAAAAAAAGACATCAAACATTGTTTGTCAATCTCTCCTTCTCTCCCCTCCCCCCACAACCGCCTTTTTTTCTCTCTGAGGTGTGTTCTGTATTTAATCTTGCTGATTTAGCAGAGATCATGCTCATTAGATCCTCCAGCTGTCTCTGTCTCCTAATCCCACTGTTTGCACTCTGCTCACACAGCAGTGCAGTCTTGGGCTTTTCCAGAGGGGGGCTGACAGATGTGGAGATGTGGAATGTTGTTGAATTTTCACGTAGATTTGTATGAATGGAGCTGCCTTATCACCAGCAGATGAACTCCCAAAGGTGTGCCTGGCATCAACCAGGTCACCTCCCTTGTCTACTTTTCTTTTAAAGAAACATAGAGGCTGAAAAGTCTTTATGTGATTAAGTATTTGCAGCCTGAAATTGTTTTTTAGGTGCATTTTGTAAGCACAGAGTTGTTTGTCTGGAAAGGGCAAGCTGTAAAGGAATGCGGAATGAAAGAGTATCAGTCTATTGTGTCAGGGATTGTATTTTGTGCTTAGAGGTGAAAGAGGATTAACATGTTTGATCAAAATATAAATAGACTTGTGTTTCCCAACCCCAGCCTTGCTACTCCGTGTCGTTTTTCTTAGTTTTACTCTGATGTATCTGACATAACAGGGCAACCATTTGACCAATCCATGCTCTGCCCATACTCTAAAAGAAGGTTGCTGTGTTGAACACATTTTCAGAATGCTGGCAAAAATTAAATTAAACCTATATTAATCCACAGTGCATTTTTATAAAGAACAAATTGCTATATATTTCCGTATAGATTTCTGTGTATCTTTACTGTTGAGACAAAGCCTTCTATCTCCAAAACAGTAACTTTACAGGAAAAGGATAAATACTTTGAGTAGAAGTTTATGTAACATCTTAGGGAGTTTTTCCTTGCCACTGTCGCCGTCACTCTTGGCTTGCTCATCAGAGGCACTTCATTCACACACACACATTTATTTCACATTTATTTCATTTTGTAAAGCTGCTTTGTAACAATGACCATTGTTAAAAGCGCTATATAAATAAAATTGAATTGAATTGAAATTAACAATAATGGACCATTTCCATTGGTCCATTTATCATGACATTTTAATACAATGTGAAGACTGCAGGTATTTTCCAAAAAAAAAAACAGCAGCAGAAATGAACATATAAGGTTTTATCCTGACAACAATAATATGTACTGCTTGCTTACATAGTTTAGAAAAATATTTTTTTGCATTACATACATTGTGTCGGAATGTAAAGCTCAGTTTACTAAGTCTACAGCTTGTTGTACAAGCTGTGCATGGCTCCACCAAAGAGGCGCCTCATGAGGCGCAAGGTTTATAAGGCAGAGTGAAATAATGGTTGTCAACAAGCTGAGGACAAATTGGAAAATGAATGTAAAATAACAAGCCTAGCAGTGTTGATAATGTGCCTTTACCAACAAGACAATTCTATAACTCTGTAACTAGAATCCTTTGTAAGTCTTTGTAAGGTGTGTGAAACATGACATGGACAGTGCCTGCAAATTGCAGTGGCATCATTTCATATATTCAGCACCATCTGAATAACATGGGTACACAAGATCCAGAGAGATTAAACAGTGTTGTACTTATGATAAACATTTTTATTATGTGTTTGGAAAAAAATCAGCATGTGTTCTGTAATGTCTTCACTTTTTTTTTTATGCAGTCTCCCATGTTTTGCAAGGTCTTCTCTCAAATACAGATGGATGAGAAAGCTTATAAACTGGGCACTTAGGATCATGCTTCAGTTTTGAACACACAGACCTGAAACTGACACAAAAGGTTTAGTGTGTTGGGCCCTGAGCTTCATATTTAAAATGCTCCGGTACAAACATGGATTGTTATTGAAACTAGGAAGGGTATAAATGACAGTGCAGAATTTGCACTGAGCTAAGATTAGCTTGAGCACAAACCATATTTATGGCAAAAAAACCCCGCTACACTGGATCTGTCTTAACAGTGTAACACCGCTTGGAATTTATAACCAAGATATTTTTTTAAGAATTACTATGAGATCACCTCTACTATAATAAAATAATTTGCTGTATGTCTTTTCTCTGAAACTATAAGAGGAGAACTGGCCCTTATGACTGTGTGTATGCAGGTACAGTGGAGTGGATGGTAGGCGTATGAGCCATGCGGTGACCCACTGCCCTCTGCAGCCCACTCCTAATCCCTGCTGGGAAGAGACCTTCTCAGTGGAGCTGTTGGATGTTGAAGCCCACAGGGAGGGTAAGCAACCTCACAGCTAATGTAGCCAAACAGAATTATCACACTGAGTAATGCTGTGTGGGTTTAAGGGCAAGCTGTAAATTACCCAGGACAGAAATCTTAGCCAAATTTCCTGATGGATGTGACTTAACTGCACAAATGTACAGCTAACTTGCCTTAACCATCTTAGTTCAATCTTTTTGATTATGCTCCAGTACTGGGTATTTTAAAGGGAACTGTTGCTTGAATTTTCAAGAACTTAAAATGGTTATAGGTTATGATTCAAAATTAGATGGCAGCACAAAATCTTACATTGTGTTGTTTGGGAATTGAAAAGTAGTCCCTATGACAGATTCAGAACTAAATTAAACCATTATTTGACATAATAGAGTTGCTGGAGTGTACCCTGTATAATTACTGACTATTAGAAACAACTACATTGTTGAGACAACTTTAAGTATAGAGTAACACTGTGGCTTTTTCAGTTAAGAAAGTGTGTGATCACTATCCCTCCCCTTAGAGATTATTCCTTCCTGAGGAGTGCACTTCCAATGCTAATTGAACACATCCTTTTTCAGACCACAATATAATGTTAATGTTTGCTAATCAGCAGTCGCGAATTTAGTGTAACATGGATTTTTTCAGAGAACCTAACTGAAAATCCCCACAATAATTTTGCAACATAAATATGAATGTAAATTTTGTGTAAAATATAACTGTATAAATATAGAAATGGTAAAATATCCTGTTCTTGGAGGCGGGAGGTTTAAAAAGGAGCCAATTCGAAAACATTATTGATTTTCACTATTTTCACTATACGCGGGTGCTCTTGGAACGTAACCCCTGTGAAAAACAGATTCGCTCCTGTCAGTAACTGTAAATCAGGGAAAACTACATGGTTGACATAACTGCTAAAATGGTCAATGACTGAAGGTGCAAAGTGGATGGACCTGTTAAACTGGCAACTCAATACAGATGAACAAAATAGAGAGTGACACTGTTCCTTAAATTGTGAACCATATGTCCGTATGGTTAGAGTGGCATGGTTACAGTTATTCTCCAACAGTTCTATAAACCCATAGCACCAAACTTTTCAACCTCCAGTGGCCTGCTCTACAAGGACAGCGAGAGTTCCTTATTACCCTTCACAGTATTCAGTGTGTATGTGTTTTGAAGTCTTTTTCTCCATGACGGGAAAAAACATCAAGTGAAAAAAATAAATAAATCTGATGGAAATTTCTATGGGTGCACATGACTGCCCTTTACTGAATGTTAATTGAACAAGTATTTTTTCCACTGTGAGCTTAGGAAGAGCATGTGTGACAGGAAAATCTATCTGTATGAAATTGCTTTGCCTTGATCTGCGAGTCTTCGCTGTGAAAGGGGTTTCTCTGTTGACGATAATTGCAGTGCGTGGGTCTGATTATTCCTGCTGCATGCTTTCTGCCTGTTAACTGACAGAATAATTACGCACCGGGCCTTAATGGCTCTCCCTAAGTGAGTGGAGGGAATGATTTCTCGGGATGTGTTGGGAATGCTGATGGAAGCCAGAGACAAGATCGCTGAAGTATCTCAAACAGTCTAAATCCTCCAAGTGTCTGTTTAACCTCTTTTGTCAGCTTTATATACTTCCTGCCTGCCTGGAAAGCAAACTCATTGGCTGGTGGTAAAGTCAAGGGGTTGTCCTTGAAAACTGGCATGAATACGTCAGATGTCCCACTGAACAGCCTGGAAAACCATTCCTGAACATTGTTGAGCGCTGTTGGGGATGGCCACCTTGGCTGCTGACCTGCAAGAAAAAAAGACGGCATGGCTTATCTTCTCAATGACAGAAGCCTCTCTGTGCCAAGACCTACCCTGGTCTTCTGGGCCAGAGCCCTCCGGGCCACGAGCAGCTTATGAATTTGCTGACAGGGCTGTTGTCATCGTTCAGTTTAGACGCATTGTTCCAAAAAATCTGTCTCCATCTAGTTCTTTTAGAAGAAGCCTCTGCCCAGAGCAGTCTGGACTGAGCCTGGGGCTGGATGTAGAACACCAGAGGAAGCCAAAGGTTCATTCTCAGTTCAGTACACATGTAGACACAAAACTAGTCTGGCATATTGTAAGAAACACCGTGCGGAAAGCAGCAGTTAAGAGAGATATTTCATAGCTGCCTCATGTTCTATTCTCTTTGATAGGCTATCACCTTCGCACAGCCTAAGTAGAGAAATTGGCACAGAACGAGCTGCAGTATTATTTCTGCCTGTCATAACCACTTACATTTCTGCCGTTTTAAAACTGTGATCACCTCAGTTATCAGAATCATATTATAGGTTTCCCATATTGTTACGGTCCATTTTCTAACTGAATTTAGCAGTGTTTTTAGCAGCAATTTCTAACTGCAGTGTTCTTCTTTGTGTGTAATACTGGCTTGCAGATGTGGTCATAAATGTGGCACATGGTCCGTCTAAAGAGTTGCTGGTCCATTACCGACTGCCTTCAGCTTACCTGAAGCCCTTTCAGCACTACCATCTGGAGCTGGTACAGGTGAGGTGTGGTCTACACTACTGCTGGAATCACATGGTCTACTCTTAAAAAGCCACTTCATTGGTTCTGGGCTTGGAAATATGATTCCATAAACATTTTAATCGGCATTGAACCCTTTTGTGAAGGTTCCTTAAATTTTAAAACGATTTTTCACGCTCACACAGAGAGCAAGGGAGAGAGCACAAAAAACACAAGAGCATCAAAACTACAGGATAAGACATTTTATGTAGTAGACAAAAGCAGCTACAGTACACATTTGGATGAATACAGTATTGACAGATACTGTATTGTAGCAGCAGTGTCGTAACTCTGCAGTTTTGTGTGTGTGTGTGTCTGTGTCTGTGTGTCTCGGGGGAGTACAGTTTCTGATTCAGTTATGATTGTGAAATCTGATGGCCTGAGGGAAGTATCTGTTTCCTGTTTTTGAGATTGCTGCTACTTCTAAGATCATTGTCCATTATTGGCTAAATGGTTTCACATGCTTAGTTTTCTTCAATACGAATCTTTCACTTTCCTGAGAACCTTTATGTAAGAACGCACTTTAATTCATCATTGATATAACTGCATCACATGCATATTATTTTCATAACAGTCATCCGGTAGTTCATCGTGTTTACTGAATAAGTCTAACAATAAACTGAGTGCTAAGCCTACAGTTGGTAAATGTGTTTAAGCACATTTAAGTCTTTCTTGCAATCAACTCATATTGCAGCTCATCACACTGTTCTTGACATCACCTCTAGGAAAGAACTGTCCCTCTGTTCAGACAGACGTAATGTAGGGACCGACAGCCTGCCAGAACTGTGTGTGATTTAAGCAGGCCTCATCATCCACATTAAGGGTCTCCGTCAGGGGGCTGGGTACCTGACACACAGTCTAGTCGGGTTGAGCAAGAGGAGTAGCCTTAGGCGCAATCCATCAAACTGGGACCTGTGTGGGCTTTACACAGTCCAATGAATAAACCATGTTTCCCGGAACCCTCTTAAAGTGAGAGTAATTCTGTGTTATTACATGGTTTAATGGCATTTTGCACAAGGATAATATATATGTAGGGAAATCTACTGTCTACTACCAGTAGATCTACTATCAGTTTTGGACTGGAAGTGTGAAATGATCACTTTTCACATTTAGTTTGCATTGTCAAGATTGTCTATCTATATGACTTTAATCTAGGTTTTTCACTACACTACAATGGATAGGTTTTTCAGACAGCAACAGAGGAGGCTTCTGCCTTTTCCACAGTGGATCTTTTGTTTGTATATTAATCAGCTAAACCGCATGTAAATTACAATCTTAAAAATAAAGTCTCCTAAAAGGCCCTTGGCTTGAATGTCCAGTTCTACATAATATGGAAGTTCTTTTAAACAGTCACACATCTTATTTACAAAAATAAATATTTTAAAAGAACAATGGCCTTGAAGGTTCTTTTGAGGCATTGGTCTACCTTTCACTTTGATTGAGGTTTGTGCACAAGGTTCTCCCTCCAGCATCTGTAGATTAGACTATTGATTCTTGGCAGATCCGGTGTAGGCACAGGGTAGGTTCATTGGAAATTCTGTGTAGGTTTTTCTTGTCTCAGCAGGGACTGTGAACAACTGTCATCTACATATAATCAGCAGAGAGGCGATGAGATCAATCAGAGTTATTCAAATGCAGTACAGCTTGTGCCTGAAGTGCATCATCTGCTGCCGTCCGCCAGAGGAGTTTGGAGGGCTGTGTGTGTGTGTGTGTATGGGGAAGACGGCTGAATGGTTGGTTTCGACTGGAGGACATTTCAAGAGCAAAACAGGGATCTCTTATATAAAAAAGAGAGAAGGAAATTGAGAAAAAAAGTGTGTGAGAGACAGAGATGTTATTTCCGTTCCTCAGCTTTACCCCGCTTTGCCCTTTAGCTGTCAGCATCTAGCTGAAGCCCACGGAGCAGAGAGTGTGCGAGTTCACACATGATTGCGCCTCTACCCACTGCTCTAAAACAGCTCTCTGCACCAGGGCCAGTAGACTAACAGACATAAATTATTCATCAGTCGCGCTGCGGCCATAGCACTGTAGGCACAGTAATTTCATTCTCAGTTGTTCAGCTGCGTTTTATTACAATGGACATAATTAGCAATATACCAGTTTCACATTTTTTTCCTACCGTGAAGAATTATTTTCTTTTTGTGTTGCTGAAGTGAAAAAAGTGGAGGATTTAAAGCGATTACAGTAAATGCAGGTGGGCTGCGTATGTCAATATGAATTTTTAAAAAGACATTGATTAATGGAGCAAAGGCAGAATGGCTGTAACTAGTTATTCATCAAATCCATAATAAGCAGCGTTCTCTGTTCAGATGAAGCTATGCTCAGAGGTTTCTGGGACCCTAGCTGGCTGCGCTTTATGGCCCCCATAAACATTGATCTCTTCAGTGTTGTTTTATTGAAGCACACTCTAGAGAGCGCAGAGCTGTAATCAAAGGTGCTGTGTGGCCTTGTGCACCCCCTGCCCCACCCCCACAACCGCGCACACACACACCCACAACACACCCACAGATGACCACATTTAAACACCACCTATCTCTATCATAAAGAGAGGTAATATTTAGAGACTTTATTATGTTCTGCTTCTTTACTTTGAAGCCCCCTCCACACACTTTTTTTTTAACCACCCTACTTGTCTCCTGGTCCCAGGTCAGGCTGTGTTTATTACTCAGTTAAACATAATTAAATTTACATTGCAATTAACATGATTATGCACACACATTCTTTAAATATCCTTTTATGTCACAGAGTCTTAACGTTTTTGTCAGTAACATATTTTGAAATGTCTATTCATCATTTATTATGAATCAGTTCATTTTTATTGGTTAGAACTGACCCTTCGTAATTTAGTAAATTACTAATCTAAATTAGTTTAGATCTGAATATTGCTTTATATAAACACAGCCACTATGACAAACCTGTGTAATCATTCATCTGTTTGACTTGCTTGTGTCTGACATTAATCCTGCTCTTTGTCTGTTCTTCAGTCCCACAGGGCAGTGCCTTTAGGGGTACGGCTCTATGTTTCCATGGTGCGTAAACTCAGCCTCCTCCCCAGGCTTCCCTACTTTTCCTTCACTGGCTTTGAGGTTTGTATAGCTTGCCTCCAGCTAAACCAGTGCCTGAGATTAAGACACACCTCTATGATTACATGAAGAGCTCTGCCATGCTTATTGTGGGTTGCTATATTACAGGTGAATGGGGTTATTACTGCCCACATACTGTAAATGGATTGCACTTCGTAAGATCCTCACTGTGCCATGATAAAGCACTTTGGAATATCAGTTTATTAAAAAAGTAACTCTGATCGTTAAAAGCAATGATTTCCTCCAATAAGCCACCCCGTTAAAACTACCTTCCTAAACGTATGTTAATATAAATGACCTTTATGCTGCCAAAATAGCTCAGTAGAAAAACAGCTCCACATGATCAGCAGATCAGTAGTCCAGTGAATTGTGAGGTGAGGCCTCTGTGAATAGTTTTTCCAGCACATTTCACAGATGCTTGATCAGATTAAGATCTGAGGAATTTGGAGGCCAGGGTTTTGTGGCAAAAAGAAGCCATTAAGGAATACCGTTGTCATGAAGGGTTGTAATTTTTCTGCTTAGGAAGGTGGTATGTGTCAAAATAACATCCACATGAATGTCAGCACCAAAGTTTTCCCAGCAGAACATTGCCTAGAGCATCACACTGCCTCCACGGACTTGCCTTCTTCTTAAAGTACATCCTGTTGCCATCTCTTCCCCAGATAAGTGACACACACTCGGCTGTCCACATGACATAAAAGAAAGAGTGATTCACCAGAATCACCTTCTTTGCTTTATGCTCTGATTGATTTTGGACACTGTGGACTGGGGTTAGAATGGGCACTCTGATCGGTCTGTAATTACACAGCCCCACACACAGGAGGTTGTGATGCAACATGTTCTGACACCCTTCTATCATAGCAAGCAGTTTGTGTTACAGTAGTAGCTTTGGTAGGTTTTGACCACTGCATACCAAGAAAACCCTGGAAGACGTATTGTTTCATATACTCTTATCCAGTCATCCAGCTGTCATTATTTGACAAAGTCACTGGGATCCACCAATTTCTATCCTTCTAACACATCAACTTTTAAAGAACTGACTTTTCTCTTGCTCCCTAATGTATTTCACCCTTTAACAGAAACCATTGTAACAACCATTTATTTATTTTACATGTCAGTAGTTTTAATTTTGTTGCTGACAAGTTTATACGCTCATTTATGTCAGGAGTTTTTACACTAATTGGAACTTAAATAATGGTTAGACGTGATCTCTATTTTTTTTGTTTCTAGGATCTTGTCAGTGTGATTTAAAAAAGCTAACTTAATCATGTCTTCTTCCATTTACTGAGCTCCTCATTAATCTGCTGTGTGCCAGGAGGTATTGAATATCAAATGAGTTTAAAATGCTGCTACGTGTGGCTGCATTTTTCTAAGAGGTATCTGGGTGTGCTTTGTGGAAAAGGATTATCATGAACACCATTACCTTTGTTATGAATCTATTTCAGCACGGACATCCCTCATGCCTCTCTCTCTCTCTCTCTCTCTCTCTCTCTCTCTCTCTCTCTGTGTGTCTCTTTCTCTCTCTCTCCCTTTCTCTCTCTCTCTCCCTTTCTCTCTCTCTCTCTCTCCCTCTCCCTCTCCCTCTCTCTGCTTCGCTCTCTCTACTTCTCTCTCTCTCTGCTTCTCTCTTTCTTCCTAAATTTTAATATTTAAATGTACAGGTCTTGTTGCAGTCCATGGACAGCCCGTTAAAAGATCCTGTAGGACCTTTGTTAGCTGTTGGCCGTGTTGTTGCTGATTATGACTCATACAGGTAAACATCTTCTCCATGAAGTGCTGTGACTAAAGCCATTGCCCCTGCATGTTTTCCTGCTATATGCTGTAGTGGGGCTGTGTGCTGTTCTCTTAGGGCTCAGAGGTGGAGCTGCAGATTTAAAAGCATCTTGCACCACTTTATGCTAATGCACTTAAGGTCCATGACATCAATTAACAGAGGCAGTACGAAGTGATCCACTGCTCCACATGTCTAAATGAGCCCTCTAAAAGCTTGAATATGATAGGGGCATTTGGTAGAGATCTATAAGCCAAGAGAAGCACCTCTCCCTCTTGTGGGATTAAGGCTGGACTTCCTCTTACCTTTTTGTGTCTGACATTTGCAGTGGACTGGGCATCAGAAAGCTTTTGGATGATCATGTCTCATATGCCTCGCAAATCCGTTTATGTATCTTGTTTAGATATTGATTGGAGTCATAATTTCAGCCAAAGCTCACTGTCTATTTCATTATCTGCCCTCTATATAGAGTGCTTCTCTCTCTCTCTCTCTCTCTCTCTCTCTCTCTCTCTCTCTCTCTCTCTCTCTCTCTCTCTCTCTCTCTCTCTCTCTCCCTCATTCTCTCATTCTTTCTTTCTCTCTCTCTTGCACTCTTGCATTTACATTTACATTTACAGCATTTAGCAGACGCTCTTATCCAGAGCGACGTACTCTTGCTCTCTCACTTTCTCTCGCTCTCTTTCTTGCTTGTTCTCCCGCTCTCCTTCTTGCTTGTTCGCTCTCTTCCTCTGTCTGTCTGTCTGTAGCCCCCCTTTGTTCGGTTGCTATTTAATTTCACAAAGGTGTTTTGCTCCAGTGCACTGGTGCTGTAGGAATAATCAACTAGGTGTAAAACAAGCTAGCTTTTTAAATTTGCGTTTTTGTGGAAGTGGCATCTGATTACACTGAATTTCGCCATGTTTGTTTGTGAGGACAGAGATGTGGATGGCGTAAACTTCTGTGTCTTTGTTAGATCAGTAGGAAGTTTGTTTAAAGATAAACATTCAAGAACATCCATCAAAGATTTTTTCCAGACAGATTTTCTTGGGTATAGATAATCTAATTTTATCAAGGAAAAATTCTAACGGATGCTCCTTTAAAATGAATGAATGGCATTTTACATGATAGTGGTAAAACCTTGCCATGCCACTGTGTTTCCAGATTAGGAGGCTTGCTGCAGTTCAGTGCTGCAGTGTTGTGGCCTGGCCATCAAGAGGAAGCAGATATTATGCAGTGTGTGTGTATGTGTGTGTGTATGTGTGTGTGTGTGTATGTGTGTGTGTATGTGTGTGTGTGTATGTGTGTGTGTATGTGTGTGTGTATGTGTGTGTGTATGTGTGTGTGTATGTGTGTGTGTATGT
>JBBPDC010000129.1:8395868-8406003 GCA_037974485.1 Hemigrammopetersius urotaenia | reverse complement strand
CTCTCTCTCTCTCTCTCTCTCTCTCTCTCTCTCTCTCTCTCTCTCTCTCTCTCTCTCTCTCTCTCTCTCTCTACCTGCCTCACTAACCCAGCCTCAGGGCACAGTGCCAAGCAGCAGGACTAAGCCAGTGCCCTCAGGGTATGGGCCATCTGCTAGCCATGCCAGCCCTGCTGGTGATCCCACCCGTGCAGAAGCTGACAGAATCCAGACACTCGCGCTTCGGCCCAGTGCAACAGCACTGCCCCCAGGGCCCAACAAGCACCATGCCGGCCAGCAGTGTCCACAGCTCCTGCACCTACAGGGCCAGGGATTACTGACTTTAATTTAGACATTAAAGCAGATTGCCGGTTCATTCCAAATTCTGAGACATCAGAAAGGGAGGGTGCGACTGTTTTTGAAAGTCTGTAAACAGGAAACTGTTATTTTAATGAGATTTTATTGTATTTTTGTTTGAACTAGATGTGTTGAAATAAAAATAAACAGACATTTAAAACAATTAGAAATTTGAGGCGTAGTGTAAAATATATCTAAATTTAGATCTTGAGTAAGCCAAATGGAACTATAGGAGATATGCAAACAAAAGTAGCCAGTTTCTATTTTTTTTTTTAGTTGAAAAAACTAAAAAACTAAAAAACTTTTTTTTAGTGGTACTTGAAAGTGGGTTGATTTGCAGCACCCCTTGTGAGCAAAATTTAATGAAATTTCAGTTTGCTTCCAAAGAATATTGATGTTAAATTTTGTGATGTTTGAACCTTTACATTGAGATTTTTTTGCATTGATGTTATACACTGGGTGGTGCTACTCCACGAATCTAAATGTGCTGGGGGCATGCGCACCCTAGAGGCCAACCTGTAACCTGGTTTTTAAACAGTTAATACCAAAAAGTGAATTGTGAGTTGATATCATCAGGGGAAATCAGAAATCCTGTGAATCTCATGACTTACGTACACAGTTGTGTGCAAAAGGGGTTAAATTGACACCTTTTCCACCTCATGGAATACACTAAAACATGGATTATTAATGCATTGTTTATTTTTATTTGCTGAATTTAACCTTTAATGAATGGATGAATTTCAATCTCTTAGTGTTTTGAGTCTTTAAATAATAGGACCATTGTTTTGTTGTTATATCCAACCTCTTCTTCGGTTTCTTCTCGGAGGTACTTGCAAATTGTACTGATGTTTAACTGTTGATTTTTAGTATAATTACGTTTTCCCTCCCTGTCCCCAAAACATTTGATAAGAACATAACATAAATTTGTTCTTTTATGTATATGAGCCAGAGCTGCCCAAACCTATATTGTGATGTCCCTGTATGTACAGTAGCTCTGAAAGGGGTTTTCTGTGGACCATGTGCAGATTTCTCTACCAGGATCACCTGAGGAGCAGCCAGTATGGAATCACCGTTTCCTCTTCCTGGGACGGGATTGTGCCACTGTTTTCACACCAGGGTCTGCTTTGGTACTGGAGTACTATCCTTTTGACACTGGTACAGAAAACTAGATCACTAGATATTTTTAGCCCTTTTCTAAAAAAATGTGTGACAATCAAAATGAAAAGAAATGACCAGACCTGAATATAATTCAAGGCTCAGACTGAGATTTTCATTACGTCTAATTTGACATCATTGTCCTTTTATGCTTGAGTGTATTTTATTTTTAATTTTTTAAATAAAATGTATACATACTCAATAAGACTTATGTAAAATTGCTTCATCTATGGGTGACTTGATAAGCACTTAAATACAAGTGCATTACATTATAAAGCTATGATAAATTTATATTAGATACATCTCTTTTAAATGTAATCCTATTGTAAATCAACAGGTGGAAAGTTTGTTGCAGTAAAAATGTTTTTACACAATTTATCATATAAATTCGGCTTTCTCACAGTACATTTCTACTTCAGTGAATTTCACACCATGCATATATGCATTTTGTGGTTGTATTGGTGTGAAATTCTTATGAGTTTGCAAAAACTGAGCTGCTGACTGGCTAGTTAGAGTTGCTTGCTAGCTAGTTAGCTCTCCAGGCAGACTGACAGGCTACATCCTCGCACCACAACTACACTTGCTACACAGGGTAGTAAATGAAATTTTGCTGTCCTAAATTTGCAAGTGTTTTACTGCAGTCAAGGCCTAGCACTGCAGTCAACTACATGAGTGATTGGTGAACACAACCAACCAATTTTTGATCAGTTTTTTTCTTCCCTAGTAATGAATACTGTGAGCTGGCAGGTGCAGAATCCTATAGCATACACGGCTCTGAATCTGGATCAACAGCTCTACAGTAGACTGATGTCTGAGGAGGGCCAGAGAGGCTTGAGACTACAGGGCCTAAAGCTACAGGTACAACAAAGTATTAGCAAGGGACCACAGATCAGTCATTATTTACACTATTTAGTGGACTTAACTAAGACTAAGACTTGACATTTTTCTGTGATCATGAAGGCTTATGGTGTGCTCGCTCTGTCCACTGCAAAAGCAGTTGTCACAGTCTGTGCACCAGCAGTCTTGAGCGATAGCTGAGTGAATATTGATGGTATGTTAATATGTTGTGTTACCCAGGATTGCTCACTCCAGACCACCACAAACACTCCAGCCTCCGTCAGCCTTCTGCTACATCTCATTGGCTCAGAGGTGGGTGACCAAGAATAACCTCCTCCAATCAAAGAGCAGTTGTTTTCTGCTTATTTCTCACTGTGGTTCTGAAACGTGACCAGTGTTCACGTGTCCTTATTTCTTTTGTTGGCAGACAAAGGAAACAAGTCAGAAATGAAAGTAGCTTAATTAAATGTGTTAACCTGTTTAAAACTTTGGTTTATTATTTTGTCTCGCTTTTTTTTGTGGGGGGGGTGGTGGCATAAATTGTCATTATCAAGTTCAAACCTGAGAGTGCAGCTATTTAAAACAATAACATGCAAGACAATGGACAGAAATATTTTTCTAGTAAGCTGATTTGCAAGAGCATGTGCTCCATTTACTGTATAACAGGATCTCTGAGCAGCATTATGTGATTACAAACTGACCTGGTGTGATCACAAAACCGTCTATATCCAGGCCTAGCACCTTGACAAGTCTCTCTTTCTCTCTCTCTCTCTCTCTCTCTCTAACACACACGCACAACCCCATAGCCTGAAGAGGGTACTAAAGCTGTTTTATTGCCCTTTAATAATTGCTATACAGCATTATTATCTTAATGTGGCCATTTTTATAGGCTGTAGGGAACAGGCAGCAGTTTACTGGCTCTCTCTGGAGCACTCTGAGGAACAGAATCCATCTCCATCTGTCTATTCCTCCCTCTCATCATCCCTCTTTCCTCTTGAAGAGCTACTTCATAACAAGCTGGGACCATGCTGATGACATGGATTGCAATGGTGTGTTGCGTAGTTTGAGGAAAAGACACACAATATTTTCTTCCAAAAGCAACTGAGCACTTAAATACAATTAGTACCAAATAGTCACTGACAGGTCAAAACCTTGTATCTCCATGATTGTCTGTCATTTACAGTGTCTGGAAAATATAGATGGGAATGTTACAAAACTACTGAAAACATCATTTTACTTCTATATAAGCCAAGCTAATTATTTTAACTTCTTATAAATTCCATACATCTATTTTTGGATTCTTGGATCTACCACTTTTTTTTTGCTGCCATTTATTTATTGTAATTATTTTTATAATGAGAAAAATATCATTGTCTTGTAAAAGCAAAGTTGTTTACCACAGACTCTAACAATGAACTTTCAGAAGACTGCAACTTGATTTTTCCATATTTTTTTCCCCTGTCATTTGCATAACTACACCAGACACCCACGCGTGTTCAGGGGAAAGCCATGGCTCTGCCTAGCAGCCCCTGAGGAGGGTGGGGGTGGGCTACTGTGAAGGTTGGGTGCTGGAGTGTTAATTGTGTGTGAGTGGAGGATCTGAGCTCATACAGACGTGATGGTGTAAAGTGAACAAAGAGCCTGAAGAGTGGGAGGAGAAAAAGGGGCCACAGTTCTCTGAGGGCCAGAGAGTGAGAATCAGCACCTCCCTGTTTCATCATTAAAGCGCGTAGATGAAAGACAGTACCCAAGAACACGTATGATTTTTTTTTTATACTTATGAATTTTGATAAGTATAAGGGGTTAAAGGTAGGAAATGGGTAAGGATAGCAAATTTACACAAAATGTGTGTAAAGTTAACTGAAAGTCAGAAAGGTGGGTGGGGACAAAGAATGTAAACTTCCAGTTCCCCAGAAATTAACCATTGTTGACTGTTGAAACGTTTATGGTATTTCTTGCTTACATTATAATTAAAAATTATTTGTTCCTTCTTTTCCTAGGTGCAAGGCTTTGTTCAGATATATACTGTAGATTATGGATGATCACATACGTAATGCAGCAAATATTCCTTTATTCATTCCCAAATAATAGTACATTTAATCCTCCCTGCAACACATTTACCACGATCATATTTCAGAACAGTTTAGCAGGTGTTTGTTTAAGTGGCACAGGGAGTCCTGCCAAACCACAGTGTGGATCAAAGCTTTTGGAGGAAAGCAGATGGGTTACTAAAAGGGAAAGCAGTTTAAGTATGAAAATGAATTGTTTATTTTTTTTATGACCCTCTTTTTCCAGTTGGCTGCTGAAAAAGATGAGTGGTCCCATTTGTGCTGTAAAGTGCAGAGGAAATCATGGGGATGAGTGTTATTGTAGCGCCAAAGCTATAATGGCCTTTCCCCCGCCCTGTGCTAGTCTACCACAGGCTGCTGCTGTTCAGACTGTATGTAATTATCTCTCTGGCTACTGCCATGCAACTGAAATGTGAAAAACCAGGGAGGGCCAGGGCAGGTGTGTGTGTCTTTGAGCGTGTGTGTGCGCAAAAACTCTTGCACAGCCTTGCAGATTAATTCACACTCTTGTAGATGTCACACCATTCATGGTCTGCATTTCATTAAAATAGAATTGTCTTAGATTGATTCATCGCCTGATGTGTAATTTAGTTACAGCAGCATAAGGTCTCTATGGGAACCAGACATCATACATCACCCTTCATCCATCCGCCCTTAAATAGACATCTGTCCTGCATCTGCAGACCCACTCTGTTGCAAGCTCAGTGGTGTGGTTTTATATTAGAATGATCAGAATCATACTAAGACGTTCAACAATTGCTTTAGTTGAATTTTTTTTTCTGTTTCCATGGAACAAACACGAGATGACAGTAATATTTGCTGCCCAATGTTGAACCATGCCAGCCAAACAGGTGCTCCAATTCTCTCTACTGTCAAAACCCACGATTGCTTCCAAAGTGATTCCGACAGCCCAGCAAATGCAGAAATACAGACATCTGCTGTGTCTGCGAGCACTGGTAGCATGGGGCTTGAATACAAATGTTGTGAGATGACTGTCACCAGCCTGCGGTCCCCATCCATCCCTCCCCAGGATTTACACAGCCCATTCTTTTACATGAAACAGAAATACTGTGGCTCTGAAACTAAGATAGGGGATGGTCTGAGGGTTCACGTTATCTAGCAGCAGGAGCTGAGCAAGACCGTGGAAGACTCAGTGACAGAGGCAGAAATGGCTGTGAACAGATGCTGGTTGTGAGATATCTCAGTCTTCTGATGCTGCACAGCCTCCTCCAACAGATAGACTTAGTGGAGTTGCTGTGTCAGAACATTTTTGAAAGGAATAAAAAAAAAAACCTGCTATTATTCTCTGGAACAGTTTTAATATCATTGCTTACTGGCACTATTAGTATGATGATGTGAAATACATGAGAAATGAATCAAAAATTGCTAAATGAGAACATTTTTTCAGAAGCTATTTTATTACGTGTTAGTCATTTGTATAACTTAAAAATATTTTTTTCTGTCTCTGCTTTTCAGTGTAACATGTCTGTATTTCCAAGTGTGTGTTGCATATTATGTAGTTTAACAGTCACCACACTGTTTGCAGCATCAGAATGAGTGTCAGTCAAATTACAGTAAAAGAGAAAACTGTACCTTCTTCATGAGAAAACACCTATTTTTATGGTGATAAATTGTTGACAAATGTGTTGCATATTAATTAGGTATAGCAGCAGTGTTTTTTAGATTAATGTACAATTCTAACTGTGTGTGCTGCAGTTCATCAAAACGTTTTCCCATAAAATACTTGGAAAAGGAGTTAAAGTGCATGAAAGTCAGCCAGCTCTGTTAGCTTTCTAGAATATAGTAACCTAGAATTCTTTGAGCTTTTAATTTCTGTTCATCTCCTGTCTCCTGCTATCTATCCTCTCAGGAAATGCTTTGTGTTACAGTTTTGCCCCAAACACTAAAATGCATGTCTGTTTTCTGTTGTTGTCATCATGGTGGTGTTTTGTATTCGTATTTACTGAAAGCTTTTGTATAGTTTGCAAAGTAGACTTTAAAGGTTTCGCTTTCTTGCCAAGTTTAAATCCTAACCATGCCACAGCCCAAAAAGTCTATTTACTCACAAATTATTAGTATTTTTGTTAAGTCTGTGGATCTGTTTTGGTCGATATTATCAGTCAATCAATATATGTTTCAAGTTTGAGCTGATATTTTACTGTACAAAAATATATATGCTGTAAAAAAAATCAAGATTTATTTTTCCTAAAAAAGTAGTCAGTATTTTGTGAGCTGGTTAGAAGAACACAGGTTTGGATCCAGGTTTCTGCTCAGTGCCTCCTCCAGTCATTGGGTGAATTAATAAAATTCCATTAACAACACCTAATTTAATCTACTGAAGTGAAAAGAGCCAAACCAGATATTTGATGGAATGGCAATTAAAACTGGGCTTCCATGAGGAAAGAGGTCTGGAAATGGTTAAGCGAACACTTTGCCGCACATAAAACCACCATTTACTGTATTACTGTTGCTTAACTTAACACCACTGCCCAGTAGTAAACAGCTTTTAAGCATAATTTCCTCAGGTGTCTAGGGCTTTTGCACAGTTCTCTGTGTGTATATATATATATATATATATATATATATATGTGGTTCTGAATAAGATCAGAATATCTACTGTAATTTAACAGAATTCTTTTTAAATAACATTTTCCCCATTATGCAGCTGCTGAGGTTAGGTAGAGAAATATTGAACTAATCCATAAAGGAATAGAGCTGCAACAAAGTTGCTCTGTGGTATCACTAGGGGTCCCAGCGCTGGAGTGAAATGCACACAGTATGTGGATGTACATGCCTGCCTCCGTGTGTGTGCATGTGCATGGGTTTTTGAGGCACACTCGTTTGCTTGACTAATGAGGTGGACTGAGCCAGGGCGCGGGGGGTTGAAGCATGTCTTTGTCGGGCTGCAGACAGCGCCGTCCCCCACACTGCACTCCATTGTCCCATGGGACGCCTCTGAAACCCGCTAATTGAATCAAGTACACATGGTGCCTCCCCAGTCCAGAGCCTCAGAAGAAGCCAGATTTTGGCTTTGATGCTTTTGTTTGGCTCAGCACCATGGACAGCACTCGTACAGCTGCAACTGGTTGCAACTGCTGGAGTGAAGAGGCATTCTGAGGTGTGCTTTGGGGCTCTGTTTACTGCGTGTATGCTGGGAGTGGTTGTTAAGACGTTCCACTGTGTGTTTGCATGTGATTTAATGTGTTGGAAGATGGATATAGAACAAGTACATGTAAGGCATAATAATCTGCATATATAAAGGCTACCTCTGCCCTTATGGTGTCTGGGAGAAATGTGGAATGAGCATGAGCAGCAGCCAAATGAGACTGTGATAAATGATTCTGAACTGCAGCCATTTGTTTTTGATACAGCTGGTGCAGAAGGTCAATTCTGTGTGTTTGGGGAGGTGCACTCAGGTGGGTAGGAGTGACAGAATGTTAAACAGACACACACAAAGGTGTGACTGTGCATAGCTTACACTCCATGTCCAGGTTGCCTCATTAAAAAGTCACATCAGCAGCCGTGTGAATTAGAAGAGCCTGTTCTACTCCCTGCCCCATTGAGCCATTAAATTAAGGGGCATATTTTAGTTTTTCTGACTTTGTTTTGTGATAATATTTTATTAAATGTACAAATTGTTTTTCTTTAAATGAACTTCTCACACTGGTAAGGTGTAAGTTTAATAATGCATAGTGTTGTTTAAATAGGGTTCTGTCCATTTTTATTGTTGCGCTAGGAGTTTTTTTTTTCTTCTTTTTAAAAAGACAGCAGCAATGAAATGAGGATATATCTCTGGTATATCCATATGTACGTCCTGCCGGGAAGTACGAGTATAGTAGACCTGGGCAGGATTCGTGTAAGAGGCAGAAATACTGTGTAATTGAATTGGCCAGAACAGCTGGATTAGTCCTGCTGATGTGCATCCGCTGATAATGACATTAGTTTGGAGTCTAGAGATGCATTTCCAGCACACTGCTTCCATTTAAATGTGAGCAGGGAAAAGTGGTGGTTGATGGAATGTGGATGCTGGTCTTGCTGGGTTGGACTGCACGGCCTCTGCTCTCCTGCACAGTAATTCTTCTCTCAGCCCTCAGTGTCAATTAAAGCAGCATGATCCGGTTTCTAAAAAGCTTTTATTTCAAGGTTATCGAGGGTGTGCTCTGCTGTGAGCACTTTCCTCTCCCTGTCTCCTCTGCAGCCCAGCCATCAATAGTCAACAGTGTAGATCAAAATGATTTTGTGCTCTGTTCAGGGAATGGAAAGGCACTGCTTTTGCCGTCTGCCTCTTTTTATAGAATCATACATCCGAATTAAGAACCATTTGGTAGCATTACTTTTTGTCACCAATACTCACACTGGTCACGAAAGGGCTGAAAATTCAGAAAAAATATGTTGTCTGTCACTATAGCTTTACACGATCAAATATCAAAATGACTCCAATAGTTCTATTTGAATGTTGATTTGCTGTTCTCTATTGCTTACTTTTATTGCCTGTGCAAATAACAACAAAAAGTCTTAAAAAAAAGTATAATTTAGGCCAACGAATACCATGACATTCTCTAACAAGAG
Source organism: Hemigrammopetersius urotaenia (assembly GCA_037974485.1). Lineage (NCBI taxonomy): Eukaryota > Metazoa > Chordata > Actinopteri > Characiformes > Alestidae > Hemigrammopetersius > Hemigrammopetersius urotaenia. Next base: position 8,397,040 of record JBBPDC010000129.1, on the reverse strand, counting down.
CAAATGTGTAGTACATTGTCTGTTCTACTTAACAAAACACTTTAACTGTTGTTCATGCACAAAAAAAATCTCAGTGCTTCCAAATGTGTGTTCTTTTTCACCTTGTGTATTTGATTCAAGATGTGTTCTTTGTTTCTCTTGTAGCATCCGAATTTGGTCATTAGTGAAGTGGACTGTAGTCGGCTGCCTTGTGTGGAACCACAGCTTCAGAGTCAGCTTTTCCTTTCTGCTGCAGCAAGAGAGATTGAAGGTTCTCATTCATCAGTAGATCTGGACCTGGAGCAGGAGAAGTATAGCAGTGACCACAGCCCTCCACTGTCAGAACACTACAGCCTACAGCAATCCACTGTGAGCCAGCAATCCTCTCCTCTCTCCTCCTCTCCATCTATCTCGGATGACCACACCCTACTGTGAGTCACCTCCCTTCTCCCTTCTTCACCTCTCTGCTGCATCTTCCCTCACTTCCTGACTCTGTAGGAAAAGACTAAGGTGCCATAACTGCATGTTCTTTCTTTGTGTTTGCTACTTTTACAATACTCTGTTCCCAGAAGACTGGATTTGGCATTAACTCTGTATTGATTGCAAACATACTGGCTGTCAAAAGCTGACATGATTGAAGCTGGTCAATATTCGTATTGAGTACAAATTTCTAATTCATCAAGCCTCCTTATATCCTATTGATTTTTTTCAGATTGAACGCCTTGCAAAGAATCTGATTACCCTTTTCTCAGCAGTCTAAAACAATGGCAGCCTTTTGCTGACAGAGGAGCCTATTTTTATAGAAAGAAACATAGAGGGCGCAGAAGAGGTGTTAGACTGTAGTGTATAGAGTTAAAGGGATTAGGTATAGTACAGTGGACTTTTCAAACCAGTTGTCTGAAAAAGGGACTTCTAAAATATTAAAGCGTTCTCTAGGGTTTGAGTAACGTATTATCCTAACGCCTTTAGTTACCCAACCTTCTCAATATTAGCCCTGTACAGAAGCTCAGCCTTATGTATATTTTTGATTGGCAGGCATGTGATATTCCCAGCAGGAAAAGTCTGGGGTTCAAATGTGGAATAATGTATGGGCTCTGTAGCACAGGAATGCACTGCAATTTACACACACACACACACACACACACACACACACACACACACACACACACACACACACACACACACACACACAC
>JBBPDC010000129.1:8365108-8375113 GCA_037974485.1 Hemigrammopetersius urotaenia | reverse complement strand
AACTGTCCAAATAATAACTAGCCAACGCCTAACCCAACAATACATAAGCCCTAGAGAAGAACATAAGTCAAGGACATTTTTTTTTATTATTATTTATTTAATTTTTTTTGGGCTAAAAACAAAACTTATATTCAGCTCAGTCAAGTACCTGTTCTGTAAAATGTCAGTCTTTCTGAAAGTTTTACCCACACTAGGAAGCGGTCCTAAATGCAGGTATCATTTCTCAGAGGGACGTCGGACGTGCTCATTGTTAATCCATGAAACTGTTTCCTTTGCTAGATTGTGCTGTGGTTTGATAAGACTGCTCATTTAGCCCAGAGACTCCGATAAGTAGTCAGGGCCTTATCTCCTGAAGGACAGCATGTGACACACATACACACACTCAAGGTTTTTATTTGAAGGAAGCCTCACAGACCTTTCAAATGCCATCAAAGCAAGTCGGGTTTAATTCTGTTACTGCTGGAAATTCATCAGTGCTGTTTCTTTAGCTTTAGATAATCTTGAAGTAAATCGCAAAGTTTGTGGTTGTAAAATCTATTCCCTGTCATTTAGAATTTTATAGTATTATATATTTTACTATGATGTAGCTAAACTTCTGAATGTACTTCCAGTCCTATTCTTAAAACCTTTTACTATTCTTTTATTTTGACCATAATTTCAGACTTTTCTGTTCCTTTCCTGATTGGAAGGTCCCTCTTAGAACACCTCTCATTGCATGTTGTTCTGTCTAGTTTCTCTGAAGGTCAAGTTGGCCAGTGAGAGCAGTAAAACAGCAGAACAGAGGGATAAGATCCAGCAGCTTCAGAATGAGCTCATCAGAGTGAGTCACAGCATCACTCATTCTGATTTTGCTTTATTAATGTGGCACTGGGCTCTGGGCATTTCCTAGGGTGGTTTCCTACTGTCTTAATTACTCACTCACTGCCTGCCACACCTCTACTGTATTGGATGAAACTACGGAAATTCTGTATTAAACTATAATGAAAATGGGGGAAATGCTGAATAAGGTATCAGTGGTGTCCTCCCAAGGGAATTGACTGAATAAGATTTTTTTATCTTTCATTTCATTGACCTTTAGATATAGTTTGATTGTATTTGTAAAATAAATTATTTGATTTTACACATTATTTGTAATGACATAAATACTGGTTAAACACAATAAAAATGACAAAACTCCCAAGATGCTTGATCAGATTGGGATCGGGGGAATTTGGCAGCCAAATCTATCAAGTCTATGTCACGTTCTGCAAACAGGTCCTGGGCGTGTCTCACTAAGTTAAACACATCACACTGCTTCCTCTGGCTTGCCTTCTTTCCAAAGCGCATCCTGGTGCCATTAACTCCCCAAGAGAGCAATGCCTGTCCACCCATCTATCAACATGATTAGAAGAAAACATGGTTCTTCAGACCAAGCCACCTTCTTCCATTGGTCCTTGGTCCAGTTCAAATGCTCCTGATACCTTTGTAGGCACTTTTGGCAGTAGACCTGGGCCACCCTGCAGACCCTTACTAGTCAGTCAGTCACAGTTTGGCCCAAGTTACTTAGATCCTGATGCTTACCCATTTTTTCAGTTTCCAAAACTTATCCTGTTTCCTAGACTCATCCAACCCCTTAACGGATAATCTGTGTCATTTACTTCACCTGTCAATAGTTTTAATGCTGTTCCTGATTGGTGTAAAAAACTGACTTGGCCTAACAGATCTTTCGTGCTGTTCCTCTGCTGTAGAAGAACGATCGTGAGAAGGAGTTGGTGCGACTACAGCAGGCTCACCAACAGCAGCAGGCGTCTCTGCAGCGTTATCAGGGCCAAAAGGGGAAACTTGCAGGCATGGAGGCTACAATACGCCAACAGGAGAAGGTACCAGCTTGCAGGGTGCATACCAGGATCTGTTATTCTCTCTGTATCTTTCATACCTCAGTTTTACCATTTGCTGTGTTGTATTTGGAGCTTTGTGCCTCTTTCACTAATATGTGATGCATTTCTCTTCATTCACCAGGTTATTGCAAGAATGGAGAAATTGCTAGACATGAAGCTAAGAGAAAGAAATAAAGAAAACACAGAGAGGAAGAAGGCAGTCTTGAAACCCAAAGGTGTGTCCATCAGAGTGTCTTCTTTAATGAGTGGTATTCTTTAATGAGTTTAGCTGATAGAATGCTTGTGGACTGCTGTTAAATGATCATGGCAGAGATGCACTTAAATTTTAAATGAGTGCAGACAAGACAAGGAATTCAAGTGTGTCTATTAGCATGGAGTGTAGATTGATCTGTGTGTATTATTTAGTGAAGTGTGTGTGTGTGTGTGTGTGTGTGTGTGTGTGTGTGTGTGTGTGTGTGTGTGTGTGTGTGTGTGTGTGTGTGTAGATGATGAGGACAGTAAAAGAAGAGAGATTGAGTCTGTTCTGGTGGCAGAGAACTCACGCCTCAGAGAGGAGCTGGATAAACTCCGTTATCAACCACAAGCTGTTATTATACGGCAGCCTGCTAAGGTGGACCTCCTCATACACATTTCAAATATTTTTTGCTGCATCGGACGCTTAGTACTCATATTCTAATACTCATATACACTATTATATGTACCACTTTTACCCATAAAAATATGTATTAATATTTAGTTATACCTAATGCTGTCATGGTAAAAATTACACAAAAAATGGCAAAATACATACAAACACCTTCGGGGTATTCATAACTGAACATGCAGTATGTGGTGGACTACACAGCTGCAGCAGCCTTTTACAGACAGCGAGAAGCTGAGGTTGTTGGGGCAGTTAGAGAGAGCGGAGGCCTACATCCACACTCTGGAAAAACAGGTGTGATTCTAATTTTTTTTTAAATAATTTTTTTAATTAAAAAAAAAAGTAATAAAAAATGTCTTTATTGAAGCTGCCTGTGTTCATATTTAATTTATAACTCTGTGTTCTAGCTGGAGGAGAATGCCAGTCAGTGGGGGAAGGAAAAGCAGGAGATGTTGATCAGACTCAGTGAATGGGACCATGGATTCACCCGGACATCAACCATGATCCTGCATGACCAGCCACCAGTCAGTATGCAGCCTTCATCTGTTTATGTATGAAACTTAAAATACCAAAAATAAGTTCTTTTGCTCTTTTTGAATGTATCATTGCGGCAAACAGAGACATTTTTTTGTTTTATTTTTTAAGAAAAATGTTTCAGACTCCAGTTTGAGACGTGTACGCCACAGACAGCTGGACCCCCTGAAGTGACACAAAACTGCAGCACCAGTAGCAAACCAGGACCATTAGAGCTAGGCCTTCAGTTCAAACCATACATTTAAAAAACTCAAAAAGATGAAACACAGGCGTTTGAAGCTTGTAAAAGACATTCATGTATATTTTCTTGCATGTTGCAGTTTACCTGAGTGTGACATTCTTGGGTGTTCACCTTTAATGTAGCCATTTTCACCTTGTCTGGAATTGCAGAGTGGTAAAAGTTCACATTGATTCAGCTTTGTCCTGCACTTTGCTGACCTTTAACTATGCCGCCAAAGACGGTTCCGTTTTGCCGTTTGATTACTGTAGAAAATGTGCTTCCTATTTTAGGTTTCTTGAGTCATAAAACAATTACTAATACTAATTTACTAAAATTAATGTTAGTATGTCATTCTGCCTGCTGTACGTGTGTATTCTGGGATTATGTGAGTGCTGCTTTAGGTGTTCAGTCAAGCACCTGAAACTCACTTCGATTACATTCTGATTGGACAATTTTCATTTGGGTTTTTTGTTTGTTTGTTTGTGTCCAACCGAAAATTAACAATGAAATATGACTATCAGTATACAATGTGCAGAGTTTAAACACAAGTATGATGATTATATGAAACATAAATGTGCACATTTTTTAATTTACTGACATCTATTTCACTGCTTCATAAACAGACTAGTAATATAATAACATTTTTATGTTTATTCAAATATTGAATTGATACATTCTAGAAGGAGTTTAAAGGTGTTTGCTTTTGAACCCTCTAAATAAAAAAAGCAGTCACACAAACTCCAGGTTTGTTACCCAGTTTATTTCACATAATGTGCTGCTATCTGGAGCCGTGTAGAGGTTTTATGGTTAAGAGAATGGGCTTCTCAGGGAGCAGAATCAGCTCAAACGTGCTCCGTACCTCCACCTGCCTCTGCTTCTCAATCCTGAAGTTTTCCAACATCTGTGGAGGCACCAACATACAAATGATAGAGTTGTTACAGAGAAAAATGAATAAACAAAGGAACTGGTCTCTCCAGACATTTGTGATCATAATATAAGTGTTGTTTCCATTAAGCATAGAATCGTATGCTCCCAGTGACTTTACCATATGGATAAAAAATTTATACATTTACTATTCATTACCGTACAAGAGTTTGGAATCAATATTTATAGTTTGAAATTCATCTTTTCAGTAATAATAAAAAACAAGATATGCATTAATCTGAATTAATCTTGATGACTTATCTATTCAGAGAGCATCTCCTCTCCTGATGCACTTTCTATCTTCTTACACTGCCCTCTACATAATGATTGTGGCACTTAGAACTCTCATCTTGTTTTCATGTTGTCCTGAAATGTTACTTTCCTCAAATTGTAAGTCACTTTTGATAAAAGTGTTTGCAAATGAATGTAAAGTAACATATTATGAATATGTTAACACCAAGCAGCCATGCAGGTTGGTAATTACTATAAAGTTAGTCCAGAATGATGATGTGCAGAAGATTTTAAAATTTAAATGACTGAGAAAGATGGGTGGCATCGGGAATAAAGTAATATTTGTTCATCATTTAATAAATGGCTCTTAAAATATTTGAAGCATAAAGTAAAATTCTTTTTTTTAATAATATGAAAGACTAATGACTAGATCCAGTATAGTATTATACTGAGTAAACATTTTTGATAACAGTTACAATTATTATTGAAATGACATGTAATAGAACTCACATGAATGAGGAAAAGCTGCATCTCAGTCTCTGCGATCCTGCGGCCAAGGCACTGGCGGGGCCCAAAGCCGAAACCCAAGCTCCTGAAGTAATGGCTCTCGTTCCTCAGCCAGCGAGAGGGTAGATACTGCTCTGGTCGAGGGAATATACGGTGATCTCTGCCCATAGCGTACAGCCCCAGCTGCACCAACGTCTGCTCCACACACATTAAATTACTCTTAAAGCGCTTTTAGATATATCAGTGGAACAGTCAGCATTATCTTAGGTCTGGTTCAGGTTATTCAAATGTTGCTTACCCCAGATGGAATTTCATAATTTTGAATTACAATGTCCTCAGTGGTGTATCTCTGCAGGCTTATCGCAACAGGATGTAGCCTTTGAGGGAGAAATTACTTGCAGTTAGTAAAATTATCCTAATCCATTTCTTGCCTATTTGAGAAGAGGCTTCCTAGGATGGAATAATCTTATTTCTAGGGTTTTCCATTGAAAACTCCCTTTCTGGGGCTACAATTAACATGTTTGTGAAAACGATGTAATTACAGCTATTAAACAACAATTTTAACCTCTGCAGTGGCAGCTTAGAACAGTACGTGAAGCAGGGGGCTGCCACCAATGAGGGGCGCCCGGGCAGCAGTGTGTGGGGACAGGGCACCTTGCTCAAGGATACCTCAATGGTCTCACTAGCATTCCTATGACTCCTAAGCAGCCCACTGCTTCACTTGGTGAATGGGTTAAATGCAGAGAAAGTATTTCACATTGTTCACACTGTGTGCTGTGCTGTGGTGTGTTCATGCCTGACTAAAAGGGGCCACTTTACTTTTTACAATAAAACAATTAAAACATCAAATTAAAACAACAATTAAACATCATAAATCCTAGAATCACTTCCGATTATATAGTCACTTTAGTGATCAAAGGTGCACCATAAACAGAAAGTCAGATGATTTAGGGAAGCTATTTGTTTCCAGAAGCACTATTTTGGTCATGTGTACTGTACTGTTCGGTGGTGTGATGGAACTCAATCTTGTTTTTGCTCTGTTCTGTCTTTATACACACCTAAGAGTTTCTTTTAGAGCTCCTTTGAGCAGCGGCACCATTTTCAGCATCAGCAGTAAGTCTCCCTGCGATGCAGCACGAGCAGCCCTGACCTCGGCCCTCAGCTCCTCCTGCAGGTCAGGGTGCCGTGCCAACTCATAGAGAGTCCACTGCAGGGTGATGGACGTCTGAAACACGTGGCACACAGCATTGGTACCATCTTGCAATGACATCATGACTAAAGGACACTGTTCTTTTATGCTTATCTGTGAAAGACTTGTCTTACAGTGTCAACTCCTCCAGCCATCAGTTCAGTCACACTGGCCTTAATCTCTTCAATGGACAAACGATCAAGCATCAGAAGGCTGGCCAGCACTCCAGGGTATTTTCCCTGGGCTCCAGGCTGTTTCCTCAGCTGCCTGTAAATGTTCTGGATACAGCGGTCCGCTATGGAGCCCCAAAATGAGATAGGTGTAATGCACAGATCTCATGTTAGTGCAAGACTTCTGCCATACTGTTCTTTTCTACTGTCCTATCAAGATATGGTTTATTGATCAATCTAAAAATTGCCAGTTGCCCTCCACACTGTTTGGTCACGATGAATGGACCAATAAAAGTGTTCCAAGTTTACTCATCACAAGCATAAAACTTCCATATGGTTTCTTTTATTAAAACAGTGAGGAACAGTAATGTGCAATAATGTTTCCTTCTGCTAGCAAAGCAGGCTGGGAAGGAGAACACAGGTTCAGTTATGCTTCCATCAGCAGCTCCAGATTCAATTTAATTGAGTCAAACCAGCTTTCTGATGGTAGGCACAGGTAATACTGTACATAATTACATAAAATCACTATTTACTGTTTGTGATTAGTATTCTTTTTTAGTACATTTAGTTATATTAATGTGAAAAAACAAACTACACATCCAAATAGTATATAAATATGTACCTAAATGTTCTCTTACACAAAGTTTTGTCCTCACTTGAATTAGTCTTACCCTGGTTGAAGATGCCATCCCAGGCCTCCACGTGGTCTTTCCACACTTTGGCCCCCAGTCGACGCAGCACGGCAGGGGGGATATACAGCATAGGACAGGTGGTCTTAAACATGAGAGTGATGCAGTCGATAAAGTGCTGAGCCTCTGGGTCTATGTAGTCCAACAGGAGCCCCAGGCGTTCCCCATACAGCACTGAACTCACAGCTGAGGAACAGAAAGGTCTCGGGTAAGCATTCACAGAGCAAATAGACCCTTACTGAGAAAAGCAAGCCACTGGTTCTCAGTACTGGTCCTCGATCAGCTGAACTGTCAACCTCATGTATAAGCCATGTAGTGTCAAACCTTACATTCCAGTGCATATTTGAAGAGCTCATGGGAAAGATCTGTGGTCCACTTATTCTGTCCACTTCTTTCAATTTTAGTATGTACGCGAGCCACAAAATCCTGGCCCACCTCATTCAGCATGGGCACAAAGTTACCCTGCACCTTCGGCGATATCACTTCCCGGTTCAGGATGACTCTGTTAGATCTCCAGTCCTCTCCATCTCTGAAGAGATAAACAATTGTACTGAACTTCATGCTCAGACATATTCAAATACAACCACCATCATTAAGTGAGGAGTCATACTTGAGAAGAACGCCGTATTTGCGGTTCCTGTAGTCCCTATAGGAGGTCCAAGGCTCCACTCGAAGCCTCTTGGGATAATGGCCTTCTGCTTTGAATAAGATGGCAGCATCTTCAGGGTTGATGATATTCACGCTTTCATAATATCCAATTTTCTCTCTGGCAAAACATTTCAAGACACATATATTGAAACAAAACGCCTCACCATATCCATCTATGAATGTACATAACATGATCGATCTATTATGATATGCATATACAAGATGACTGCTGTTGGGATAGCAATGAATAACGATTAAGAAAAGGATTTTTTTTAAGCGAACGCTCTTATAAGAACATGGGATGATTCATTATTAGAGTTTTTTCAGAGATTGCAGTTAAATATGAATATATAAATACTACTCCCGTGCATTAATAAAAGATATTTGTGGTGAATAATCAAAAGAAAGCTTTACCTATAAATTGGTCCGAAAGTATTGAAGTTATGCACCATAATGTGATGGATGTTCTTCAAGCCGTCCATTTTCCAGAAGGTGTAGAGGTTGCTGATGCTGCTCTTCCACAGGCCAGGGATTTCACGGAAGGGCTTAACTGTGGAGCTGCTCTCTGAGAAGTGTGTCTCTCTTACTGTGGAAACATTCCCACTGTAGCATGTCCTGAACTGGCCTGGTCCATCCAGCATGGCTAGGGTCTGAGCCACAGGGCTGGACAACACTCTCCACTTTGCTGCCATCACACACACACTCAGTCAGGTTCTTTTCTAGCCCTCTCTTAACACGCCTTCAAACTCACAGAAACAGTTCTTCTGGTCAGGGTCTTTGGTTCAATGCACCTCCTCTCACTGCATGAATTCAAGGTTAAAATACAAGTTTACCTATGTGTTCTTTAACCACCCAAGGCATGGATAATGCCTGATCTTGCCAAACCTCCAAAGAAGGTTTTTTGTCTTTTGTCTTAATCTGTGTAGAGGAAACAGACCCATTGTGTTTTGAAGCACCTTGTAAATTCTGTAGATTTTCAAATCATCCATTGTGATCCTGCAATGGCACTTTTATAGAAAAGATATTCTTAATTTTAATGTAAAAACCTACATGTATTGATGTTCAAACACTTTTGAAGTTGTTCAAACAGTTGCTGCCTTCAGGCTTTCATATCTGTTGGGCTTGATTTGGGTAACAACAGGAAAAAAGTCCTTTAAGGATCCAGCAGAGTTTGAGTTTGCAAGAAGAATAACAGCTGTGGCTATATATCTAACCGTATATGCTGCTTTTCTGTAATAGTATGAGTTTGCTGGCAGTACACTGGCCTTGTGGGAGTTTTCTCTGTAAGCAGCTGTGTGTAGGCAGGGAAGGCCACATGAGTGAGGGTCAGAGTGAATGGAAGAGTGGCACTCAGCCTTGTATGGATGTGTGTAATGACAGTATAAACACAAACACAAGGACACTAGATAAGAGGAATGGAAAAACACCTTCAAATCACAATATTTTTCACATTAAAATGTGAGGACATCATTTAATGTCATAAAACTACAACATTCATTGGCTTCAAACAAAGCCATTCTTTAAATAACATTTTCAATCACATGAATTAAAACCACAAGTCATTAATAAATAATGCAGTAAAAATTAAAAGCTCTGTATACAATCACATTATTCACAATAAATTCTGCTCTGGACTGGACTTCTACATTGGTCACATTTACCCTTTTTCATTGTGATAGCCAATTTAATTTTACTTTGTATACTTTCACTGCTTAGATTATTAAAAAAAAACTTCAAACAGCTTTAATACAGTACTGTTACAGAATTCGAACATTAGAAGGCTACCTATATAAGGCACGTGTGCTCTTCTTATTGTAGGCTTCACAGAGGCCTGAGGAGCTTGAAAAGAGATTCTAGCTTCATGGCAGTGCTGAGGTCTCCCTGCACTCTTAGTCGGCCACTGCTGTAGGCAGCAAATGGCTGAAGGTTCCCCTGGACCATGGCTATCAAGTCCTGTTCAGTCAGACTCAGAGAGACGTCCGGCTGCCTTGCTTCACCTAGACCACATGATCCACTGCCTAGACATGGAGAGAAAGAGAGACAAAGAAAATGGACAGAGAAATATGCATTAGTTTACATTAGTTTATCAATATACAGGTACATATACAGGTACACATACACATACGTGTGTGTGTTAGGAAGTTGGGAAACTATACCAATATTTATACAGAAAGCTCTGTAAAAAAAATAAGAGACCGCTGCAAAAATGTTTGGTTTCTCGGGTTTTATCTTTTATAGGTGCAAGTATTTTGTTTTTCTAAAGAACCTAATCTGAAAAATACATATACAGTCCCCTCCGAAAGTATTGGAACAGCAAGGCCTATTGCTTTATTTTTGCTGTACACTGAAAACATTTGGGTATGACATCAAAAGATG
>JBBPDC010000129.1:8350568-8365008 GCA_037974485.1 Hemigrammopetersius urotaenia | reverse complement strand
TCTTGTCTCATATTCATCTTTTGATGTCATACCCAAATGTTTTCAGTGTACAGCAAAAATAAAGCAATAGGCCTTGCCGTTCCAATACTTTTGGAGGGGACTGTAACTTTTCACAAGTCTTGTTATTGTACGCACTGTGAGTCAGATCCACATAGTAGCGTCTGGTCTGGCCACTGCTGGTACTGATGTGAAACTGGAAGCAGGCTCCCACCTGCTCTACCAAGCTTTCAGACAGAACCAGGCTCACAGCTGTCAGCAGCTCCTCTGCCTTACTGCTGCCCACGGCCACGGAGTCCTGCATGCCATCTAGGCCCAGCTCATCAGTGAAGCTGACTGTATCTACACAGGAAAGGACACTGTGAATATGTGAATGTATGAATGACTTTGCTGGACAGTGGGTGAGTGAATGAATGAGTAAATGTACCTTGAACAGGTTGGGGGCCTGCTATGTTTTGCCCCAGGAAGTGCATGGCAAGCTGCTGTATTGGTCCTGTGAGACCTTCCAGGCCAGGAACGGAGGGAGGCATGATAAGCTGTCCTGACTGAGGGCCCTCTGGAGCCCTTAGCACATTTTCTACAGTTAGCTCCACCCGGTCTACCTCCAACCCCCATGGCTTTGTCAACTCATTTATGTCCATCTGCAGAACATTAAAGAACAAGAACATGTTTGCAGCGTTTTTAATGAAACCATCTGTCAATCCTTGCATTTGTCTACCCATCCATCTGTCTATACGTCTATCTATATGTTAAAGTAAAGTGGCCCCTTATAGTCCCACATGAACATCACACAACACAGCACGCAATGTGAAGAGTATAACATTCTTCTCTGCATTAAACACATTCATCAAGTGAAGCAGTGGGCTGCTAGCAGCATGGGCCCTAGGAGCAGTGTGTGTGGGGACAGTACCTTGCTCAAAGGTACCTCAGTGGTGCCCGTAGTAATCCTGGGATTTTATTCCACAGCCTTTTGCAGGGGCAATGCCCCAGCAGCAAGTTTAATAGCATGTAGTAAGTTTAACCTGGACCTCACAGCTCAGGTCATGTTATAATAACATTATATTTTCTATATGTTGTAAAACAAACGGACAATGAAGAGGCCTACAAGAATCCACTAAACAACTGATTTTGTATCTCACCCCAAGGTGTTCACCCAGTTTCACTCTCTCTGTCTGTATCTCCCTCAGAGTCCTCTTGCCCAGGCTCTGGGTCATGGCATTCTGTGCAGTAAGGCGTGTGGAGGCATTCAGATCCTGCACTGCCACCACAGACATCACTGGATTCCAGATCCGGAACTGGATGTCTGCTCCAATGGACACCAATCCACCATCTTTAGTCGTCACCTGGCAAGAGCACAGATAATTGGTGTAATGAAAGTTTATCTAACATTAAGACACTGGCTGGCTGCTCTAAAATGGTCCAATGTAACAGTTCAGTCCAGGTAAGAATTTGGTGAGGGCAATAATGGGAGATAATTTTTAACATTTAATAATTTCTCAACTTCCAGTTAAGGAAACAAGTATTTTAACAATCACATTTCCCCTTCTGAAGAACAATATCTGATTTTTTTTTCCAATTTCTTTGCTGGCAGTGGGTCAAACAAATAACAGGGTTGAAAGTAACATTATTGCACTACTATAGCACAGTGTAACTGCCATCCATGCATGGCATGAGAGCATTTAAATTTATTTAATAGATTTTTTCAAATAAGTGAATATGTATTTTGCAAAATATGTATTTTGCATAACTTGTATTCATGAGAAAGGATGTTTCATGTATGATGTGCCAAAAGGATTCATGGAAGTAAACAGGATTTACGAAAATATTATTTTTCAAGGTAAATTATAGTTAGACACACCGGCAGCAGGTTTCAATTAAATGTAAATTATTTACCTACACCATGCACAGATATGAAGGAACCTGTGTGTAAAATGTCTTACCTTTACATTCATACACTACAATGGACAAAAGTATGGGGACACACATTTTAATTATTGAATTCAATTTACTCTTAATTCCAGTGGAAAAAATTTTTTAATTCTTCAACATACCAAAACGTTTTGGACAATGTCATGCTTCCAATTTTGTGGACACAGTTTGGAGAAGAACCTTTTCTATTCCAGCATGACTGTGCCCCAGTGCACAAAGCAAGCTCCATAAAGACCTGACTGAATGAGTTCAGTGTGCACAGAACCCTGACCTCAACCCCATTCTTGACCAACATAAATGTTTTACAGAATGAATGGGCACAAATTCCCACAGAAACGCCAAAATCTTGTGGAAAACATTCCAAGAAGAGTGGAAGCTGTTATAGCTGTAAAGGCGGGGACCAACTCCATATTATGGATCTATGGATTTGAATGCCACGTCATTAAAGCTCCTTTTGGCGTCATGGTTAAGCGTCCCAAAACTTTCATCCATATACTGCATTTGCAAATGTATCACCACTGGGAAAGAGACTACACACCAGGTGTGGGAGGGGCTATTTGATGGTACCTTGCACGGCGGGATGTTGAAGGCCCTGGTCCTCAGGTCCACTCTCTGCCACTGATCAATTAGGGGGAGCACAAGAACCACTCCAGGACCTTTAGGGGGTCTGACACGACCCAAGCGAAACAGAACGATCCTCTGATAGTTTGGCACTGTCTAAAAACAAACATTGACTTCTGCAGGTTAAATAAAAAAACATCCCTGCAAAAATCCACAATGTCTGTATAATCAACTGGATAGACTTACTTTTAATACAAACCAGGCAGAGATAGGAAATGTGACCACGGTGCAAAGAAAAACCAGGAATGTAACGATCAAGTTGCACATCCACGACAGGAATCCCTGGGTCGTGTCTGTGAAGTCGTTGTCTTTTGTTTTGGGCACGTAGTCGAAGGAGTGTCCACTGCTGAACTGAGACTGTCCGAAGGAGAGGGGGGACACGGACAGGCCCGGGCTGCTACAGGGCTCTCTTTGGGGCAAAGCTTCATACCCGAACCCCTGCGACTTTCTGAACATTTTCACGACACCTCTGCACTGCAACTGCCTAGCAACTCCCTTCCGTGTTTTGAAGCCAGTAGGCTGCTCACATTCCCAGTCCAACAGCACCCTCAGGAGGAGAGGAGCCCAACCTTAAACACCAGGAAGACGCACAGTGCCCCCTGCTGTAAAGAGGAGAGATTAAAATAAGAATAATTGGAATAACACGGATTTTTCCCAGCTACCCTCACCCGCCGAGATGGGAAATTCAGAAAGTAAAAACCCTTTCCAGAATTTGTTTCAATAGCCTGACCGCATGGGTGTCTGGGCAGGATCTGACTGTGTGGAATTTCCACCGCTGCCTTTAGGAGGCCGGATCCTCCTCCACACACTGGACAGTGCAGAGCAACCGTCTTCCCCACATGTGACCCAACTTTATAACATCGGAGACAACTGGAGCTCAGTGAGCAGTAATATTTCGGGTAAAATAATACTATGTGCATCAGTGTCTGCTGCTACCACACACACGCGCGCGCACACACACACTTTCCTGTCATAAATTATTCAAGGTGCATTGTAATCAAGCGTCTCTCTTTCTCATTCAGAAAAGGCTACAGGATCCCAACCTGTCTGGTTTCAAATCAGAAATTTACATGAACTGGCCTGAGAAAATCTATGCAGCTAGATCTGGCAATTTAACACTGGCCCTCTTCAGTTCTCCGGTCTGTCATCTCCAGCCTTGGAATCGCTGCACAAGGCTCTATATTCTGTCCTCTTTACTTTCTCTTGGCAATGTTATGTCCTTCTGTGGGTTCTCATACCATAGCTATGACACTCAAGTGATCTTCTTCTTCGCACCTCTGACGCTCAGATTTCCAGTTTCATCTCTGCATGTCTGGCAGATGTCTCTTCATCAATGAAAACACATCAGTTGAAACCGAATATCAAAAAGACCCATTTGATGTTCATCCTTGAAACTATAGGTCCTCTTATGATCTTAGCATCTCATTCAAGGGCTGCATGACCTTTTTGTCTGTCCATGCATGCATGCATTGCTGGTGTATTTCTGGCCATTTCTATTTAAACATTATGCACTTAGAACTCTTATTGCACTTATTAAATTCTATTGGTTATGATTTTCCTCTCTTGTTCTGTTCACTTTACTGCTGTTACAAAGTTTACACTTGTGGGACTAATAAATAATCTTATCTAGTTAATTTATCATTTCACTCATGGAAGTTCAAGTTCATTCTACTGATTAGGCTATAGATTATTTGTCAGAAGAGTCTCTCGTGGCTGAGATTAGGTGGCTGAATCTGTATGCCGCATCACTGTTGCAGCTCCCACACACAATCACAACTGTTTCTGTTCCCTGTCTGAATAATTTTAAACATGATTATAGTTCTGTACCTAGAGCCCTTCAAACATCTAGCACAGCTCTTAAGACTGTTCTCTGTTCTGGCACCCAAATGGTGGAATGAACTCAGAGTCACTCCTCTAACTGTGGAGTGACTCCAAAGCGACTTCCATTCCCTAACTACAGGGGGCAGTTTCCCTGGAGCAACTTGGGGTTAAGGGTCTTGCTCAGGGACCCAGCGGTGGTGCTGAAGGTAGGATTCAAACTGCATTTGTGTCCTGCATTTGTGTTATATCTGCATTTGTGTCCTTTCAGTATTGTGTAATACTGCTTTCTAGGTATCGGCATTGACTCTTTTCTAACAGTATCTTGAGCTTGATCTGTTGGATGCATTCTGAGTAGACAGCAAAGCACCTTTGAAATTCGATCTAGATGCGAACATCTACTAAATGCTTTAAAAATAAATGTAATGCCAGATACAACAGTTTTTTTTAAATAAAGTAGATCAACACTGACAGCTATGTTGTTGTTATTGTTGGGATCATGGCTAGCAAACTCAGATATGAGTATCAATAATTCACTTACTCCATGGTCCATGATAGCTTACAAACCCAGACATATTGGATTTTTTATATCAAATCAAATTTAATGTGAACCCACAAGAATATAAAATACCTAACAAAAGTGTCATCTGAAGACTCACCTCTTCAAGGCATACCCTGGTCACTAACTAGGCCTCTTTTTATCGCGTATTCATTTCTTCTTCCCTATATAAAAAAAAATCCCCTCTAACACTCTTAACTCCATGCCTTCCTTACCTTTGCTCTAACCTGTGACTTCTCTTTGATCTGAGTTTTGAAGGTGTATAACTTAACTGGCAGTAAATTGGTTGAATAGCGAATGTCGATTTAAGAATAGCATTTCAGGTTGAAGATCAGATGTGGACTACTAGAGCACTGTTGTACGCCGCTCTGGATAAGAGCGTCTGCTAAATGCTGTTATGTAAATGAACTCTAGTTTTTTTTTACATGAAACTAATGTAATGGATGCTTCAGAAATTAAAACATTTGTAAAGTTTGTGCATTGCTTATGTTAGTTAGTTTGCATACACTTATGACTAGCAAAGGTGGAAACTGTTAATGGGCTTGTTTTAATCATATAGGCAACAAAGTTCATGGTGACTCCAGATTAATGTGTAGGTTACGGTAATCCATACTGATTGTATTTAGAAGTGCATACATATTATGAAAAGACTGATTTTCAAGATTCTCAAAGTAGATCATAACTTTTATTTGAATTCTGACAAATAAGAGGCCTGTCTGTGAGCTTTGTAAAAATACTGTTTTTGGGTTGGATTACCCTACAAAAAGCTTTTACCAAAATAATTTTGCGTTATAAAAAGCTTAAAAGGCAGTGACATATTCATCGACATTAACCCTTAAAGATACAAAGCGCACTAAGGTCACACAATAAAGATGCATATACATGTAAGCAGTATTAAAAATACAAAATCTAACATAAACATTTAAAAACAAGTCATGGGGTGTGAAGAAAGAACAATAAATAAAACATTTTTCTCCATTAGGGCATTGATGGGCATTGCAACTTGTCACTAATTTAGCAGTAGGGGATGAAAGCACCTAACAATGATTTTATGCTTTAGTGGAAATATCACTCTCAGCAACAACACCGTTGTTTTTCAGTTCTTGAACATGTCACAGAGCAGCTTCTCCATGGGAGTGTTCCCGATGGTTCTGTGGAAAAATAGCAGTTCGATCCTCTCTGAGCTCACAAAGTGTAGGGAGGGAAGAAGCAGCAGCAGCCTTCCAAACCTGAGGGGCGCAGAGAAACTCATTAGATTGTCTGGCAGCATTTATGCATTTCATCTTTGTTTGTTTGTTGTCCTATACAATAAAAAGGTCCTGAATAATTAATACTCATATCTGAGTTGGCTTGCCATGAAACCAACAATTATAACAACACAATTATATCAGTGTTAATCTGTGCAAAGTAAAACAGGACTAACCTACAGCATCATACATAGAAACTTTCTTAACTGATTTAAAGTCATTTTTGGCCATTTCAGCTAGTCAAAAGAGAGATAGCGTATAAAATAAAATATAACTTGTTTATTTAAATTTAAATTAATATTTTTGAATGTTGAAATATATAGTATTTATATATAATTAATTATAGATATAATTTATATTTGGGACATTTGTATTATCCCGCGTCCTCACATGTGTGGTGTGTGTGCGTGCATGTGATGTGTGTGTGTGTGTGTGTGTGTGTGTGTGTGTGTGTGTGCATGTGTCCTTACTCACCGTGCCGCCTGACTGGCATAGAGTGTGTGGATATGCTGAGAAAGCATTACTTGAGCCTGGTCCTGTAGATTCTCGACCTGTTCTGGGTCTTTGAGACCACGTGCCTCTGTTTTATAAGAAATCCATAAAGTTCATGAGTATACAACAAATCTACACACAAGCACTGAAAATATACATGTAGGAGAGAAAGGAGATCTGACCTGGCTTGAAAAGAACAATGGCTTTCAAGCAGGCAAACTCAGTTGGGTCCACTTGCAGAGCTTTGAAGCGGGTAAAGACCTCCTGCAGTAGGCGCAAGTCAGAGGCTGAGGGGCTGCTTTTGCCCTGAGAGGAAGGAGACAAGTCAGGCAGGGAGAGCAGGGGGCAGCTCTCCAGGGGCAGGAACCACTGAATGGCACAGAGAAGGAAAAGCTCACTCCATGCCTCCTCTAGCAGAATCACCTGCACAAACAGTGAAAGACAACAGTGATTCCTTTCATTCCAGCTAAAATAAGATACACTGTATTCTGCAGTTCTCCCTTTATGCTGCAGTCAGAATATTTGACTATTCTGTGACTGAGCCATTTTTGTTGGTCTATTTCTCATCACATATTTACAAAATGTAAAGGGTTAGCTAGCATTTAAAATGTTATTATCTGAGAACAGACAATGAGCTGCTTGTACCTGGTCCCTGAAAGGCAGGTGGGAGAACACTGGCAGGTTCTTCGCCCATTTGACCGACATGAAGAGCAGGCGAGCTGAGGTCTCATATACACTCTCAGTGCTGGAATAGGAGTAAAGGGACGCGTTGCACTCCGGGGAGCTTCTTTCAGGCTCATTACTAGTTACATCAATATTCTCATCCACTGTAGAATCAGAGAGGAAAAAGACAACATAAACTTTAAATCTACCGTGAATGTCTGAGGTCAGGCTCTACTTCCAATGCCAAGATATAAGAACTTCATGTCAGCTGAACATAAGGTTCCCAGTCAAAACAACACGGTGCTCCATAGTGCCACTTGTATTGGACTTTAGCTTTTGTACATGTTCTTACCGTCCTCAGGCTCTAGCTTGGCGCAGGTCTCTGCAGTCATCAGGCTGGCCATGAAGCGGTGGCTGTTCTTGGGGCTGTTGCTGCGCTGGTTGGAGGCAGTGGAGCTGATGCTGGAGCTGATAGAGGAGGTCAGCAGGGGCCTGTTAATCACAGAGCAGGTCGCCGAGGATGATGTGGGCTCCCGGGTAGTGGCCAGGTGCTCCTTTTCTGTGTCCACATCCAGAGAGTCCAGCCTGACTTGAGCTGTGCTGCGGGGCTGCCGTTCATTCTGCACAGCTGTGGAGAGAAGGACACGGACAATTAGAGATGAATTGGCTCAATGAGCGAGAGCGTGAGAGTCAAAGAGAGGAAGACGTGAAGATTCAGGCTTACCATCTTTGTTCATGCCAGCTTGAAGGCATTTCTTTAGGCGACAAGCCTGGCACTGGTTACGATGGGCTTTATCTACTGGACACATGCCTGTACCAGCCTGGCACCTGCAAGAGTCCATGCTTCCAGTTAGGACATGATTTACTGCAGTGTAGAAGGCACTCATTTACGACACTATAATGACTGTAGGCCCATTTGTAATCAAGTATGAATAAAAGGACAAAGTTACGTACAAGCTATATGTGTAAAAAATCTGTGAATCCCTTTCTTACATATCTGAATATAATCAGAACCACATCTTACCTATAGATTAGTCTGCGTCTCACACTGCGCTTGAAGAAGCCACTGCATCCATTGCAGGCATAGATACCATAATGTTTTCCACTGCTTGTATCTGCGCACACCTTGCACAGCATGCCTGTGTTCAGGGTTTTCCCAGGAGCTGGACTTTTACCTGGACACAGGAAACAACTCTGTAATTTTATGTTGTGTGCCAAAAACTATTTACAAAAAAGACTTGTAAATTACCTTTCCATATCTCAATATTTATGCATTTTCAAATATATTTAAGTAAATGAAGAGCTAGGTGGTGTTAAAAATAGTTTTAGCACACATCTGAGAAATGTATTGCACAAAGCAAAGTTGGATAAGTTGCTGTGGACCTGTTGCTGGCCCAGTGCTGGTGTAGATGCAGTGGGTAGCTTTGGAACTCACCTCCCAGGCTGTCATCTGTGGAGCTGCTCCTGGGGGAGTCTGTGGGGGATGTGGATGGCACCATGGATATTTTCAAGATGGAATCCTCCATTGAGTTCAATCTGTGATAGAAGTGAACCTCTTTGTCACCTCAACACTGCTCCCTGAGTTTTTCTGCAAAAATGACTTGAATATCCTCAGATGTCCTGAAAGTCTCGTAATCAATGGAGTTAGGCACAACTGTCGAAATCTTAGATGTCTTGAGAAATTGTTTTCTGCTCCTGTGTCTTTAGTCCTGATGAAAGTCTTGTTGCACTGTGTTCTGTTCTCTTAAACCTGTTGATTGCTGCTGGAGTAAAGTCCAGTGTCTGTCACAGCCTCATCTTGCGCCTGGTGATGCTAAAGTGTGTATGAGTCCCTGTCCAGTCTGGGCTCCCTAAAGGAAGACAAGGGGATTAGCAGCAAGCGCTGTGTAAGCAAATGCCTATTTGTCATCCTCTTAATCTTTACCGTCCATCTAGGGGTGGATCAATCAGTCACACTATTCAGCATTAGCCCCTTCCACAAGTGGAGAATAAAAGAATAAACAAGGGGCTTTGACTTTAGTTTGGACACAGTGTCTCCATTTCTCTGTCCTGCTGTCTTCGTTCATGAGTGGTGAGCCTCCAGCAGCACACTTAAGAAGTTTGGCAGGTGCACAGTAGAACGTGATGCATTTTCAGTCAGTTTTCATTAATCAATCTCTGTGTCACAGGGTCAGCACCTGCTTTTGTTTGTGCTCAGCTTATTACTGTACCTACTGCTGCACAGAATGGAGAAACACAAAATAAATTATTCATTTTAATATGCCTGACTGGGGAAAATGAGGGATTATACTGGCACTGGTTAAGTGTTGTCTGTAGAAGTTCGTTATTTTCTCCCTTATGTTTCATAGTATTTCATCATTTTTTAATCCTCAACATTGTCCATCACTAACAATGAGTCATGTTGTCTGGATCAGCTCCAGGAACTACATAATAAGGGCACCAATCCAAATATCTCTGCCAGAAGCGATCCTAAAAGTGGCCAGTTGGGATTTACTTGTGTTTGTTAGTCTGTTCTGCATAATTACAGATTCGGGTGTCTCCTCTAGAACTGATTTTTCTGTACAACTGTACAACTTTTAAAGGAATTACGTATTCAAGGGGACACTGAAAAAACAAGTCACCCATCTCAAGTCAGCTAAGCAGCTTAGCTTACCACAAAACGTGTCCTCCCAAGTTAACAAAGACCCCACAAGGGGGGCAGGGGGGCAATTAGCTGCCTGTGAGGCTGAAAGAGCAGTGAGGGGCCCCAACCACAGGTCTGGCCTAGTGCCATATGGTGACTGCTCTCTGGATCTTGGTCTGCCTAATTAGTGACCTTAACGTGATTTACTGGTAATTAGAGGATGGAAGTCAGCAGTTTGCTTTTTTCTTTGATTTGCCTTAAGGACTTACACCATGCCAGGTCACTGGCAAAGGGCAGACAGCCACACATGCCATTTCTCTGAGATCTTCCCATAATGGTGTAATGGTGGTAGGGATTTAGCTGGTGCCATGGTCGCAACAGGTGGGAAAACTGGCAAACTGACACTATAACACTATAAAGTAGTAGCAAGTATCAGAGTAAGCTTAGTGCCAATCTATAAAGCCTCTATTTTGGTTACTGTGACGAACCAAACCTTTTTAGTTTCCAGTTCAAAAGACAAATAGCCTTGAGACGGAACATAGTGAAGCCAGGAGATGATCTCTGTAAGCAAAAATCCCACTTAATGCTCAGTTTAGCCACGGCTGGTCTCTCTGTTTATGTGACAGACCCCTCTCTGTTGACCTAAAGTGGTGTGTAAAAAGATTAGAGATCCTGATTAAGACAGGGGGCTTGTCTGGCAGAGCAGACAGAGCTATCTGAACTCTGCACGGGAAACTATTGCCAGAATGGTTCCTGTATGTGCTGGAGACCAAGATTCCTCACACCTATAACTGCTATATATCTGCTATATATATATCTTCTTCCGTGGCTCCATGGTCTCATTCTGATGTTCGCATGCCCATTGTAGGTACTTTTGGCAGTGGGCAGGGTCAGCATGGGCACTCTGACCAGTCTGCAGCATACACAGCAAGCTGCAAAGCCAGCATGTACCTTCAGCAGTTTGTGCTACAGTAGGATCAGACCAGATGGGCTAGCCTTCACTCCCAATGCACATCTTTAAGCCTTGAGTGTCCATGACCCTGTCGCTGGGTTACGGCATGTCCTTCCTTGAACCACTTTTGGTACTTTCTGTTTTGGAGATGTTCTGAACCAGTCATCCAGCCACCACAGTTGCTCAGATCCTTACTCTTTTTGTATGTTTTCTTGTTTTCTTTCTTCCAACACATCAACTTCAAGAACTGACTGTTCACTTGCAGCCTAATATTTTCCACACCTTGACAGGTGCCATTGTAACGAGATTCATTCATTCATTTTCTGTAACTGCTTAATCCACACTAGGGTTTTGGGTGCCCAGGACCTATCCCGGGACTCACCCTGGGGAGTATAGTAATGAAATAATCAATGTTATTCCCTTCACTTGTCTGCCGTTTAACGTTGTGGCTGATCAGCGTATACTGCCATCTACAGTCAGAGTATATAAGCTTAGGTAGAAGGAAAAGATGATTGTTAGTTTCCTAATTCTTTCTAAATATAGTTCATAGCATCAGTCATTGTAGGATAAAAGTTCATTAATTAAAAAAATACAGAGTAAAAAAGCTGTTGTTTTTTCGTCTGTTGTAGAAGAAGGTTCTACTGGTCTTTTTAACACACAAGGTCCAAATAAACGGAAGGGCAGCTGTTACAATGTTACAAAATGTACCTATGACAGTGGCAATGCCAAACAATTGCTCTTTAATCAAAAAGGATTAAGTTAGAATAATTTCAGTAAGAATTTAGAACATCTTTAAAATGCAGGGTTTCCTGCAGCTCTTGATATACTGTCACATTGTCATCTATTGCAGCCATTAATCAAATGGTGTTTACTCTGGACTGTGTTTTTTTCTGGCAGGGGGGCCTTCATGAATGAATAGGAGTTGAAAACACAAGTGTGAAAACGTGACTAGCCGTGACAAAGACTGAGCTCTTGTTGTTGATGTCAAGTGAGGATGACATACCTGGGTGCGCTGCTCAGTCCACTGTGTGCAGGTGGGGGCCAGTGGCAGCCACAGCGGTCTGGTATTACATGAGTTTATGTAACAGGCAGGTGGCTGTCATCATGCATAATGTTCTCCAATGCCTTTTTAGGACAAGACTTGCTTAGATGGGCAGAGCATAGATTATAAGAAAAGGAAGAGATTAGAAACTGCATGTCTCAAAATAGCCCAGTAATAAAGTTGTCTTTTGCTGGCCTCAAACCTCTTTCCACTGAATTTGGGATAATGCTGCCTTTTTGACATGAGCTTATTGTTCTAGGCTTGTGCCTTTTTTAACGTGAAATTTCTTCTGAATTTGTATAAGCCTACATTTGTATTAACTAATATTATGAACACTATTATATATTGTTATAGAAGTATATTACACTAGTGCACCCTATTAAAATACTAATATTTAGAATTGCTTGCAACAACATCTTTCATACTGGCATCACTCCTTCAGCAAAATCATATCTTAGTACTGGGTAACCTCACCTGACCTCACAATCCATGGGGAAAAATGTATGCGAATGCCATTTAATTTTCACTGCTAAACTCTGTTCAGGCATGCATGGGTCAGGTAAGGTGTTTAGGATCTGATCTGTGCAGTGCTGACAGTGTAACTCTGTAGTCTGTGTTACATAACCATGTGTTAAAGCCTGTACCTCAGTCTGCCCGCGCCAGGGCCATGAGCTCTGGAGATTAGCTTCTTACACTCCCTACACGTCAGGAGAAAGCTGTTGATGTCAGTTACTCATAAAGGCGAGCTAAAAGATCTTAACTGAGTGGAATGTTTTTTTACATACCAAGTATACTTATTACTTGAGGAGCCAGTCATGCATTCTGAATTGGCAGGTGAGGGTCCTGAAAGGGGATGAGGATTTGACTTGAGGTGTTTTGACCCTTTAAACTTTTAGGGACCAATATGTGGGCCCACACTTAAATTCTTCACTCTTACTTAAATACACAATATACATAGTACCCATGAGTTACAAGTTTATAGTCATTATTATTATTGAATTAAGTTACTACTGAATGAACGCTTTAAAGACCGCAGCCTGTACTCAAAAAGGCTGAGGACGACAAAGGTGTGAGGCTTTTGTTGGGCAGTTTCAAAGCGCAGAGCTTCTAGAACGTTCAGTAGAAGTCCAGCGCTCAAGCAGGAGAGGCCCCGTCCATCCGCAGTGTGTGCGCAGCCGTAACCCTTCCCCAAGCATGGCCTGACCTAGATCTCTGACAGTAAACAGCTGCTGCCCGGCCCGAGGTGCTGCTGCCATCAGCAGAATGGTGCGCCGGGGCCTGGCCTGAGAGCGGATCAGTGTCAGATTGCTCCTCTCCTGAGCCTCCTGATGGGGCTCAGCGGCCCTCAGACTGTTTAGGAGATCCAGAGGCACTTAAACAGAGCAGCCGCCTCAAGCCGCCAGCCTGTGTAATTAGTAATAACTGCCGCAGACCGGACCAATATTTTTTTCCATTGCAGACAACCCGTTATATCCCACACCTTCCTGAGTGTCTGGAGTCACAGAATTTGCAATTATCAGTCGCTGAACCACAATCTGTCACTCTTAAGATTCAACAAAAACCCAGCACATCTCAAACACACTAACGCCACATGAATGCTGCCTTTTTGATCTGTGGAGAAAACTGCAAATCTTCACAGCGAATCAATATTTATAACAACAGCCCTGTCAAGTGAGTAAGATGTCCTTGAAAGCACATTGACATAAGTTCACATCTCCGTGCATCACTCTAAGCAGCTTTGTGTATAAGCTGTTTGAATGTCAGCTATAGTCAAAGAGTGAGATTAACTTTTTAGTGTGCATGGATCCATGCCTGTGTACAAAAACAAACAACACCATCTCAAATATAGTCTATCTCCAACTTGTTTCAATGCACCTGTAAAGAATTCAATATTTATTGTTGTCTTTTCCTTAGTGACTATGTTGCTGTAATCATTAGATGTTACTGTTTTGGAAACATGACTAACTGTCAAACATTTATTGTGCATTAGTTCATTAATAAAGCACTTTGCGTTCATTTGACACTGCATAAAAAAGTTTATTAAAGGTTATTGTGAAACGTTATCAGTGGAATATTGAAAACATCACCTATTGCTCTGATGACAGCTTTGAACACTTTTTCAGATTCATGAGGTATTGACCTGGAATGGTATTTAATTAACAGGGGTTCTTTGTCAGGGGTTAATTAGTGGAATTTCTTGTCTTCTTAATGTGTTTGGGATCATCAGTTGTGATGGTAGTGTTGGTACACAGTTAGTCCATCATTACCTTATTACAAAATATATTCTGGATTGTTTAACTCTTTTTTTGTTTTCTGCATTATTCCATGTGTTCCTTCATCATTTTGTTTGTTTTCAATATTAATCTACAATGACAATGTAGAAAATAACAAAAACAATTGAATGAGCAAACATTTGACATATTTATATATGTATATATGTGTGTGTGTGTGTGTGTGTGTGTGTGTGTGTGTGTGTGTGTGTGTGTGTGTGTGTGTG
>JBBPDC010000129.1:8315718-8342981 GCA_037974485.1 Hemigrammopetersius urotaenia | reverse complement strand
CACACACACACACACACACACACACACACACACACACACACACACACACACACATACACACACACACACACACACAGAGACTCTTTCACATAGACTCAACATGTAAACTAAATTATGAGGTGGTTTGAGAGCACAAAAACTTCTGATCTTTGACAGCATATCATTCATACAGGACTGGCTTTAAGTTAACAAAAAGTTGTTAAGCCAACATCTTTCAGATTCCAAATATGCTTGTCAGAACTTGAAACTGTATTTATATTCGTTTGAGTTAACACAGTGTAAAATGACTCTTACTCTGAACTTTTCATCATAAGTCAACAGCATATTATGATTAAAACCCCATAGTGATGAATCCTGCATAGACCAGTATCAGAACCTGGACCTTTATTAGCATCTCATTTTTAGGTACTCATTTGTTTGTCAGTGGAAAAGTACAGCCATGATCATATTGTATCAGACAAGTTTGCATGGTGTTACTTTTTTCATTTTTAACATGGCTGTGTACTAATCTACTGTCAGCTGTTTCATATAGACTTTGTTTGTTTAATTGGTAACACTTCACAGTAGGGCAGACCTTTGCATGAGTCTTTAATGACAGCTGACATTTACCAGTATAAACATTTAAAAAGCCATATTTGAAGTGCCCAACATCATTACAGTTTTTTGGGGAAAACAGACAAGCGATACTTATATCTTTATAAATGCTAATATAGGCTTGTGTCAGCTGGCGTAAAAGACTTACACTGATGTCATGTATTCTTATAAATGCTGCCCTTCAGCAAAGAATTGTCATGTAGTTCAATAGGATTTACAGTGTCATGAAGGTCTTTTTATCAATGTGTGGTCCATGGGAAGACATATATAGGCTTCACATATAATGTTGTATTTTCCTCCTTTTACAGAGTACGGAGATTCGTCCACAATGACAAAATACCCGACATACAATCCCAGCTTCAGCTCAAAGTCCTACATGTATTCCACAGCCAGCAGACCTATGATGGTGAGAATGAATCTTTTTTTAAGTAATGAGATGCTTTTTGTCTCATTTTAGGGTTAATATCATAGTTTTGGATACATTTAACATTTAGAACAGATAAAAATGAGCAATGCATCTGATCCTCTCTAGTCTGAGAGAATATACAGCATTTTCTCAGACGGGTGTGAGGAATAGCAAGGGTGGGTTTGTGTGGGGGTGGCTGTGGGTGTGGATGTGCTTGTGTTTGGAAAGATCTCGATGAGCTGGACAGTTTGGGGTGTGTGTGTGTGTGTGTGTGTGTGTGTGTGTGTGTGTGTGTGTGTGTGTGTGTGTGTGGAGAGAGAGAGATCTTGTTGAGCTTGACAGTTTGGCAGTGGCTGAGGAGTGACTGTGTGTGATATTTCACAAGACCTCCACAGCTCTAAGCAATACCAGCATACACTGGTGCTGGTATAAGTTATTAAAAATTAATGCATTTACTTAATGCCACATATTTGCTGATGGTGAAGATCATCTGACTTATTACACAGTCATTAGTTGTAAGACTTCATCATTCTCAAAAACTACGAATAGTGATCTTATAAAGACAAAGAACAATAAGAAATATGAACCATCAAAGCATGTTCAGTGAGACAGACACTAATCATTTAATATAAGGAAATACTCTGTTTCTGTTTTTTTTTTTTTAATTTGAATAAATTAGGTGCAAAGTGGAGGGGGGTTTATTCTAAGCACACATCGTAGCTCAGATGACTGATTTATTTTACAGTGGCATAAATATTGTTTGTGTGCTTGTGATATTATAGGGCTTGTTTCGTTATCGAGTTAATACTGTAGAAAATGAACAGCCTGTTTCGTTCAGTTACGACGTTTTAACATGTAAAATATAAAAAAATCTCATGACCTCAAACCTCATTGACCTCATGACCTCAAACCTAAAAGAATGAGCTTTGTTTCCCCTCTATTCAGTATTCAGTAAATACTATGGGAAGTGTGAGGTATGAAGTCATTAGAAGGAAGAATGGAGTAATTTAATGCTGTGAGATTTTAAAGCCAGCCCAATGTGTTGTAATGGTGGTTCTGATGAATGAATCATTTCATTATACTAAACCTGACTCACTTTCCCTCTCTGTCAGTCACAGCGTATGTCTACACGCAGTGGTGGCTACTCATCTCACTCGGCTGTGGACTTCAGCCCCAAGATTCAGATGAGCCAAGGTGGGGGTGCGGGACTAAGGTATAACAATGAAGACAGCATTTTGATGGGCGGTGGCGGTTACCAGGGTGGCAACTCTCAGCGCCAACAAATCACCACATTAACTCGCTCCATGAGTCGACAATCAGGGCCTGACCCAGAGGTCGCCTCGCTACGCTCCTTGCGCATACAGTCTCTGTCTCAACAGCCGACTCCTGTAGGGATGTGGATGACACAGGACGGCAGTGAGGGAAGCCTGGTGTCGGATCATGATGCCACCTACATGCGGCAGGACTCAGGTTTTGGCATGAGCAATGGTTATGCATCTACATACCCTCGGCAACCCATGTACTCTGCAGCAAGCAACGGCTTCAGCTCCGGGGCTGTGCAGACCTCCATGACGCTGCCATCCATGAGACGCTCTCTGAGTGGCACTCTGGCCCGGAGTGGAGGCGGAGTCATGGAAGAGGAGGCCTATGCCCGCCAGTCCTTCAAAGGCCCCGCACAGCGCACTATTAGCAGAATCGCCCAAAACAAAAATCGCGGCTCTGTATACGGAGGGAGTGTCCAAGGTGGCGGAGGAGGAGGGGGCTTTATCATTGGTGGTGGTAGCTCCCAAAGTAACCTGGCCATGGTGCAGCAGGGTAGGCTGTCCCGGGCCGCCTCTATGAGGAGCGTCATCAGCGTGGGTAAAGGCAAAGACGTATTCGACAACATGGACATGGCCGGTAGCATGGGCAACCTGAGTGGGTGAGACATACGCATAGCCACACACACACACACACACACACACACACACACACACACACACGCACAGAATATACACTGAGGAATACACTAAACTGACAAGATATTGATTTGGCTTGATTCAAATGTATATGTCAATTTCACATGAATAAAATAAATAAAATATGTATCTTTTATAAAATCAATTGCTGCCAACATATTTGTTTATGTAATATATTGTCATTGTTGGAGCAAAACTCAAATCTCAAGCAATTTTAATTTGACTGATTTTACAGGAGACAGAAACAACATTCTTTAACTTTAATATAATGTTAGACCATTTTATTGGTTCATTCATTGCTAAAATGTACAATGTAAAGTAGTAAACTAAAGCTAATGTTCTCAGATGGTATAAAATAAAAAAAACAAAAAAACTAATCCATTTAGGAAGATTTTAACAGCAGTGACCTGGAATTAAGTCAATTCAGTCCAAACCACATGCACAAACTAGACGGTCTGTTTACTTTGCATGTGATAGGCATAATAACGCTGAGATAACGAAACAAAAACACACCAATGTGGCTTACACAGATAATCTTACCAGTGCAGGAATTACTCTAAAAAGTAGTTGTGCATAACCTCAGCATGACAATGTTGCATCTCTATGACAGCAAAAGTAATTTTTATTAATGAAGTGCTTGTAAAATTCTAGTGGCAAACTGCTCTAAGGGCCTTGAATCTAACAAAGAGCTTACTCACTTCAAGTCTGGTAAATTGCCTGTATTTGTAATACTTTTTTGTGCCATTATAAAAACAAGAATCTCAATAATCTCAAAGAAAGGAACAACTTTGAGTGATATTATTTGAGCTCTATCACTTGATGAAATAACTTACATGATGGAAATACATGAGGAGGTTACAAGAAAGTTACAGAATCAACTAAAGACAACACATAAAAAGCATTTGTGCTTTGCTGCACAATCACAAAACCAATAAACAAAACCAATAAACAAGGCATCTTGATGTGGGTGTCTGTCTTAGAGGTGATGCTTGTTGTAGTTTTACTATATTTATTCTAGAAATGTATTTACGCAAATTACGGTTTAATGGTTTAATGGTGACTATTGAAAGCCAAGTGGAAAGAATTTGCTTTGACAGTCCCACTATCTCCTACTGCTAAATTATAATTTCTTTATATACTTCACTGAGAGCCAACATCTTACAAATTTACCGCAAAAGGCTTACTTTTTCCCTGTGTGGTGAACACAAGTAACTGGTAAAATATTTCTTTAAAGAAACACGGCATAAACATATCAAAACAAGGCACAAGTATAAAAGGACAAGTGACAAAAAGCGAAAAATCTTAGCACTGATTGAAAGACTTATCTTAAAACCTGTCAGACAGGTTATTTATACATTTGTCAGACATTTTACGAATTCACTTTCACTCCACTGACTGTTCTGTGAGTGGGAGAGCTATTTGAAGTAGCCCAGCCTTGTGCTCTGCGTGTGTCTGTGTGTGAAAAGTGAAACACACCCAAACCAGCCCCGCGATTAACAATGGACACACCTTGGGAAAGAAACAAACTTGCTACTGAGCCAGCAACTTAAATACACTCCACTCTTTGTCACAAACAAACAGTGAAACACAAAGAGAATGCCCCAAATGGGTATTGGCTCAATTGTTCATCATCATCAGTTTCAGAAGTAAATCCCGTAGAATTTTAACACAGAGCCAAACCTATAGACTTCATCCTTTACTAATATCAATAACAAGACAAAATAATATCAGTTCAAAAGGACAAAGCCACTGTTACTGTCACCACCGCCATGAGGAATAGCTCAATACGTTTATCTGTTTATGAAATTCTGGAATGATTAGTCATTTTCTCTATCATGCAGAATCGGTGCTCTGGACATGCCAACTGCTGTGTCCTATCTGAATTCCTCTGAGGTAGAACTGCAGGTTCTGGGAGCTGCCTGCATCCAGCATGAGTGCTACCACAACAATGAGTCCAAAAAAATTGTAAGATTTGCTAATGGCAATGGAACTTAATACATTTAAGTTCTATATGTATACTGTACTAGATTTAACCATTCTTCCTCTCTCTGTCCTAGGTGAATCAGCTGAAAGGAATTTCTTCGCTAGTTCAGTTGTTTACCAGCAACAATGCGGAAGTGCAGCGCTATGCCACTGGAGCAGCCAGGAATCTCATTTATGAGAACATGGAGAACAAAGTGGCTCTCATTGAAGCTGGAGGAATCCCTCAGCTTATAGAGGCCCTGAAGGAGCCCGATGACGAGATTCGCAAGAACATCACTGGTAAGCACCAGCTTCGGAACTTTGTTTCACTGACTTTACCATATTCCCATATTCTTATTCATAGCATGTGAGTTATCTTCAAAATCAACATGCACTGAAAGCAT
Organism: Hemigrammopetersius urotaenia; assembly: GCA_037974485.1. Taxonomy (NCBI): domain Eukaryota; kingdom Metazoa; phylum Chordata; class Actinopteri; order Characiformes; family Alestidae; genus Hemigrammopetersius; species Hemigrammopetersius urotaenia. The sequence continues at coordinate 8,337,657 of JBBPDC010000129.1, read as the reverse complement.
CTTTAACTCCTGTATTCGGATTTGAGGATCTCTTGGTCAGAAATCAATCAGCTGCTGTGAGAACCAGCAAACGGATCTCTCTGTTTGCCAACCTGCACCACAAAGAACTGCAGTCACACAACCGACCTTGAACCTGGTTTACTATCCAAGCAGAGTTTGCAAAAGCTGGACTTCCAATATGGGTGTGGTGTACTAGACTAGACTGATAACAGTTGTGAAGCTTTAGAACACACAAGCCCATTGTGACCAAATGTAATCTGCAAAGGAGTGGCACTTGATTAGGTGTCACAGTCCAATCTGCAGGCCATGACTGCTTACGTTTTGTACATGTATAGATTGGCCTGAATCTGAGTAACAGCTGAAAAGCTGGAGCTTTCAAGCTATGTTTCATTCACACTGCTACTGAATCAGCCACTGAATCAGCAGATGATATAGAAGGGGAGGGTTTTCGGTTTTTATTTTTTCAAATGGGAGAAAGATGTTGCTGCCTGTATGTGTTTTCTGGGGCGTTGGCTGTACTCTTTCAGTAAAGGGGCGTTGACTGTTTTCTGCATTGTCCTGACTTGTGTTCTGAGTTCATGGCAAGTGATGAGTCAATAGCTAGACTATTCCTCTGTAAGTAAAATGTATGATTCTGTATGATCAGAAACATCTCTCACAGCCCTTGCAAAATGTGGCTTCTTATGATGAGAATAAATAGTGATTCTTTCACCTAATCAGGTGTTAAATTTGTCCTAGAAGAAGCTCTCGCTTCCCTCTTTTTGATCGCTCTTCCGTGGAAAGTAAATTTGGTCAAAAATGTAATGACAATTGTATCAATAAGTGTATCTAAAAAAGATAGTTGGGCATCATTAGATGTATAAGACAATTCTTTTGAAGGACCAGATTTTGTTTCTTTGTTTTTTTATTTAGTTTGTTATCTGTCACTGTAGGAATTCTGTGGAATCTTTCCTCCAAGGATAATCTGAAAGAAAAGTTGGCGAGAGAGGCTCTGCCTAGACTGACTGAAGACATTCTGATCCCCCTCTCCGGCACAGGAGACAGAGAGATCATTGAGCACACTCCCTCTGAGGCTGATATCTTCTTCAACACCACCGGCTGCCTCAGGTGCATTTACACCCACAAATGCAAATGCCTTTTGACCATGACAGGGTAGTGTTGTAGGAGTACATAGAATCTTTCTAACATAGGTGCCAATACCTATACCTGTGGTTGACAAACCATGCAAAACTCTCTCTCTGTCTCTCTCTCTCTCTCTCTCTCTCTCTCTCTCTCACTCTCTCTCTCGTTCTTATTTGTATTTTGTAAGTTAGTTCTGTTGTACGTTGATTTTCCTGCAAAGCGAGAACATTTTCTCCTGAAAACGAATGAAAAAATGTAAAAGCAATTTCACTAACCCTCCTGTTCTAATCTGCTACAGAAACTTAAGCTCAGTAAATGAGAAAACTCGTCAGCAGATGAGAGAAACTTTTGGCCTCGTGGACGCTCTGGTGGGCTACATTAACTCATCTCTGGATGACAGCAGAGTAGAGGAGAAGGTCAGCTCTACACACATCACCAGAAATCATTCTGCCCTACAATCCTCAAATACATTCCAATGAAACATATCAAGGGCTATCCTTGGGATACTGTGTGTGTATTTTAACATAGGCATCTTTGTTTGTTTACTTTGGTTCTAAAATAGAATTTAAATTTGAAGCTTTATTTATGCTTTATTAGACTTTACCATTCTTTACTTACTGATCATTAAGAGAAGGTGGTAAATAAAATGTTCAGCTGAGAAAATTCTTGGAAAATACATTCATAATGTGTTTAAGGTTGCATTTTGCTATAGGAGTTTGTAATTGTCCAGCACTTGAGTAAATCTAAATTGTTGACTGCCTCCCATCCCCCTCTCTCTCTGTGGCAGGGAGTGGAGAACAGTGTGTGTGTGTTGAGGAATCTGTCCTATCAGCTGTACAGTGAGATACCCCCCTCGGCCCTGATGCGCTTGGAGGGCCCCACTCGAGCTCAGAACATGTCCAAAGGAGAGGCTATTGGCTGCTTCACTCCTCAGAGCAAGAAAGCCAAAGATGTAAGGAATGCCATTTTATTAGCTTTTCTGAGGTGTTTTGTAGAGTATGAGTGTTTTTGAATGATCTTTTGTTTGAAGCTTGTAGCAAAACACCCAAACATTTGATTTACATTGGTAGCAGGATGTAGTTTGGACAAACCGCTTTCCTTTATGGTCCACAGAGACAGGACAAGGACCTAACCACATTTACAGAGGTAGCTCGAGTGCCAAAGGGCATTGAGTGGCTGTGGCACCCGAAGGTGATCGAGCTGTATAGCCGTGTCCTGCAGCGCTGTGAAGTCAACAGCACTACTCGAGAGGCTACGGCCGGAGCGCTGCAAAACATTACAGCTGGAGACAAACGGGTAAGTTCACTTCACTTTCAATACCCTTATTATGCCTAGGAGAGTAATTTGCTTTGCAAACAATCACAGCATTCAACATACACTGATGCACAACAAACAGAGCACACATGCCCTCATCATTTTCAGTTCAGTGAAATTAAAAATATATGTTACGAATCCTATGACATTCGGTCTCTGCCTGTTGGGCTGGTATTCAAATCAGACTTGGCATGGTAGCTGTGCATATTGTTTTGCGTTAGTTTGACTTAGTTAATTAGTCCTGTACTCTTTTCTTTTCAAACGCGCACAGTGGGCATCCATTCTCAGCCGTGTTGCCTTGGAACAGGAGCGCATATTGCCTGTGGTTCTAGATAATCTCAGGACAACTAGTGATCAAGAACTGCGGTCCCTCACTGGCTTTCTCAGGAACCTGTCTCGTCATGCCAAGGATAAAAATGACATGGGTGAGTCTGCAGGATGATGTATTATAATGATAAATTACATCACAGTATGGTCAGTACCTAAAGAACACAGACTGATAACATATTTAGTCTGTTAAGCTGGATGTATATGTATGTGAAACATTGAGCAAAAAACAATGTACTCCTAGTTTTGAGTGTTTTTAAATGTGACACTGTTGCTACTTTTTTCTGCTCCAGTTTATCAAAATCTCACAAAAACCGAATATCGTAATCCATAATGTTTAATGAGAAAATATCTTGGGGGTGTAATACTTTTGCCATATCACCTAGCCCAAGAGGAAGCAGCACTTAAAAACAGATGCTTTAAATTTACTTGATTCAATTGTGTACTTCATTTCCTCGTAAATGAAATATTTTACAGTTTTAGACAGACAGCACTACGGTGCCTAATATGACCAAGCAGAAGGTGTGAACTGGATCAAGTAACAAGAAGTGTGATCATGCCATGTCAGATAAACAAGTGGAAAGCATCTTGTAACTTGATGTATGACTGACGTTTTTGAAATTGCATTTTTAAGATCATTTTGAATGATCTTATGAAATTTCCTTAAGCCATTCCAAAATGTTTTGGCTACAAAATTTAGTTTGAATGCGATTGGGACACAAATCTGCCATCTGGGTCTACAAGCAGGTCAGCTAAAATGGTGGTCATAATATGAATTATATATAATTAAATACACATTTGAATGAACTGAAGTAACAGAAAAAAGAAAAAAGAAGGAAAGAGCAAATGTATAATATCCACTGTTATCCACTGTAAATAAAACTGTTCTCTGCTTTTCTTCGTTTAGCCTCTAAGGTGGTGAATAACTTGGTGACCAAACTGCCGACCGATGGCTTCCAGAAGGAGCCCTCCAGTGACGTGGTCGTTAACATCTGTGGTGCTCTCAACAACCTCGTGACCAGCAGTGAGGTAGCAGCACGGGACATCACCTACTTCGATGGTCTTCCCAAACTGATGGGCATCAAGAACTCTAATGACAACAGGTAGGAGCCCAGAAGATATGGCTTGTATTAAAAAATATCCAGTGTTAATAATATGCTGTCTGCACTTGCTGACAATTTAACTTAGCATTCAAAGAATCCACCGCAGAGTCCTGTTTGCCGATTAGTTGACTAACATGAACATATCTTATTCTGTTCAGTCCCGCAAAGCTGAAGGCAGCCAGAGCAGCATCCACGGTTCTCTGCAACATGTTCCAGTATAAGAAACTATACAAAGAATACAAAAAGGTAATATACAATCTGATATATCATTTTTTTTATTAGAATGGATTTGAGTGAGGTTGATTTCTGCACTAGTTTAGTGTCATTAATTATAAAGTAAAATGCTAAGTTTTTCTACAAGCTATAAGTTGCACTGAATATCGTGATGCACTGAATTTGTGATTCAGATGTCCATATATTTTTATTTTATGTAAATAAAATCATTAACATGGCATTTGCCTTTCAGTTCACTTTAACAGTAATCATTTTCAACCATACAGTGAACACACTTTTTACAGTTTTTTGTTGTGCTGTCAAAACACCTTTGAAGCCCCAGTATATCCCCGTGAAATTGTAGTATAAACAGCGCTGGGCTTTTTAACAGATATCATAGTAAACTAGGATTGTTGTGTTTTTATTGTACTGATGTTCACAGACCACTATTTCTGCTTTCGTAGAACATAGTTGCAAAACTGAAAACTTGCCATAGGGCTCTGAGGAACTATTTTGAAAAGCAAACTGCCAGCGTGTATGAACCTCAGAAAGCTCCTCCCTGTAGATATTGTGTGTTAACGTGTTTGCTGAGGGCCTGTGCTCCAGGGGTTATGGTACATCATCTTTGAGCCATGTGCCTCACCCTTCCCTGCAGCTGTTTTCCAGCTTTAAAAAAAGCCTGTTTGGAAAAAAGATGCGCGCACACACAAACACACTCAAACACAGCGTACACAGGGCTTACTGGTGTGTAGTTCTGTAAGGGCAGGTGTAGGTGGAGTCATTACTCCAGGCCTGTCAGGTGATTTCCTCATGAGCGTGTCCCAACACCACAGACTGCCTCCATTTCACAAACCTGTCTTTGTTAGCATAAACCAAAATCCAAATCTCAAAAGAGAAATGATTAGCAACTGTCTGGAGCGCTCTAACCTTTTTGTCCCGAAGCTTTTTACCATTTGATTTAGCTCTTCACTGTATAATTCCATTATATGGTGAGAGATGAAAGAATGCGTTCCTAAGGCATCCATTTTCTTTGGCGCTTGTGTTCGTTGGTGACGGCTTGTTTATTACCTGCCAGACAGCGACCTTCATGCCGTGGTGTCTAATCACAGTCATATGATTGCCCTGAAACTTGCAAACAATGCTGTGGTGGCTGAGTGCTGACGTTTCCTGTCCTGTGTTTGTATTTCACTCATGTGTCGTCTCTGTTTGGTGCTTTACAGAAAGGATACCAGAAACAGGACTTTGCTGACATGACCATCTAAATGAGGACTGTAGCTCTGAGACATGAATGTGGATAATGCTGTAAATAAGGAGTGATTTAATTAAAGAAGAACAGCGTGGGGGGCTGAATAATTCACCCAACTATTCAGCTGTGTTTGTGTGGGATCCAGTGTGTGTTCTTCGGCCAGCTTAAGACGTCCTGCTGAAGAATACAGAAACGACTCTTCTAAAGCCAGCGGGGGCGTTAAACAAACCATTTGACAGTGACTCTTGACTACTCGATGGAGGTTGCACCTTGACACGTTTTCCTAACCTCATTTTTTATCTTCTTCAGGGAGTTTTGCACAATCTCAGCAGACTCAATTTGAAAGCTTTTTACTACTTTCCCCATAGCATATACACTGGACCATATGCCAGTCTTGGGTATTGTTTTTTTCTATGTTTCATTTGTAAAGTAGTGACTGGGTTTTTTGTTTGTTTGCTTGTTTGTTTAACATCAGAAATGATGATGTCTAAACAAGAATGATGTGGGCTGTATGAGTGAGAGGAAGTGTGAGTGCTGTATATTTTGCATGCATTGCAGAAAGATTAGAAGGGTATAGATAACAGAAGAAATGTTCTAATCTCTGCCGATTGAAAAGTCTTTCTGATGTACTGTATGATAATCTCTGTATAGTACCATACAACACTATTTTTTCTGTGTCTTTTTCTTTGTATTGAAATTGGTGCTTATTGTTTAATGTCACCTATTTGTAACACTTTATAGGATATTTTTAGCAGCATGCACACTGTTCTAGTGTTTAGGCAACAGTATTTAGCACAGCTGTGGCCCTCCTATATTTTCATAGTATTGTCTTAAAGCCTTGTGTTAAAAATGTAAAGGTTCATTTGAATGTATGTATGGAAATGTTGCTCACCGTTGCATCGCAAAGCACTGCTCATTCAGCACTGCATTCTATTACGTCATTTTATTTTCGTTAGCTACATACAGAATGTATTATTTGACTTGCCAAATGAAATCCCTGTTCACAGGTATTTTTTTACATTTCTGAGTATATGATATAGATCTAAGGATATAACTGTAAATGCCACAGAAAACGGGGTAACTGTCTGGAGCCTTCTCAGCAAAATAGTCTCTACTAGATACTTAGTTTTTGTCACATAGACTTAGTTCAGACTGTGTGGTGTAGGTGTATATGAGATTACTGTATACATTTTCGTTGTACATTGTTCAATCTAATTATGACCATGTCTTTTTTTTACTTTTGGTTTTATAAATAAGTGTGGCTCAGATATCAGCCACATGTTCTTCTGTCAGTGAGATTTGCACAGTTAATATAACCTACAGTAACATATAAACATATACACTGTCGGTTTTATCAAATTCCTCAGTAATGACTATCATAATCTCTGCTCAGCTTTACATCTCACTGAAAAGCTACAGTAAGTGCCACAAATGTCATATTAAAATGAATAAAGTTCTAACTAAACATTTGGTGCCATTTCTTTAAAAGAAAACAAGACGCATTCACTTAGGGGGTGACTGATCCTTGTTAAATGAAGGCTGTCGTTATTTGTCTCTCCTCCATTTCTTGACCTCCTCTTCCCAGCCTGGTGAGATTGATGTGCCTCATGGCCCAGGCTTATTTAAATACTTTCTCTATGCTCAGACATGAAGACTCCACCTTGCCCTAACCTCAGCTTCCTTCAGGAGGGGGGTTTCCAAACGTTTTTGCTATTTGTCGTTACACAGTTCTAGCAACAGGCAACTTTTGTCAGTCGCCTCACAGCTCTGCTTTGCTCCACCTATGGCTGGAAGGTCACACATCTGTGTACTTTTCACTGAATTACAGGGCACATATTCTCTCTCTCACAGACGCAACATATATCTTCTGCTGTCACGCTATCAGCAGTTTTGATTGATGCGCAAATTCTTGGAGAAACAGTAATGATTAATCTGTATTGCTTGCGAAGATTGTATAGATAACTACATTGTTGATATCTACATTGATATATATGCAACAGTTTTATAACGTAACATATTAAAATGACTGTTCAGTTTAGTTTAGTGAGGCCTCTACGATGCGGTTATTTACACCCAGACACTGCCAGAAATCTTTTACTATGCTGCCCTCTGCAGGTTGAAAACAATACTAATCTTTGTCATTCTAAGAGAGCTGTTACACAACGGGCTTGAAATCTATCACCAGTAACTATAACACCTACCAGTATCGGAGTGTACGTCTCAAACAGGGCCTGGCAAACAAGTATCGCCAACATAATATAGTATGTTCCACAATGCACTTTACTAAAATATATAAATATTTATATATATTATACATCAGTAACCAAAAATGAAATGTTTTCAAAACATCATACACTTCAGCGTTTTCGTAGTGTTCTGCACCGCAAGTACCAAAAAAGTTAACAAAATATTGCTTTGTTGAAGGTACTACCTGGTAGTCCCAGGGCTACCTGTGGCAAACTCAGATCTCCACAATTGTAATATCTTTCTATATAAAACACCCAGAAAAGTTCAAAATGGCACATTTTTAAATGACAGAGCAAATAACACAGATGTTGTGTGCTCTGATAAATCTCCATACAGTTGAGGACAAATTCAATCTTCTAAACACATGCATTTTCAAAGACAAAAATAAAAGAAGATTGATTTGATGATTGCGGATTTCTATTTTACCCTGGGCGCAATGGATTTAAAAAAGGAACAGCTTGAGGCTTATATATCATCTTCAGTAACCAGACAGTAAAAATCTGTTCGGGCAGCATAGCTCCTTGAACCCAGGTCAGACACGTCTATCTCTGGAGTTCTGGCCTCGGCCACTGGATCAGGAGCTGAGGGGAGTGCTGGAGCTTTGGAAGACAAGGCCTTATATATGGGCAACCGTAAGCCTACAGGACGAAAAAGAATTAGGCATTTTAAAATTCAGAGGAAGAAATCATATCAACTACTATCAAAAAAGTCTGTCCATAAAGGAAGCCTAATGTAAAGCACAACCTGATGCAGAAAACAGAATGCAACCTGATAATGTTTAGTTACTTCAACAGCTACATCACTAACTTTTCAAATCAAATCATACTGATCATATACAACCACTTAACCCTATGGAAAGTCCACCCAGATCCATTGCTAACAGAAGACTAAGGTAAAGTGTTTTTTTATTTAAAGATAACATTACATCATTACATATTTTTACTGTAGCAGACAGTATATTTAATCAATTTACTTTCAGCAAAGTGCAAGGATGGACTGTGTATGATATGCATTTAAACATTTCATTTAAAGGTTTTTAGCTTATTTAGTGATTCTACTATTTAGTGATTGTTAGTGAAACAATCAAGTAAATGTTCACACTAATTTATTTGGTTTACCAAATACTGCAAATATCAGTATGCTGGTGTTTTGGGTAAAATGTTAGTCACCTAACAGACAGGTGTTCTTACCCAGGTCTCCAGCAGGGTCTGGATCTGGTCTACAGTCCAGATAATCGGGCTGTAATGTGAGCATGGGGTCCTTATCATCCTGGAGCAGAGTCTGAGGGTCTCCAGTTGACTTTGTGTGGAACACCACCTTACGTGGCATGGCCAAGGCCAGTTCCTTCCAAAACCCTGATGATGGGGTCTGCAGGAGACAGCGTATGTATTACTATGGATAGGTTGTATACTGGGGAATTATAAAATTATATCTATCATTATCTGTTGTGTCAGAGGCCGTACCACAGAGTGTGCACCCCAGACTAGAGTGGTGATGCGTGCCTGGTGTTCTCGGAGTTGCTGGATAACGTCCAGACGCACATGCCTCTGCTGAGACTGGAAGATGATGAAGATGGGCTTCCGGGAGAGCTCCAGCAGATGAAATAAACCCTGTCTAACAAAAAAAACCACAAAAACATTTCAATAAAAACAAATCCTAATGACAGTGGTTGGATATAAATGCCTGGATATGTTGATGTTTTCTCTGCTCCCGCAGCCTAGTGGGTAAAACACGTGTCTGTGAACCCGATGACCACAAAGTCCCACTCTCTACCATGGTGTGTCTGAGCAAGACACTTATCCATCAGTTGGATATGAGCACCAGCCAAATGGTATTTTACCTTTACCTTGATCCATGCATACTTAAAAACAATCCTAAATTCTAAAGTATGAATTCTAGAAAAAATTTCTTTCCCTGGTATTGAGCAATTTCATTATGTGGTTGGTTCTTTAGAAGATTTTATCACTCACACATCTTTTGTACAAGAAGAGGTCTCTATAGAACCATCCAGGGAAAAATGTTTTCAAAGGCATCGCTCCAAAGAATTATTCTTGGCACTTCTTTTTCAGAGGGGACTAAACAAGCCCTTACTGAATATAAGTGGGCATGTTGGAACAGGAAAAGCACTAAAACAAAATAGGGGTACTCTGGGACTAGAGCTGGACTACAGGAAATTCGATCTGTCATCCTCATTCAAATAGAGCAAATTTATACTAAATGATTCCATTCAATTTCTCTTTTACTTTAAATATAAAAAGAAAACTAATTTTGGTTCTTACCTAAAGTTGGTGGTGCACCACTCCTGCTCCAGGTAGGGCTGCGATAGCACCACGATGAGCCGCCGACACCGACTACTGTCCATTAGCAGCTCTGCAGATGGTTCTGATGACACAACCCAGATACACTAGCTTTTAAGAGTCAATATGATACTGTATTAACCCCAATTAAAATGAATCTGCAGAAATACAAAATATACTGCTCAAAAAAATAAAGGGAACACTTGAACAACACAATGTAACTTCAAAGTCAATCACACGTCTGTGAAATCAAACTGTCCACTTAGGAGGCAACACTGATTGTCACTGACAGTGTGTAGACTGTAAATCAGTGTTGCCTCCTAAGTGGACAGTTTGATTTCACAGATGTGTGATTGACTTGAAGTTACATTGTGTTGTTTAAGTGTTCCCTTCATTTTTTTGAGCAGTATACTAACATACTCCATATGAAAAAGCTTTGTAGCTACAGAAATATAACCTACTGAAGACAATAATGTTTAATACGATAATAAACTCCACCACCTTGACTGGTCTGGACATGCACCCAGTACAGGAGGCTTTGAAATAACTCTCAGTCATTCATAACTCAACACATGAGGTATGTACCTGCTCCAGGGAGGATGTCAGTGTCACTGAGGAGTAACTTGTGCCCGTACTTATTCTCCAGATGAGGTTTCAAGATAAAATTGACAAACTTCCGGTCATTGTCACTGTTCATATATGAGATGTATGCATCATACATTTTGCCATCTAAGTGCAAAAAAGATACATTTAAAACACTTTTGCAAGACCCAGTGATTAGACGATATGTAGCAGTGAAGAACTGAAGACAACAATGATACAATGTTCCAACTAAAACAATAAAACTGTGTACAATAACTTACCATTGATTTCGTAATCTCCATAGTTATTTTTATACCAAAGTTTGATGTTGAGGTGGCACTTGGAGTAGATTAAAGCAGCCAGGACTAAGACTAGCAATAAGACCACTGAGGCCACAACTGCTCCTGTGTGACTGGGGAAAGCTGGGTAAGGACAAAAGGGTCTCTGCGTTATTACACATGCTCGTACGTTCACTGACTCTTTGTGGAAAAATGCTTCCTACATTTTCCGGTAAGGGAGCTGGCAATGTTGATCTGTAAATACAGTCCAAGAGTCACCTGACCAAGCCAAACAATAAGTGCTGATAATGTAAATGACTTTGCTGTTCTGTATGTAAACTCACCTTTTACAGCTATTAATCATCAGATGTGCCATTTTGCTAAACATGCACATTAACATTACATATCAATTGAGTTAATAAAATAATTACTAGCACTGTCACATAATGAAGTGCAATTGATTTACATTTACATCACAAAACAAGACTGTATACACAGCAATCATTTTTCATTAAATTCAAATATGAAAATTTTCTCCTTCTCTCCTAACAAACACAGTTATCAACTGTTCAGAATCTGTCATTTTTTCACTTACTCTAAGAGCATGCATTTTGGCCCACGGAGACAGATAAATAAGTCATGTAAGTCTTACTGGTGTTTTGAAGGTTGAAAGTGACTGTGCTGTTCCATATTTCACAAGAGTAGAGGCCAAAATCAGCCTGTTTCTTCAAGCTCACAGTCAGAAGACTGCTCACAACCTGCTGGCCATCACCAGCAAACCTGCAAAACATTCAGTTTCATTAACTTACATCACTGACCTTTTCAAGATGTGGCATCATCTTATGCACTGGGCATAACTGCACTCATCACTGTTCATTTTCTTGTGCTGAAACATTATTTAAATTATATTGAAGTACACTCAAACATTAAAATATTGTATAATACCTGCCAATGGGTCCAGGCTTTCTTTACTCAATCCCAAAATGTAAGAATTCTCTTTTGCTTTAAAATCATGCTGCCATTGCATTGCAGAATAGTAAGCATAACACTGGGTAATATTTTTTATGAATGGTCTGTTTAATTGGAATTTTTGATGTGTCTTTGTCACGTTTTGCACATTGATTCATTATAAGGTTGTTGTAATACTACTATCATTTTGATATTAGTCTCACTGATGTATGTGTCTCACGCTCAGTGTGTGAGAGTTGGCAACCCTGTTATCTACATGTACAACAAACAAACAAACAACACATTAATTAGCAAAAAGTTATAAGTATAACAAAAGACCATGTCAGCCGAGCCACCAAGTTGAGTTTAAACCTTTAAAGCTACATGAAAATAAATGCTACCACCGAAATCAGTGTGCCGAGATTGTATAAGAAACACTACAAAATGTAATGAAACAAATTTTTGTTGCCTGGTGTAATAAACAAAACAAGAACTAGGAACTTAAATATCCCAATGTGGGCTCTGTTACCACAACATAAAAGGCAATAGCAAAGAACACTGCAATTTATGTTGAGGTGTTTCCCGAGTGTGTTTGCATTTTAATACGAGTATAACATTCAGCCTTTTGCTGCACTGACCATGTGGAGGTGTTCTGGGTGAAGGAACTGACGTTGGTGAGAGGCTGTCCATCTTTTCTCCACTGCAGATTGGCCTCACAGTCAGATTTACTCTTATTGTAGACCCTTAGTGCAGTGCAGTTCAATTCAGCCTGGGAGCCAAGGGACCCCCACACCTCTGTCCGAGTGGCACTGGGCTTAAACTGCGGAGCTATGCTGCAAACTGCCTCTGTGGGTAAGAAATTAGACTATTTATTGAGAAAATGTGCAAAACAGCTTTTATATAGAGTTCTGCCTCCTTGATCTTATCATTCAAATTGTGACATGCCTTGAAATGCCTTCTTTACAGCTTTGAAAACCAAGACAAAAAGTGGGTGTCTGGACATTTTTGGTGTCGAGGCCAGGATAATGAAGAACTCGTCATGAAATGTTGGCAGAAGTGAATGTAAAATACAACTAGAGTATTCTTTTCTAACATGACATTGTGAGGCTACTTTACTACATCTACGCTTGATGAGAATACATCTAAATTGTAAATTATAAATGCTAGTGTGCAGGTATGGTACAGGAAAATGAGCTGTGTAGTACAAAGCGAGTGTGTATGAAGCAGGCACAGATTAAAACAATGATGGCTTTATTAGTCAGGCTTAGGCTGTGGAGAGAGGATAGGATATCTCATCTCAGCAGGAGAGAGTGAAACGTTATTCTCCTGAACAGGTGGTGGCTAATACTCATCCATGTTTTACTAATAACACATGGTAAAAACTGATATACAAATTATTTAACATCATTTTATATACTATAAATGTAAAGTACTTGACTATTTCTGAACAGCATGTGAATTCATGTGAATATAGGTTAATGAAAAGTTAATGTACTGCACATCTCTTACATAAGGATCTAAAGTGTCATCCATTAACAAAAAGGAATGAATTTTAAATGCTCTTCGTGAAGCTCTTGGAGGAGCAGGCAGAGCACATTTCTCATGTACTTTATGCAAGTGCTCTTCCAGTGCTCCTTAAAAGTATGTCTGGGAACACCAGCTGTTGTCCTGTGATGAAAAGTCCACCTGGGTCGAGTACGAGTCCAGGCCTCCTGTTAGCAGGTGGACCTGTTCATCCAACTAACAGTGAGAAGGTCAAGAGGTCTGAAGAACAGGACAGTTTGAATAGGCCTTGTTGGCCTTTCCGAAAGACAACACCTTCATTGTGATCTGCTGCTCACTCACATACGACTGATTTGAGATGGTTGGCCCTTTTGGAAGCTCTCTGAAACCTGCTGCATATTCTGTATATTCCAAACCAAATTAATTTGCCCCATTAGATTGAAAAGGATTGATTCATTTGGTTCATTCAAGTCATTCAGATACACATTAGTTATACAGCTGTAATATGACATCATAAACACACCAGCTTAATTCACCAATTTATCATTTTACAGCGATTCAAAGAATTTTAGGCAAGTAGAGCTACTAATATAATGTACTAGAATATGTCCCATAACACAAGCAATACACCACAATCACAGAACACAACACACATTAGCATGCACACTTTATACTGTGTACTGTGCATCAAAGCGACAGCTTAAAATGTGGTCAAATCTGCAGTACAAGCCTATTCCAAAGATGGTATAGTCCAAACAGTGTCCTGTAAGTACAGTGATGAGCACAGGTGCAGGAGTGATGAATAGAGCAGTAATGAAAATGTGTGTTTGCACTGCTAACATGTTATAAACACACTGGTGAAATTCTATGAGTTCTTCTTGGTTTGTTTCTAGTTGAGGGCACAAGAGCATGTTTAAGCAAGAGCAGGTGTGTGTGTGTGTGTGTGTGTGTGTGTGTGTATTTGCTGGGCAGGAGCGATTTTCATTATTTAACATTCACCAAGACATTTCTGCTAAGCACTTCTCTCCCCCACAACTTCGGGTGCGTAATTGGAGTGCAGCCTCAGGAGTGTAATTAGTATTCAAACCAGGCTACCATGGTTATTTCATCTTGCACATTCAAGCACTTAAATCAGGAAATGTTGAAAAGATGAGAAGGGTGTACACAAACAATAGAGTCAAGACTGGATTTGCATGTATTCAAAAAAAGGTTGTGAGCAGGTCTCAGCTGAGAGGAGATGGGGAAGAAGAAAAACATGAATTTCATAACACTACACTGAATGGTCATGCATTTTAAATGTAAACCTAAATGCTGTGATTGTATTCATGTACTAATCACTAAAGGTGGCTCAAACCAGCCTGTTGACTTTCTCAACTACTACTTTACGGCTTCTGTGTTTAACGTGTGCTAACAACCATAGATGTAAATGGGTGACAACAGGTTTGACCAAACATTCTTGTTGTTCAAGTGTTCACTGTCCAGTGTTTGTGGATAACTTCTACTGCACTTCACATGAATGTGAACAGACCAATTTGCATCATACTAGTTCATGAATAATCTGTAAACTTGTTATTATTACTCTTAAGCATCATCTAAATGAGGGCAAGAACTTGTGTGATAATATGAATACAGTTTAAGAATAATAATAACATGTTTATCTGTGACTATGATGCCAATAGGATAGTTCACTGTCCAAAGTTTGTGTATGAATAGTAATGCATTTTACAGGACAGCGAAATACCTACTGGAATCATTGAAGCTTCTAAAAAACCCTGTAAATTGTTGTTATTACTCCTAAACATTATCTAAGTGGGGATAACAATTTGGAGAAATTAATGTGTGGTAGTATGAATAAGGTTTAAGGGTAATAATGCCATTTTATCTGTTATTTACAGGCTAGTATGATGCCAGTAGGTCAGTTCACTGTCCAGAGATTGAATAATAATATAGAGTTTACAAGTATATTACTCATAGTATCAAACCTGCACAGGCGATAAGGCTAGAAAACAGTTGAATGCTATGGTGAAGAAGGTAACCCACCATGTTTTCTTTTATATGTTGCATAAATACACCTATTTGCTGTGCTCATGCTGACAGTGCAGCTCTGCCGTTTAAGCTCCATCATTCATTAACCAGTGACAGAACAATCCAAATTGCTCCACAGGTCCAAAGGTCGTGTTGGCCTTTCCATCAGACCAATAAACACACTGCTTAATGCTTACAACTGAAAATATGGCCAACAGATGCTTAACTCGTTTTTGAAACGTCTTGAAGTCAAGTCAAGCAGGTTTTATTATCATTTCAACCATATACACACACAGCACACAGTGAAACAGAACAACATGCCTCCTGGACCTTGGTGCAGCACAAGAACAGAACATTGTGTTTTTTCGTGAAACTTTACTTTTAAGCTTCTTTAGTTTAATTTTCGTTACTTTATTTCACACGTCGGCTCATTTGTCTCTCTAGTAGCCAGGAAAAACAACCCCCCCCCCCCCCCCCCACCTCATTTAGAAAACACAGAAAGCGAAGGGATGAAGAAGTCAAAATCTCACCTGTGAGAGTAAAGGGGCAACACAAACACATGAGGAGAAGCACTTGGTTCTGCCCCATCGCAGCAACACCAGAAACCGCCTCATAAAATGACAGTGCAGCTGTCCAGGTCAGAAGAGGCTGGTGTCCTAAAGCAGTGACTGGGGTGATGATGAAGGAGGTAAAGTCTCTGCTCCAGCTGGTGAAGGTCAGGAAAACACTGATGCCACCTGAACTACAGGAGCGCAGAGAGCTGTGTCACGTGACGCGCTTACCTGTCGTGTTATGTTTTTCCACCCGTATTCCCACAGGCACCACCCCTCCACTCCTGTCTCAGGATTGGTTACGAGTGTCTCACAGCCTGTGTTGGGATTGGCCAAGTGTCTCGCAGCCTGTGCTGCTATTGGCTGAGGTTTATAGACCAAAACAGTTCTCCTATCAGTGTTAGGTTTGAACTACTAGCTGATCGCATTTCAGGAGGCGGGACTTGTTCACATGTGGGCGGGGCTTTCTTTGCTGTGCAAAGACAGCAGATTTGATTTTACCGGGCCGAACGACTACTACTGCTACACCAAAACCCTTTCTGACGCACTAGCTGTCTTCATCCACTGGACTTTTGCAAAAGATTCCAATAAAATTAATTCAGATATAATACAGTACCCAAATTTAAACCAAGCTTGTAATATTTGTTTAGTTGGAATATTCTTATTTGTGTATATTCTGTTACCTTTACTGAGCCTTTATAAATAAATTTGGGTTATTTGTAAACTTCTTTTTTTGGGGTTGACTCAGGTGCTCATTTTACTACATGTTGAAACTACATATATGACAAATAAAGAATCTCGAGTCTTGAATGTAAGGCAGTCATTTAGCAGTGTAAGGCAGTCATGATGCATTAATGCAAAGAATTAAATCACTTAATTAAAAATGGACAGTCACTGTCTATACTAGGGTCTGCAGAACACCAGTACTGCCATGGAAGAGTAACAAAGAAATATGTAGAACTCAACAATTATACAGATTATATATGTTTACTGTTTCATAATGCCCTTCATGAATATATACATATATATTTACAGTGCATTAACAGTAAATGGCAATAAAAACAAGTAAACAAATAAAAACAAGGCAGTTACAGCATTCAAAAAACAAATAAACCCAGCTTTCAGTAGAAATTCAGCATATAATATAAATATGCATCAAGAAAAATAATAGGGACTGACTGTATTAGGACATTCATGCGGTCTGCCAAATATGGCTTTAAAAAGTGTGAGCAATGGTGTATGTGTAAAAATTCAGCAAGTTAGTAAGTGAGCACAACAGCTGGTGTTTCTCCTTCAGTCTTTTGCTGCTGAGCTCTACAAATTGGCTCCTTCATTTTGGGAATGAATGTCTGAATGGTCGGATCTCATGCTGGCACTTTATGTTGATGATGATTCGGCTTATTTGGGACATCGATTGGTCGTTCATACTGTCATCTGTTCTGTCTGTTTCTTTCAGTTCTGTTTGGGAATAGAACACAATTAATTTAATCATTCTTCGTTTAGGGCTCCCAACTGAGGGGATAATTTGCATTCATTGCAGACCTAATGAGGGCCTTTCTTTGTCTTATTTGCTCAATCATGGCCTGTACAACCATTCAAACATGCTTTACTGAATACTGCAGTGAAATTGTATCTAATCCAAACATCACTGACGACATCTGACGACATCTGAAATGCATTTGAAGTCTCTGGCCTTAATTGGCAAAGTTAAACACATACCTTGGATTTAGGTTTGGATTTAGATTTTATGGTCCACAACACTGTTTAATCAAGATTCTATAGATTTCCTCTGATAAGGTATTCTGAATTAAAGTTGATTACTTACCTTAGTTCCACCTTCAATCTTTTAAGTTTGTCTTCCTTCCTATTATTTTTCACCTCTAAGGGACAACCAGGAACAAACCACCCTGCTATGAACTTAAACAGCACCACCACATGCTGCTCAGATTTAGGGACAATTTGTTGGGGAGAGAGAGAGAGAGAGAGAGAGAGAGAGAGGGAAATGAAAATAATAAAGAAGTGAAAATGAAACTGAATGATATGTCTCCTTTATGAATTATTTCCTCTAAATGAGCTATAATACCTCAAAAAGAACAACGAAGGCAAAGCGGATTGCCTGAATGACCCAGAACTGACTGGTCAAGGTATAGTCCTCATTACTCCTGTAGTCTCTATAGCTACAGAAAAAAAAAACACAACGAAAAATGAAGTGCAATGTTCCTGCTAATGAATGCGCAGTCACACTTTCACAAAAGTTATCACAAGTACCTGCAGGATGTCACAATCTTATTATCAGAAGTAACCAGCTGTTTGTCGTTAAAGTCTTTGTTGATGTTTACATTGTTGATAGTAGCAATGGACAGAGTGTTATTGATGTAACCTGACATACAACTGTGTGAGAGGAAAAGAGAAAAGGAATATGAAATCGTGGCACTTTAGCATAACTGAAGCAGTTTATATAATGATACATTTGAACATTTTGCTTACTCCACCCCAGCCACAGTCGAGTTGGCACATGGTCCATAGCGATAACGATACACCAAACGAGGGATAAAATCTGAGGATATCCCAATGACCAACCCATTAGCAATGACTGCTAACACACCAATTGTTTCCAGCACATCCGTCCAAATACCTGCAATATAAAACATGCTTATGTGAAATATGAAGCAGCATATTACATTACACTATCCTTACACCATCATTCAATCAAGTGTGGGTTTCATACTTCATATTTCTTTCTTGCTTGTATGTACATCAATGACCATGAGTCTCTGTTCTCACCAATGTCGTTCGTCTTCCTGGGCACCAGCCTGCGCTCCAAGCTCACCATCTTTATAGCGTCCAGCCTGATCTCAATGATGTTGTTGAGAAGAGCTAGGAGAGGAGCTAAAGGAAATGCAGCCACGAAGATGGTGGTAAAACTGAACTGCAGCACTGGGTAGACCAGAAATGAGTGAAGAGAAAAAAGTAAGGCTTTAATAAACAAATACTATAAGACTTAAGGACACTCAAGTGCTGCTTTAAAAATGTGTCAATACCCATCTCGAGGAACTCATTGAAGAGGCTGAATTGGTCCACACTATCAAGATCAAAGTTCCTGAGCAGATCCTTTAGTTTGCAGTTATCGCACAGTTCAGAATCTTCTTTGCTCCCCATACAGTCCTTCTTTGAGCACTTGCGAACCTTTTGCCTCATCGTTTGACTCTTCTGCCTCTTCCGCCAACGTGTGAACCAGCTGTGGGGGAAAAAAGGGTGCAGTATTTATGGCTCAACTATAAAGACAACTATAGAAACTTTGACTAGATAAACAGATTAATGCCACTGACTTACGGGCCTGAGATCTCAAACACATTGTTGATTGTCTGTTTGAGAACTAGGACAATAGCCATCTGAATAAACAGGTCTGTCAGACATCCACTTGGGTGGCACTGAACAGAAGAAAGACATCCATGTCATATTTAGTCATTTTAGCTCCACCTAGTGTAAAACTGATGTAACACTTCTTGTGCTGATTCCATGTAGGCACGTGTAGGAAGGGAGTTAATACACATAATAATTGTGTATAATGACTGTATATAAGCTGCAACATAATATAAACACCTCCTCTAGTCTCCAGATGCCAGCTATCCTCACATATCCCCCTGGGTGTCCATTTATTCTGCAAAAGAAAAATATATAGTTTATACTTTGAATTACAGACTAGACCATCATGGACTACAGTGTGCATTTCAGACACCCATACCAGTGATCTTCAAATTGTTACAAGTATTACAAAATTCAGCTCTGTCACATTTTACCTTCCGAGAAAGAAAGCTGTGTATATCAGAGAGGAGAAGAGAGTGAAGAACTGGAAAACAAACATCTTCACTGTGAAGCTCCTCTCAGTGGCTGCAGGAGAGCGTGCTTCCTCTACAAGACATAAAGCGGAGAATGAACTGATGATATTAGCAGTGGTCAATTTCCAGATTATAATGGCAGAATCTCTTTTCCACTAACCTAGTTCACAAAGCTTCATGGCCACTGTCCGGTTGACCTGCTCAAGATGAAGAATAAACAGATTATTATTATTTTTTTTCCTGAATTATAAATAGGATACCTGTACATCATTTAGAAGGAGAAATAACACATTTAGTTTTGATTATAGCATAACAGACAGGGTCCTACACAGTAGTATACGTTACCCGAGTCATGACAGTTATTGTGAGGTAGTGCAGCACGGCTCCCAGCATGAAAGCCACTGTACTGGAGTTTTCTTTGAGGAATGTCCAATCTTTTGACCTAGCAAACTGCACACTTGCTATTACCCTGAACACCACCAGGGCATGCGCCAACCCAATGATTACCAGCAACTGAACACACACACAGAAGAAAAGTCTTTAGTACCTTTAGGATGTAGAAATCTCAAAACCTTTGTATTTAGTTCTGGGAACAATTAAGATTTATGGGTGTAGAATTCTATGTGAGGTACTCACCATGAGTGCCACTAACACCATTACTAGTGTGCTGCGCAAGTACGAGTGACTGTGCTTTTTTGAATCACAATCAAGATCATTCACGATCTCCAGAATCAGCTCCTCCTACACATGCACATACACACTCTCAGAATCTATGTGATTACCTATTCAACCCAATATATCTTATAAAGATAATAGTCTCACTAATCCTGAGACTAGTAACTAACTACTATACATTATTGGTAACTGCTGATAGAGTCATGGGCTCCGGAACCATTATAGCATTCATGATAGGGAGAAACTGTGAAAAAGGGAAGAATGTCATGATTGTATTCCTACCTCTTCTTCGCACCAGTCAAAAACCTTCCACTCAGAGACGTATGATGCTCTGTGGCGTTTCCAGAACTCTAGAAACACAGTAGCTAAAGAGAAGGACAGGAATGGTGGTGAATCTGGAAACAAGGTTCTTAACAAGTGGAGAAAGAGCAAAACTTACCCCAAACTGCCATGAACATGGCAAATGCGACTGTTCCTTCATTATCAAACAGTATGCTGACCTGCACAGAGGGGAAAAACAATAGTCAAGGTGGTTCACTATTCTTGCTCATACAGTGCCCTTGAAATGCAGTAACACTGTAGGGCTGGCCCAAATGACTTGATTTGTTTATATTTAGTATTTAAAGGTGTTCTCTTTATTCAAGTCACAAAATTGAAACTACACCACAAATTCAACTACAATGCATACCTCTAAACCAGACAGTAACTACACCAGTCAGATATAACATTAACACCACCTGCCTGTAATTAGGAAGGCCACAAAAACCAACTGATATCCACTGAGACATGGACTCAGGATAAAAGGTTCATATGAATGCATGATTTCTGAATTGTCTCAGAAATGTGAGACAGAAAAGTGATATTTATTCTTTTAAGTATTTATTAAAGTGAGGGTGATACTAGCTAAATCTTGATTGTTATGGTAAGTAGATTACAGGTTAAGTAAATTTCTGATGGTGATAAATCAAAGCTTAATGCATTACCCTTAAAGAAAATGCGAACCTGTATCCCTACTGTACAGTTTACACTGAACTGCTCTCACAGTGCTAGAATGCAAATTACAGATGTTACCTCTGAATAGCTGCACTGTAATTCGTACACGCGCATTTTCTTTGGTAGGTTCTGTCGTTTACTTTGGTTTAAGCAGGTAAATACAGTAAAGAAATTAATTTAATTTACAGTAATAAAAATACATGGCTTTAAGAAAAACAAAATAAAAAACACAAGAACACCTGAGATAGTTCCACACGGGAAAGTGTTCTGATGCAGGAATGTTGGACTGTGTCTGTCAGAGATGCGTCACAGGGCAGAAGCCAATCAGCAGCAAGGAGAAATAAATAATGTTCTCAGATTGGCTACTTTCAAACCTCCCGCACTCTTTTGTGGAAATGGTAACCAATATCTATTCCCTATACCTAAATACACTCACCTAAAGGATTATTAGGAACACCATACTAATACGGTGTTTGACCCCCTTTCGCCTTCAGAACTCAGTCGGCCCATTCTCCTCTGACCTCTAACATCAACAAGGCATTTTCGCCCCCAGGACTGCCGCATACTGGATGTTTTTCCCTTTTCACACCATTCTTTGAAAACCCTAGAAATGGTTGTGCGTGCAAATCCCAGTAACTGAGCAGATTGTGAAATACTCAGACCGGCCCGTCTGGCA
>JBBPDC010000129.1:8279267-8303329 GCA_037974485.1 Hemigrammopetersius urotaenia | reverse complement strand
CCCCCCCCCCCCCCCCCCCCCCCCCCCCCCCCCCCCCCCTCCCCTCAATATACTTATGTGTACTGTATTTTTATCAAATGCCCCCACTAAGCATGTTATGATCTTGAAATTGTGGCTCATGATTGGTATATAAACAATTATAAAATATTACATTATTACTATGATTTTGCTTTTTTACTTTTGATGTATAGGCTAAAGTCTTGACTGTCAATAGATATAAGGTTTACACGTGTAGTCGTGTAAAGCATCTTATATGTAAAGCATTTCTTACAAATGAAGTTTCTTGATTAGACTCATGATAAGTCTCAATAAAAGTGTCCTTTTTATGTACATTAATTTGGCTCAGAAAGGTTCAGCTGATAAACACAGTCAGTTTACATTTTGCTGAAGGATAAAAATTCCCGTAAGCTCAAATAAATCCAGTCAGCACAAATACTTGAGATCATGTGGTTTATACAGGCCTAGGTTCCACTGTGATTGGATAGTGCTTACATGGTCTTTTCACTGTGAAGAAAAAATTTTGCTTTTCTAGTCATACACCAATAGATTGTTCATCTAATTTAGAAGAAATGTGGTAATCAGCTATTTAAAAATTTGGAATGTTTTTATTCAGTTCTGTTTTCGAACAAATTCTGTTTCATTTACATGTATAACATATATAATATAAATCTAGTATATTGTAATAGAAAATATCATTTGAAGCTGGTACTAATACTAACACTTATGATTTCATCAAAATAAAAAAAATTTAATTAAATATCTAAAAGTAAATTCTGGTGTCTGACTGAATACACTGTCTATTAGAACTGAAAAAAGTTTGTTTATTAATATGACAAATGATTCTAATTTTTAAAATGGCAGTGTGTGTGTGTGTGTGTGTGTGTGTGTGTGTGATTTGAACATGTCAGGAAGTGTCAGATGTCCATGACAGACTGCACAATGCACTGTTTTGCTGCATAGTGTATAAGATTATTAATGGAAGCTACCATTCTGATATTTCGCTGCATACTGTATGCAGCGCACTGAAAAACATTGTTATTGTTTTTTGTATTTGATGGTACAGGAGAGAAGAAAGCTGTATCAGGACAACATGAAGAACGCAGGTCTAGAACTGGAACTTGAGGACAAATCGGTGAGTTTGAACAACCTGCAGTCACCAAAGTAATTTATGAGAACTGCATTATTTTAAACAGATGGTTTTCAGGTTTGCTTGGTCTTCTTCAGCTAACAAAATCCCTGTGTTCATGATTTATGTTATGTATCGCAAGTGAAGGAAACTGAGCAGAGAAGCAGCGCCAAAACTGTTTCTCTTTTAATCTCCTAAATCTGTGTGCGTGATCAGGAGTCTGAGGATGGAAAGACGTTTTTTCTTAAGATCCATGCTCCGTGGGAGGTGCTGGCCACCTATGCCGATGTACTGAAGATCAAAGTGCCTTTCAAAGTCAACGATATCCCGGAAAACCGAGAGATTCCTGTTGGCTGGCTCTTTACACCATTACGCCTGCCTGATCATGTGATGCATCCTGATCCTGACTACTTCACAGCTAATTTTGACAAGAGCAAGGATGACTTCTTCCTCATTGAAGACAAGGACAACTTCTTCCCCACATCCACACGCAACAGGATAGTAAGTGCATCTTGCAATCCAATCAATGTATGCACAGGAAAATTCCTAGAGGAACATGAATGATGGAGATTGCTGTTTGTGTGCAGGTGTACTATATCCTGTCCCGCTGCCCCTACAGTAAGGAGGACAAGCTCAACAAGGACAAGAGGGGCATAAAGCGGCTGCTGAACAACGGAACCTACACTTCAGCCTTCCCCCTGCATGATGTAAGTCTCTGTCATCATATACATAACACTGTCGAATGTTATATTTCTTCCATTAACATCTGCATCATACTATTGAAACAGAACTTTATTTCATCCATACTTTGCACACAACTATAATCTTTTGTTGAAATGGTTGCAAAATTGGTTTTCCTTATAAATTGCTGGAAAAAGTCTTATCCAACCTAATAAGTTGCTACACTACAAAGCTGGACCTGTGTACTAGTATCTACCTAAAAGTAGAAACAGATTTTTCCTCATCCTGCATTCACACAACAATATGACACTTGATCTAGCCTAACCTGACCTATGCATGTGTGACCATTCAGATCCATTTTCATGTTAAGCCTAAGCACAAAACAGATGAAGTGCTCAAGACACTCTCAAAAGTGTGCATGTAATCTTTTCCATGTTCTATAGACTTTTTAAAGAATTAAACAAAGAGAAACTGAGGCAGGAGCTGTGGCGAAACATGCTATTCTCAGCAAAGCTATGTAGCAATATTTATTCACTGCACAGGTGCATAGAATGGAGCAATCTCTCAAAAACAACTCCAGGGTTAACAAAAGGCAGACAAGGTGAATACCTTTTTAGTTACTTTACTAAGTGAGCTGTTGCAAGATAACCGCTAGTACAGGCCTGCTTTAGGTTTCGTACGGCTCTGTGTACAATGGTGGGGCTTGTCAGTGTGAAACGGTGGGTAATAGCTTCATGTTTTGGATACGCAACAGGTCATGTTAAGGTATCTTGTGGGCAAAAAAGATTTGAGACATTTTTCGACCTTCTTTCATTCTGCCCAGGGTGCATGATATGCACCTCCTGTCCCTTACATTAGCATAGGTAGGCAAAATAGCATCGATAGCAGTGGATACAATGTTTTACTTGCAAAATATTCATTTGTGCATGTGTGTTTGTTTAGTGCAGGTACTGGACAAAGTCTCAAGACTCCAGCTGTGAGAGCGAGCGGTATAACCTTTATCGATACTGGGCTCGGTTCTTTCGCTTCTACAAGGAGCAGCCGCTCAACCTCATCCGGTGAGAGTGACAGAGAGAAAAGAATGTACATGTGCATTTATGCAGTTATTCACTGTCCAGTAGTTCTTGAACCTTCTGTTGTCTGTCTTGCAGGAAATACTATGGTGAAAAAATTGGGATCTATTTTGCGTGGCTGGGTTTCTACACTGAGATGCTGTTCTATGCTGCTCTGGTGGGACTTATCTGCTTCATCTATGGACTCGCAACCTATGATGATGAAACCTGGACGTGAGTAACAGGGAGAGAAAGAAAGAATGTGTGTGAAAAGAAATAAATACCATGCCACATTGCTTACTTAACATATAGTAGTTACAGTAATGCTCATAGTAATTAGTCCTGGTATATGAATAAAAGATCTTATGTTTTTCTCAGGAAGGAGATCTGCGATGATAATATTGGTGGGCAGATTGTTATGTGCCCCCTCTGTGATAAGAAATGTGGCTTTTGGAAACTCAATAGTACATGCAACTCGACCTGGGTGAGTCAGATGACTTTTTGGCTTTTTTTCTAAATAGACCCCAAAGTATTACTGAGATTTATCATATGTTTATTTTACCAACAGCAATCACATCTCTTTGACAACACGGCGACAGTATTCTTTGCAATATTCATGGGTATATGGGGTGAGTTATGAATTTTCCCTTGTGTGTTCGCCCTCTAGTGACAGAAGAGCAAATTGTTTTATAATCAAAAACCTTGTAATTTAACAGAGCCAAAAACAGTTACAGGCTTTATTTGATTTTTAGGAATAATTATTGAAAAGCCTTAGTCCCTGTAGGAGCAGTCAGCTGGAAATGGAGGCTAATGCGTTGCAAATGCTTTATTCAGTGACTCTGTTCCTGGAGTTCTGGAAGCGACGGCAGGCCAGGCTGGAGTATGAGTGGGACCTGATGGACTTTGAGGAGGAGCAGCAGCGGCTGCAGCTCAGGCCTGAGTATGAGACCAAGTGCACCAGCCGACGCAAGAACCGTGTCACGCAGGTAACCAGAAGTCTTTGTGACATGTATGCTGTTGCCTATTATTATTATTATCATTTCTAATATTAGTAATGGTCATTCTGGTAGTAGTCATTGTAGTAGTATTTATGTGTGATAGTGAAAGATTAACAGTAACATTTTCATGTGACTTTATTAAGAGAATTTATTTCTTTAAAAAACAACGTCTGCCCCCTGGTGGTTAAAGTGTTGTTGTTTTTTTTTAAGCGATTGTGTAAAGATCTTAGGGAGTCAGGAGAGCATTTTTCTTTTATGTACACTTTATATTCTTTTGTATATGGCAAGCGTGAGAACATACAAGTGACAACACAGAAGCATTCCACAAAGGGTTATGTTCCAGGACACTGGAAATAATAATAATCAGAGATAGCAGTGCTACCTAATCTCAGACCTCAGTATTCTAAAAGAAGAAAACATAATTTAATTTACTTCAGATGTGCATGTCATTTTTACATTTTCAGAACTAAGGGAAATATGAACCTAGGTTTGTGTAATATGTTGGGAGAATGTTTGAATGAAAAAACGGACTGTGCTCCTGTCCTCTGTAGGAGATGGAGTTGGTTATAGACCAGACAGTTGGAGGTTTAGTAGGTAAACTCTGCTTGTGCTGGTCCGCCGTGGTCCTGTGGGTAAGATTTGCACAGGACGAGCACAGACCCTAGGTTTTGTGCGTTTTCATTATTTGTGTGCGTTTGTGTGTTTGAGGCGAGTGGTTTTATCGCTGTTTGTTAAGCTTCCAATAACTCTGCTCTGCGTGGTTCCACACAATATTAAAACAAGATATCTAACTCTCTGTTGTGAATGACCTATAGGATCGAATATATTCTGTCCAAACTCTAGAACCTCAAGCCCTAGAGTTTTGTGCTTCTGGGTGTGCGCTGTTGATGGTTATACTAGTTGCTAACTGCCTGGTTTGCTTGCTTGCTGTGTAGGAGATGGAGCCTTACTTCCCCGTAACAAGCAAGTGTGCTCGTTCATGCCTGTCCGGGGCTACTGTCTTGTTCTGGGTGAGCATCAGTGCCACTGTTCCATGCAGTTTTCACTGATTATTTTCATTTCAATTTAGATAAAACTCTTCTACATTAAATAATATTGTAATATTGTTTGCAGTGTTCAATAGCACTGAGTTTTAGTAAACATAAGTACAGGAATGAACGTGAAAAGCTGGATAAAAATAATTTATGCCTGTGGATGCATGGTTTGAGCCGCATGTTACATTTAAAGTTTACAGACTTGGTATTATTACTCACTTTATTGCTGACTTGTTCACCTAATATTGTTAATTTCAAAGGCTCAAGACTGATGCCTACAGTACAGTATTCATTTCTATGTGATAAAATATATATATATATATTATTATATTATTATATATAATATAGAACTTAATATTGATGTGCTTTTTATTTACTGTAACTGTTATAATTGGATCCTTCATCCTATTGTCTCTGACATGTCTGCTGTTTATTTCCACATGCAGATCTCTTTAATCATAGCGAGTATAATTGGAGTGATAGCATATCGACTGGCTGTGTTTGCTGCTTTGGCCAGCATAATGAAGGACAGCCCCACCAATAAATTGGAGCTGGTGGGCTCACTAATCACCCCACAACTGGCCACCTCTGTCACTGCCTCCTGCATCAACTTTATCATCATCATGGTGCTCAACTTCTTATATGAGCGTGTGGCCATCTGGATCACAGATATGGGTGAGTTAGGCTCCTCATTATTCAGTACCAATATTTCTTATAGGCTCTAATAGTTACCATAATGATTTATCTTACCCATTGACAAAACTGAGTGTAGAACTAACTAAACTGGGCTGCTTTCTGTCTACAGAGGTCCCTAAAACTCATGTGGAGTATGAGAACAAGCTGACTGTCAAGATGTTCCTTTTCCAGTTTGTTAACTACTATTCCTCCTGCTTCTACGTCGCGTTCTTTAAGGGAAAGTTTGTGGGCTACCCTGGAAAATACACTTATATGTTTGCTGGGACTGGACTGAGGAATGAAGAAGTATGTCTACTATAAAAGACTCTGCCTTGTCCAGGTGCAGTGTGATATTGATTAACTGGTTTCTATCTGTCTATCTTTTTATAGTGTGATCCAGGTGGTTGCTTGATTGAGTTGACTACTCAGTTGGTGATAGTGATGACTGGTAAACAAGTGTGGGGGAACATCCAGGAGGCTCTGCTTCCGTAAGTGTTTTCTAACCCTTAACAGTGATTCCAGTTTAAGGTGCTGTTTGATGGGACGGGTTCTGCCCACTACGCTTCAGTGAATGGATCAGTGCAGTAAGTTGGGTGTTTGTGTGTGCAGCTGGCTGAAGAACTGGTGGAGTAGCCGAAGTGCACGGAGTCACCCTGAGAGTCTTTACAGCCGCTGGGAACAAGACTATGACCTGCAGAACTTCAGCCAGTTTGGACTTTTCTATGAGTACCTGGAAATGGGTGAGTTAACTATTTTTTTTTTTTTCGTAAAAAATGTGCTTACTGTTTTAGAGATGAAAAATTGCTATGACAACATTCCCTCTTACCTTTACAGATATTGCAGATATAATGATGCATTTTTGGAGCATTTTGGAAATGGAAATACCAACACAATTGTTTAATTCTCTCTCTCTCTCTCTCTTTCTTTTCTCTCTCACCTCCCCCTCTCACTCTCCAGTGATCCAGTTTGGTTTTATAACGCTCTTTGTTGCCTCCTTTCCACTGGCCCCTCTCCTGGCTCTGATGAATAATATTTTGGAGGTGCGGGTGGACGCATGGAAGCTGACCACTCAGTTCCGTAGACCTGTCGCAGCCAAAGCCCACAGCATTGGAGCCTGGGAGGAAATCCTCAACATGATTGCTGTCTTCTCTGTAGTGACCAATGTGAGTTCACTCCTCTCTGTCAACATCTTACCTTACTGTTCTCGTTTAATGTTAACTTGTGCATTTGAAAGCATGAAAAATACGTCCAACTTGCTCATTTTTTATACTCTACCAATGCAGTTTGCAAGATAAAGTGCAACAGGAGGTTTGTTGGTTTTTGTTATTTTCACTCCGTGTTCTCAGTCTCATTCATTTCTATTGAACAGGCGTTCATTGTGGCATTTACTTCTGATATGATTCCCCGGCTGGTGTATATGTACAGAGGCAGTGACCTCACTATGAATGGCTATGTCAACAACAGCTTGTCCATCTTTGAAATCTCAAAGCTCCATCCAGACAATACACCTGATGCCAATGAGAACCCTGCCTGGTTCAACAGTTCTGTGATTACCACCTGCAGGTTTGTTTATGTGTTTAAGCTTTTTTGATGCAAATAGATAGATGTGAAACTCATTATTTGGGATTTTTGTTGTGTGTAGGTACCGTGACTACCGGTATCCACCAGGAAACGAGTTTGAATACTCCCACAACATGCAGTTCTGGCACATCCTGGCAGCCAAAATGGCTTTCATTATCATTATGGAGGTATCCCACTGATTTCATTGCATCAACATGTTTTGACACTTTCTTACCTCATGTCTCACCGATGATATGTGAAAGAACACCCTCCGTGACTCATTAAAATCTGCTGCTGTAGTTTAAACATGTGCATGTTCAAACTGGGCATAACAAAATGTTTCCGCATGTGGAACTTCTGTTTTTCCTCATGTTTTCCGCTGTCACTTTTTTAGCATTTATAGCATACTCTTATTCAGAACATACACTCAGTTCACTGTGGGCTTAATATTCATTCGCTTAATCAGAATAACTATAAATGTATATGTACTTTGTGCAAAATGGTAATGATCCCAGAATAAATGTGCAGCAGCACTGAAATATGTTTTGAATTGGGAAGATAAGTTTTTTATTTTGGTTTGAGGATGAAGGTTCACCGAGCCTCTCTTTGTTAGAGCTTACTTGTTTTTCCTTCACCAATCTTGATCTCTGTCTGTTGCAGCACGTGGTCTTTGTGGTGAAGTTCTTCATAGCATGGTTGATTCCGGATGTGCCATCTGATGTGCAGGCTCGTGTAAAGCGAGAGCGCTTCCTGGTTGCAGAGTACCTGCACAACTATGAAGTGGAAAAGTTAAAAAAGCAGCTGAATCGGGCCGGAGGAGGAGACGACCTGTGCATCTGTCCACAAACAGCAGCAACTGTGAAACACGAGGTGCTGTCTGAATGCCTGACCTAGTCCAAGCCACATTTCGCTTTCCCTCACCTGTGAAATAGAAAGAGGCTTTTATCAGTCACTTACCTTGACCTTAAGCGCAAACTGGTCTTCCCATGACCGCTCCAACATCTGAGTGAAATTAGAGTGAAATATTGATCTCGGATCAGCTCCTTTGTGCCCATACATATGTGTGCATATGGACATGGAAGGTAAAGGTCCCTCGTCAGCACTTTTGCTCTGAGAAGTCTTGATACATAAAAGCCCAACAAAAGACATATTTTATTCTTGACCTGTGGACCTGATCATTCTTTTTTTTTTTTTAATTCTTGATGCTGTTATCTATTTCCTCACTCCGTCCAAGTTCATTGTTTTTAGTTTATCAATTTTACTTTTGTTTTTATGACATTTGATTTTTATGATCTCTTAAGAGTTCGTTTGTCGGACCTATTATGCACCAAAGACAAGATGCCTTACTTATCTCTGTGGCTGTTATGTGCAAGGCAAAAATAAAAAAGAAAGGTTATTGTATCAGTATAGATGCCTACAGAAACAAGCTTTCAGATAAGAGTGTGACTTCAGGGGAAACCTCAGTTTATGTTGATTTCTATCCTGTGTAGCCTGCTCTGTAAATACATTTGACATACAGTACACAGTATGTTTTTGCATTTGAAAGCATAGGCATTTTACAAAAAGACCTCTAAGGTCTTAAATATCTAGCACTCAAATGTAAAGCAGTATTTTCATAATTATTTCACCGTATAGCTGCCACATCACTACAAAGTGCCCTTTTCTTGGCATGCATCTTCACAAGGCAATCACAAGAATGTTTTCTTTTTCTTTAAGACTTACTGAACATCTATGCCAAATATGTCTGCAGCCTGACGATGTCATTAGTGTGTTCTCGCATTCTATATACAGAACAGACACCTCAGCTAATATGGTTGAAAGCAATCAGCACCTCAAACTCTGTGAACCAAATCCAGCCAGACCTTACTATACAAAGCCAAAGTGTTAATCAGCGTTTAATGCATGACTGAAAGAGTAGAGTAGCCACGCTAATGGCTTTTAATGTGCCTTTATTTCTCTACATATTTGTCAGTGAAAGAAAATCCAGCTGTAGTCATGGGGACTCTTTGTCTCTTTGTTCCTTGTTTTTTCTTTTCATTTTTGGTTCATTTTACGGGTCAGGGGACATAAAGTAAATGTTATGTAAAGTGTAACGTTTTTGTCTTGCACAAAGCACTTAATGTAGAAGGGGTATAATGTATTTACACTACAGTATCAATGTTGTAAGGACATGTCTGAGATCAAGTTGATTGATGTATTGTCCTGTCTCTAGTCTCCTGAAAGCTATATAGCATATTAAAGTGGATGTCATTCAGGCACCAGGATATGCTGGTATATGTCCTTTGCCTTGAAAAAGCAAAGGTGCTCATTTGGCTAGTTTTATTATTTTTTTAATAAATGTGTGCCCTATATGCCATATAGTCTGGTATCTTTTAACATCCCTGGTTTACAATAAAATCATATTACAGTTTACCTTTGCAAAAAATACAAACATTTTGTTGACAATTGCAAGTTGAATGATCAGCTTTTTATGTACGAGTTTAAATTTTGCTTTTCAGTTTGTCAAGGACTTCCAACTGTTAAATCATTTAAAGAGATTTAGTTTTTTGTTCACTTGTAAATGTCTAGAATGCCATAAGCCATGCATACTATTTTTTTTAAGCATATTAAAAGGTAGAATGCTATAAGCCATACACACTAGCGCTTTACTACACATACTTGCCTGTATGACGTTTTTGACCCTTCAGGTGGACACTGTAGCTGCAGGTTGGACCGTATCTGTTAAGACAATCGACAACTTTAGTGCTCTTTGTTTCTCTTTATTTGAACACGGATATTGATTTTATCATGCTGGTTGTAAAGTTGTCCTTGGATCTGAACACATAAATGAAACGTTTTCTAA
Organism: Hemigrammopetersius urotaenia; assembly: GCA_037974485.1. Lineage (NCBI taxonomy): Eukaryota > Metazoa > Chordata > Actinopteri > Characiformes > Alestidae > Hemigrammopetersius > Hemigrammopetersius urotaenia. The sequence continues at coordinate 8,293,361 of JBBPDC010000129.1, read as the reverse complement.
AAATCGAAATATCAGTTATGTGTTTTGTTTGAAATCTTTCTTACATATCAGTTTGTTCTGTCATTCTGTACTATGTGCTTCCCATGCATTCAAATAAATTATTTGCTCAAATATTTTAATGCCTACTATTACATAATATATTCATAATATTGTATTATACATTTATTTTCTTCCCAAAAGTAAAATGGCACAAAGTTAGACTGTGAGTAATGCTCTGCTCTGCTTTGATGATGGCTGTCTCATTCTGATGGCACACTTTCAGATACAGTCGCGTCATCAGTAGCAGATGGCATGAGGGGGCTGATATTTGCTTTGCTGTATTTACCTGCTATCAAAGAATGCAGGAGTGGGAGGAAAGGTGGGAACATGTCTATTCATCTTCCCATACATCACAGGGAGGCAGTGTTGCACACCAGGAGGTGCGTCTATGCAGAGATGGACGGCAACCTCACTCTGGTAGGTAACTGCAGCAGGTCTTTCTTTCTATATTCCTTGGCATATCATATACCTTATATGCATATGTAGATTAGTAAAACAATGACTTACACAGTTTTAACACATCTGACAAGGGTGTTAATTTTCAGATGCTTCTGAAAGCCTTAGTAAATCGGATCAGGTGTGTTAGATTAGTCATGGATCTAAACACTCCATGGTGATGCACCACCAGGACTGACTTTGGCAACTCCTCGTTTAGTGTTTCCCATGTTTTTGATTTGACTCTTCTTGAGGACATAGGTGTGTTAAAACAGAAAAAACACTATAATCTGCATGACAGGCGTTCCAGTAGTAGGGCTGAGAGCCAGTGTCCTGATTTTGGGACATTTTTCTTCTAATCTTTCCACTAGAGGTGGGCATAGATTAATTTTTTAATCTAGATTAATCTCACTGTAATCTTGGAATTAATCTAGATTAATCTAAATGTTCCCAATACCTGTTTTTATAGTGTAAACCATAAATATGCCTCCACATGTTCTCCCAGATCACTTTAATTTCATTTGGAACTCAGTTTAATACATTACCCTTAAAGAAAATGTAAATATTAACCCGAGGTTTAAATAGGAAAAGTCAGGAACGAGAGAGACAGAGAGAGAGAGAGATATAGAGACGCCTCCGGAAAAGTCACGAACGAGAGAGAGTAAGAGAGAGAGAGAGGGGCACAGAGAGAGAGAGAGAGAGAGAGAGCGCGCGAGAGAGACAGCGACAGAGAGAGAAACAGAGCGAGACAGGTTTAAAATGGCGTGATGCGGAAAAGTCACGAACCAGAGAGAGACAGACAGACAGACAGAGAGAGAGAGAGTAAATTCGCGCTGAAATATCAAGGTGAAAGTCATCATAGCTTGCGTAGTATAGACCCAGTTCCCAACCCAACTTTGTGAATAGATTAACAGCAATATTTTTTTTATCACGGCATAAGAGCCGATAACGGCCCAGCACTACTTTCGACACAGTTTACAGTTAACATATGCTTGCACTATTTTTTTCTCTATTCATATACTAATCTATATTTTATACCCATTTGTATCAACTGTATTTATCTTATGTTGCATATTTTGCCTTTTCTTGCTGTCATGACTTTGCACTTCACATAGTGCTGTATGATGTACTGCAGCTGTTTGCTGCACCATGGGCCTAAAAATATTCAATCCAAATCAGGAATGACAATAAATACTACCTAGTTTTTACGCGTCTAAAACCTTGCCTGCATACTTTGACAATGTTCGTCATTTAATAACACTTGAAAAAGGTGTGGGTGATATAGTGAGCACAATATGTATCACAATATTTAGTTTGACTGAAAAATGTACAGATAAAAAGAACAAATACTGGCATATTTCACCATAAAAGTTCTTTAGGAATTGATAAATGATGTAGTCATTATACTCTTATATTTTTAGAAATAATATAACCAGAACTATAATTATTTATAATTATGTATACATTTTAATGCAACTATGTATCTATTACTTTGGTTATGAGATACACTCTCTAATACTGTGACAGTGGCAAATGCCTTACTTGATAGTCGCAATGCCCATCAGTGCATTCCCAGTTGCTTATTCATCTTTCTCTCTATCTTTTCTTATTTTCTTCATGCAGGAGGACACTTATAAAATTTCCTGCAACATGACCACTCCGGGAGAGGGGCTAATGCGTATTGTCCAGCTTTCCCTGATGCCGGGCTTCTTCCTAGGAGTGTTGATTTTGGGCCTACCCCTTAACCTCTTCTCCTTGTGGGTCTTCTTCCGCCGACTGAGCCAAAGCAACCGCAGCATCCTGTTCCTCCACAACCTGGCCCTAGCGGACACCATGTGGCTGCTGGCCTTGCCGTTCCTCATCCAGTACCATCTCGCTGGGATGGAGTGGTCCTTGGGGCAGCCTTTTTGCAAGGCCATCCGACTTCTCTACCATAACTACTTCTACCTTAGCATATTCTTCGTGACCTGCCTTAGCATAGACCGCTACCTGGCCATTGTCCATCCTCTTCGGTCACCGGTTCTCCTCACTCACCGGCGGGCCGTTGTGCTGTGCATCACTGTTTGGTTTTTTGCTATAGCTTTGAGCCTTCCAATGGTCCAACTGACGTACACCTCACACTGTCAGCAGAACTACAGGACAGTGTGCATCATCTACATCTTCACAAATGAAATCAAGGAAAACTTGCTGTTTTCTCTATTCTGTTCATGCCTGGGATTTCTTCTGCCTTTCGTTGCTCTCATCTACTGCTACAGCTGCAGCGTGTGCCAGTTGCGCAGACAGGCCGACCCACGGCTCAGGGGACTGGCCTGGGAGCTAGGCCTAGCCATGGTCCTCTTTGGACTCTTCTACTTACCCTATCACATGAGCAGAAACACAGCCATCATGATGATGAGACTGGCACCCCAGGATTCAGCAAGAGAAGCGGCCAACTTGACCTTTTCACTGGAAATGTGTGTATGTAGCCTCACCTCCTGCACCAACCCTCTTTTCACCTGCTTTGCTGTGAGGCCCATCCGCAAGGAGCTGAGGGCCACTCTTACCAGGCTGTGGAAAAAGCACCAGGTGGAGCCTGAAACTAAGGGAAAGAAGGAGAGGAACATGAGGGAGGCATGCTCAAGTTGTAACAAAAAAGGCAGTGAGCTAGACAAAAGTTGAAAAAACAAACTCAGTACCACGGGAGCATCACAGTGACAGTGACAGTATTCATGCATATTTTGCCTTTGCAAACTGAGACACAGAAAAAAGGCCGTCAGTTGTCCCCACCACCAATGTTGAGGATAGAGCACCCTCTTGTGGCTAATCAAATATGAGTATACTGTATATAGATTCTCTCTTCTCTTCTTTATGTCAGCTTACTGGCACCCTAGGAAATGATGGGGCGAAAATGTCAATGTCTGAAGTAAATATAGTGTTAAACATGTAGTACTTTGTGCAAGATTCGTATAACTTTGCTCTAGTATTTCCCATTATGCAGTACTATCACTTTTGGTCTCTTCTCTTCAGTTCACTCGACCGGTTTCTGTCGGGGGAATGGGAGAACCACATCAAAAGTTTGATTCTGTGATCCTTAAACCATTTTTCATGCCCATAATGCCACATATCATGAAAACGCTGTCAGGAATTTTGGAGGAGAAATAGTCCCAAAATATCTTTAAACATACTTAACTGTTTCAATGAAACATTTTCTGTATAAGTACCCTTTCTTTTCTTTTTTTTATAACAAACCTACTTGATTGCATCTTATCACTGAATCTGAGGTCTAGCAGTACTAGTGAGGTCTAGGAAACTCTAGTCACTGAAGTGGCTAGCATGACTTTCAAATAATCTGCTGACATGTAGGTCCGTTTGTAGGTTAAGGGACTTCAAAATGCTAGAGACATTTTTCACTTTCCCAGTATTAAACACGCATTCTGTTCTTTTTGGGTGCACTACAGCTCTGGTTGTTTTACCCTTCTTCATAATTGTCAATATAGACATTTTCAAATGTGTGGCTTGTTTTTAGTCATTGCCTGATTTATGACGGCCAGCATAAATTTTGTCTCAATTGATTTGTATGTCCAGCCTTGCCTGTGTTGATACATGACTTAAAAAGTTTGCCCTCTGTGTCACCTCATGTTTAAACCCCAGTGAAACAGGAGGGCAGGACCCCTAAAGAGTTCCTGAACTGGACTTTAAAGAAGTGAAACGTCTAATTTGTTAATAAGAACTTTTAGAGGTGGGATTAATTGTGGTTTTACTAACAAATATTTTCAGACAAAATTTACCTCAATTAAATGTCAGTTTTTCTCATATTTTCAGAGAGACATTCTTTTAAAGACCCTTAGCAAGAATACTAGAGATCTGCTTGCGTTGTCTTTCTTGTGGTTTATTCTAATCAGATTACTATGAGAGAAAAATAGAGAGAGATGGAATTACATACGGCGATGCTGCCCTTAGTCTTAGAGGACCCTGGAGACCCTTACTCATCTGGTTTCCATGGCACCGTCTCCCTCTGCAGCTTTAAAATGGACTTTTAAAATAATGGAATCGAAGCGCATCGTCAGCCGGTGGGACGAGCCTAGGTGGGACGGTGGTGCTGCAGGGTGGTCCCAGGACGCCACATGTCTCAGCCATGCGTCTTTCTTTAAGATAAGATAAGGAATAACTTTATTGATCATTATGGAAATTGGCATTAACACGCTCAGTTCAACGAGAAAGAATCAAATATAATAAGATAATAGAATAAAAATATACAAAAAACAATTTGGCAACAAAAAGAACATTATTGTAACAAATAACTGTACCACTGACATTTTCTGTGTGTAAAGATTTTGTGTACAGCAGGTCAGTAGTGCAGAATGGTTTATGGAAATGACATAATGCTATAAAATGGCAGCAGATGAAGTGGGGGGGTTAACATTGCCAATTCACAGATCAAACAGTTGAGTTAAGTTAGTTTGCACAAATCCGATTCGGAACAGAATGACATGAAAACTTAAAAAGATCACCTCGAACGGGGAGGAGTAGAGGTGTGCAAAGGAGCGCGCCAGGCGCGTGCGCGCGCGCGTGTGTGGGGGAGTGGGGTTGATGCGCGCTCACGCGGTCCTCGTGCAGCAGGTTCCCTTTCAGACAGCGCTGCCTCACCAAGCAGCGCAATAAAACTGTGTCGTGCGCACCTCTGCCGCTTCGCATGCGGGATTTTACAGGTTGTGGCACAGTGAGGATGGAGAGGCGCAGACCCACTGAACTCCAAAGAAACGGAAACTTAAAAGACGTTTATGTGGCGGTGAAGGGAGACCGAATGTGTGTGTGTGCGTGTAAGTGTGTGTATGTGTAGGCGTTCGCAAGGATTACACTCTCGAGGGGATTAAATAACAAAAAAAAAACGATTTTGCCTGTTCGAAGAAAAATCCACCCGAGCGGTTTCTGCACTTAGGACCATGAGAGCCGCGACTCAGTGAGGAGATTCAGCAGTCCGGGCAGAACCTTGAGCGGGGCGGCGAGTCAGAGATGGAGGCGGTCAGGGAGAGAGTGCTCGGGCCCGGGCAGGCGGGGCTGAAGAACCTCGCGGGTAAAACCCTGGGCCACATGTACAGGTACAACTCACCCTTCACCCATTCATTATGTACCCATAACATATAATTTATATACACATCATTTCTATATTATTTAGGCTACATCATATACTCATGAATATACCCATCATTTATATACCCAACAATATATATAGGCCTATATGAGAATATTTAGGTTCATCATATGTGTGTGTGTATGTATGTATGTATGTGTATGTCAAACACACACACACACACACACACACACACACACACACACACACACACACACACACACACACACACACACACACACCTGCAAATAGAAACGCATTATATATGTATATACATATATATACAACATTTATTAATCAATCAGAATGTGCATTCCGATTATTAACGTTTAATAGTTTTTTCTCATTCAGAATTGATTTGGACTCCTCGTTGTTTCACGCTCTTTTCGACATTTCTTCGTTTCTGAATTTCAGTTACAACATTATAAAATTATAAAAGCAGCCCAAGCGAGTGGTATGGAGTCATTAGCAGGTCCGTGCTGGGGGTGGTGGGTTTTTTTAATTTTCCCTGAGGATTCCTGTTGTGTCTGTCATTAAATAATGAATGAAACGGAGCGAGTCGTGATACAGAGAGGATCCAGATCTCCTGATCAGTATTCAGCGTGTCAGAGCGGAGAGGTGTTGGCCTGCTCCAAATAAATAAATAAATAAATCACTGAATAAAATCGTGATTTCTATGTCAGTGTATTGCATCTCAATAAAAAAGAGTTTCTTCCCTTCACATTACTTCTTTTAACCAAAGCTGTGATGATGTAACATGTTTTATCCGTGTGCAATCGACAAAAACACGAGTGAAAGACAGAGCACCATTTTTTGTTTCAGTGTGAAAGAGTCTCACACAAAGACAATTTCATTTCTGAGAAGCGACGCTTCAAGATATGTCCAGGTTTGGGGGAAAATGTAAAATATCTGAGAGCAACAAAAAAATTATCAGGACATTTCATGCATTGTAATGTCTATCTAAACACTCGACATTTAAATGTATTTATTCATTTATTTGTTTGTTTATTTATTTATCTAACAAAAGATGTTTTACAGCTCACTGCAGACCCGTCCCCTTTGCTGCAGTCATTCGTCAATATTAGCCTACATAAAACTGTTTAACAGTTTTTCCCCTCTTTTCTTGTGGAAGATTCGACGTCTTTGTTTAAACCTGCTTTTCACAGACTAGGGAACATATTTCGTTCATTTTTGTTCACTTATTTTATTTTATTCATGCTACAGTCGGCCTTCCTAATTATTTATATCGCTGTACGATGGCTTACAACACCTCACTGCCAACAATTATTAAAATATTATTACATTATTAATGTATTCGAATTCCCAGGAGAAATACTGAAGAAGACGCTGCAATGCAGAAATATATTTTAGCCAGAGCTTCTAAAAATAAAAGGTGATGCACCTGAAGAAATTCGTTGTTCATTATTTCTATTTTATTCGTTATTATTCTAAAAAGATAAAAAAAAAATATGTTAATCTATATTGTATATTATTCGTTACTGGACTGTGTATTGGTTGCTAGGGAGTTGCGGTCAGAAAGGCATGGGTTCGAATCCCAGGACTGCTAGTGGCACCACTGAGGTACAATCCCCACACACTGCTCCCCGGGCGCTCCCCAGGTGTCAGCCTATTGCTTCACTTGGTGAAAGGGTTTAATGTAGAGAAAGAATTTCACATTTTTCACAATGTGTGCTGTGTTCAAGTGTGGCTATAGTTTATTGCCTTTTGTTTTCAGAGTTGATTCGAATATAAAGAAATAATCCGTTAAATCCGTGAACAGTGTGAAGGGGTGGATGGAGACCGTTTGTATTGTCTGTGTGTGATCTGGTGTGTCTGGTGTGTTCAGGATCATGGAGAAGAAGCAGAAGGGAGGAGAGGAGCTGGAGCTCACCGAGGACGGCCGGCCCGCGGAGATGAAGCAGAAGCGCGCGCCGCCCATCGACTGCACGTGCTTCGGGCTCCCGCGCCGCTACATCATCGCCATCATGAGCGGACTGGGCTTCTGCATCTCCTTCGGCATCCGCTGTAACCTGGGCGTGGCCATCGTTGACATGGTCAACAACAGCACCGTGCACCTAGGGGGCAAGATCATTATTAAAGAGGTACGCCGGACACGCCCATTTCATTTAACCCGCCCATCGTGCAGTTGCCCCTCCCACTGAGTGATTTACTCCCTGTTTCTCCTCCTCCCCTTTCCCTGAACCATCCTCCTTTATTTACTGCCCCCTTATAACACAGGTCAACAAAAAAAATGTAATCATCAGATACCACAACACACTCTTCTAGACCAGTTTTTCATTCTGGTTTCAGATCTGCTTTCAGTTTTTTCAGTCACATCAACTTTTTAAATTATGAGTAATATTAGATGTGCAATAGACTTGCGTGTGGTTTTTATTAACCGCAGGCATCAATCAAGTAATCAATACTGTGGCATATATATAATGACCAGTGACCAAAACCGCTTAGCATTACATTTTTTATATGCTAATTATACCAACTATCATGCAATTTATAACTAGCTTCATCACAAAAACTGTACGTGTTAGGGAAAAACTAAACACAGATTTAAGCATGAAAAACACTACAAAACCCACATTAACGTATCTCTGATGATTTTGACTTGTTCACCTGTGTATTTGTTCTTGGCTTTTCTTGTCTTTTATTTTCTTTCCTTGTCTCCGTTTCACTCGCTCCGATCTCTTTCACTCTACCCGCCCACCCTGTCGCTGCCCCTCCCCTGTTGCGATTGACTCCTCCTATTATTTCTGCCCGCCCCCTTAACCTGAATCTTCCTCCTTTTTTTTGTTTTGTTTTACAAAATTGTTCTTTTATTTGATTTTCTTTTCTTCTCTTTTTTTTCTTGTCTTGTATTTTCTTGCATTTCTTTACTTTTTTGTTTCCCCCACCTGTTTTCTCCCGACACTCTGCTTCTGGTGGTCTGGTAGATCAGCCCTTCTGTCGAGCTTAGGACTAAAATTATTTATTCCAAACAGCAGATGAAATTCTTAGTGTGGGCTGTGTGAGGACTGGTGAGATAAAAAAGGACTCGAGTTACATAATGAGGAACACAATGATTTTTTCTACTGAGCTCAAACCGTATTTTTATTTAGTCTTAAAGCATTGGCAGTAAAAGTTATTATTATTGTTATTATTATTATTAATATTATTATTATTAGTAGTAGTAGTAGTGTTCTCCTTCTTCTTCGTCTTATTCTTATTATTATTATTAGTAGTAGTAGTAGTTGTTATTAGTAGGTGTATTAATATGCCATTACTTAGCGCATTAGGACTGGTATTATTAACTAACCATGAAAATCCCATTTCTGTTGATTTGCAGTCCACATTTGATCATTAAGAATAATGATTTGTTTATTTTCTATGTGTGTTTTGTAAGAAAGCAAAGTTTAACTGGGACCCAGAGACGGTGGGGATGATCCACGGCTCTTTCTTCTGGGGTTACATCGTCACTCAGATCCCTGGAGGATACATCTCCTCCAGACTGGCAGCCAACAGGTCATTCACCTTTCTACAAACTCCACACACACACCTCCACACACTTACCTCTCCTCATACCATACAATCCACACTCCAAACATTCACTACGCCACACACCTACCCCCACATCACACACTCACATGGACATACCACACACTCAGCTCTCCGCACACCACACAATCAGCTCAGATTTAGGATTACATTATAGGAGCTGGTATTTTTCCCCAGTTCTTGCACAGAAAGGCGGGCTATGTCTGAATATGGTTGGAGAAGAAACAACGAAAAGCTTTTTTAAAACGCATGAACGGCACTGTGTGCTCTACATGTTCACTGACTATTACAGCATCACATTCTTACCATTACCAGCCCATCCAGAGTGCTGTGTCTTACACCACCGTGATTCGGCTCCTTCTGTTGTTAAACGCAGTCAGTGTATTCTGCTCATTATTACCACGTTTTAAATCAAAGCATTTGAATCCGGGTGCGAGCAGAGCTGCAGACACCCCCCCACCCCCCCGCCCCCACTCTCCGCAGCTCCGCCCCTTCCAAGTTAATGAGGTCCCGGAGGGGCGTGCTCGGGGCACGTGGTGCTCAGAGAATTCCCTACTGCCTAATAAATACCACAGACAGGAGACATTAAAACCCTCACAGTCCCCTGATCCATAACTCAGACTACAACAGCACGTGGCGAGACAGAACCGAACAAAGCAATCAGCAGAGGAACAACTTAATATTTGATTTGTTTTCATGTTTGTGTCAGAAAAAGATGAATTTATGGGCAGATGACTGTGATTAATGAATATGGGTTAAAATGTAAGAATACGTTCTTGAATTATGAGTGATTTATGAAAAAACGCACGTTTATAAAACCAATTAAGATTATATTTAACCCATATTACAGCTGAAACTCACATTCAGTTCATATTACAGCTGAAATTTACATTTTACTCAGATTACAGCTGAAACTTACATTAAACGCATTACAGTTTGCCGTAATCACTATGACGAGGTTTATAAAGCCTCCAGTTGCTTTAAATTATAAAGACCAAACAGGACCGTGTGTTTCATAAATCGGGGTGTTTTCTTCACGCCTCCGGTCTTCTCTTGTTTTCAGGGTGTTCGGTGCCGCCATCCTGCTGACGTCAACACTCAACATGTTCATCCCGTCAGCCGCCCGCGTGCACTACGGCTGCGTCATGTTCGTCAGGATCTTACAGGGGCTCGTGGAGGTACGAGCTGTTCGACTACGTTATATATCATCTACATAGAAAGAGAGAGAGAGATAGAGAGAGATAGAGAGAGAGAGAGAGAGAGAGAAACAGACAGAGATCATATAGCATTGTGTATACTGTGCATATCGCACAGTGTTTTTGTATTTAGTACAGAGTATTGTCAGGGTACTTTCTGGGGAATTTTGACTTTATATTCTATATTATATTATATAATTATGTATAGTGTCTTTGTGTCTCTGTGTGTCTGTGCAGTTGTTGTATAAGCAGTTTCCTCTGGGAACAATAACGTTTTCTGATTCTGAGATAAACAGCTATTCTATTCTATTTTAAAGAGACAGAAAGAAAAAAAAGAAAGAAAGAAAGAAAGAAAGAGAGAGTGAGATAGAGAGTGAGATGACAATAACAAGAACAATAGTATGTGTTGGTCTTTTACCAGTCCCAAGATTGTCTGGACTACCCTCACACCCTTTGTGGTGTTCAGAGTGGATGTCAGCAGCAGGCTGAGGAAGCTGAGCTGTGTTTAATGAATATAAGTGTGTTCTAGGTCGCTCCAGCGTATGTTCTGTACACTCAGTGATTACAGCGAATTAAACTCTAGTCTTCCAGATCTGCTCCTATCGTTAGCCCCAGCAATTTATGTCCATCAGTGACTGATTGTGCACAGATTAGTAGCTAATGAAGATTTAATGTGTGCGTTACTGTTTTGTGGTCTGCTTGGATTTGCACTGGCCACCACGGCTCATTAATCCTTATTTAAATGGTGATTCGAAGTTGGATTTGTTCCTACACTTGCTATTTATTTCTTGCTTTGTCTGACTCGACTCACAGGATGCATTTGGTTCTTATTTGGAGCCTTATTTTAATCATTTTTCATTATACATAATAAACAAAACAGTTAATTGCGATTAATATGGATTCTATTAGGACATGCTAATTGATTACAGTACATGTAATACTGGCTGTGGGTGCCTCAGTATAACTGTAAAGTCTTTTATCCAGGGTGTGACCTATCCCGCTTGTCATGGAATCTGGAGCAAGTGGGCTCCACCATTAGAGAGAAGCCGTTTGGCAACCACTTCATTCTGTGGTAAATATGACATCATTCTTGTTTTATGCACCCTTTTGCAAAACTATATCTATACACAAACTAAACAGTAGTTTTCTACAAATAAACCCCTCAGGTTCCTATGCTGGGGCTGTGGTGGCCATGCCTTTGGCTGGGATACTTGTGCAGTATTCAGGCTGGTCCTCTGTCTTCTATATTTATGGTGGGTTCATTTATAATTAATCTGTGTTACATCTGTGATGTGAGCAAAATATGAAATTGGGTTATATGTACTGTGAATGTGATGGAACATGTTACTTTGTACCTGACCCAAAAAACTGAGCTCTCCCTTTCTCTATAGGAAGTTTTGGTATTGTCTGGTACATGTTTTGGATCCTGGTGTCTTACGAGAGTCCAGCAGATCACCCGACTATCACAGACGAAGAGCGACTCTACATAGAGGAGAGCATCGGAGAAGGAACTAACCTGATGGGTGCCACTGAGGTGAGTCTGCTACATTCTAAGAAATTATTATTGTTTCTTGTGAAGTAGCTTACACTGTCAAAATTTCAGTACTGAACAGGCTAAAAAATAGCTTACTGTGGGTAACTGAGTCTCCATGAAACAACAAAGCAATTCCCCCATGAAGAGATAATTTATCATCAAATGTGACAGAGCAAGAAGTCTGACCTTTCTCATCTATGCACACCTAAAAATGAAGGTGATATTGGAATGATGCGAAAGAAGAACCACCTTTGATTCCCCAAAGAACCTTTCAGTGGATTATTTTTAGAAGATTTAAAAAATAAATGACACTTGAGAGTATAGAGAAACTTTTGTGAGAACCCATTTTAAGAAACCTTTAGATGCTTTATTTTAATAAAGTCATAGAGCCCTTACATTATGTGATCTGAAGAGGAAGTAAAGTTCATACTGAGTGTATTCATAAACATATCAATGAAAATCTTATTTGTCGTTGCAGAAATTCAAGACACCCTGGAGGAAGTTCTTCACCTCCATGCCTGTCTATGCAATTATTGTGGCCAACTTCTGCAGGAGCTGGACCTTCTATCTTCTGCTCATTAGCCAGCCTGCGTACTTTGAGGAGGTGTTTGGCTTTGAGATCAGTAAGGTGAGTTGAGTTTGCGAAGACACTATACTTCCAAAAATATCCAAAGCATAATTAGGAAGTCCTGATACTTTAAAGTGAATCAGTTACTGACTAGGGGAGTCACACTGAATGTGGAATTTCCATAGCAAAGACATGCCTGTAGAATAGGACACAAGAGCCGCAGCTCAGGTCACCGTGGCCATTGCAAATCATCGGCTTGAGGAGTATAAACACCCTCAGCATAGGGCTGGCTGTAAAGCACCATAAATGTGTTCTTTGGGATGAGTAAAAAAAATGACCCCACTAGTGTTCTTGGCGCTGAATACAATCAAACTCTCGCAGCAATGTTCTAATATCTAGAGTAATGATGAGATGAGCAGAGGCTGTAGAGACTACAGCAACATTTCATATTCACATATCATGTCCGTATTTCGTAAGTGTTCAGGTTTGATTGTTTTTCTGAAGGCATAATTGGTGGTAGTTTCAGTATTTAGCATTGATCAGAGTAGGTCATAATCTTTATTAACATTTATGCTGATGTGAAATATCTGTTTAACCCTAACTTTGAGTTTATGTTTTTCATACTGTTTCACAGAAGTCCATACTGTGTTTTACTTTTGGAGGACAGTTTGTTTGATACTGAACAATTCCACATGCTGCTTCTCTCATAATTGCCAGCTACAGCTATTGTCACTGCAAACAACTTTAGCTGTCCTTATTTCCCATGCTAGACATTCAGAAATATTATCTTCAAATGCAACACATAAATAAATACGACATTGCCATTGATTTCTGGCACCCAGGCAGAACGAGTGATATAAATCTGATTTGGCTGACTGGAATCATGTAACAACCAGATTGATTTCTCTGGCCATAACCGGCTCTGAGTTATTGCCTACCCTGGAGATTTAAGCCAAAGGCCGCTGTAGTTGTGACTCTTTCTTGAGTGCCGCTGTCTCACACACAGTGTCTGAATTAAGACATCTATCATGCTTTGCTATTCAAAATGCCCCTGACTATAAATGATGGTACATGATACTGAAATCAATAGACCACATTCTTGGAAGGAAAGTTTATTTGATATTCACTATATAATCACAGTTTTCTACTTCAGATTTGGTCTACTAAATTACTGTGAATATTATGGCTTCTAAACAAGAGTTTTGTTTACAGGTTGGTGCTGTGTCTGCTCTGCCTCACCTAGTCATGACCATCATAGTGCCCATAGGGGGCCAGTTAGCTGACTTTCTGCGCACCAGGAACATCTTGTCTACCACTACAGTCAGGAAGATCATGAATTGTGGAGGTAAGGCTGATTAGTGCTAGTGTTCAGACTGCTGTGTGGGTGTGTCTGTACTGAAAGAGTGATGCCTTTCAGAAGCTTATTTGAGCTTTGTGTTTGTACTGCCATAGGGTTTGGTATGGAGGCCACACTGTTACTCGTCGTTGGTTTCTCCCACAGTAAAGGTGTAGCCATTTCATTCTTGGTGCTGGCAGTGGGTTTCAGTGGCTTTGCAATATCAGGTAAAGAATTCCAATGATTACCTATTACCTGAATACACACACACACACACACACACACACACACACACACACACACACACACACACACACACACACACACACA
>JBBPDC010000129.1:8257559-8267847 GCA_037974485.1 Hemigrammopetersius urotaenia | reverse complement strand
GTGTGTGTGTGTGTGTGTGTGTGTGTGTGTGTGTGTGTGTGTGTGTGTGTGTGTGTGTGTGTGTGTGTAGTGTGTTTTGTTAGAGCTAGGCTTTGGGCACAGGCATTAAGGGGTATCCATGGATCTCTAGGGGACTGAGCATTCTAATCAAGATCCAGAATGACTATTTAATGACGGGAGCTCAGCAGGGCTCAGCATGGCCTGAACATGATTATCCTTCTGGCCAAATGCACCCCCTCAACCAACACAACCACTACCTTTTTAATAATTCCACCCAGTCTTACAAACAGCCGTACACCCACCAATATTAACAGCGCTTTAGGCCTCAAAGCAGCTTCAGCAATAGAAAAAAGAGAAAGGTGATATATTCTGACAAAGGGCCTCAGTCAAGCCTTTCCTTTAAATTGAAGTTATCCATTTTGCCCACTTCTTCTGAAAACTCTCCCATTTCTAGTTTCATTGTGTATGTATGATCATTCTTATGCTCAGATAGTCTTTAACATGTTCACTTCCTGCAGTGGTTCAGAAAATCATTACAATCGTAACAAAACGTAGCTCATTTATTTGCATTTTAAAATAACAGTTGGAGTTTATATACTGTGACCATTTCTCAATTGGATCAACAGACATGTTTCACAAATAAAATCCCATTATTTTATTGTGGCCTTCATTAAAAAGTCAAGAACATTTTATATGTATGAAGTTACCATTTTGGACCATTTTAAGAACAAAACATCGTTCCTGTCTATGTATCCATTTCTAAAAGTAAATCCTCCATTTATAGAGCAGACATCAGCCATGGCACCAGTGTTATTTTATTTATTTGTTTGTTTGTTTGTTAAATGACATACACAGGGCATTCCTGTAGATGTTTATTTACTTTCCTTTTATGCTCTTTCTCTTCCCCATGCCAGACTTGTTGTAGCTCAGGTATGAATCATAAATGCAGTGATGACCTAGAAATAACTTGCTCAGATATTCTTACAGGATAACTTCCTTTAAAGGTTATATCTGTATTCCATTCTTTATTTCATATACTCCTACACCTCCACACGTTTCTGCCCTTGGAGGTGCACATGCAATCCCTTTTAACCCATGTGAACTAAAGAGGTTTTAAACTACACCCATTAGCGCAAAGAAAATCTTATGGACACTCACCTAATCTTACCACAGTTCGATTTTAACTAAAGTGATTCTGCTTTATAATGTTTTAATACCTGCATAGCTTGGATATCCAGAACTCTTTGTTCTCGCTGATTGAGCTAAAATGAATATTTCATCACTTATTAACACCTCTCTTGCAAGCAGGAGCTACTTCCCCCTTTCCCCATCTTGTTCATACCATCCCAAAATAGTGAACTCCCTGCAGCAGCGGCAAGCTGCTGGGCTCTGACAGTGCACTTTTCTTTCGTTAAGAGGACTATGCGACTGTGTTAGCCTATTCTGTTGAGGCAGGCTGGGCAATAAATAACCTCAAAGCATTCTCAAACCGTCACTTTTTAGACAGAGTCAACTATATACGGAAATGATAATTTAAAGGGCCTGTGTCATTGAACACTGTTTGATAACAGATGTGAAGTTATTAATTTGTGCAAAAGTCCTCATTTAAAAACTATACCACCAAAACAACTTGTTATGAACATTGTTGTGATGTCAAAAAACAGTATTCAGTATACTAAAGAGTTCTAAAGTTCTAAAGAGTGTTTCAGCTCAGATTAAAAAAACACAATATAGGGCTGTCAAAAAAGAGGACATTTGTATACAGCCTGGTTAATTGTACGAGGGTTTGGAAAATGGCCAGGCAAAGTGAAAATGTCTGGTTTTGGTAAACAAACCCACAAAAGCATAAATGGCATTTAGGGAACATAGTGGAGATTGCCCTTTACAGGGTTACATATAAATAACATCCATGTCTGAGAAAAATGGTCTATGGTGGCATAGATTTGATTAGAGTCATTTGCAGTCTTGTGCTGGAGGGTCTCAGGTGTGGCCTAAGCCCTCCTGCCTCTCACTGTCTAACAGTGATCAAGAAGTGAGAGAGAGAGAGAGAGAGAGAGAGAGCATAGCCACATGTTGAGAAGAGGGTACACGCCCCTAGGGAAAGGCTCTCCTATTCAGCCCTGACCCGTAACAGATGGGCTCTGCTCTGTGTGTGTGTGTGTGTGTGTGTGTGTGAGAGAGAGAGAGAGAGAGAGAGAAAGAAAGAGAGAGGGGGACAGAGCAAACGAGCATGGGGCTTACATTTAATGAATGCTACACCTCACGTTCAATTTGATTAAAATGTGATTTGGGCTGCGAGGCTGCTGAGGGAAATCTTGAATAAATGGAATCAAGCCAAGATTACATACAAACCTGGTACATTCATCAAGAGTCAGCCACAAATGCTCAGCGTATCTATTGTGTTGACAGTTTAAGAAAACAAACTGCCAAGGCTTATTGAAAACCTTCATGTTATTTCTAAACGAATAGAGTGATAATGTGTAGATTTTAATCTGGAGCAGAAAAATATGTACTAGCTCTTGACGTCTGTCTTTGTTACATAATGCTCACCAAACCAAACACAAAAACCGGAGCAGCGCTCTGCTGAGAATCACTTTCACACACACATACGCAGGCATGGAGGTGAACACATATGGGTGTGGGTGCGTGAACAGAACAAAGGCAAGAGACAAAGAAAAAAGAGGAGACTGTTTTTAGAACAAATGAATCTGGCATGTAGCGGCTAAGAGAGAGCAAGAGAATGTGAGAAAAGCACAAATACCTGAGAGACCGGCTGTATAACAATCAGTGTGTAAAATACACAAATACTCTTCCCTCCTTACTGAAGCAGAACCTTCACCCTTGCAAATCTGTGTGAGCAACATTCGCTTTCTCAGAATAAAAGAGGGAATAGCCCACATTTTCTGTCATTTTCTGTCAACTGTCATAACTCAGTTTTACAAATTCTCCTTATTCATAAAAAATGCCTAAAGATTTGATATAAGTAAAAAGTCAGATGTTTTGCCCTGTATTTTACCTCAGACAGAAAACAGTCTGAACTGAAACATTTCTTATAACTTCAGAGGCAGAATAGGAAGATATACACTGATAAGCCACAACATCGAAACCTGTGTTGCAATGAGTAGGCAGTCAGTTATTGATGCTGATGTGTTGGAAGCAGGAAAACTGGAGTATCTGAGTAACTTTGACATGGGCTGAATTGTGATGTCTTGACGACTGGGTTCCTGAAAAAGAATGCTGGAATTATGGCAGAAAGCCGTAAGAACACGATTATTCGCAGCTTGCTCTGCCCATTCTAACAATGCTAAAGTCTTGGTGCTGATGGGTTTGTAGAGTCCATGCCTCAATCAGTTAGAGCTGTTTTGGCACCATGAAATTCAGGGAATTCTAACATTAATCTGTGTATGTAAGTATATGATTTCTGTGACATCACAAAAAAAGTCTGAATTCTACATTTATGGCCAATCAATGAATAAATAGATTTTTCTGTGTGCATGAATGCATGTATATTCTGGGATATGATCCGCAGTCCAAAACCATTTATTTACACACACAGCACTGAGTTGCCTGTGGGACTGACTCACAATGGAGTGCTGGCACACAGAGAAAAACGCTACCAGAGACTGGATTTTTCCTGCCTAATTATACACACTCTTGAAAGATTTTGTCCAGCAAAGGAGGCGTATGAAGACATTAGAAAAAGTGTTGCTGACTGGAAAATGTTACACCACCATCTTGGAAGAATTTGGACGCCACCAGTCTGCAGCCTGACAGATTGTGTACAAATGGAAGAAATTCAATTTTTACCTCATTCAATCAACAAAGATCATTTCAAGATTACGCCATGAAACAGTAAGCAAGGTCACAAAGGAACCCAGGGTAATTTAAGTAATTCAATTCCTCCATCACACTGGCTAACATTAATATTCATGAGTACACATTAGAAAAACACTGAACAGCATTGGTGTCCATGGCAGGGATACAAAAAAGGACATTGCCAGCATTCCAGCCAATCTGGGACTTCTGAAGAAGTTAATTAGCCAGAGAGGCTGTTGAAGATTATGAGTATAGATCTCCAAGATCGGAGTTGATAGCCACTGTTCTACAGTTTGCTATAAGTTCATGAGGACATGCCAAATTACTTAAATCTAACTCATTATAAAACAGAAGCATTACGTTTGAAGAAACACTGCATTACGGCATAACAACCTTATTCCATCTGTGAAACATACTGGTGATAGTACCATGGATGGGCCAATTTGGATGCATCTGGGTCAGCAGGGCCAGCCATCACTGATGGATGAATGAATTCTGAATTATATCAGTATAAAGGAAAATGTCAGGGCACCTGTTCATTAACTAAATATCAAAAGAAAGTGGGTCATGCAGCCAGACACCGAAGCGTGTCGTTCTACCAAAGAATGGTTAAAGAAGAATAAAGTTCACGTATTGGCATGTCCAAGTCAAAGTTCTGACATTACAGAACAGTTACCACAAATATTTAGTGGCAGTTATTGCTGCTCACAGCAGATATTGAAAGTACAAGTTCACATACTTTTGTTATTGACAGGTATGCAATATTGACTCATTTTTGTAAATCGCTGTTGTTGTTTTTGTGGCTTCATATCCGTTTATAGGTTCTGTGGACAGTCAATTTTAAGCCTGTAATAATGTTGATATATTATATCAAACTCTTATTTAAATCAATTAAAATATGGATGTTATTTTATGAATCATATGCTTATATTATTATATTATTCTTCTTTTAGGTTTCAATTACATGTTTTTAGAGAGGGAAGCTTACAAACTAATTTCAAATAATTTCTAATGTTCCTTAGTACAAAGATATTTGTGAAACTCAAGTGGCATGATTTCCCTGTGCATGACTAGGCTTTCTGAATTGAATTGCTCTTGTTTCATGTCGGAGGACAATGCCAATATGTCAGTAACTCCCAGATGTTCTGGACACTTCAAGCCATGTTCTTTCATTGCCTTTATGAGGAATGATTGGCTGTCTCTGTGACGATGTCCATTTATAGAATACAGGTATCCATCAGCGGAGCTATCTGCTATTTTCATTTCACTGAACTGCCCCAGTGCTCAGAGCTGGCTGATGAAACTGTAACTACAATGCCAGACCAAGAATGGTACCTGCTATTCCACAAGGGGAAGGTGGGAGTAGGTGAAGGCGAGAATGCAGACACTTGCTCTCGAACTATTTTCACAATATGGCGCAGACGCATAGCACACACTCACACATACATAGGGCAGTTTATGACTCACTCCTCAGGCTGTCACCAAAATTCTCCTTGGCCAAATGGAGTAATTTAGGCTAGACGTTTAATGTCAGAAGTTTGCTACGATAGTTATGTACTAGAGCTATGAGGCTAATGTAGCTAACTGGTAACAGAAGCTTATGTACAGCAATTAGCATTATTTTAACTGTACCCATACACAACACCTGCTTGCTTATGTGGTTTCCGAGACGGTATGATGTACTGTTATCTAACAAACTGGACAGAAGTATAGATTTTGACATGGCTGCTACTAGTTATTTTTGGTACATGACATATTTTAATTAATTTTACATACAATAGTATGTCAAACTACAAAAGCATTATTTAAAAATTACACACAGAGTACAGTAAAAGGAAAATTGTGACAACTGCCTGGTCAGTAATGTATTCTTGTAAGGATTATATTTCCCTAGAGGTCTTTCCCGCATGCCCTGCAGTCTTATTTCATCTCTCTTTCACTTGCTGTACCACATCTGTGTGCACTATCTTAGAGTACAATGGCTGTGGTATGGTTGTATCTCAGAATGTAAGAAGCATATATATCCCCTTCTACACATCTGTCATCATCCTTCTTTACTCTCTGTCCCCCTCTTCCCCACAGCTTCCAGTCTGCAGTGTGAGAAGCTGAGCTGTTGAGCTAAGTGAGAACGACTGATCAGCAAGCACCAGACATGCAGTGTTGCTTCTAATTACAGGAAAGTCATTTTGCTCGAGGAACAGACATGAGTCACACAGCGTGACTGCTGATGTGTGTTCTCACAGTAATTTGGCACCGTCTGCAAGTCCAATCAAAGAGATTCTCCTGGATCTTTATTAGTCAAACCTTGCATCTCTGAGAAATCTACCTGACGGTGTCAAAGGACATACTGCCTCCTATTTCCTGAACCGAGCACCTCACATTTTTATTTTTAAGTTGTACAGAAATAAGAGGAAAGCCTCTGAATTATTTGTCATGAACGCTGCAATTAAACATTACGGGCTACGACGAGAAAAACCTTTATCCATTTCCAGTTTCCAGATTGAATGCCTGATGAAAAAGACTCTCCTAGTTAAATGAGGAGCAGTTGACAGCTGCACACTGCAGTTTGTGTTTGTCAATGGCTCAGCTGTGTTATCCTCCTGTGGCTAGATTGATAGATCCCCTCGCTCCCCAGTTGTAGTGAAACCACTGACCCATGGCCAGACGCTGCCTCTGTGAGCTGGTTTTTCATCGTGGGCTTAACGAGCCGTGCCCTTGTTGGTGTTTCCCCTCCTCTTTCTTAGCGAGACACTGCTGAGCATTGCAATTCAGCAAAAGGCCCTGAATTATAAAGAAAGGTGTGCACTGCAGTATGATGGGATTTCATTACTGATTCGCTCATTTACACAAATAATGGATTATTGCATTCTCCGTACAGCTGTTTAAATATTTTTCATCTGAGTAAGCTATATTTCCTATTGTACAAATATTCTTATGAGCACAGTATGTGTTTAAGAGCAAACACAGAGATTGCAATCTACATTTTCATGAATTAAAATTTTATTGTATTAATTCTATGCAGAAGCATCTTTGGGGCATTTCCATCGAGCTGTATATTATCCTCAAGATTTTAATTTAGAAATGCTGATCCTGAATGTGCAATGTAAAGAGGACAGGTAAGCTCTGGGCTGTTTCTTTAAGCCATAAGGAAATGCTGAGCAGAAGCCAAAGCTCAGATCAACCAACTGGCAGCCAACCAACTAGAAACAGAGAGGCGAGGAAATTCCCAATGCACGCTGGGCTTAGGGAAACGGGGGTTAGGAGGAGGAAAAGATAAAAAAATTGACAAAATGTTGAAAAATAATAAATACATAGGAAATAGTCCTTATGTATTCCCATTGTTTTTCCTATAAACATATCAACATTAACTGGACGATAGATGCCCAGACATGAGGTCTTTTGAGGACATCCTTTTAATAGTATTTTCCTAGTTTATGCATGCTAAATGACTGTTTGCATTGGCCTGCTGCTGCTGTCTCCCTACATAACTGTGCTGAGAAAACACGTTTCCATGGTTTCCAAGGAGACGAGGACAGGAAAAAGGGAGGAAAAAAAATCTTCTCATCTGCTGGAGTGTCAGAGATACAGCAGCAACTCTGAAGCACAGATTCTACAAGCAGAATAAATTATAGCACAAAATGTCATCCAGTACTTTCTACAGTAATACAGCTAATAGCAAAAAATGTTTCTTGTTCATCTAAATCTTACACATCCAGTACTTTCTAAAGTAATAGAGCTAAAGTGACCTTTCCTCATCTTTCCCAGATCTGACAGATAGCAAATGTTCCCAGGAATGAGTGGTTTCATCTGTATACCTGCCACTCATCTTCTCCTTAACAAAGTCTAATTAGCCTAATCAGCGTCACTGCTTGAATTTGCCGTACAATGGGATTATGAGCTGAGCTAATTCAAGATTTAACGAAGAGTAAACAGTTCTGGCATGAGTACGCACTTTAATTTGAAACCTCATAACTCATGCGTGCATGCTTCATTTCATATTCTTCATGTCAGGGCTCTGGTCGGACTGTGGTTGTTTACAGGCTCAAGTGACCTCATTAATCATTAAATTAAAAAAAAAAAAAAAAAAAAGTCCTCACTCACTCTCTCTCGTCCTAATCTGAGGAGCTGATGAAATCTAGCCAACAGAGCACACGACAGCATATCCCCAGGAGACCAATTTGATAGATGCACACATTCACCCTTCAGCCTTTACTTCCTATTTAAGATGGACTCCAAGGCCTAATGCCAGCCGTTACCAAGGCGATGAGTGATGCCACCATCTGTCATCCCCCCTGCCCCCAAAATTCAATTCCTTTGAAATGATGAAAGTGCAACATCTTCATCAAGAAATATAGAAGCTCAGATGTGGCTACAAGCAAGTGCTCTAATAGTTCAGAAGGACTAATGTTTTTAAATCTGATTTGATACATATGGTTAGGTCACCTTGCTTACCGCCTAAATAACAGTTAAGTGCTAAATAACAGCTTTCAACTTAAGTGTTAAAACAAAGACAATTTGGCAACAATTCAGTAAATAAATTGTTTATTTAACAATGCATTTCATAAAACAAAATGAGATTACAAAAAGTGGTGACTGACTGAGCCACACTGGTATTACAGCAGGACTGTACTAGAAGGAACAGGATGTGTATGTGGTTAAAGAGCATTGTCTCCCCCTGTCTGCTGAAGACACAATCCATCCCACTGAGAAAAAAAAATCCCTGGGAAAAATCTAGTTTTCACTTGCTGCAAAAAGGAGAATTTCTACAGGGTAATGTCAGGCTCAATATCAGGATAAATTGCCCAGTAAAGGAAAACAAAATTAAGTGGTACTAGCTAATCTAACAGCAATCTTCAAATTGCAGCTGTCTTCACAACACAAGTCCACCTTAAACCTCTTCTGTAGCAAATGCAAAGGTGAACAAACCCCATTCATTTCAGATGAAGGAGCAAGTCTGTCCACACACTCAGTCCCTGGACATCAAAATCCCCATCTGTCTTTTTTAGCGCAACCAGCTCTTTCTCAGTCTCCTGTTTTAATTCTGAACCTGAATCCCACAAGGACCTAAAACGGTCCACAAGTGCCTTAAAAGACGGGGTACTTTCACTCTGCTGTATCCACACACAACTATTCACATCATACTCCAAGGAGGACGCCCACTTCTTCAAAACAGCCCAGTAAAGAAGCCAAAATTTGGGCCACTGCTGAGAGAGTCTGGTGCACAGTTCAGCGGGTAATGCCTGACACATGTGATGGTGCAGGCCATGACGTCCCTGCAGCCAGTCCAAGAGAAAGCCTTGTGCGGCAGTGTCCTCACTTGTGCTGTCTTCTATCAGGAGCGAAGCTGTGATGACTTTAGAGAACTGGTCCAGATCTCCACTGTGCTGAAGGATAGAGTCCAGGATTGTCCTGGCGTAGCTGTCATTGCCTGGGTGGCTATGTACGGCGTGGATGCGCTGTAAAAGCATCAGGCCTTGAACCTGTGTGCCAATCTCCAAGCCAGAGGTTTCCTTTGGGTTCAATGGAAAGGAGCTGAAGAGCTTACAAGCTGCTCTGCACCTGATTAGTCCAGGGAGGTCCGGGCCAGCTTCAGTGGCTTGTTTAGTGTCTGTATCATCCTCAAAAAGTCTGAACTTGTCTAAAATGGACTTAATGACCGAGCATGGAGCAACTGGGTTTCTTAAGAGGGTGATCAATAACCTGTGGCCACACTGAGCCAGGTCATCCAGGCTGAGATGGCAGTGCTCCGGTAGAGCCTCGGAGAGCCGCTGGTTGGTCAGACGCAGGCTCTCCTCCAACACCGGCCGGATGGAGGAGTTGGAGTGAAAACGACTGTAAACATGCTCGCAGTATATCGCCCACTGAAACGCCCTGTCCACCGTCTGCGGGTCCCATTCTCTCACAAACTCTGTTTCAGAAACGGCCAGGAGCTCCACGGTGCTGCCCAGGTTCTTCACCACGGCCTCCATGGGGCGCTGCACCCTCAGCCTGGCCCCACACCTTCACAACACGCCAAAATATACTCTCAATGTAGTCATATCGCTTCTCTGAACCTAAAACGCCTTCAATGCGCGTAGAAAAAAGTAATAAAATGTCAGATAGCCAGCGTGTTAAAGAAACAAGACCATGAGCTGCATGTAAACAAACTAACTCCCGCCTCTCAGAGTGAAGATCGTCTTTCAAAATAAAAGTCCCCCAAAAACATCTGCTCGGACAAATCACTCATAAAATTGTCTCGTAAAAATACCCGTTCACTTTGTCACTGACATAAAAGTAACATTGAGACAAAACTGCTCAAATATTCAGAAGAGGCACTCTCAGGTGAGCTTATTAAAAAGTCCATTAATCAATATATATAATATTGATTAATCTGTCTATCTATATAAGAGAAGCATATAGAGAGATAGATAGATAGATAGATAGATAGATAGATAGATAGATAGATAGATAGATAGATAGATAGATAGATAGA
>JBBPDC010000129.1:8235350-8250664 GCA_037974485.1 Hemigrammopetersius urotaenia | reverse complement strand
AATCAAAGGGCTAAACATAGGCAGGTGGAACTAAGGACATGTGATACACAACAGAGATCATGTGACACACAGAAGACGAGTGACCAAAGCAAAACCCAGAAAACTTCAGAATAAAAGCCCCCCCAGAATACAGGACAGAAAACAGAACAAATACATAACACCAGCATAAACCAAAAGCAGTGGCCCTAAACGGCTACTGACCAAGCCGTGACAGAGATGGACGTTTTTGAAAAGGCAAGAAAGTTTTCCAGTGATTACAGTTAACATATGGGCTGCCAGTCTTTGTTTTAATACACTATTTTATTAAAGGCCTACAGAGAATGTTGTTATATCTTTTAATAATTTAATAATAATAATTTATTTTGGGGTTTTGGTTTTCATCATAGCGTTTCCACATTTTTGGTTTTCAGTTTCAGCCAAACAAAATAATTTCAGTACATCCCTAAAATGCGTAAAAAACATATTGCCATGAAAAAAGCAAAAAACAAAATGTGGAGAATATTTGCAGGTTCTGCTTTGTGGAGATTTCTGCATAAAATGATGAGTTTGGTTCTCATAAAAAATCTGCTTGTGACTGGATTCGCGAGTCCTGATTTGCGTAAAACTGGGGGATTACTGTATATTTTATGTCTTCGGCTTTACGCGTAAGCACTGACATTGACTGTGTGTGTGTGTTCTATAAAATAAGTGACTTGATGCATAGTCATGATCAGTATTTTCTTATTTGTAATGTTACCTGTTGTTAGTGTTTTTAGTTTATTCATTTGTTTGTGTTTTAGTGGTTCTGTTGAAAGGTATTGGTTGTTTGTGTCAGTTGTGAAGCACAGATAAACCGTTTCCTCATTATAGTGCATTTGAATATTATATGTATTGTGTGTCCAAACCATGCACTGGTACTGCAAATATGTTCAGTGTTTTGAAAAAGCAACTGCAGTATTGAGACATGTGACTTATCGACATAAAAAAAATGCAATACCACGATACCTAAAGAAATATTCATGATATGATACATGATATGTCACAATGTTAAGTTGGAATGGTCAAGAAGAATCAGTGGTACCACTTACAAATACAATCAATCCAGTTTAATAGGCCTCATTATTCTCTTTCTGTTATGAGCACACAAGTGTTCAATGTTCTTTTAAGACCAGTGATGTGATCTGAAAAGCCTGTTGATGTCATGTAGTATACATGCATGATCTATATTATAGATATATTTATTTGAATTCTTGTCTGACCTTTGCTCTGCTCCCTCTCTTTCTCCTTCTCTAGGTCAATAAGGAAGGAGCAGCATGTGTAGCTCTCTGAGCCCCAAGCAGCAGCCGGCTGGTCCCGGCCTGACTGACCTGCAGCAGTACAGCCAGTGGCTGGCAAGCAGACATGAGGCCAGCCTGCTGCCTATGAAAGAGGATCTGGCACTCTGGCTCACCAGCATGCTGGGTAAGCAGGGGTCAAACGGGCTGCAGTAGATTGCACTTGATTAATAGCTGATATTAACCTCTAAAAACGTGTGACGTACATTTTTAGAGGCCTAGATAGCTGAAGATGTTGTTCTGTCACAAGGCTATTTGACCACTTTGTTAGTACTTTTTCTCCATGCTGTGAAAAGAGGGTTTGACTATAGAGGTAATGTAATTATTTTGGGTAGTAAATGTTGTTGAAATGAGGGTTTCAGTGTCTGTATGGGTCTCTAAAGGGTACTTTGGTGTAGCATTTCTGGTCATTCCAGCACTCTAGACAAGTTTAGTGATGGGAGCGGGGATGAGCGTCAACATTATCATCATATTTTTTTCATGACTCAGGTAGTGGGTGGTTTAGCTTCTTATGCTTACCTGCAAGGATAAATCATTAACAAAGGTTAATAAATAGGATTAACAAAGAAGAAAAGGGGGAAGGGTCTGTGGTGTTACTTGAGTCAAGGAGGAAGTGCTGAAATGTAATTAATTTGCATTTGCCTCGTGCCACAACGATTTTCTTCTGCAAGGTGTACGGGTTCAGGGTAGTCATGATTGAGTTTCTTGAGAATCCTTGGTCTTCGTATGTATAAAATATAGCTTCTTTGTGCATGTGCGACTTTATTTCCACACATTTTCCAGGATTTACTCAATATTTGGTCTGTACTCAAACCCAGCGGTGATTCAGGAGCAAGACACAGATTACGAGAAGAAGAATGGTGGTGTGTCATGGTTCTGGCCTGGGCTGTTTTAGTGCACTTGCACGCGTTCAATGTGTGTGTGTGTGTGTGTTGAGTGGGACGTCAATGGAATGTCTGGCAGCGGGCAGTCCGTGCACAGCCAGCAGAGGCAGAAGCAGCGCCTCTGGTCAGCCTGGAGCCGCAGTGGACCAGGCAAACCACTCATCTGCACTGCAAGTGCCTTCGTGAACCTTTAAACTCTTTTGTGGCTGCTTCTAATGGGACATGAAGGCAGATATCTGTCCTCAGATGTGTGTGAGGAGCGTGATGTGTGAGCACAGCTGGGACAGCTACTACCACTTTATGAGGGCTGCTGTGCAGAAGTGACAGATTTCCTGTTTGTATCTCAGCTGTACTCTTCAAATAGCATGCAGGCTTTGTGTTTACATGTTTAAAGTTGTAAAGTTGTGATTTATGCATTAATAGAATTCATTACATCACCAAAGCATGTAAACTGAATGAACAAATGGGGTATATATTTAATTCATGTAGAAATTATTTCAGTTCAGATAATGCATTATCATTATTGTGTTAAATTAAATCATGATTTCAATTCTTCTAAAGCACTGAAAACTATGTTAAACACTGAATGACAACTGTATTGTAAAAGAACTATAGTGAGCCTATAAACAACTTGTCTGTAGTACAGTTCGGGGTACACATATCTGATTAGTCTGCTCATGATACTGATATATAGAAACTGATTCCTGTTTCTTCTTACATAGTTTTTGATGTTAAAATAATCGTTGTGTTTTTTCATAGCCTTTTTAATGCTACAGTCCAACCTGTTCCCAAACTGCAGAAAAAAACTGGTTATTCTTTGGTGTGAAAATGCCTTAAAACATATTGATAATTGTATTTTCACAAAACTGCAAAGCCTTGAACTTTCTTCAGAACTCATTGGATGAGATCTGAATGTGGTCATTTAAAGTGGTGGAGAAATGTCAAAGATCAGGTTTCTTTACAGTAGTGGTAATAGAAACCAGGAGTCACAGTGTCTACAACACAAATCTAGCCTTTATATGTGCTTTCAGAATCCACCAGAGAACCTCTAAACTTTGTTGTGTAATAGTTATAAAGATGGTATTAATAAATGACTTTCTTTTTAAAGTTATATTTCTGTAATTTAATGAAAACTTGTGGCATTCCCCTTGAGTGACATCATTCTTCATTACATTTAAAATCTCTCTTTTTTTCTGAGTAGTTGCAGTCATTTACACTGTCGCACTGATGCTGTACTTCAGAAGCACCAAGGATGTTTTATGGAATATTTCATTAGATTTTGGTTATGCAAAGTGCTTAGTATGAGTCAGAAGTGTTTCTTTTTGTGTGAGGCTGTCAGTGGAGTTTTTTTTGTGGAACAGGGTTTATTTTTGCTTCACTGTATGGAGAAGGAGTGTAGCAGAGAAGGAAGGGAGGAAGGGGGTGGACGGAGGGGATTCTCTCAATCTCTCCCTTCACTGGCCTCGTTTACCACATTTGGAACTCATTAAAACATCTAAACCCCCTCTACCGCTAATGCGCCCCCTCTTTCAGAAAAAGAATAGATGAAAAAATATTCTCTTTCCACAGACACCCCCAACCCCCTGCCACCACCTCCTGTTTCAGGGTGATCTAACTGAGAAGGAATGGTCGTCTGGAAGCCAGTCAAAAGCAGCAGCCACATGTTGATCAGTGTAGTATCTGTGTGTGTATGTGTGTCCATGTGTGTGTGTGTGTGTGTGTGTGTGTGTGTGTGTGTGTGTGTGTGATGTGTGTGTTATCTGGACTACTATACAAAAAGCAATCAGCTGTTTCCTGGTGAAGCATCAGCATTGCTGTTTGTGCTCATTGCTCGTTATTGAAACACGTGTTTATCAGTGCTTGGCTCCTCATGGGCTGTAATCATCCACAGGCTTACAGTAACTCTTCACTTTGACTCAGAGCTATTCATCTATATATCCCATGCAATATTTGAGCTAAAAGACTCATGGCCTACATTTATCTGCTATTTTGTGTGGTTTTGTGTTAAAAAAAAAAAATAGCTGTAATTCATTTTTACGTGACCATTTCCTTCTCTCTTAGAATCAGGGTTTTATTTGCAAATGATAAGGTCCTGCAAGACGGTATAATGACGGATAAGGCAGATTAGAATCACCCCCTTAAAAAGACAAAAGTGTAACACAGTGAGCAAGTTTTCTCCATAAAGTTGGGCATGATAATGATTAATGTGAGTAGTAAATGAACTGATGTCACAAATCTGTGTTTTTGATTTGTGTCTCAAAGCTCTTTTGAGAGCTCAATAATTGCAACAGTTGAATGCAGATGTGAGCAATAAACAGCCAAAGGTTGTTCGTTTTGTATTTTTGTTTAATGCTCAGCCCTGCTTAACACTGACTGTGTTATAACTTTGCCTTCAAGATTGATATACTGTATGTAAATATATATGTATGTATATATGTAACATATAAATTAGAATCAATCCATGCTGGGGTCTCCAGAGTGGTGCACTGTTGGTTGTGTCATCAGCTGTCCAATTACCTAGTGTTAGCAACACTTTAAAAAGGTGCGATGGCTGGCCTTGACCGTCTCAGTGTTGGTAGTGTTGTGTGACTAGGGAGTTCTGGTAAGTTGGTGGAACTGCTTTAAACTGGAGAGAAAAAAATCAGACAAGGGAAGGAAGTTTGGACCAGATCATTATTGACTCATTCACTATGAATAGGTGATATTTTTTGGTCACAAAAACCTTACATTTAAAGTTTTCACTGCTTAGTGTCCATATATTGACCATGTGCTCTGCGGAATGAAAGGTACATTGTGCAACTTTAGAAATAATGCTTAGGTTCAACCCCAAAGATTTCTCCATGTTATGGCTCTTTTAATTCAGCAAAGCATTGGACTCTGCTTAATCAAATAATTCTGAGGAATTAAGTAAAGAATGTGAGAGCATGTTCCTCTATGGGGTTTTGTTTTTAAAGTGTTTCCCTGCCTTTCTCTTTCTCTTTCCTCCTCCCAGGTGTGGAGATCACAGCAGAGACCTTCATGGACAGGCTAGATAATGGCTTCCTGTTATGTCAGCTGGCTGAGACTCTGCAGGAGAAATTCAGACAAGGCAACGGGGAGTTATCGCCATCGCGCAAGGTAACCACTCTCCGTTCTCCATTTGTTCCAGTATATGCAGCTCAAAGATTTCTCATTCAGCATCACCAAAACCATTGATGTCCTGCTTGTAATAGCTCAGTTTCAGAGCAGGATATATGCCATTTACCCACTGCTGTGTTTCAAAGGGGCAGCTGGAGTTCTCCACCCCTATTCTATGGTATCACTTTGAAGAACCTCAAGAATCCTCAACTACATATAGTGTATAGTAGTCATGCAGATCATTTTGGCTAAAAATGTAAGTTATCAGTGTTATTCAGTGTCTGCACAATCCTTGGCTTCATCATTCCACATCCTGACCAGACCCTAACCCACAAGACATTAGAGGACACTGACACTTTTATTCCTATTGTTTTAATTTGTTGCTTAAACCATATAAAGTCTGTTTAAAATCTCTTGCGGATACCTAACTGCCCTGGAGAGCAAAGTTAACCATTCAAATCTATATAGATTTATCTAGAGTAACTGATGCAAATGCAATACATGCAGTGGTTTTTTCTTCCATATGGCTTTAAGTTTTGGTTCTCTGCATACTCTTGAATCAATTCATTCATTTCATAATCCTACACACATAGATGTGTGACATTACATATTCATGCTTCAGCTCCCTGAAAATCCAAGGTTTCACTCCAAGACCTTTTATGGAAATTCAAATTATCACATGCCAAGATACAGCGCAGTGATGGATTTTATGAATCTAACAACTGCAGAACTGATGGATTCATTGCACATTTTGGATGAGAGTAGCCTTGCCTGCTCCAGACTTGTGTGTTTGTCAACCTTAAGTAGACTGGACAGATCCCAGTGTCTCAGTCTAGGTGCCTGACATCAGACGTGTGTGTGTAGCATTTGGACATTGTTGTACTGGGCTCTCTCACACAAAGACTTTTGTCTGAAGTCGTGGCCACTTGCCATCTCTTCCTAAAAACTTGCCATTGTGGGATGGTGAACTTCGGAAAAATGCTGAGCGTGCTGATTTATACAGAGCCGGCTAACGATAGCGAGGAGTCGTTAACTTTTTTCTCAAAACTCCCCCAGATGGGAAAGGCATTAAGAGCGAGAGATTTCTGGTGGTAAATTAAGAAAATATTTCTGCTTTTGTTGGCGGAAGCCCAGCTTCTTCAGAGTCTCTATAATGGGATTTTTTTTTTTGCTGGTTATGACTCCCTACAGCTCAGCTAATAGAGCCCCTCAAGAATAACACTGCAAAGGAGCAACTCTATGCAGGTCATTACCATGCTGAATTATATCACTTTTACTCTACCTTCAGAAAGCCATATCCCGATGCACCCTGTTATCAAAGTTTTAGTTCACGTTATTTGCAGTCATTAAATTGACAGTAAGGTAATACTTTATGAGAGAAAAATAACTGGGAGGATGGATGTGACTCGCAGCTCAACATGGATCCTTTCAGTTACGAAAAACGTAACCAATACAGCCCTGAGGGATGAGAATTAATTTGAAATGCATAATCTTTCAGTCAATATAATGATAGGAAACAAATGATTAGAAAAATCCATGCAAAGAAAAGAAATGAATTTAAACTATCTGTTACTTTGCTGTTAGGACCTCATAAGTGCTGCTGTAGAAATCAGCCGTACAAAAGCATATCAGCACTGTCCGAACAAAACCTTTCTTAACTTTCAGTATAAGTTCATGGAACAAGATTGACTTCACAGCCATTTCTGTTGTTCTATTGATCATGAAATTTTAAAACAATGTAGACAGCGGCTGATGTTTTCAAATGATGTAAAAAGCAACAAAATGGAGATGCTGGGCATTGTACTTCAATGCTCATAAGTTTGCATTGGGCTTACTTTAAATATTATTATTGGGCAGTTCGCAGTAATTTTATTACTCATGACATTAACTGTAACTTTTCAGAGTGCTCTGAAAAAGCTAGGTGTGTTTCCAGTGTTGACAGGGAGGACTATTATTTATATTACCATGGTTGGTGATCATATATCATGCAAGGCGTGAAGTAAGAGTCTCACTATTAAACAAACTGTCAGTTGTTTCAATAATTGAGTTATTAAAGATAAAAAAAATGAATATAATGACCTGAACAATAACAAATTGTGCTTGGCCTTTCAAAGATTCGAACATACGGGACCAGTTTACAGTAAGACTGCCCATATAATGGGTTTTTTTAAATAATTTATTACTGGATATTAATAGTGGTCGTAAAAATTCTTAAATCATTATTAATCATTGATGGAAAAGTTAGATTAGTTACTAGCAAGATTTGAGCTTTAGTACAGATGAACAAGAATGGACATTAGTGAAGTTTTTAGGAGTTCAGTAATGCATTATTCATCATAGAGGTGAACATCAGGAAGATAAACTGTAGGTTTTTTTCATCAAATAGTCACATAGTTCAGTCGAGTAATCATGACAGCTCTGGTTTGAAGGCATCAACAGGTCAGGGTTACTCAGTCTGCTGCCTTCTAGGGGGCGCAGAGAGGACAGATATGTGGAAATATCTGAAGTCATGCCTCCTGAGGGACAGAATGAGAAAGAAACGGTACTAAGAAGGATGGAATGCTAGACTCTATTGATCACATTGACCACAGGAGAATGAGAGACAAAATCAACAAAATGGGAGAAGGTGAAATGACATAGGTGTCCATGTATGTGTGTGTGTGTGTGTGTGTGTGTATATACAAGAAAATATGGAACAAAGAGGTTCCAAAATGTGTCCTGTCCTCTTCTGTGACTGTA
The DNA here is from genome assembly GCA_037974485.1 of Hemigrammopetersius urotaenia. NCBI lineage: Eukaryota > Metazoa > Chordata > Actinopteri > Characiformes > Alestidae > Hemigrammopetersius > Hemigrammopetersius urotaenia. The sequence goes on along the minus strand of JBBPDC010000129.1, from coordinate 8,242,611 downwards.
AGAGGGCTGTGGAAAAAAGCTGCTCTAACTATATCAGTCCAGTACAGCGCTTCTCTTGTCTCTGCTCTTCTCCGGCTGAACTGTTTATTATGTAATGAGAGATTTCATACTTGCTCTTGCCATTTTTAATTTCCTTCTGCTCCGTGTACACCATTATTAATTTTGGTCAATAATATTCTGTGGTTACTGTAGAGCCCTGAACAAGCTTAATGCCCTTGGTAGATAATTTTTTATGCTCTGTTGGAATGCTGTCTGGCAGCAGAAATTTGCATGAACGTAAAGCTGTAGATAGTTGCAAACTAATAAGCTGTAGATAATTGCAAGTTTGCTTGGCTAGAGAATCACAGCAGAGGTAAGAAATTCATCTGTAATTACCCCTGGTGTTTGGTCTGTCTATCTAACTATTAGTATCTCAGTGAAAAATGCCCATTGTTTTATTACTGTCACTTTTCAACAGACACATCCCATTTACTGTATCTATGGGATACAGAATAAACTAGAAGTTTTAAGACCTTTTAAATGAAAAACTTTGAATAATATGTAAAACATTCTGTTAACTCAATTCTTAAGGTAACCCCATTTAAAATTTTTATAAAATTTTATATTTTTGATACTGCAATATACATTCATGATGTTGGTCAGTGTCACAGCGTGTGTGTGGGAAGGGAAGGGGAAGGACGCCGAACTGGGTGAGAAGGAGACAACGTTTAATGAACAAAAACAGAAACAGGGGAACCCCGACTCAGAAAAGGCACCACACATAAACAAAACAGCAAGACTCGCGCTTGCAGAAAAAACACAAAACAAAACACGAGGCAGTCTCAGCAGAGCATGAAAACGGGAGAACCAAAAAAAACAGCCACTTCAGGGCGTACACGGGGAATCAGAGAAAGCCAGCGCGAGCCTGCAGCACAGAAGAGGGAGAAACAAGAACATCAAAGTCCAAAAAACACTCAAAACCAACCAAGATAAGGGAAACACACACACACGCACAAAATGGAGCCAATACTGGCATGCAGATCCGGAGTCGGACTGGGCTGTATATAGTGCGCGGGATGGGAAACAGGTGTAACGAAATCAAGACGGGGCGTGATACAAACGGTGCTGGGAGACTCTAAAGGGAACCAGGGGGGAAAGGGAGGATAGACACAGAAAAAAACTAATATTCTGGGAACGGGGAGCGGAACCTACGGGGAGAGGGCAGTGCGACCGTGACAGTCAGACATGTCTGATTCTCATTTTATCCTGTTTCAGAGACAGTGCAGTTTTATAGCCGTACTAGACTGATACAGTTGCAATGCCAAAAGAATGTCAGCTCACACTCCTTACATCAGCTTTATTTTTGAATAATAGAATCAAGTGTTCTTTCACTTTTATCAACCATTGAACCGATTTTGGTGCTATAGAGAACCATGTTTAAAAGGTTCTTAAAAGAACCACATGCAGCAGATATTCTGTATCCTTTATAGAGACAAACCTTTTAACTAAGCAAAAATTATTCAGACATTTCTTTGAGTTGTCGGGGGTCCATATAAAACCCTTAGCTTTACTGAAGATTTTTTAAAGAGCCTCTTTTTAAGGCTGTGTAAATATCTGGACTCTGGTACATTAGGCTCAACTGTGTATATGTTCTTTGCTATAATGTAACATGACTACCTAAACAGAGAACTAGTGCTGGATTGTAGTTCAGATATCAAAATTGTTTTTCAGAGACAAAAAGTATGATCATACGAAGTGTGAACAGGAGCTTTTGTTTTAATAATTCATTCATTCATTTTCTATAGCCTCTTAATCCTTAGTAGGGTTGCAGGTAGCTAGAGCCTATTCCAGGGTCTACGTTCATGAGGAAGGGACTCACCTTGACCAGGGCACCAGCCCACACACACACACATCGTTTGCTCACACACTCCATTTAGAATCCCCACTTCACCTGACACGCATGTCTTTGGACTGTGGGAGAAATCGGAGACCCTGGAGGAAACCCATGCTGCCACTAGGAGAACACAAGGCCTTAATAATAATGAGACAATTATTAAAATATAGTAATGACATCACTAGGAGAAAATAATAAATGTGTTCACCATGTTGTTATTTCCAGGACAGTACTGTTATCGGTTTTTCATTTAATTTTACAGTTTTGTGGCAACATTTAAACTGATTAAAATATATTATTGCATTTATTGCAATCCAACTGAAACTCTTGGAAACTCCAAAGATTGAAAATATATTTAAGTTAAATGGAGACTTTGAACATTTCAGCTCGGAGTGTGTGTGCATGCTGATGCTGTTGTCGGAGACTGTGGGGGAGCCAGAGTAATAGTTCTGGAAAAAAGCTGGAGAAAAATCTGATCCACTGTAGACTTCATTCTTACTGCATGACATCACCATACCTATCGCAGACCCAGACACACATATCCTGTATGAAAGCATATGTGGTATAAATCAGCAGTTTCTGTGTCTGCATCCAGCCTCCATTGCACCACCTCTCTCTGTTATGTGCAGTATTGATCTGTGAGAAGAGGGTGGGTGTTGAAATCTCTAGCTTCAAACAGAGCTGTGGAAGACACAAGGGAAAAGATCAGACAGTGATCAGTTTTCAGACCCTGAGAACGAGGGAGAGAACTGCAGGCTTACAGGGTGACGTCTGTTTAGCTAATATCTATGAAGGGAGGGAGAAAGAGAGAGAGAGAGAGAGAGAGGGGGTGAGAGAGACAGGAAATGGGGAAGGGAGAGTGAGAGAGGGGGAGGGAAGGAGTTGGGCAAAAAAGAGTAAAGGAATATTGGGGAGATGGGAGAGGGGATTTCTGATGTTTCTAATGACCTGCAAATCCAGGTTGAAGCCAGTTTAAACTTAACCAGGGACAGTCTGTAAAGATCCCACCTAAATTATTTGGCCCCTGCGAACTAGGAAAATACCCCTCATAAAAGATTTTGGCTAGTTTTCACATGTGGACAGGTTTAAAGGCCCCATATCAAGAAAAAAGCAGAGATTTCTCAGTTTATTTTATTAAAAGAGTTGGTGTAGTAGTTAGTCATTGTTAAAGCATCCCATTCACTCCACAAAGCATACAGTCCATTTATGGCAATTAAGCATCATATGGTAGGGAATCATCATATAAGGGGAAAAACGTAACACTGGACGAATTTGGACAAGAGCTGTTTAATACAATAAAGTATATAGTAATGTATCTTCTGTATAAATGCGATATCTATGATTATCTGTGATTTCATAATGAAAAGGAATTGGTGCTTATAGATACACGCCTTTGATTGGGTCAAACTAATGACTAATTATTTATTTCAGCCAATCCCCAGTCGGAGGATACCGTGTAGGGCGAGTGCTCCTTCTGGCTCTTTTTTTGCCCGTGACAACACAGCCAATTTCCTGTCATGGTGTCGAGAGGTGGGAGTTGGAGAAACCTGCCTGTTTGAGTCTGAGGGGTTGGGTAAGTAAGTGACTATGTTATGTACTGTCCTATAACAGCAAAAAATGTAAACTACCCATAGTGAAAAAGAAAAAAACTGCTTATGTTGTGCTGCTGTGGTTTAGATTTTATAGTTATCGCAATTTTCACACATTGATGTATGTAAAATGTGAAAGTTTGGTCACAACATGAAGCTGACCTTCAGACAGCCGAGTACTCAGTTTTAAACCAAGCTGGTTTGGAAGGCACATTCAATACCCTAGACTGACCTTTCCACACAATATAATGCAGTGTGTGAGTCTGCCTCAGTGTCTGCATACAGGTACTGAGTTTGCTTGATGAACCCCCAGCCTATGAGTGTAAATTTGCTATTCAGATAAAGTGGACCAACACTAGGATGCATACTGTACACTGCTTTGTAAACATACTGTTGGAAGCTGAAGGACAGGGTACACAAAGTAGATTGTAGAAGATCCAGTGTCAGTAGGGTTTTATAGAGTTGCTTTGTGCTTGCTCTTAGCAAACAAAGAAACTCTTGTGTTTCTCAGCCTGTTCACCTTAGGGCTCTACATGCAGAAGAATATGAACTAGTGACAAATACAAAGAAGGTCAAAATCATCTCTACTCTTCCACTCTCCTCTCCTGTGAATAGTGTACTGCATGTTTTATATATATATATATATATATATATATTCATCAATACCTCTTTCCCTCTCTCTCTGTTCTGCTGTTCTCATTTCTCTGAACTGTTGTAAACTCGTGGCTGGCTTAGAAGAAGACTAGCCTTAGTGTTGAAACAGGTTTGTGTGTGTGTGTGTGCGGGAGAGAGAGAGAGAGAGAGAGAGAGAGAGAGAGGGGAGGGGCAGTGAGACAGCAAGGGAAAGAGAAAAGAGAGAGAGTCACAGATAGAGAGAAAGAGAGTGAGAAAGAGGCATTGGCAGAGAGATAGACAAAGAGAGAGAGAAAGAGAGAGAGAGAGAGAGAGAGAGAGAGAAAGTAGGGCAGGCAAGTGGAACTGATTCCTCTGAATGCGAGAGATATTTTTTTTCTCTCTACCCTAATGCAGTAGCACAGTGAATGCTTTGTGTAAGTGTGTATGCATGTGTGTGACCATATATTTTTGTGGTGAGGGCAGTGTTTTTATGAGATGTGAACACTTGGCAGTTTTCGTCATTCTTTCTTCAGAGTAAAATGGTCTGACTGAATGCATCAGCATCCCAGGCCATCAGGTGGGCTGACTTTGTGAACTGAACTGAGTTTTATATCATTTCTGTATTGTGTGTTCAGTCCTGATCGTGAGCAGTGTTGTTCGAAAAAAAAATCCCTGAAGTTTGGAACTTCAGCTCATTGATTCATTAGCAGAGTTTACATACAGATATGACTGCAGCCAGACAGATGTATTTACCTCTGAAAGTGTCAGCCTTGAGAAGATTAATCTTCTTTTTTCTTTCCCTTTTTCCTCCCCACTTTTTTCACTAAAATAGCTAAACTCGTGAATGGAGATGGCGTTAAATTCAGGTGGGATGCCCTAAGGCTTAAAGATGAGATGAAAATCTTGATGTGTTTACTGCATGTTGCTGTGTCTCACCTGACCATTATTCACTCATGGGTATGAATCATGAATCGGGAAATGAAGGAGGACTCTTGGAACAGGTGTTTTGTTGGGCCATAAAACTCACATCTGCATTTTGAGCGTCACACTTTCACGCCATTTCCCAGCAGCTATTACAGCAAACCAGGCCTGATTTAGTATAACTATTAACTTGTGCAATATTGCTGTCCAAGAAATGTATAACGACTGAGGTGTTTCTTATAAATGACGCGCAACATATTTCAGTCTGTGTGGCTTATTGTGTGTTTCATATGCTTTATATGCATCCTCACCCCCTCTCTGTGCCCACTCACTGTCTATTGATCATTTTCATGAATTACTCATCTGCAGATCCATTGTTATTTTGATGTGATTCAAGAAGCATGGGCAGGTGTTGGAAGATGTCTGAATTATACTATAATAATAACTTATGAACGATTGCTCTATATCCTCTAGTTTTGCACAAACAACCACATGAAGTGTGCCTCTGTCTCTTGGAGCTGGGGAGGATAGCATCCAGGTAGGTGAAATACAGGCATAGTCCTCTGCTCCATAATTCACTCCTCAATTTTACGAGCCATTTTGATGGATGGATTGTTGTGTCTAAGGTATAAAGTGGAGCCACCCGGGTTGATTAAGCTGGAGAAAGAGATTGAGCAGGAAGAGAAAGCCCCCGAGCCTCCTCCCTCCCCCATCTCTCCCACCCAAGGCTCTTCCTCCAACAAAAGCTCTTCCTGCAAGAAGAGCACTGGCAAGCTCCTGGATGATGCAGTGAGTATGAGGTCTAACTTAGTAACCAATAGAGATATTACTGCTGGAGTATGCAATACAGGGTTAAAAAGCATATTCAACATAATCTACATTTTTCACATCTGTGTCTTACAGTCAGTTAGCAATGATAGTAATTTTGTTGCTATTCATCTGAAACTCATAATAGAAGCCAGCGATAAAATGCTGAATCCTCTGAATAAGCATTTGACATTTGTGATTTGTTATGTAATAATTGGGGATACAGTGATGGAACAGTAGCGTCATCATGGACCTCATAAAATATCTTCACTATATTTTAGTTAAAACAATTTTTTTTTCCCATAGAGATTCTTTCTACTTGATTCTATCCAGCCAACGTGCTCCTCCAAGCGCATCGAACTGTGTAGTAACATTTCTTTAACATGAGCTAGTCTTCACCTTCCCAGTGTCTGTGTTGTGATTGTGTGATTGGAACTGTTTGTTAGTGGAACTGATCATGACCAGAGGGGGAGAAACCTGGGAAAGATCACCACTCCTCCAGAGGACTGTGGTCTGTTTTCACAATGAACTCACAGACTCTTAAGAGACTAATGCAGTAATATTCAGAGATGAGATTTAAGTTGAAATATTTACTAAATGGTTTACTTTAAAGCTGCAATAAACAAAGTATATACAAGCTACTTTTATAAGGAACTCTCTACACTGATGATTTGTAGAGAAATGTGCAGAGTAAAGCATTAAACCATCTTACAGTGGTAATATATTCCAGAGGTTTGAATGTCTATGAAGCAAATGTAGCCATTTTATTTACCATTTAAAACGATCAGTGAAACTACACTGGAATTTTCCTATAACACCCTAACTATACAATGCCTACAATTAATGTAAAGTTACAAAGAGTTGGGAGATCTGGTCATCCTCTGTAAAATATCTGAACAAATGCCTTGGGTAGTGTACAGCCATAACTGAAAAAAACATGCGGATGTGTATGTTTTTGTGTTTCTCAGGTAAAGCACATTGCTGAGGAACCTCCCTGTAAGTGTCCTAATAAGTTCTGTGTGGAGCGTCAGTCACAAGGTCGCTATCGTGTTGGAGAAAAGATCCTCTTCATTCGGGTTTGTATAGTGTTACATTTGCCTGCAAGTCGATGTACATCAGTTTCAACTGCAGTCCAAATGTTTGGGAGTAACTAATATTTAATTTTAACACATCAATTATAATGCAGAGTAGTTTTTAACATTCTGACTAAATTGTTGTGCCTCAGTGTGAATTAGAAGGGAGTTGCTAACACTGATATATGAAACTCCTCTTCTGTTTTTGATCATTCATATTCAGGGCTACTCTTAATAGGCTGTGACAGCTTATGTGCGTGTGTGTGTGTGTGTGTGTGTGTGTGTGTGTGTGTGTGTGTGTGTGTGTGTATGTGTGTGTGTGTGTGTGACACATTTCTATAATTATGTATGTGCGTGTGTGTGTGTGTGTGTGTGTGTGTGTA
>JBBPDC010000129.1:8212849-8223666 GCA_037974485.1 Hemigrammopetersius urotaenia | reverse complement strand
ATATATATAGCGTACGTTTAACGTTACGTTAGCTTTTATTGTATTGGTTACACTGCTTCTACATTCTTATATTCTGTCCACGTTGCTGCTGTAACAGTGCAAATTCCTCACCTGTAGGGCTAATAAAGCGTTATCTCATCACTAAGAAGACAATTCTTTGTCGTCTGAGATATTGTCGTTTGAGATAAACGTGTAAAAAGTTTATGTAAAAGATGTATGGGAGAGAAAACTGAAGTACTTACAGGATCTGGGGTTACAACAACGTCGTCTGCTGCTCCACCCAGACAGGGCAGACACATCCCCATACTGGCAGCTCTGACAGTGTACCAGGGCAGACAGGCCAGCCAAGTTCCCAACAGCAACCAAAGTTAGTAATGTCACTCAGATAAACAACATATGCTCCTACCAACTACAGCAGTGTGCGACTGTCACTGAAAAGACACGGGCGGTGCGAAAAAGGCGATTTTAAAGGAGCTACGAGAGCAACTACGCCTGCTGCTACTGGATTAGCCAGCTAAGTAAACACAGGTCTAACTGGCCACTACTATTACCCTCTAGAAGATAGGCTCTGACAATCTAAAAACACGACTGAAACTCGGGGCAGACCTTTTTTGTATTCGACCTGGCATCTGGAACAGATTTCGACCTCTAAACTGCAATTCGTTTCCAAAAGGTGCGGTTAATGAAGCTGTATATTGATAAGACAGCTGGTCTGAGAATGTAAACAAACCCGTCCCTGGACAGACTGTTGCTGCTGGGGTGGTGGTCCCGTTACAGGAGAGGACCACGAGAGTTCAGCGCCACGCAGAGGCGTGGAAGAAAAATTATGATTTCATAAAACGTAAATGGGTCCATAATTAGTGAAAAAAGCCTCTCCGGATCATGAGGTTCACATTAATTAATGAATGAATTCATTCGTTCATTCATTCATTTTCTGTCACCACTTTATCCTTACGAGGTTCGCATATGGATTCACAAAAATTTTGATGTCACAACAACTGATGCCAACTTGGGACCGTTTAGCCCTGCCCACTTATTCTCATGTGTGCTTTTTTTATTTTAAAACAAGACACAACATTTTGAAAGTACAGTGACAAGGTTTTTTTTTTATTATTTGTGGTACTTACAAATAACACATTACCCCAGTTTTTAAACCTCAGACATATCATAAGGCATCTTTGGGTAGAGGGATGGGTGTGGGGTGACATTTGGATATTTTAAAATAAAATAGACAATAGAAAATTAAAATAATTGTGGAAGTTACACCAAAACATTAACACAGGCTGGAGAATAAATTCAACGTAGGACCAAATATAAGAGTATATGAGCAATACAAATTGTGGCAAACGAGCGGGAACGAAGTCGACAGGATGCTGAAAATGCTCTTTAGAGTTTTTATTTTCACACAGCTCCAACGGAGCACACAGTCACACAACCACTCTATTCTAGCTCTACTCCCCAACTGGCAAGTTCACCCACTTGCTCCCTCCCTTAGCAACCAATTCCCGCCTAAATGGCACATTAAACAATGCAGGTCATCATCCCCCCACCCAATTCTGGCGCCAACTGGCTAGTGTCCTTACCTGACCCCATCACCCCATAACCCTCTCAGTTCTAGTTGCCAGCTCGTTACAATATGTACTGGCAATATTAGGAAACTGGAATTATATAACTTTAATTAACCACGAATGTAACTGTGTATCATTCACATTTTCATTTTATTATTTATCAATCCAAAATAAGATTGTGTTTTCACCCTTTTAAAAACGGTGCAAACGCAAATAAGGAGGAGTGAGACATTTTTTTAGAATAACTGAAACAGCACCCTCTCTGTTGAAAGTCTACACTATACGTACAAAGGTATCCCGACTAATACAGTAACATGAACATGAATTTGTGCCCATTCATTCTGTGGAGCATTTCTGAGGTCAGGCTCTGATGTTGGACGATACGTTCTGGCTCACAATATACGTTTCATTTCATCCCAAAGGTGATGGATGGGGTTGAGATCAGGGCTCTGTGCGGGTCAGTCAGCTTCTTCCACATAACACTTATCCAACCATGTCTTTATGGCGCTTGCTTTGCGCACCGTGGTTGCTCCGGGTTTTGCTCACTTTGGGCTAGGCTGAAATATTCGGTTCCACCAGCTGTGACGTACTAGTGCCCGTACAGCATCTTGCACGCGGAACCCCTACTCCCCGCCCCCAAGCTCCCCACTCTCCGAGTGATGGACGCGAATTTATGTTGTTGGAAAAACTAAAAAACACTACACCTCATTCTCTCCCCTTTCCAGCAGACGGCAGTAAGCCACTTGACTCGCCAGAAAAAGAAAAATAAGGCAGCACGAAGAAGCAGGAGAGGCTGCGGTGTAAAGCGGGGTATGTGTGGTATCAGTTGGAGAAGGTGTGTGGTATAAAGGGGCTGTGAGATTGTGTGATATAAGAGGAGAGGTTGTATGGTGAAGAAAACTGCCTGATAAACGTCGCATTCCGAGCTGCACGTCTTCTGAAAACACGGGCCACAGTTTAGCCACAGCTGTGCTCAAACATCTGGAGCTGTTTCTCTCAGCATCCCTTCATCCCTGCCACTGTGGGTTCATGCCCATATTCTGGCTGAGGTAGGAGGAACCTTTGGCTCTCTTGTTAAAGATGTCAAGCAACATTTGTCTATCTCAACAAGGTTGACAGGTTTTCTATTACATGTCTATTATAAAACGCTACATCCTCCAGTGATAGTTGTGTAGTAAGCTGCAGTAATTGTCTGAATTTGCTAAAGGATTTTTAAAATACACTGGAAGTGCATGCATCATTGCTATAAATTATGTTCATAATTTAACATTTGCTTTATAAAAAGACTTTTTTTTCTCTATTCCTCCTTTTTTGCACTCAGAAGCCAAGTGAAGAACTTATGGATGTCATCCGGTGTTTAAGATCTCTGCTGGCCCTCCATGTTCAGCTCCAGAAAGCTGTAGCTCTTCAGGGAGAGATCCAAGCAGAGTTTCTTGCTCAGCTTTTGCAGCCAGACTGTGCCAGCCTACGGCAGCTTCCTCTGTCATGCTTGGACATGAGGGGCGATGATCTGGAGCTCTCTCTGTCTGTGTTTGAGCGGGCTCTGGACAGCAGCGAACTGCCAAAGGAGCTGTGGGGATCACGGCTTGCGCAGCTCCTCTCCATGAAGACGTTACACAAAGAGGATCATGAATCATCCAGCCACATTAGTTATGAAGCTCTGAAAGCAGACGTGAGGAGGCAGGCGTGGACCATGGAGCTTCAGAGGTGCAGGGACTTTAACGAAGTACAGTATGAACCCTGCATTGGGGTGCGGGAGCTAAAGCTGGTTGTAGAAGAGGCAGCCAGAAAGTGGCTCCAGCCGGAAAGATGCAGCTCTGAGGAGGTAGTGAGAAGAGTGACCTTGCAGAAATTCCTCTCTCTTCTTCCACCAGATGCTAGAGAAAAGACAAGCAGACAGCAGCCACAGAACATAGAGGAGGCTGTAATCATGGCTGCATGCTTCTTGGAGGATAACAGGGTTGAACAAGATGGAGAGAGAGACTGTGATACACAGACAGGGCCTGCCTCTGGGTAAGACTGCACAATGCTGAAATCCAGTACTGTTTATGTAATAAATCTCTAAATATTTCTAAAAATGCAAAAATTAAAATCTTTATTATCATTTCAGAGAAATGCAAGATTAATGTTTTGTAGGGTTACAAATGCAGTTATGGGTAGCCTGGCAGTGCCTAAAGGTTCTGCTACATTTTTGCACTTCTGAAGTACAATAGATAAATCACAAAATGTGGGCTTAAAATATCAGCCACAGTAAAACTTCTGTCTGATGCTGATATAAGTTTAAGCAAGCACGCTGAGTAGGTACCAAACGTAACTGCAACTGTCAGAGAGAATCATTAGTATTCTCCTTGCTACTATGTTTGTTAAACTGAAGATAACGTCACAAGTTTCTTGCAGCGTTACCAGTTAACTGCATTCGAAAATGAACAAGGTACCAGGTTCCCAATAAGCGTTTCGAGCTGGTACCATACAGTAAAAATGTACACCTCTTTACTAATCTGATCTTTTTTACACTAAGAAACAGCCAGATACAAAGACACACCTGTTCATATTATTGTTTTGGCTGCTTTGTCAGAGTTGGAGTGGCCAAAAAATGACTCTAAGATTTACTCTTACTCTTAGGGTCGGTTTCCCAGACCTAGTCCTGGATTACATTGTGCTGTGAATAGAGATTTTCCATCGAAAAGAAAAGGGTAGTCCCAGGCTTAATCCCTGTCTGGGAAACTGAGTCTTAGAGTTTAAGAGTTTATCCAGTGATGCCTTTTGTTCTGTTTGAAAAGTTGTCCATAGTATGTTATTGTTCAGTTGTCCATTGTTTTGCCCTTTAATCTGATTACTCAGTTAAATGAGAAATTAGTGTGTGTATGTGGTGATTGTTATTGTTTTATGACCCTTTGAACTCATTCCTTTTCAGAGAGCATCGAATCAGTTTAAATGAGCTCTGTCTGAAGAGGCGGGATTCAGAAACAATCTTCCATTCTGATGGTCTCAACTTAGAAGTCAGTGGTGGGAACGAGCAGTTTGAAGAGGAAGAGTTTTCTGAGGTTGTGTTTAGCCCATCACTCATTGACACAAAGCCTGCCCTGAATCCAGAAGAAGTGCAGCCATTTATAAATTACTCCAATCAAATTTCGCTCCCAGGTACATGCTATAGTAGCAAACCAGCCGCTCCTTTATTTATGCCAGCCTATAAGAATTGTGACCAGACCACTCAGTCAGACAAGTCAGAGGCAGCGCTGAAATGTGTGTTTGAGTGTCCAGACTGTGGAAGCAAGTTTAAGAGGTTTGACTACTTGCAGAGACACAGATGCACTCCTGGGCAAAGCCTGGGCTGTAAGCACTGTGATCTCCGCTTCCCCACGCTCTCCCAGCTGACCAACCACCTCCGCGTCCACCGGAAAATGCTTCGCTGTCCTGTGTGCAATAAAACCTTCCGCGACCGCTTCAACCTCCGCTGCCATCAGCGCACACACACAGGTATGACAGAGAGGCAAGTTCTAATAGCAATTAGCAATCATGCTACAGATTACCTGCCAGTACAGGAGGACGATATGAAATAATATCACAATACACAAATGATTTTTACTTTACTTTTACTTTTTACTTTATTTTATACCTTGTACCATCAGCACCTGATGCATTTTTAATGTGGGGGGAGGACACAGGGCTCTATGTCTCAGCCCTAGTCCAGGAGGGAAAAAGTGTGGCCCATACTGCTTTCTACACCTGGAATGTTGTTTGGGAGGGGGAAAACCGGGGGGACAAAACAAATGATTTTTAAAAGTGTGTGTGTGTGGGGTGGGGGGTTACGCACACCCCTGCTATAATGGTTCTAGCGCTCATACATTGTAGATTAAACAGAGGAATTATGCACGCACTCTTTGCAATGAAGCTCAATGTCAGTTAATGTTCTTACAGTACTGACAATATTCACAATATGCTTATCACATTAAGTAGCATTGCACTGGCCAGTGCTGTACTAGAGTGAAAGAGTGATATTAGGCAATGCATCATTAATGGCCTTAAGAACACATGTTTAAAACCCCTCTGAGAGTGCACACAAACAGCCAGATAGACAGACACACCTGTCCATTTATTTTTTTGGGCCTTAATATTAGGAAATGCATCATTAATGGCCTAAAGGACACATACATAAAACTCCTCTGAGAGTGCACACTGTGTAGCAGTGTGGAAATGCACTATGCAGCTTGGAGATTAAGCTCAAGTCACACTTGTATCCTATTCAAGCAGATGAAGATGAGCCATTGCATTACAAATGGGCTGTGAAAGTGTGTGGAGCACGTACATTAAAAATGCTTTGTGTGGCTTAAGCCTTAGCATTAGAATGAGAACTGTGGTGTGGAGCACTTTAAAATAATTTATGGCTGCAGTTTTGACTGCGGTTTTTTCTTGGTTTGAAAAGGGCATTGTGTCAAGACTGCATTAGTTTCTGGGTAGGTTCTGAGCCCTCGCCCCTCCAAGGGGTCCTCTAACAGAATGTAATCGTAAACGAGTTGCCCTTATGGTAGTATAGAGCGACTTTGCCAGTGTGGCCGCAGTGAAGTTTTTACTCCAGCAAAGCACAAGCAGACATGATCTATTGATCAGAACACTAAGAACAATTGATTAGACAAGTAACATGGAGCGTTGCAGTGAAAACCAGCAGTCACACAAGCCCTTTGCAGATGGGACTGGAAATCCATGGCGTAGAGCACAGGTGTCGAACTCCAGTCCTGAAGGGACGTGGTCCAGCACATTTTGGTGATTTCCCTGCTCAGAAACGCCTGCTTCAGCTTGCCAGGTTTAGTAAATGTGTTTGAGTAGGAGAACCCTCTGCAGGACACTGGCGAGAGTTTGACAACCCTGGCATAGAGGATTTCCCTATGGAGAGAATAAGACTTCATTAAAATGCATTTTAATGCCATTTATTGTTGAAAATACCTTGATCTTGATGACCCTGTAACACAGGGGTCACCAACCTTTTTGAAACTGAGAGCTACTTCACAGGCACTGAGCATCACAAAGGGCTACCAGTTTTATACACTAGAACAGAGTTTATCTAAACGTCATGTATAATAAACATGTTTTAATTGTTTTTCTTTAGATGTTGTCGTTTTAAAATCTATATAGATGCAAATGTGATGAAAGAAGAATAGCAACAGGATCAAATTACATGTTAGACGCTGCTCACTGGTGAGTTGTACTATAACAGGTCCGTGGGCTCCTCATCTGGTCCTTGGGGGCACCCTGGTGCCTGCGGGCACCATGTTGGTGACCCCTCTATTAACAACCATCAACCCCTTCCTTCAGCATTTTGGACAGCTGCTTTGACTTGATAATAAATATTGATGCTATATTATGCATTGTGGACACATTATCAGCATCCTAACTCCTACTTGTTGGCCCCCCATTAGGTGAGCGCCCTCATATCTGCGCTGACTGCGGCTCGTCCTTCGCACAGGAGCGAGGTTTACGGGAGCACCGCAACATTCACACTGGCGAGAGGCCCTTCCAGTGCCCCGTGTGCAGAAAGGGCTTCCGCCACAGCCGCACACTCTCCAAACACGTGGTTCTCCATTCAGAAGCAAGGCCTTTCAAATGCAATGACTGTGGCAGAACTTTTAAGATTAAAGATAACTTGAACCAGCACCAGAAGAAAATACACCACAGAAAACACTAAAGTGGTACCATATACATAATGTCAATGACATTTCTGTATTTCTGAGCTATTTCTGTCTGTTTTGTATGTAAAGAGGTCAATGATGTAGTCTTATTCACATCTGGTAATGATGATACAGCTTCAAATAAAACAAAATAACTGATTGTAAAACTCCTTTTCAAATTCCTAAATTGCCATATTGGCGAGCAAAACAACTGTTGATGCAGTTACAGTCAAAAGGTAATTAATCCTTTAACATAACTTATTGTAGCAACTGATGATTCATAAGCAGTAAGGGGGGTATATTTCATGTCAGTGTTGCTCAGAGCAAAACCAGTCCAAAATAGCATAGCTTAGCAAAATAATTTTTTAGCTACGATTTACTAGTGAATTTACTCTCGAGCCTTGTCAGTCTGACATTAGCTGATGTAGACCAGAGTAGTGTGGGGGGGGGGGGTGGTCTTTCTGAGTCCCCATATTTTTTCTTCCTCCAGCAGTAGGGAATTTTTCCTTGCCTCTGTTTCCTTTTTTTTGTTTTGCTCACTGGTGGCTCTCACTTGGATTCTGTGAAGCTATTTTGCCATAAGATCAGACGTTGAAGATGTAGATTAAATTGACCCTATTATACTACCTGTTTGAACTGCAGTTACTATCTTATTTAGCTTTTTAACAGGCCACTGGATAAGAAAAAGTTACATATACTGTATTCACAGGACCCTTGCTGTGGTATGGATAAAATACACATTTTAATATTTCGGGTATGAAACGGATAAAGAGACATCAGAGAGTGTAGTGGGTGTACAGCTGTCTCAGAATCTCCAATTAAGACTGCCCCCCCCCCCACATCCCAAGTAGTTACGCCAGTAGTTCATGTACGTTGGCGTGCAGAACTGTATTTGATTAGTAAATTCAGGGAGCCGTACTGATCGCTGTCCTCTATTGGAGTAAGCAGACCAGACGCCAGTACTAAGTCCAGCCAGACGCGCGCTCCCTCCGTGCCGTTTCAGGACCCCTTTAAACCACTTCCCCGGATGCATTATTAACAGGACAACGTAAGATCAATACGAGCCGTGCGTTGAGTGAAAACTTTAGCCGAGAAGCCCATGTAACTCCACCCCAAATGTGTGTGTGCTGAGAGTGTGTGGGGCTGTGCTGCTGCAGCGCTTCTCTCCTCCTGGTCCAAGTCCGTCTCTCCGGCTGTGATGGAACTACAGCCTCTTCCTCCGCGCGCGGGCTGTTCCTGCACGCCCGGCTCTCACGATGTACTGGAAACCACATCCGAACCTCAAATTTCTGGTAGGAAAAGAAATGTATCTTTGACTGTACGAGATGTGTTTAAACGAGACATACTTATGCTATTAGAAAGTAAAGTGCTATATACTATTTCTAGAGTCACCTATACTGTTCCATAATATACCTATTCCTGTAATATTGTCCCATAATAATGTATACTTGTGGAATATCCTGTAGCAGACTGACAGACTTTACTATTAGGTTCTTATAGGAATCCTGAGGAAATTCCAGGAGTATTACAATAATCAATAAAGACAATAAAGATATTGTTCACAATTTTTAGTATGATTATGTTCACTGCACACACTCCATTAAGATCAGCGTAGCAATGGACTGTTTCTCAGGGCAAACTTTAAGCTGAGGCAATAGTAGAGAACTAATGATGTCTCTCTAATAGTTTCCAGTTATTAATCATTTCCATAATTTATTGTACTGAAACAAAGTTGCCTTCTGTTCGTTACTTAACTGATTTGTGTCTTTGTTGCATGTTAAGAGCAAAGAGTTCTAGTGGGAGTTGTAGTGAACAGAACAATAAGTTGACCAGTCAATATAGATGACAATGGAACAATGTTAAACTGACCAATGCATTAATTCTTAAATAGATTAGACAGTGTCTTATCCGGCATAAAACTACAGAACATCATTTACAGAACATTCAGACTTGGTCTTTCTGTTGTGGGAATGACCTGATAAGTGCAGAGCATCATTAGGAACTGCTGGTAAATCTGGACTTGCATGCAAGTTAATGTGATGGAGTGGGCCGTGGCACTATGCATTAACATCTCTGCTCTCATAATCCTGCGCTGCATGATGTTATGCAGTGTTCAGCTATTCCTATCATCATGGCATTTTATGACTCAGGGCCATGTCATGCTTTAAACTTGTGGCCCAATCAACGCCTCACAGACGGCGAATGGCCGCTAAGCTTCATAATTCACAGTTCACTCAAATGTCTGAGACATGGAAGTGCAACAAATATCATCCCCTCACACTCACTAGATTCTGGTTTTCTTGTCAGATACCACACTGAGGCTGCTCAGTCAAATGATACGTTTAAATGAATGCCCCACTGACAAATCAGATTTTTACAATTTTCCCTCAAACACAGTCAATCAGCCAAGACATGTTTGATGTCTGCAATCTGCTTCTTCTGCTTTGCACCACTGCAAGAGGGATAAAGAGTGATGGATAGTTTATTGGGGGGATGTCCTAGACATGTACATTAGGCTCATAGCTCCAGTTTGAAACTAAAGAAAAAAATTGTCTTGGCCGATTGAACGTTTGTGGTAAAGGGAAAAGGTGTAAATTATAGATTAAAATTAAACAGACTAAAATGGTGCAACGTACATCACATAATACCAGCGACATTTCTGAGCTGTTTTGTGCTATGTCACATACATTATGAAAAAGGTATATTTCATGTCAGTAGTGGACTAGGATATTTTGGGGCCCCAGTGCAAAAACAGAACAGAATTTTTTAGTAACTAGCGAGTGTGTACTGGTGTATACTAGTGTATACTAGATGTACAAATGTGCTCACTATTCCTATGCTCTCAGGTTCTCACTCTGAAGGCTTGTCAATCTAAAATTAGTTTATGTAGACCAGAGGAGGATGAGATCCCCTTTTGACTCCTTCCCAGGTTTCTTCCTCCAGCTTAGAGAGTTTTTCCCTCACCTCTGTTGCCTTTGGCTCACTAGGGACTCTTTTGTTCAAATGCTACAGGAGTAAAGAAATGTTTTTTTTTTAGTTGACATAGACATTATATAAGGCTCATAGCTACACTGCAAAACATTTCCAAAACCAAACATGGTTGATTTAGCATATTTGTGTGAAGGGAAAAATGGTGTGAACTAGAACCATTTGTTAAAGACGGGGAGAAAATGAAACTGATAATTCAGCTGCATTTTAACCTGACAAGTAAAATAATTTGTGAAAAACTCCATGGGTAAAGCATCACATATTGCATTATTATTAATGCTGGATATTTTACGTAATATATAAGGTATGCATACATTGTGTTCGTCCAGCGTACAAGTGTACATTTCAATCAGGTTCTTTGTTTTGTTATGGCATTTACCAGACAAGAGGAAGTCGTGTGAGCTCAGACAAGAGCGAGTGTGTTTTTGTCTGATTCAGTGTGACCTGTCTCTAAAACATTGTCTGTTTAGTGTAAAAGAGAGTGCTTCTTTACACGCTTCCTATAAACGGACACGGAGTCCGTGTTTGTAATAAGACTTTATGAACTGCCTCTTGATAGTGATATTGTTACAATAATAATAGTACTAATAGCACTAAT
>JBBPDC010000129.1:8201270-8212749 GCA_037974485.1 Hemigrammopetersius urotaenia | reverse complement strand
AATGGTTCTCATACTCATAGAGATGCTGATTTAAAAGTAAATTGCAGTGGTTTCTTATTTTCTGGAGCTGTATTTTAGAGCTTAGACAAACGTAAATCATATATTTATTTAGCTGATACTAATAAACCTGACTTTTTCTTACAAAGCACATTTTCTTTATTGGTAAAGGCTTGGACAGGGATGTGAAAAGGGGGAAATACAGGTGTGTTTTAGTGAAGAGCTGAGTGGATGGGGATTATGTGTATTAAATAATCGATGTGTCAAGAGTTGTTAGAGTCCATCGACCAGCCTAATGCAGGGGATGTGCTCTAGCATCACGCTTTGAGCGCAAGGAGTTTCCTCATTATCTCAGTTTTGAGTTCAGTGAGCCTAGCCTGTTATTCTTTGTTTATTTATAGGATTATCTTAATGAGGACATCTAAAATAGCATAGAGTATTAGGACACTGACCTTATAATTCAATTTTGTAGCTGTAATGCAAAAAAAAAAAAAATAGAGGCCTCTGCATTTGCATTCATTTATTTGTTGATCTTGACTGGGCCCTGGCTGATGAGAGCAGGATGTCAGATGCAGATGTGGGCATCAGTGGTATGCTGTCCACTCTCAGCCAGTCTGACAGGCATGTACATGTCAGCTATTTATGGTCGGTCAGTTTTGATGGCTCAAGCCCAGGGCGGTCATTATAACAGGGTTAGGCTGTAAGAAAATAATACTTATGTAATAAAAACATGCTTGATGTTGTGGCCGGGGCCAAAGGGATGTTCAAGGACTGCGACTTGCATGAGCCACAGCATCTCTATCTCCCTGTTTGGAAACAGACGGAAGCCCAGGCTGAGTCACAAAGAGGTTAGAGAGAAGTTACATTATGGCCTGTTATCATTTATCACAGCTTCTGCTGATGCTGCACTATCTGAACCTAAACTTTTTCATTATGAAGCTGTCTAGAGGAATCATGTTACACAAGTTACATTTTCATGATGGATCTTATTTGATAAATTATCAGCAGGTGGGTGTAAGAGGTTGATATATCCTTGGAACCTCTTTGAAAAAAAAAACATACAGTAGACATGCACTCAAATATACAGGTGCTAAAAAGAGTTGTTCTTAAAGAAGATGCCACAGAATTACCTGATTTGGGACCCTCTACATAAATGTTGTATACCAGTGCTCCTAACCATTCATCAAAGCCAAAAAAAACCCCATAGCAGCCTTTTTTTTCAGTCTAACTATGACATAGACCAACCTCTTTACTTCCATTTGACTTAAACAGGCTCTCTGATATTGTGGCTTTAAATTATTGTATGAGCAGTCTGGGTAGAAACATCTGTGAATTAGTTGTTTTTTGCAGCATAACTGAATTCAACATATGAACTGTGTAGACAGGAGGATTAATTTAGAAATTTCCATATTGAGGAATTAGCATATTGAGGAATTGAATCCTTTCAATCAGCAGGTGAGGGCAGAGATAAAACTGGTCATTTCTAGATAAGTCAGTGTTTCTTATCTTAAGAAATTTTCAGTATAAACATGTCATTTTATTTTGAATTTGTGCAAATGAAAAAAATGTAGTCAGAACTTGCAACAAGATATGATTTGCAAACATACCCGTCTTGTTGAAAAAAAGGTTTGTGAAGGTTTACTTCCAAGTTTCTAAGATGACCATACCATCTCAGGCATTGATGCACCAAAAGTGTCCGTCCGGCCTGAGTCTGATCAGTCCAGAGGTGAAAACAAGGATAACTCTAAGCGGCAAGCAGGTTATTATGTCTGCTACAGTGGACTTTCATTTAGCCGTATTGTGAGACTCTGCATGCCTGATAATTGCATCAGTGAAAGTCTTCATAGAGCTGTCTGCTTTTTATGTTTTGTGTGACACTCGTGGTCAAGCTGGTCTAGCTTTAGCCCCTTTCACAGAGGTTAAAGTGTCAGATTCATTTTCAAGTGCAATATTGGTCCTTTAACTATGCATGCTTAGAGTATATATTAAATATTTTTTGCGGTGGTGCAATTAAAAATAACAAAGGCATATAGACTGAATGAACAAAACAACAAAAAAGTGTTAAAAAGGACAGAAGAATTAATAATTTGATGCGGTGAAAGAGATGTTTTTATTCTCTCAGACAGAGAGTCTCAACTGATGTACTGATTAGCTGTTAATGAGCTTCCAGAACGAACAAACAATCTGGCTTCAAACTTGGAGGAGCCTTTTCTGTGCCAACTGTTTTGTTTTTGGAAAATTGATATAATGCTAAATATTTTAGCAGTGAAAACAATTCCAGTGCTTTACTAATTCATGCTATCTATGAATGATCAGGGGGTTTATGGTTGAATTAAAGCAGGGTGTCTGCTGTACTCTATTTGTGTCGCATAATAGAAGGAGCAGGAGATGGTAAGACTTATCAAACATGTATGAGGCCTGTAAGTGTAGCCTGGCTGTAGAAAATCACTGACCATGTCAGGTAACCCCTCACCTCTGTACAAGTACTGTCTTCTGCGAGGGCTGTAATGTCTTGAGCTTCTTGATTTGTTTTCTGTTACTTTTATAGAACCCTACAACTAATTAAACAGAATTAAATTCTCTGTGATGACTATGGGTCTTTATAGACTGCTATGTGATTTCCTATCCATTTTACTGTTAACTTTTGGAATTATAACGTTTAAAATGATCTAGACAACCTTTCCTGAAGGTCCTCCTACACTGCACATTTTAGGTCTTTGCTCCTGACACATTTCGTCCAACTAACCAACGACTTAACAAGCCTTTTCTGAAGTTAAAGCATGTGTGTGAGAGTAGGAAAAATCATACATGGTACAGGACAAGGGGACTCTAGAACAAAGTACAGAGTTGGGAAAAACAGTTCTAGACATTCCTGCTATTGAACTTTACTGAAAGTTACTAAATGCCAGTAACTGAACTGAACAAATTGCTATGAAGTCCGACAATTCAGACTAATGATCATATGGTTCTCCACAATATTTTGTACACTATATAAAAAGAATGACGGGAAAAATATTAATTAATATTAATCTTCGTTGCTGACGTTTGAGAGTACCTTGGATGGCAAAGAAAACAAACAAATTGATCCTTGTTTGTTCTCTATTTCTTTTATCTTCAGCTGTTCTGAGCATAACTGTCTTTTACAATGAGCTGGTCGGTTCTTTGAGAAGAGCGGTAAGGTTAATCATGGTCAAGGATCCCTTTGTTTGTTTTCTTTGCTGCAAAAGGTAATCTCAAATGTCTTTGTCCGCACCAAAGATCAAAACCATAAAGATTTTTCCTGTTCTTGATTTTATATGGCTCAACTTTCACAGAAAAGACTGTAGTCTGGATAATTCCAATATTTGATTGGAGAGACACCTTAATAAGACTGAACATGTTCTCAAACTCCTTATTTCTTGACTGCTGGATCCTATTAATAATTAATCCAAGTAAAGCTATCCACTATATTATCACCATCTGTTGTGATAAATTTTGTTTTCTGAATTTTGAGCTGAAGTCCCATCTTTTCACTTCTTTCCTAATAAGGGGCCCCAGGTGTTGATTTTCCACTATGTATCACCTACATAATGGAGATTATTAGTGTTTCTTCCATCAATATGGACTCTATCCTGTAGTCCTGCTGCTGTCATTAGTATATGTTTTGTATACTATACAGGTAATCAAATGTAGAGGCTCCTCATCACATCAGTTATATGATCTGGTATTCCCGTTTTCTTAAGGACATTCCAGAATTTATGTGAGCTCCAGACTTAGGTGGCATTGCTGTAGTCAGGGGAACACACGCTGACTTGCTTTTGAATTTCTGCCCCTCCTGAATCCCACCTGCACGTCTGACAATTTTCTCTTTGCGGCTCTTGTCAGTATCTGTCTGAGCTTCAAAATAAATTGTTTTTGCTTCATAATAAATTATTTCAGTATCTTCTTCACTTATATCTATTGTCAGGGGCAGGAACCTGTATTACTGCATTGTTGACAGTTTCCACAGAACTATATTGACACTCTATTTGAGTATTCATAGACTTTCCATAACTAAAATTCTGTCGGTCTAGAGCTGACCGGAATATTAATTGTATTTCTTTTTGTTCTTTTTGTTGAACTAATTGATTTTTATTCAATAAAAATTTTTTAAGTGGGCTTATAAAGCATTAGGACATATTGTGGGCTTTTCTCCAACAGATACAAATTTGTTTTAGTTTTTTGTCAGTTAGTTTACTTAGTTAGACCAGAAACTGACCTGGTCATGTGTCTGTTTTTTATTTCCAGACCCCTCCACCCCTCAGCGGGGTCACTGCAGATCGCAGTGCAGGAGGTGTGGGAGTGTGGAGCTAAGACCCTACAGCCTGACCCACTCCGCCTCCTTGGTCTCCACCTTGGTCATCAGCCCACTACAGTCCAGTGTAACTCTGTCCAGTGGTGAGTCCAATGCCATTTTCATGCACAAATATAAAGAAAAATACTGGGTAAAAACATTGAAATTTGTGGTTAAATGTCTATGTAATAATAGGAAATGTTTATTCTGAAGCTATAAGATAACATTCAGTTTTGAGTATCAAGTGATAGAAAGAAGGACCATATGGAAGTTTTGGGATCAAAGACGTGAATGAAAATATTCTTTTGAATGGTATGTGCGTGACTCAGCTGCTCACTTCTGCTGACACGCTTTGTATTCCATTTTCCTTGGTAGTTTTATGCAGAGTATTCAGACAGGTTAAAGGGAGATTTCATAGGACCTTCAAACAGCACATGGACTAGTGAATAATGGGTTGCCCATTGCAGGTCTCTTGTGTGATGTCTTGTGTTTGATGATGAAGTTACAGAATGTTCTGAATGAATGTATTTAATCAACTGCAGATCCCTGAGCACACATCCACTGCTTAGTATGGGCAGCACTGTTTAAGGACCCTGCGGAATGGGGTTCAACTCTGGAGCTGATTTCACTGTAACATAGCTTCTTCCAGTGCTGGTCTGCCCATATGAGCAATCTGCCTCATGTTTTAGGTACATGTTATTGAAAGCTACTAACTGTTTTGTTATTTACAGTGTTTTTGCAGCGCATATGTGGGGCAGCTGGTGGCCTAGTGCAATCAGAATATTGTTGGTTCAAATATCAACTCTGCTTGTGTCATTGCTGAGGTACCTTTGAGCAAGTTGCCATCCCCACACACCGCTCCCCAGGCGCCCCTTGTTGGTGGCACATTCACTTGGTGAATGGGTTAAATACAGAGAGAGAATTTCACATTGTTCACAAATT
Organism: Hemigrammopetersius urotaenia; assembly: GCA_037974485.1. Taxonomy (NCBI): domain Eukaryota; kingdom Metazoa; phylum Chordata; class Actinopteri; order Characiformes; family Alestidae; genus Hemigrammopetersius; species Hemigrammopetersius urotaenia. The sequence goes on along the minus strand of JBBPDC010000129.1, from coordinate 8,207,498 downwards.
TAGCAGTCGCTTTTATACTAACTTCAGGGAACAGTCTCCCTAGACCTAGAGCAACTTGGGGTTGCTATGCTGAAGGTAAGATTTGAACCTATGACCTCTTGGTCCAGAGGCAAGTATACTACCCACTGGAAGCTGTCGTGTGTTCACATGCGAGTATATGGGAACACAGAGCATGGTAGGATATTCAGTTGTAAATCAAATCATGCCTTACTCCTGTCTAAAAGTAGCTGCACTCATTTTGTTTCTCCACTCGCTTATTCATATGAGTCCTCCATCAACAGATTCTTCACAAGTGGACGTGTGGAGAACATGGTGAAAGAGGACTCGTCTGCTCAAATGTTGCACATGAATCCTTTCTTGCAGCTTTTGTGGCCCAACAGCTCAACTAAGGCTCTTTATGTTGTTTTTTCCTTCAATATTTTATTCATCTGTTGTTGTTTTTCATTTTTCTAATGTTCGTTAATAATTATATTTTTATAATTTGAAATGCTTGCAAATTACTTTCTTGCCAATGGGGATCTAGATAACATGACTGACACTAGCAAAACCCAGCGGGACACTTATTGAATTATGCAAGAAGTCTTCATTAGTGTGATGTCCCACTTGAATGAGCACCCGCAGCCCGTGGATCCTTTTCTTATGGCCACAAGGTGGTGGTATCAGCACATTGCCAGATCTAATACTGCAGCAAAGTCATCTGACCTACATCTCAGAACAAACCGCAAGAGCTAAACATTGGGACAGGAATCACCTATTGAGCTGGTTCTGTTAATGTCTATGAAATAGAGCCTGGGCTGTGTGTAATGTGTGTGATGTGTGTGATGTGTGTGCTGAGGCAGAGCTCCAGAGGCTGCTGATTCAGAGGCAGGACAGCAGTCCCACCTGGGGCTCCTAGAGTCGGGCACAGCAGTGGGCAAAGGAGGTGTCCCACTGGGTGAGGGAAGAAACAGATGGCATTTACGTTTGAGGATGTTTCAAGCATCCAGGGAAAGAGAGAGAGACAGAGAGACAGAGAGAGAGAGAGAGACAGAGAGAGCGCACATCATAGCTTTGCTAAGGTTAAACGCACAGGCACAGGGCATAGGATAGGATTACACTGAATAATACCAAGGGACATGGTTGCTATATTCTCTCTCTCACTCACTATCACTTTCCTCACTCATTCCCTCACTTTCTCAGCCCCCCTCCCCTTCTTTTCCCTCTCCCCTGTGATGCTGGTATTGGTGGCCGTTTGCTGCAGCACTGCCCACATGATTTAAGCTAATGACATGTCCATCTGTAAGGACAAGCATGGTCGTGTGTTTGTATACGTCTTGGTGCACGTGTTCATGTGTGTAAGCATGTTCATGTGCCACGCCTCCTCGGCCCTCTGACATTGAACAGTGTGTGTGTGACCTTGTAGATTCTTCTCCTCACACTGCCCAGCTCCCAAACAAACCTGTCCTACTTATTGTGTCTATTTTGTCAAACCTTTTGTAAAGCCTTCTTTGTTATTATTGCCATTGAAAATAATATGAATCATCAAAGGAGTTGATAAAGAAGAAACATGTAAATGTGTACAGTGTAATAAACAATACAGAAATTGTTTATCACAAAATTGTGATAACTAAGTCCTTATAACCTTTACTTCTATTTTGTTACACACACACACACACACACACATATTTTATATTTTAGGTGTGTGTGTGTGTGTGTGTGTGTGTGTGCGTGTGTGCGTGCGTGCGTGCGTGCGTGTGTGTGTGTTACAAAAAAGAAGTTAAGGTTATAAGGATTTGGTAACAATCTGTCCTGCCACTTTCTCTCCTGTGCCCCTCAGTTATGTTGGAATGGACCGAGAGAATTAATGCCAGGGAGGCTGGATCAATAGGAGTGAGTGAGGCTTATGAAATGAAAGCCTCGTTATTGTAGCTCACCTTTTATTACAACTGCGGGAGAGATTAGTTGGTGAAACATGGCTGTAATATGGCTCTTGCCTATTGAGTGAATATGAGACTTTGACAGATTTACAGTGGTGTTTTGGCTCTCTGACTGTTTCCCCCTGCAGCGCTTTCTCTTTAGCAGTCTCCCGATCCCCTTCTCGGTGAGACCGATTATGGTGGGAGGCTTTGGGTCCAGATTTTTCCCCCTCAGGTTTGATGCTGTACATTAAGATGGCTGACACAGAACACATGAAAATAATAAGCTCTTCTCTTTTTACCCCTGTACTCCTCTCTTTTCATCACCTCTTCTTTTACTTTTTCTTCTCATTTCTTCTCCTCTCCTCCTGTGTTCACACCAGCTCTTCTGTTATCTACACCTCTTCTCTCCCTCTGTTTCGATTCTGTCTCATTTTTTCTTTTTTTCTTAACACCACTTTTCAATTTCCCTTCTCTTGTCTTCTCTTTTCATTCCATTACCTCCTCTAGCGTTCTGTTCTGTTCTGTTCTGTGTCTCCTCTCATCTCCTCTCCTCATCTCTTTGCTTCTTTCCCCCCTCTCCCCTCCACTCCTCTTCTCTCTTCTTATCTTTTCTTTTTCCACTTTCACTGTTTGTGTCCTTTATACTGAGGAGCAGGATCTCCTCTCTGAGTTCAGTACACTTGTAAACACTATGGATTACATAGATTTCTTCTGTTGCCCACATCAGGTTCTCTTTAGGTTTATGTGTTTGTGTGTGATGTGTCACACTTGAGTCAGGGACAAGTGGAGGTGAGACAGCATCCTGATGTGGGGTTAATACTGCAGCTCTCTCATGAAGAAAAAGGACCTGTCATACACACGCCATACGTACATAGCCATAAGCCAAAACCGGCCAAGCGTGTCATTAAAAGAGGAGTCAGCGCCTGTGTGATGTGCCGGTTCCTGTCGGTAAATCAAGAAAAAACACAAAGCTGCCCAGAGAAACTATTAGTCTGCAGCAGTGTGGACTACTATTGTTCAAAACAGTAATGTGAAAACTACACGTGAGCTTGTGTGTATAGATGTGTGTGTAGTCCTATGTGTGTGTGTGTGTGTGTGAGAGAGAGGGGGGGGGGGGGGGGAGAGAAATGAGATGAGAGAAAAGAGAGAGAGGGTTAAGGGAGAGAGATAAGGGAGAGAGAGAAGAGAGGGAGCTAGAAAGAGATGAGAGAGAGACAGAGATAAGAGAGAAAGAGAGCGAGAGAAGGAAAGAGATCAGAGAGAGAGAGAGATAGATAGATAAGAGAGACACACAGACAGAGAGAAACACAGCCAAACTCGCACACAAAAACTGTGTGGTCTGGCCTTCAGGACCATCCAGCTCACTCTTGACTAAGAGTTGTGTGTGAGGGCAAAAGGATTTGTCCTTGTAATCCACTACAAGCAAATCCTGAAGTATTAAACATGTATCCTATATGATGGAAGTGGCTTCGTGCTGAGCCCTCATTCTGAGTGCTTGGAAAAATCCCACACGTGAGCTTCACACAGGCTGGAAACTGTTTGGCAGATGGAAATAACACTGGGTCACATGTAAAGTGCACATGTGTCATATGTGAACAAGCCTCAGCGGCTTCGGTTGTAAATGAAAGACACCGCAGTCGTCTTTTTTCTAATTTCTTGATCACACGGGGCGCATACACCGGGAAAGCAGAGCGCCCGTCGTCTATCAGGACCTTCCTCATACTTCGTTTCTATGGCAACAGTCACGGCTGGAGGAGTTTCGCGATCGCAGCCAGGTGTTGGGTTGGTTTTTATTTCGCACCTGTATTCCGACAAATCCCGCTCCCGTGCGCTAAGATTGATTAGTCCGTGCCCTCGAGCGGAGTTTGGACAGGTACTCATCCTCTTAGAGGTGCTCATAATTAGAACGCCCACAGTGCCGTCGGATTAGTTATCCAGTAGTTGATATCACCTGCCTAGTACAGTCGGTAGTGCAGTGATTGGCTAATTAACATTCAGCGATATGATTGGCTGATTGAAATTTATATTCAACAGGAGCGTTCTGACTGGTTAATAGTTTACGCTCCCAAACAGTTACACTATATGGACAAAAGTATAGGGACACCTGACCATTACACCAACAGAACTTTAATGTGCAGTTAGTCATTAATTTGCAGCCATAACAACTTTCAATAAGATTTTGGAGTGTTTCTGTGTGATCTTGAGCACAGTCGTTCTGTAGAGTGTTTATGAGGTCAGATATTCATGGCATTTGACAGACTTAGTTACAGGGAGAGTGCCCCTAGAGCAACTGAGGGCTACAGTTGTAACTTTGTGGTCATAAGCTTTAAGTGTGGTGCCCAGTAAGCTGCCCCAGAAACTGATGTTGGGCAAAAGGCTTGGCTTGGCTGTAAATCTCCAGTTAATCCCAAAGGTGTTGGATGGGGTCGAGGTCAGTGTGAAGTGAAAGTGACCATTTGTCATACGTGAACACACCACAGTGTGAACAGCACGAAATTCTTCCTCTGCATTTAACCCATTCACCAAGTGAAGCGAGGGGCAGCTACGAACACAGCGCCCGGGGAGCAGTGTGTGTGGGGGGGTGGTACCTTGCTCAGGGTACCTCAGCTGTGCCTAGCTGTCTTGGGAATCGAACCCGGACTTTCTGGTCGCAGGGCGAGTGTATTAATGGACCTTGCTTTGCGCACTGGGGAACAGCCATGCCGGAATAGAAAAGGTTCTTCCCCAAACTGTGTCCACAAAGCTGGAAGTTTGTGGCGCTGTCCAGAGTGTCTCGGTATAATAAAGCACTAACTTTGCCCTTCACTGGAAGTAATGAGCCCTAGTCCTAACCCTGAAAAACAGGTGTGTCCCAATACTTTTGTCCATATAGTGAAGCACACAGCGCGCTGTGAATGTTAACTGACCAATCCCAGCGCAAGTGGGCGGGGCTTTGCCGGAATACGGGTAGCTAAACAAGAGCAGGAGCTGCTGGCGGCGAGAGGGAGCAGCAGAGACACCCACGCAGCTCCTCCACACCTTCACATGTACGCCGCCTGGCTTCTACGAGTGCGGATTTTTTCTAACCTTGGAACTCACTCGAACGCCACGATGGTGCATCACTCGGGATCTATACAGTCCTTCAAGCAACAGAAGGGTCAGTATTTTCTGGCTGTCTCCTCGTTTTGGATGTGTGTGTGTGTGAGAGAGAAAGAGATGCTGTTGGGATGCTCTGGTAAAAGTGTGACTGCCCTGCCTACTTTTTGATGTGTGACTGAGGACTGCTGGACATTTTCATTCTTTGAAGTTGGTGCCTGTGACGCATGCTGGTTTCTCCTTTAAACGACATTATTTGTCCCAGGCTGTTTCAGTGCATATAAACGTGTACGTGTGGAATAAACAAGTATGTAAAGAACACAGTGTGTGAAAACTGCATTTACATAATAAAAAAGTTGTTCTTATTTTCTTTTACCTCAGACCAGTAAGGCTTTTATATTCCAGCCCAGTGTAGAGCTCCATTTGACAGAGAAAAGTGTAATTCCATCAGGAGCATCTCTGTTGTGCACACCGTCATTGGTGCATTAAGAGACCAAGGCAGCATTAAGTCGTGAGGACCCTTTTGCTTGTGCTTGGTTAAGGTACAGTATACTCTCATATTTTTCCCCATTCAGCCCCAAATCTTGATCACAATCAAAGTGATCTGTGGTGTCAACTTGCTTTTCCCGATTGGCAGTGGATTGCCACTGTCATTAATGTGACCAGTGCCCACACTAAGTGGTCATCTTCACATTAGGGCGCACTCTGTTGAAATGGCAGCTCTCAGGGTGACTGGTGCTGTGAGGGTAATTGAATTGCAGTGCCAGGTTTCCACTTGTTTTGCGCTCTTCTCCTGCATACAGATGGAGAACAAGTTCACAGGGCAGTGCTGGTAATATTGCACGCGTCATTGCTGTGTGGTGCCAGTAAACATGGCTGGCTTCTACTTTACTGCTCTGACTACATAATGCACGAAGCAAATACTGCAAAGCATTTTCCCTTCTCTCAAAGCAAGTATAAGCAAGTACCATCTAACAGTTGATTTTATATCCTTTCTATGGTTTAATGAGATACTGTTTGTTAATATTTATAATAATGATCATTTTCATGTGATATTAATACTGTTCAAAAGGATGCAAAATACAATTAAGGCCTGTAACACAGTTTTGTTGTGTGCAGTAAAAATCCCAACCTCAGAGCCTCCTGAGGAACATTTTAATTCAATTCAATGCAGTTCCATTTTATTTATATAGCGCTTTTAACAATGGTCATTGTCACAAAGCAGCTTTACAAAATGAAATAAATGTGAAATAAA
>JBBPDC010000129.1:8190963-8201170 GCA_037974485.1 Hemigrammopetersius urotaenia | reverse complement strand
TGTGTGTGTGTGTGTGTGTGTGTGTGTGTGTGTGTGTGTGTGTGTGTGTGTGTGTGTGTGTGTGTGTGCGTGTGTGTTTTTGCTGGGTAGATCGACCTCAGTTTAATCCGTAGCATACTGACTTGTTTGCTTGATTTGGTCTGCGTCACAAGTAATCGGAGCACAAAAGAACATGGAGGGCGAGATAAATAATGATGAAGAGGCTAAAGAACGGGGAGGAGTAGAGGGTGATCAGGAGATAAGGGGATGGAATTGGAGAAAAGCGGTGCTGTGAGGAAGAGAGAGACCAAAGGAGAGAAAGTCCAAGCCCTTATGGGAGAAACCGTAATGTAACCGTATTGTAATTTCTGCAGGAATCCCTGAGTGGTGATGAGGGCTCTGAGAGAAAGAGAAAGGGTAGGTTATTGTCAGAGCCTATCGCAATGCACAAAGAAGTGAGGATTCTCTAATCCCTTCCACTGACACTACATCAGCAGCAGGCTAGTGTAATGCCATGATGAACTCTGCAAAGCATGGAGAAAGAGCCATCTGCCATCACCAATGTGCTTAGCCATAGGTCGCCAGGCAACGAATGATTGACAGTCGTCATCATCAGCCAAAAGCTTTGGCTGTCTTTGGATCATACGGCGTCAACATTAACGCAGCCACTAACACCACCATATTCCACAGCTTTCTCACCCATTATAAATTCATCTGCATCTACATTTATTATTCATACATCTAAATATCTTTTTTTTTCAAATTGAAATTCCTATAGAGCAGCATCATCTTAACTGATTCACTTTTAGCAATTTTATATTTGTATTTGTATTTGTATACAGTTATCCCAAACATATAAACACTCGTACACCCATTATATAAATCTTTAAATATTAAAATATATAAAAATATCCATCCATTCATGGCACCAGCAATAAAGCAGAACCTCTCTGAGTGTATAGATGCTTCTCAAGGGCTGAGACACATTTGGTAATGCATGTTCAGGAATGGTTTGAGGAATTTGTCAAAGATGTTGAATTGGCTTCCAAGATCTCAGTCCGACTGAGCATCTGCTGAATGTGTTGAACAAACTAGTCCAATCCATAGAGACCCCGCCTTGGAACTTACACAATGTAAAAGATCTGTTGCTAACGTCTTAGCGCCAAATACCGTAGGCCGCTCTCAGAGGACTCTGGAATCTGTGGCTCGGGCGATTCTGCTGTTTTGACAGCCCAAGGGTTTTAGTGTTATGTGGTGTTTGCACACATAAAATGAACAGAAGTCTGAGGCCAGGTTGCTTCTATTCTGCAATTTTTTGTCCCTCACTCTGTATGAAATCAGAATATTTTAATACCCTGTAAATTTAGTTTGGTGATAAGTCACACAAAGAAAATATAAAAATAAGTAATAAAAAGAACAATTATGGGTCTAATGGCTCTGTCTCAATATGCAAATATCAATTCCCAGCTTGGCCATAGCTTGTGTGTGAAAGAGTGTTGGAAGGACAGTACTGTCATCTGTGCCGTAGAATTAGGATGTTATCTAATTCAGTTAAATGTGCAAGGAGCAGAAGTACCAGAAGATGGTGAGAGGAATAAAAGAACTTCATAATTAGGACTGTATCTAATTACCCCACAATCTTTACATGCTTCATGCTTTTCATGCCCCCGTTCAGGTCACTTTTCCATAGCAAACCCATGCAAATCATTAATTCCCTGCGTAGAAGAATAGAGTGTAGTTAGCGTAGATCTTAAAACTTTTGTCAGATGGGTAGTGGGAGTGTAAAGAATGGGATGCATATGCAGGAGCTTTTAAACTGAATTTATTCAGCAAAGGATATGGAGCACTGGCTCATGCAGCAAGCAGAAAACAGGCCAGGCTACAGAGGGACAACAGCCTGTACACACACAGACAAGGTTAAAATACAGATCAAATGGGCTGCAGGCCTTACAAAGAACAGGCAGGAATGAGCACAGATTTAGCAAGGATACAGTGTCCACACCAGTGAGGCCGTCCCAGGACCAGGGGCCAGCATAACACCCCTCTGACAAGTGGGCCTGCACAAGCCAGCCAAACGGGACCATGAGCTCACTGATAGGCAAGGACATTGATTTCTCAGGAGGTGTCCGCGCAGCGAGGCCCTGCAATCATGTGACACTATTACGGAACTCGCTTTGAGGACCAGCCACGCACAACTTATAAGGCCAGTAGTGATTTCCTCACACAAAAGACACCTGCTACCCACCAATGACATACAGCAACCAAGAAGACCTTTAACCAGGACTCACCCTAAGTACAGACCTTGCGCTCTCAGGGAGAGGATTTGCATACCATGTACAAAAAGTCAAACTTTTTTCAGACCTTTAATGCCCACTTTCTTCAGAAATGCACAAGTGATAAATAAAAGTTGAATTAGTGTGACCACATTAGTTACTGCAGTCACAGGAGAAATGTATTCTCCTGCTCATGCTGGCAAGCCCCTTGGGCTCACATGCACTGATCAAAAATGCAATAATTAGTTAAGAAAGTTCGGAGTGTTATAAAGGCCATTCGTGAAAAAAGACCGTAACGGCCCTTTAAATTTTGATTTAAAACCCTCTTAAGAATGAAAAAGTTAATTTGGCGTATTTCTCCCTTCAGTGATTTTTTAAAAAGATATTTTAAAAGGGCCAGCTTTGCTGTGTGTGAAGAGTGGAAGATGGTCTCTGAACTCTTCAGACATGCTTTACTGGGTCTAGACTGGGACCCATTTGACCCTCAGCAATCAGAAGCAGAATCTCAACTCCATGAGACTGTCTTCTTGTTATGTAGCAGTGTAGGAGTTAGATTCTTTTGAAACTTCTTTATTTTGCAAATATGTCCCTGCAGTAGAATCAGCATTAATAAAGTTAATGCTGACCCGTGTGCCCAAAGTACTTCTACTTAACAACTTATAAATCCACTAGCGAACAGCAGTCAACAAGCAGGACACCTTCTGAAATACACCGGTGGTAAAAACAGCAGTTACCAGGCAGGAGAACAGACCAGAAATCACAAAGTAAGTTACTGTTGTAGATGTCCAATGAAAAATCTGACTAAAACTCACATGAGCTGCAGGTTTGACTGACTGACATTCAGATCAGCCAGTCAGAGGCTATTGTTTCAGTGAGGCACAGCAGACATGAATACAATAAAAATGAACCAGTTAGCAAATACTTGTTAACATCTTGTTAACTCAATTGATTCAGGCTATGTTCGGAAAAAAGGAATATGTAACTGTAAACAAATCATTGTTCGTTTTCTAAATACAGTGTTGGACTGGGGGATTAATCAAAAAGTAATCGAAATCGTCATTCAGAACCTATAATCAATCAAATTCTTCCAGGTCGATTATTTCGATTACTTTCCCTTTAAAAACACTACCGTGTGTGGAGTCACGTGACCCCGCTCCGTTATGTTACGTTATTCCGCCGTCATGTCGAGCATGGAGAGCTTAAACACTGAGACAACTGAGCAACCTGTCAGTGAACTATGAGGGCAAAAAAAAAATTTAAATTAAATAAAATAATTGTTCATTAATCGTAATCGAATTAAAATGTTCAATTAATCGAGATTTTAGGCCAAATCGCCCAGCCCTAACAGAGTCTGTCATCTCTCTCTCTCTCTCTCTCTCTCTCTCTCTCTCTCTCTCTCTCTCTCTCACACTCATTCACTTTCTACCTCTCTCTCACACACTTTATCTGTCTCTGTCTCTCTCTGTCTTTGTCTTTCTGTTCCTGTTTCTATCTCTCTCTCTAGAGTGTGTGGGGTGGAGAATAAATGAATAATAGAAAGTCTGGAGGGAGGAAACATAGAGAGGTTATGGCAGTGGAACCCACTGACCTAATTTTACTCTCACTCTCTTCATATAAACTCCATATCCTCAAGGAGGGAAAGTTCTAGGGTGCACTACACACTTGGTTTCACTTTAACACACAGTGGTTGATATTCTATTTGGGACTTTGCTTCTGGTACCATATTATGGGATGTAGAGGAGCTCAGTATTGAAGTGGTCATTAATCGTGTGTATTTGGGTTATATATCCCCAGATCTGTATGGGTAATGTCAGTAAGTAGTTATTGAGCAATGCTTGTTGTTACTGAGTTGTTATTATTGGTCTTCCATGCTTGTCCTCCAATCACATTAAGTACATCTAAACTCCAAGCGTGTGTATACACTGACAAAGTGAGCACACACTACAGATAATTCCTGTTCTGTTCTTTAGTGCTGCTTCTGTTAGTGCTAGTATTTGGTGTGGTAATAACACTGCAGCTTATTAGCATTAGTGCATCCATAATTCATGTTGATTTGTGTGTTTTGATAAACCTGATACAGATTTGCTACACCTGATACTGACTCTGGCGCTGTTGAAACGTAGTGTTGTCTGATTGCAGGGAAACAGTGGGAGGAGAAAGGCAGGAATGGAAGATAATGTGATTGTGAAATGATGCTGTGTGGATATATGAGGAGCTGTCAGGCAAACGTGCTGCCGCTCACTGTAATGGGATTACATAAGAGTGAGAGATTGTTTCTCTGACTTTTGGCATCCATCTGTGTGTGTGTGTGTGTGTGTGTGTGTGTGTGTGTGTGTGTGTGTGTGTGTGTGTGTGTTAGATAGTCTGTGGATCTGTGACAGATCTGTTCGACCAGGTCGACTGTCTGTATCGCTTGTGTGGACGCATTCCAGTGGACATTGCAAACACACACAAAACACACACAAACACACACACACACTCTTGGGCAGCCCTCCTAAAAATTTACATCAGAGATAAATCCTGCTCCATCACCTCCCTCCCTGTGTTTGCTTGTGTTGTTTATTTCTGGATGTTTGCTGCCTTTTCTTGTTCACACTCCGTTTCACCTCTTTCTTTTTTTCTTCCTTTATTTGCTCCTTTTTTCTCTCCTTTAATTTTTTATTTCTTACTCAGTCCCTTTTTACCCCCTTTTGTATTGCTCTCTCTTTCTCTCTCTCTCTCTCTCTCTCTCTGGTGGTGTTGTATTATGATAACACAATTTGCCCCCTCTCTCTATCTGTCTGTCCTTCAGAAGACACACACACACACAATCCCCCTCACACACATACACACACACACAGACAGAGGATTAGGTTTCTCCTGATAAACCAGTTTTAGCCAGCTTTCTGGCCCAAAGCAAGATTAGTAGTAGGATTGCACATTAGATGAATACTTTATAATCTAATGTATTCATGAATATGAATTTACACAACACAGAGCCCGCAGAGCCTTACAACTGCTTACAGTTGTAACACAGTTTTTGTTCTTTTGACCCTATTTTCCAACGCATTGGATTTGGACTGAAACAATGACATCAGTGTATCAGCTTTTAATTTGAGAATATGTATCTGTACTGAGCCAACCCCATTCATACATTTTATACACGTCATTGGGTTTTTACTATCATTTATATTAATAGTTATCTAAAAGTTTTGGGGTTTTCTGTTTTGAAGGCCAAACACTAAAAATGAACTAATCATATCATACTCATTCCAACAGAAGCTCACAAAAAGCTCATGTTTATGTGTCATTTCTTTTCTAATGCCTAGTAGGCTTAATAACAGAATAAGTCCTGTCAGATAAAGATTACAATCTTGAGATTGTGTATTTTATCTCACTCTTCCATTAATTGGGTGCACCTTTCTGTTTCAGCATCTCATCTGCAGTTTCACATTGAGAACTGGGTCTGTCTAAGGTCTGATCATTTTACTCCAGTTGTTTGATCGTGTCAGTTAAACAGGTTACACACAAAGTAAGCTAACTAGTTTAACCAGGCTACTCTCTTTCTTACTTAAAGACAAAACCAACAAGTGTAACCTTTGGTTATAATTCTCAAATGTTGGAGAGTCAGTGTCTTGTTCTGCTCAGACAGTCAGCACACGGTTAGTACCCCATTATGTATTTTAAAATTTTAATCTCATCACTCAGACCACGTCAGGAGGGGTTCTGGGGCACATGTTAGGCAAGTCTTGAATCAGGGTAAATGTATCATTTTTTCTGAGCTCTGAGACACATTCAACAACAAACACCACCCCTCAGGACTGTGATGCCAACTCCTACTGTTGTCTTCCTCCAGGCTGCTGATTTAATTTGTTTAAACACGTTAGCTTACTTTGCATTTTAATGTACATGATGCTGACGACTTATTTTAAAGGGCAGATTTCTTGTGAAAACTGACTGCCAGTCCAATTCAAAATTGGGATTGTCTTTTAAAAAGAACAGAAAAACTAGGAACAAAATTGCTTGCTGTACATGAGCTGATTTGCATACTTCTCACAACATTTCAATCAGAATAGCCAAAGAAGGATTTGAGTAAAAGTGTAAATCATCTTGTTAAAATCTTATCATGTTAGAGTTCAGATATTGCTGCATTGGGGTCTATGAGGCATAAAAATGTGTCCATCTTTAAAACTTGAGGTGAACTTGTCTTATTGTTAGGCTTAAATGAAATGACGGACAGTACTGTCGGATCCTAGAGAGAAGACTCAAACTGGCAGAAAGCTGAATCTATTGAAACTGAGTATCAGTGGAGGGTCTGAATAGCTGATGGAGGCTATTTGCTGTGGAGCCAAAAGCAGTATGGGGGAGGCATTCCCATGTACTAGATTTATGGAGCAGTTAGAGTCATCCCCACTGTGTATTTCGTTGGAGATATACACAGCGGAATATTAGACTGTCCTCTCTCATTTCTCCTATATGAAAACATCAATTACACGTCTATGCAAATGAATTCTGAAGTGTCCAAGTGCTGTTTACCGAGCTGTAATTGGCTCTGTTTGGCTCTGCTCCTCTTCATGAACAGCAAGGTTTTGACTCCTGTAACAACTGAGGAGAGAAGTGTTATCGATTACAGCCACATTGTGTTGATGAAACTGTAAGTGAAGATTCAATGGGGCCTGATTCTAATGCTGTAAACACACACAACTGAACACACTTACTGTACAAACCACTCACTCTACGAAAGGGTGGTCAGGAGTGTCATTGTCATCGTCATAGAAACTGTTCTGCAGATGGACGAGTTAATTTTTACACATTATGTTTTGCTTCTTAGCAACCATTGTATTTATGTTTCATAATTTAAAAACAGAAGCTCTCCCGCACCCTCTTTTTCATTTATCTCTATCTTTCTCACCCTCTTTTTCACTGCTTCGTTGCTTTTTTTTTACTCTCTTACTCTTTCTCTCTTCACAAGCAGCAGACTTGCATGGCAATGAATTGTGAGAGGGGCTTTCCCCCATTAGAACAAGGAGCAAGCTGAGACTCTCTCTGCTTCACTGCCTGCGTGAAATGCAGAAATGAGAGTGAGATCAATGCAGTAGTTCTCTGGAAGGTCATCATGAGGAGAATTCAAACAATGTTCGGTAGTTGGTGAAGCCTGAGAGAAGCCTTGCTCTCCACTGCCGTTCTCTTCTAGTGCTTTCCTCTTGTATTCTGCAGTGGTTTTCTCCTGCACTTGTATTCTCTAGTGTTCTTTGGTGTCTTCCTTTAGTGTTCTCTAGTGTTTGTTCTTATATTCTCTTCTAGTGTCCTCTGTCACTGTTCCTCCTTGGTGTTCTACTCTAGTGTTTTCCTATAGTGAGTCTTCCTCTAGTTGCCTGTTCTAGTTTTCTCCTTGTGCGTTCTATGTTAGCTCCCTCTAATTTTACCAAGGACAGAATGATTCTGTTACCAAAGCAACAAGGACAGAACCACAAAACCCAGTCAAAGCACTCTGAGCCTCTGTATTTCATAGCACTATTAGGCTAAGTATAGAAATGTACTGCATTTGACAGACAGTCTTGTACCAAACGGCTTACAGTTGAATCTTGTTACAGGTGTAGGTGAACATAGAGTTAAGCAAAGTTCACACTATTTGATTTTAACCATGAATTTCCACTCGCCAACGAAAGTTGTCAACAAAAGTCCCAGATCTGAGGCTAATCGACATTTATCCTAACAGATATCTAGTGTGCCAAATATCTGAACCTGCTGGTGATTCCCGATCCTGTAGTGTGAAATTGTTGTGACTGGCTGTGAGTGCAGTGACGTGTTTCAGCTCGTGAGAGTGTAAGTCTCATTCTTCATTGTTTTTTTCCAGTGCAAATCTGCACAAGCAGCCTTGTAATATGCATGGTATCGCATTATTTTCACTGTTGCTTCTCACATGTTTGGAGTCCACAGAGACTGGTCAAGTTCTTTTAATATGACGCCCTGTTGCTGAACAGACATATAGGATGCAAACCACAGTGACTCCAAGGTCCCTGATTACAAGACAGCAGGTTGTGGAGTGTAAACAGGACAGCAATCTGACAATTTTGGAGTGCAGTGTCTCCAAGGCATTAGGAGGAATGTTGCCCAGTGACTCTTATTGGTCGTGGGCTTTCTTAGAGGGAGGCCGAACTCCAGCCTGCTGCATCACAGACAGTGTTGTTACCCACCGCCCTACACCAACCTCTTCTCTTTCGGCGTCACCAGTCTGCTAGTCTTTCGACTAGCTACTAAAAACAAACTCCCTCGTCCTTCACACTTCGCCTGCTGAAATGACCTTGAAGGGGACTTTTGCCTTTCTACACACTGTGTTATGAAATGATTTTTAATTGCTGCCGAGGCTATTAGTCTTGCATTATTTTGCCAGATGGGACACCAGCTAGCAGATGCTGCCCATCCTTCTCTAGAGTATTAAGATTTGACACATGAGGGATTTAGTCATGATTGAGAGCTTTCTCACAACATCTTTGTTATGGTTTTAATGTAAAACAGTCAAGAAATAATTTCTTTTTAAATCATTATTATAAGAAGAGGCTGTTAGCAAGCAAAATTGATGCTGCATTTGAATTGCAAAAACTACACACATCTTTTCATTCAGAGAGTTGCATTTCTTTACTAAGACAGTATGTGAAAATATGCCTCCAGTACTTTGCTATGAGATTTAGCTAATGTAATGTGCGCTGTTTAGTTAACGTAAGTGTGTTATTCTAACTGTGTTTCTTTCCTTCTTTCCTTCTATTTTTCTTCCTTCTGTCTGTCTGTCTGTCTGTCTCTCTCTCTCTCTCTCTCTCTCTCGTTCTCTCTCTCTCTCTGCCTTGTCTTTTCTATTTTTGCTTCCCCTTTTCACTCCGTGCCACTTTTTCTTTTTTTTTCCTTTCTTGTATCATTTCTTTCTACATCTTGCCTTCTTTTGCTGGCCTTTCCCTCCTTCTATCTCTACAGGCATGCACACCAGTATTAGTGAGATACTAAAGGAGAAGACCCTGAAGCCGTCTCGTCGCAGTCTGCCGTGTCTGGCTCAGAGCCAGACACATCCTCACAACCTCAACCACTTCCTCTCTGTGCCTCTGAGTCCGGAGCCCAAAGCAAACACTAACACCCACAGTGTCAGTGCCTCCTGCACACAGATCACCACTCCACCTACAGGTACAGCAACACACACACACACACTCACACACAGGCACACACATACACACACATGCACACATACACACAAAAACACAATTATATACACACACAGTCTAGTGGTTAGGGCACTCGCCCTGCGATCAGAAAGTCGTGGGTTTTATTCCCAAGACCGCTAGGCACCTCTGAGGTACCCTGAGCAAGGTGCTGTCTCCACACACTGCTCCCCGGGAGCTGTGTTCCTAGCTGCCCACTGCTTCACTTGGTGAATGGGTTAAATGTACAGGTGCAATTTCATGCTGTTCACACTGTGTGCTGTGGTGTGTTCACGTATGACAGAATGGTCACTTTCACTTACACACACACACACACACACACACACACACGGCTGTTTGCATAATTTCCAACTGCTGTGATTTTAGTGCGTGTGATACAATTTGACCACAATTTGTCTATGTAATTAGAGTTCAGCCTCTAAAATATATTTGGCACCAGACAGCTGTCATATTAGTGTAAAAACATAATAATTTCAGGAAGGTTTTTAAGTGCTGTGTTTGGAGTTTCAGTGATCAATAGCGATTTCACATTATTGCCCACAATGCAGTCCTGGCTAGGAAATTAGCTAGCTAAATCACCTTCCTGAAATTCAGCCCAACCTCACGCCAACGAATTCTCCACTTACAGCATCGTCAGTAAGTGCCCCTGTTCCATTATACCTTCTGCTCCCATTGGAGCCCCACACACACCCACACACTCACACACTCACACACACACACACACACACACACACACACACACACACACACACACACACACACACACAC
>JBBPDC010000129.1:8169874-8190863 GCA_037974485.1 Hemigrammopetersius urotaenia | reverse complement strand
CTCTTTCTCTCGCTCTCTTTCTCTCTCTCTTTTTCTCGTTCTCTCTCTCTCTCTCTCTCTCTCTCTCTCTCTCTCTCTCCTTCACTTTTAACCAAAGTGGGTCAAGCTATATTAAACTGCTCTTTCAACATCAGCGGAGTGCTACTTGCTAACTCTGCACAGAGCCCTCATAGATCTTGCTGCAGTTATGAATTTGATCAGTGGGCAACATATTTAATCTGCAGTGTTAGGCCCATTTTAGCATTACTCCGGCCCGTAGATGGATCGGTCTGTACTGAAAAACAATGTCTAACATCTCCCTGAATATGTAAACACTTTTGTTGATTTATTACCTTAACTGACCAAAAAGAAACACAGCTGAATGAAATTATAGGCACGTGTTACCAGTGCCTACTGTATTTAAAAAAATGTTATCTTTTGCCCCTATAGCCACAGTCTTCCTTGAATTCTGGAAGAGAAGGAGGGCGGAGCTTACCTACGACTGGGATTTGATTGACTGGGAGGAGGAAGAGGTGAGGCTTGCCTCGAAATAGGAACCTGACAGAGCTGTCAGCTGAGGCTGTTATCTTTTGCTTACCCACGAATGCTCAGCATCATTTATAGAAGCTAAATGTTTAAACAAAAAAAGCACTTTCACTACCTGTTCACATTACTAATAGACATTTGGGTATAGCAACATGAGCTTTGCCGACTGAAATTAGCCATTACTCTGTGATTACTTGTAGACCGCATTTGGCCAATATCTGTGCTGTTTGTTGTGTTTCTTTTAGTGTAAATCCTGTGTCATGGTGTGTTCTGTGAGTGTGCCTCCTATCGTTATCCTGCCGTGTTTGGTGCATGCTGCGCTTCCTTCTACAGATCCTGCACATAAATCATTAACAGCCATAGCATGAAATCTTCTAAGGATATGTTGAGTATTGTTTCGTGCCTTCGTGCCTTTGCAGCCTTAAAGGTAGTCTCACCAAGAACTGTATCATACATAATACGCCCGCCATCTTCTGGACATCAGCAACGTCAGAACTCAGACTCAACAACACTGTCCCTTTGAGTACAGACCTACCGTGGGTCTGGGTGTTGCTGTCTTTTCTCCATTTCAGTTCTAGTGTTGTTGGTGTCTTTGAACGCGTTTTCTGTGTCTGATGGACATTTGTTGAATCTACCTTTAAGCAAAACATAACATTTATATTCAGAGCCAGTAGAATTAGAAGTAGGCTGCTTATACAAAAGTCATCCAGTCCATATGAAAAGGCATCCATGATGTCATCATCTGTTCTGCAGTCTTCCTGGGACAGGTTACCGAACCCAGTGAAAACAAACGATGATGCCATACATCTATGTGTTGATTAGTAAAAGCACAGTATATTCATCCATTAAAGAGGTAAGATTATACTGAAGCATCTATCTTCATATATGTATGCATGCATGTGTCAATAAGGAGGAGCTGCGACCTCAGTTTGAAGCAAAATACTCACGGAAGGAGAGGGTGAACCCCGTCTCAGGCAAACCGGAGCCGTTCCAGCCCTTCACGGACAAACTCAGCCGCCTCATGGTCTCTGTGTCTGGAATCTTCTTGATGGTAGGCCACCATGTCCAGTCTTATGAACTTCCTTTTTGCATTCTCTGCCACTCATGCTGTTGAAGTAATTCTATGCCTTCCTACAGTGTGCCAATTTTATACCGAGCCGCTGTATTTAGAACTACAAAGTTATATAACATCTAGCACACTGTATCACATTATGCTACTCCACACCTTCCGCCACTTTTTCCAACTTGTACGGCCTTGGACTGTAAAAAATCCCTCCAGCAAGGCTAAAATGCCACAGATTACAGTCTCCACCTGGTGGCTTTAATGTGTCAGTGCATGAGGCTCCAGGAAACAAAATGAGTAATGTGCCATAGTGTAGCTTCCATGAACTAAAAGTTTACCTTTACTCAGAAAAGCTATACTAGTCCAGCTATGCTAAAATGCCACAAATGACTGTCTCCCCCTGGTGGCTGTTATTTGTCAGTGCATGAGTCTCTGTGAGAGAAAGTTAAATGTCCTCATGTAGCTTAGCTAAATGTAAAGTTATGTTTTACAAATCATCGCTTCATAATATTGTGGTCTACATTGTGTAAATGTTTAGTGATGAACAGACTAGTGTTTTGTGATTGTTTGGAATCAAATCATTTTAGATTTCCTTAATTTTTTTCATTCTCCTGTGAAGTCACAATTTTCTAGACATGAGATTTTGTTAGACCAGCAACATAATAATGACGTATTCTCTATCACCACTCTTTCCTTTAGTGTTGTCTTCATATTAATGGAAATTGCTCTGCCCCATTGTCTCTCTTTCCATGTCAGATCTCCCTGGTGTTGACGGCCGTGTTTGCTGTGGTGGTTTTTCGGCTCATCGCCATGGAGAAGTTTGCCTCCTTCCAGTGGGAATTTGTGAAGACGAACTGGCAGTTTGCCACATCTGGCACCGGAGTGTGCATCAACTTCATGATCATCATGTCCCTCAATGTGGTCAGCATCTGCTCTCTGTACAGTGTTCAGAATTTATAGTGTGAATTTAAACAGCGGAGATGTTTTCCATGGTCTGTTTATCTGCAGTGCCAGAAGAGATTCAGACATAAACAAGGAAAACATTTGCTCCCAACTGACAGTGATAAATAAATAATGTGTGCTGCTTATACAAATATTACAGTACTGCTTATT
Organism: Hemigrammopetersius urotaenia; assembly: GCA_037974485.1. Lineage (NCBI taxonomy): Eukaryota > Metazoa > Chordata > Actinopteri > Characiformes > Alestidae > Hemigrammopetersius > Hemigrammopetersius urotaenia. The sequence goes on along the minus strand of JBBPDC010000129.1, from coordinate 8,188,162 downwards.
TAGTTTTCATATATTTCATGCTGTATACTGTATAAAGGCATGCATGTAAATGAAGTACGGTTACATGATTTGTATATTTATGTAGTGCTGCTTGTTTTTAATGCTTCTGAGGGCATTCTCAATTCTTTTACAGGTTTATGAGAAAGTGGCCTATTTGCTAACTAATCTAGGTAAGTCTTAAATGTTGTGCCATTCACGTCTTATCAGGAGCCATAGTCTCAGTAACGTAATCTTAATCCTTAAACATATAAATGGAGGTTAAGTTGTAGATTCCTAAATGGGACTTAAACTTGTTGGACTCAGCTTCAGAGGCTGCCCATGTGCAGAGCAGGGGTTCCCTAATGACTTGCATATGCCAGCATGCCTAAACGTGCACAGGGAAAGGTCACAGCTCTCTTGTTTGTGTTCCAGAGCACCCACGGACAGAGTCTGAATGGGAGAACAGCTTTGCCCTCAAGATGTTCCTCTTCCAGTTCGTCAACCTGAACAGCTCCACCTTCTACATAGCTTTCTTCCTGGGAAGGTGATCATTGTAATGTAAAATTAGACCATTTGATTGAAACCAATGGGAGATTGAATCGCCAATTGTTTATACATCCAGAAAAGTATATTCTTTTTAGAATCATTTGTTTATCTGTATTTTCCTTCTGGTCTGTTTTGAAAAAAACCTGTTCTCATCCTACATTCACTGCTGGAATTTTCTATTAGGTCCACTGTTGACATGAAAGATTATGTCCTCCTACTGAGAGCGCATTTTCTCTTTTCCATTATCAGAAAATGATATTAGAGCACGTCTAATTGAGTTCCAAAGCTAATATTGGGTGTGCGTGTTTTCGCAGGTTCGCTGGCAGGCCTGGAGACTATAATAAACTATTTAACCGATGGAGAATGGAGGAGGTGAGTGAGGTTGAGTTTTGTCAAAGCAGCTCACCATCTCTGATATCATTAGCATGCTGCAGCACTGCCAATTTCTTCATATCGCTCCACTTTATTGTCGGGCCTTTGGCGGCTGCTGCCCGCCGGATGCAAATGCCCATGTACGTTATTGAATTAACTTCCTTCATAATCATCAGACACTAAAGAATTCTCCATCAGCCCCAGACATTAGGCTCCTCATATGGGTTCATTGCACCAGCAGTCTATGCTTAGTCTGAATGCAGCTGCCCTGAACATCCACTGGCTTGGAACTGCAGAATGGATAAATATGACCCAACCCAACTTTCCAGAAAGTGTGAATGTTAGTGTTCTGTTGCAGGAATTAGTCTTCCTGCTGTGAAATCTCTGGGAATGATTTGTTGCAAGTTTTCAGCCCTGCTATTTTATGGTTGCTAATGAGACACAGTGGACATTGTGTTCATGTTGTCTTTCATTCACAGTGCCATCCCAGCGGCTGTCTGATTGATTTGTGCCTGCAAATGGGAGTGATCATGGTGCTGAAACAAATCTGGAACAACTTCATGGAGCTGGGCTATCCGTGAGTATTGTGTCTGCGTCAAAGCCTTTGTTTGCATCACAAGCTTTGTTTATGTTTGTTATGATGTCCGCTTGTCTGCGCTCTCTGATCTCTCTGTTTGGTCTTCTAGAATTCGCAAGTTTGTTATTGTTAAGAGAGTTTTTTTTTAACTCTCTTTCAAGGTTGCAGATGGGTGATGGAGCACATTTTTCTCTTGTTTTTTTTCAACATACAGTGTTTGTTTTACTTGTTGGCCATGCAAAAAAGAGATGTGTATCTTAGTGGCTTAGATTTATCCAAATGTGTTAGAACACGCCACAGTTTGGTTGTGTTTTTTGGTGTGATGTGGTGCAGGGGGTGAAGCTGAGCTGTGATAGGACACAGGAACAGGGGTGTTTCCTCATTTCCTGGTTTCATGGCTGAGTGGTTTTGACTACCGCTGCAGTACCGAAGAAAATGTCCGCGTCATCACAAAGAGCCGCACTACCTCACTCCTGCTGAGTGTGTTCACTGAAGCCTGCCAGGAGCAGGACATAATAGCTATGATTAAGAAATACATGTTTAAAATAAATGTTGCCAATTTTCCAGTACTGCTGTCCATAGATGTACACTAGCCCCTGAGAACGACAGTTACTCGTTCTGTGGTTCAATTCTGTTCATATCCCTGTGTTTTGCATTTAACTGTCTCAAATGCCCGTAATGATAACTTTACTGGAGAAACAAAAAACATTCTTAACCTTCTAACCTAAGGTAAAGGGGAAGTAAAGTAAGGGGATTTCATTTTACCATCTCTACTGGCCAATTAGAATGAAATGTTCACACACTCTAAGGGACATCTTTACATAGTTTCAAAATAAAAATAAATATTATATTGAAGCAATGCAGCAATTAGAATAATTATATTATTTTTAGTAATAGTGGTGGTCTAGTATTGTATTAAAGGCAGAGTGTGAATTACCGCTCCATATTTGGGGGGTACTGCCTTCATAACACTGCTAAGAACCCCCCACGCCTCCCCCCCAAACTGTTATTTTGGTCCTTTTGGGGGGTTCTGGGTCTTGATCGGGGGGTTCTTGATTAAAGGTAATATGTAAGCATGTGCTTTGGTTAGATTTGTATTAGAATTAGAAGTAAGATCAACTGTGGATTCAACAGTCACATTTAAAACAGCAAACAGCCACAACACCACATGGCGTGACCCATCACAAGTTCCTCCAATCAAAAAAAAACAGCAGAACCTTTTATTTGCTGACACTGAGAATGTGTGGTGTTACGTTATTATCTTAATCGGTTTGAGAAATGCTCCTAAAGTTGCCCCATGCTGTGTGATATTTAGGCTTCTTCAGAACTGGTGGTCTCGGCGGAAGATGAGGAGAGCGGGAGAGCAGAATAATGTGGAAAGTAAAGAAAAGCTTCCACAGTGGGACAAAGACTGGAACCTGCAGCCCATGAACGCCCATGGCTTAGTGGATGAGTACCTGGAAATGGGTGAGCGGTGCTGAAGAACATGGTATACTTCTCTAACGCTCTAGAGATCCATAAGTAAGCTATTAACAGTGCAAGTGAACCATTAGAAATCTCATTACAACGTGTTACACGTGTAACTTAATACACTAAATATGTTAAACATGACAGGCTTTGTGACTTAGAAGATGATGATAGAAAAATAACTCTCTGTCTCCACAGTCCTCCAGTTTGGCTTCACCACCATCTTTGTGGCTGCATTTCCTCTGGCTCCTTTGCTGGCTCTGCTCAACAACATCATCGAGATCAGACTAGACGCATATAAGTTTGTGACACAGTGGAGGAGGCCGATGCCGGCTAGAGCAACTGACATCGGTCAGTCTGTTGAGCCTTCCAGGCTGCTAAATATAACCTGCATATGTTTGTATTAGATTTTGTTGTATGGCCTTATTGATGTAAGAAAACCTTGTTTCTTTAAAGGGGTCACAACATTTCTGTTGGTCCATGAGAAAAAATAAAAGGCACTTATTAGTTTTAAATGATGTTAAAAGTGTTAAGAGGAGAATGTTTCTTATTTTAGTGTAAATATGTACAAACCAGTTAAAATATCTTGAGCATGTTTTTGTAATCTTTTTGAGCTAAAACCTTATGCTGAAATGCAAATTAAATTGTAAGACAAATATGAACTTAAAACTTAATCTTAAATAAATCTAAATTCAAATATATTATATTTATGTATTTTTACAGCACTTCATATGGGTGTATGAATTGCTGTGTTTTGACTGGTATTATACTTGCACCCTAAGGGCAATGCGATGTTGAAGCCAATTGTAGGCCACTGATAATTGGACATCGATCATAGTCTACTGTCCTTTGCTGTGACACAGCATGTCTATGACAGCGTTACTGAAGGCCTTGATTTCCCCTGCATGTTACTGCCTGTTGCCCCGTTTAATTTCAGTCACTAATCTAGCTGTCAGTCAATGTTAAACGGCAAGAATGGCGTCAGACAGTTCTGGGCCTCCGTTGAAATTATTATGAGCAGGCCTGCTTTACCTTAAAAAAAATGTTCCAGAATTTTCAATCATTTGTTTTCAATATTTTTAACTATTTCAAATAATATAAATTCTGTTTACTTCCTGAGTTGCAGAACATTAGGGGCAGTAATTGCAGCAGTTATGGTTTAGTCTGTTTTCTTTCATGTGTGAGTTTGTCTAGTGATCTAAAACAGCTTTTGATCGATGCATGTGTTAGTTAATCTAAAACAGCTTGTGTGTGTGTGTGTGTGTGTGTGTGTGTGTGTGTGTGTGTGTTTCTCAGCCATTGCTGCATATCCTGAGTGCTCTTTTGTCTCTGTGCAGGTATCTGGCATGGTATCCTGGAGGGCATTGGTGTGGTGGCTGTCATTACTAATGCTTTTGTCATTGCCATCACCTCCGACTATATTCCACGCTTTGTCTACGCCTTCAAATACGGGCCCTGTGTGGACAAGGGCTACCGGCATGAACAGTAAAGAAACAGCTTTTAGTTGTTTTGTGTATTTAATTCCCTTTACTTCACATACTTTTTAAGTCTGAGTATTTAGAGACTAGATGGAAAGCGAGTAGTATTCCTTTGTAGAAGTGAGTAATGTTGTTGTGTTTTTGCAAAGAATACATTTCACAAGTACAAATCATTCCCTCATCAAAACAAGGATTTATTGCACTGAAATTGTTGTTGCAAGAAGGGTACTTTGGGGACAGCTCCGACATAATTTGACTTTGCATGGAGTGACATCATGCTGTTATTTGATGGTGTAAGTTCTTTGGAACTGATAGTCAATATCATGTGGAATTGACTCCTTTTTCCAACGCCAGCAAATGCGATTATCTGTACTTGGCTAAACACATTAGCCAGAGGAATTGAATTTCAAACACAGTGTTCTCAAATTGTTATTATATGCTCTACTTTCTCTGGTTTAATATAGTGTCTGTGTTCCTCTGTGTTCCCCTGTGTGTGTATGTGTGTGTGTGTTTGTGTGTGTGTGTTTACAGATGCCTGAAAGGATATATGAACAGCAGTCTGTCTGTGTTTGACATGGGTGAGCCAAAGAATGGAACTCAGAATCAGACACGATATTGCAGGTAAAATGCACATGTGCTGCCCTTGTTTTAGAGAAGTATTCAAATAAATTGCTGTGTTAGTTGTGTCTAAATGCCCTGGGCCTCCTGTTCTACAGATATCGGGACTACAGAGCACCCCCATGGAGCTCAGAACCCTACGAGTTCACATTACAGTTCTGGCACGTACTTGCTGCCAGACTGGCCTTCATCATCGTCTTCGAGGTGAGTGGCTCACAGAGTGACTTTCCACTGCAGCTGGAGTGTCAATACTATATCACCTGTGTTAACCCCTTAACCCAGGGGGTCCAGTCTCATCCACAGAGGGCAGGTAGTTGGAGCACACATGATTCCACTTGTTTAACCAGTTGGGCTCAATCTTAAGCATCTGTTTATGTGGGCTCTAGCTTGTTTGGAATGAAAGCCTGCATGCTAACCTACACCTCTCACTCACAAAATTATAAACCTTACTAGTTTCACAGTTACCAATTAGTTTATACTGGTTTTAATGGCATAGTGGAAACCAGCTATAGCTCGTTCATATGAGGGCAGACAGTGTATTGTTAATTCTTGTAAACAAGAAGAATATATAATATACAGTATGTTGTTGGTATTTTAACTGTGTACATAACCCTCTGTTTAAAACAATAATTCAGCACAGATCAAATTTTCCCTCACAGCCAAGGAATGTTTAGTGTCCAGTGTTTGTTTCTATAGTTTTATACTGGAGCTAGACGGCTAGGCGGATTTCGATGAGTAATGAAATCTTCAGAAAATGCCTGAAAACACCATGACTGAATCATCACACACTTTCCACAAGCCGTGTCAAGTTTTTAAGTCATCTTAAATAGAGAGTATGTTTATGTGGTTTCTGACACTTGTGTTTGTTATACAAATAAATACAATTGAACTGTATATACTCTTGTCATTTCATTTAAAACCTTACATTTTTTGTTCTTGCGTATAACATGCTAAGGCTTGTTATTCAGCAACTACAGGGACTGCGGCCTAGTTGTCACTTGTTATTTGATTGGGTAAATAAAAACCTGTAGCACTCGGTCAGTTTCTATGAGGTGTTTTGCACATGTGTCTGTCCTGACTATGTACCGTTCTTCCTGTCCCCAGCACTTAGTGTTCGGAATTAAGACTTTCATCGCTCACCTGATCCCTGACATGCCCAAAGACCTGTGTGAGCGCATGCGCAGGGAGAAGTACCTGATGCAGGAGATGATGTACGAAGCAGAGCTGGAGCACCTGCAGAAGGAAAGAAAGAAAAACGGCAAGCGTTATCACCATGAGTGGCCTTAGCAATGCCTATCAGACTGACATATCATACACACATACACGCACATGCACGCACCAGACGCGCATCATACAAGAGCACACATAAATGACATGGACTTTCAGTGGATGACCATGAAAACATGCAAAGCAGCATACTTGCATCATGGACACACACATTTGCATGTCCATCCTGCTGCTTTGGGTGGCCAGCTTTACTGAACTATGTGCTGCCCACTCCTAATGGTCACAGCGGATGAATCAACTGGTGAAACTTGTAAGTCTCAAGCTTTACCAAGAACAGGCTCAGCCCCAAACAAGTCCTTCCCTGAGTCTGATGACTGAAGCCTCCCATTATCTGCTCTGCTCCCTCTTGCTGAATGTGGCCACTCTGGTTTGGATCCTGGTCTTCTGCCCACACCTGCTCTTTCCTGACCCAGCCTCTCTCTGGCGTCGCTCTCTCCTCTGCTGTGTCACAGTTTTCAAAAGGGAACAGGATGCCCATGCAATTGTATTGTTTACTATGCAGACGTAGAGCTTTGGGGTTCTACCTCAATACCCTCTTTTGTCACACTTTATAGCTTTCTTCCCTGTCTTTCTCTTTCTCACCCTCTTGCTTCCCCCTCTCTTTAGCTCTCTGTCCGTTTTTTCTTTTCTTTTTCTCTGGCAGCTAATTTCCCGCAATCATTCAGACTCTCAGCGCAGTTTGCCTCTGTGGGCGTGTTTGATACTCTTCTGAGCGCTCTGACACTAACTGGCTTTGTCCCCCTCACCTCTCGCCAGCATCTCACATGTCCTCCTCTTACAAACGTGACAGTTCTGGTCATATGACTACCAAAAAAAGACATTGTTTATGCAAAAAGACAGCAATTGATATATAATTATATATCTATATAGAATATACTGTATATCACCCCAAAAATAGCATGCAGATGTTTTAATGTCATTTTGTTTAGGGTAATGCAAACTGTAAACCTTGGCAGAATGATGGTACTTTTTATTTTCTGAAGTTTTATAATTTATAAATAATTTATTCATTATTGTTATTTTTTTTATTTTCCATCTGTCTACTTCTGTTAATAGCTTCTGTCTTTGTCCAGATGCCTGGCTTTATACTGTGTGGTATGAACATGACAGTATTCATTCGCTGCCATGCTTGGGGTACATCATGTGGGCCTGCGACTGCACGTGATCCGTTCAAACATGCTTACATAAATGTGGTGGAAAATGCTTAAGGTTTTTCACCATGATAAGAAACAAGCAAAAGCTGTGTCTACTATGGAAGTAAGAGTCTATAATCATCGCTCACCTCTAGCCCTTGTGGTACACATTTAAATGATAACACTTTATTACACCTGCCGCTTATAGCACTAGGGAGAAGTAGCACTAGCTTGAAATAAGTACGCAAGATCAGGACAAACTTTTTTATGTTAACGGTTGGCTTGTCATGCTGTGGAAAAGTTTGTGTCAGCTACTGTTTGGTTCGATTTCTTCTCTGATTTGATCTAATTTGTACATATGAGTTTAAAATTGCTCTGTTTTTAAGTGCGTGTGTGAGAAAGAGAGAATGTGTGTGTGTGTTTTGTAGAGCCACTGAACTGAATGCTGCTAGCATGCTTCTTGTTCTTCTCTCCCCCAAACCCAAGGCAATGTATCTGTTTTCCTCAGGCCTCTGTAAATGTTTGCATATGAAAACAACTTGAAACCATATTTTCTTAGCTCACAGTTAGATCTACGTTTGCTTTATTGCATAGGTATTTTTTGCACTTTCAATTCGCATGGATATTAATGCATACCCATACATCATAGAAAGAAAAGCACTTTAAAGCATGGCTTATTTCCCTGTACCTCAACATTACAACACAGTGAAATGCTTGCCTGGTTTGGGCCCACAATGCAATATGGCACAAAATCTGAAGGTACGTCAACAATGTGAATTCCTTTTATCTCTACTTATGGCAAAATCATGACAAAACTGTATATATTTACTTTGTCAAATCATTACAGAAACATATTTAATTTATGGATACATTAGCTTTTTTATTATTTGCAACACTTAGTAATGCACTTCCATTTGTGGTCCTGCAAAGAGCCGTGGGAAAAGGCTTCTGGTTCCTCTGGCTGAAATGTATAGTGATGTGTAACATGCTGTTCTCTTGCCATGATGTTGTGGTATTCTGGCAATCTATGCATGATCTCAGCCATGACAGCTGTGTCCATCCGGAGCTCCTTGAGAAACATGCGTATATTGGTGCACTTACTGTGGAGTCTGCATGGCCCTCATAAGCTTAGTACGGAGAAAAACTGATCAGTGGCAGCCGTCACTCGTGTGAACCCTGAATATCCCCACGATGCAGTTGACCTGTCCATGCTCCATCTACAAATTCAGGTTGGACTTCAGATTTGCTACATAATACTGAGTTTCAGGTTTAAAATGCCACAGCAGCAATTTCATCAAGACCACACGGGTTTTAAATAACAAATATAAGCGTTTTTGTCAGAAATTCAGTCTGAACAAGCAAAATGTGTAGTAAAAACATGACATTTCACTTAAAATGTATCCATTTTAACATATTTCTCTTACAGAGTGAAATTTAATACTTGATTTTTGAATGTGGACATGTCAAATATCAGTCCTCTACTAGTACTAATAACATTTGTAGTCATTTATATTGTATTTCAAAACAAAAAGGAATTACATGACTTTCTGTCATAACTACTTGTTCATGCTACTGTGTTTTTTCATTTAGATTTTGACAAGCTCATTAGGTTGTATTGGATTTAGTTTTACCAACAGTTGCTATGAAAGGGAACTATTTGTGTGCAGAGCATGGATAGGTCAATTAGCTTATGTCTTCTGAAATGTATATGAAGTGATAACAGCCTTGATGTAAGGATTTATTTAACACCCATTTTTCAGGGCTGTGTGATGCGTGAATGTCATTCTTTGGTACCAACACTTTGATGTACACACAGTACCCACATTGAATATGCCTGGCAAAAGCACACAAAACATCTTTTGAGTAAAGCATGCAATATGCCATAGCGACATGATCAATACTCCAAACGTTCATTAAGAACTGGAGCACTTATTATTACACCAAATGCTTCAGTCTTACACTCAAACGGCTAAGCAATCTGATTTGTTTTCACAAATCAGGTTTCAGATAAAAGAGCAGTGGGTGGTTATGGCTTTCTGTGTGACATGGTTTAGAGGAATGTTAAGGCTCAGTGTAGTTATAAAAGAGTTTATTAATATGCATTATGCAAGAGTGTGATATGCAAAATTGTAATGATCTGATGGATAATGTGTAAACGTGGCAATATGCGCTCACTCAGTGGGTTACAATCAATAGAATTATACAAGCAGCAGCCCTCCAGTCCAGTTCTCAGTCCAGTTCTAGTTGTAGAACAATTCAGTACAATAGCACAGCACATTCATATTTGTACTCAATTCTATGGAGACATAAATGGTATCAACGATGTGCTTTGTTTACACCATCCCTGTTTACATGTAAAAAAAAAAAGTATGAAAATAAAATTGTACAAAAAGACTGTAACATAAATTTGAATATCACTCTTTTCTGTAATAAATCATTGATTGTATCTTTTAACTGAAATGGTTGGAGTGGTTTTTGGTTTTGACAAGTATTTTTCCACCGATTACAGTTTTGACAGAACTTGTCTGTTTGAATCTGGGACAAAAGTAGCATTGGTGTAACCCTCATGCTGTAAGTCGTAACTTTGCTTCTTCCTCGTTTCTTGAGTTTTTGTGATTTTGTCCTGGTCGGGGTGATTCTCCCATGCTGTCCCAAATTCCATAGCACCCTGCTGAGAAAAACAAGGAGTCAGAATTTGTTTGCCACACATTCTGAGTCTGTTGTCTTCACATAGTATAAATCAAGTGTCTCACCGCTTTCTCCTCTGCATGGTCAAGCCCACACCAGAAAAACTGCTTGTATTTCTCTGAGCAGAAGCAGAACAGGTCACACACTGGTTGAATCAGCCATGGCTTCACCTCCTTTGGCTTAGAGGGGCCTAAACACAAAGGACCATCCAGGCCCATCCAGTGAAAGGTGTAAACATAAATGTGTAAATCAGTATTATGCCTAAATGTACTAGTTCTTAATGTTGCCAGTGTCAGACTGAGCTTGCTGTGTGCAGTAGTTGCTGTGTCTGATAAGCATTTCCTATCTGTCTACAACAACACAAAACATCATTAATGTGTGTTTGTGCATGTGTGTATGTTGTTGCTGACATCTTACCTGTTAACAGTGTGATTAGCAGGCCTCCTATAACAGTACCTAGAAAGCCCACTGCACTGTAGTACAGATAGGACATGGAGTACCAGGACTCAGCCAGAGCAGGCCTACACAGGAGATCAGATTGACTTTACAGGAGTGTTAACTGCTGTAGTATGTAAACACTGTTAAAGTGTCTAAATGTAACATTCATTCTGTAGCCCATGCTGGACATATACTGAAATATAAAAACAGCCTGTGTGAGCTACTAACCAGACAACCAGCCCATTTACATTTAACCCTGCTGTGTCCTACTGCAGTTTAGTCCTGCTTATTCACATAGAGGTTAAAGGGAGAGTTTAAATCTGGTCTGGTAAAAATGGATTACTGCTGTTGGCACACATACAAGCGAAACAGCATTGAGGGGAAAAAATGCATGGTGTTAAACTTACAGCTTAGATTAGTTTTTTACATTATGATTTTAAATGATTTTTATTTTTATTTAAAATGATGAATATATGCTAATAATACCGTTCCTTTCTCCAATAAAGTTTTCTGTTTTAATGTATATGTTATTCTTACAGTAGCAACAGCAGGCTACGGTACCTGTCTAAGCTGGCAGGTGTGCTCATGAGCAGAGGTGTCTGTGTGACTGCAGCAGCTGTGCTGGTCAGTAGACTGCAGTTCTCAGTGCTCAACGACAGAGGCTTTGTGTAGTTGAGAGGTGGAGGGTGGATGAAGGCTCCAACTGCTGCCCAGAACGACAGGCTTATGCCCAGCAACAGACCTCCAAATGCCCCCTAAAGACATACCAGCAAGGTGCGTATAATAATGTCTACATAGTATCCACATTTTTTATTTCATATTTGTAAATATGAACAGAAGGTATGTGTTCATAAACATAAACAAAAATACATTTTAAAAACCAAACTGAAAGAATAAAGTATTCAGACACAACAGATTAATATCATTAGTACTTTGTTGTAAAACCATTGTTAGTAATTACAGCTTCCATACACTTACAATAAGAAGTCAAATGGCTTCATAAGGAAAACTGAGGTTTCATAATGTATTGAATTCTCTGATTGTAATTGACAGACATCTGCACTGAGGGTTTGAACCAACCTTAGAGTTTGTGAAAGGAAAGACAATTCCTAGCGTGAACACGCCGAGCATGGGTCCTCCACACATGCCATGGATACTGAGAGCAGCCTGGAGTTTAGGAGAAACAACTTTACATTATGAATTTCCATAATGACACACTCAGAGCAGAACCATGTACCCTCCATTTTTTAATTTTTGATACAATCTGATGCTGAATACCCTTTGAATTATCTGAAATTGGCATGCCAATAATATGGTTTTACATTATATACTATATGGACAAATGTATTAGGAAACCTTTGTTTTTCAGAATTTGGACAAAGCCCCTTAGCAATGGTGGCTTCTATAAGACTACAGATAAAATAATGTTTCACCAAGAAAAATAATACAAAAATATCTTCAAAACTATCACTTGTTTATTGGGGTGAAACAAAAAAATGCTCATAAAAATAAGATTGCTCTCCTAATTTCTGCTCCTCAATAGCGTTACAGTTGTACACGGCTCTGTCTGAAACAGAATTTCAGTGAAACATGTTTCACTAGTGGCCCTATTCATTTCAACGTAAATCTTCTTAGACCCCGGCGGCTTGTGGATTTTCGAGGTGTCAATGGACTCTAATGATAAATAGGTCCCACCCGTGAAGTTACTGCCTGCTGTGATCAGGTAGTTCTCGACTTCAAAATGACTGACATAACACTGCGGCCAATCACCGCCTTTGAAATAATTTTTCACTTCGTTCTATTTTATGTACAGGATCACTGACCTTGAGTGTGAGACTGAAGCTTCATAAGCTACATAACAAAACACGTAACATTATTTACTAATATTTATGTTTTATTATTTGTCTATGAGTGCACAGGAGGAAGGGGATAAGCTTGTTAGCTTGACCTCTTGTTACAGCAAAGGGATGACCAGCTCCTTATTAAAATGTGTATTTGAATGAAATATCATTAAAGTCCCTGGTGGTGTAACGGTCAAGCGTGTGAACAGGAATAAGACATTTTTAAATGCAAAACATTTTGTTGTTTGTATTTTTTTGTTTTGCACCACTTTTCACCTGCACAATCGCTCCCATGTATGATGCTGCTACTGCCATGCTGGTGCAGGCCACTCCAAACACCACACCTGCAAGGCAGAACACATTACCTCATATTAGGCAGGACCATCAGTTTAATTTGGCTGTACTATGGAGACCTCCTAGATGAATAACATCTTGATAATATTCAGTGTTGTATTTTCTTCTTCCTAATGTTCTTGCTAAAAGCAACAGCTTCAGTGTGTTTGTGCTTTGAAACGCTACACTCGTTCTTGTGTCCATAGCTCTAGGGTGTCAAAGTGAAGTCATGTTTACACCATACTCTGCTGTTTCAGGTGTTCGCACAGGCTGAGCACATCTCTTACCCTACAATGCGCTCTGACAGCAAACTGTTATGACAGCTGATCATGTTCAGATTCACTATAACGCTTCCATTTCTGACCATTTATGAGCCCTATGCTGGTCTCCGCTTGGAAAAATATTTTCACAGGCCACTCCTAATTGAGGCTGCAGTCTCATGTGATCTGTTTTACTTTTCCAAGAAGGTTTCTGGTTATTTTTAACTCATAAGGACTGCAAAAATTTACACCTGAAACGAATGAAGGACACAAGGTGCTCTACATCACTCTAATTGTTTATGATTAAATTCTGTTACCTATCATCATGCACAGTCAGCTCAATCTGTTGAAAGAAGTTATTCAAAAGGACTAAAAGTCGGTTGTATTTACACAGTGCTTTACTGATCCAGGTAGCGGCTTGGGTGGAAATATTTCCACAGCACTGGTGCACGAAATCCTCGTACGTCACTGTGGCCAGAGCGTTGATACTGGCAGCCACTGTGCTGAAAGCCACAAAATAGCAGGAATTCATTTTCTCTATTCAGGAATTTAAAGGCTGTGGAACTGATGGCTCAGCTAAAACAGTTATTTGGAGTCATACTGCAAAGTTCATTACATTTTTGAATAAACTGGGATGAACATAAAGACCAAAACACAAACACAACACAATGGGGGGTGGTGTTAGCAGTGGGGGCGGTAAACAGGAAAAGGGGAATTCACCAGCTTACTCACCTGAGGGTCCCACTGAAAGCGCAGGCCACAAACAACCCAGGCAGGCCTGGAAAACTGCCCAGTATTTCCAGCACAAAGTATGGCATGAGCTGCAAAGATGTTTACAATTATACATTTTCATCTGTTGAAACCCCTTTTGAGGCATGAACTACTGAGAAAGAGTCCAGACAATGAGAAGTGTAACGTTAGAGAGGGTTACCTGGTCAGGAGCAGATATGTAACCAGCTGTCCAAGGGTCACAGTGGGAGTAGAAAGCATACATGATGAGTCCTGAGACCACAGCGCAGAATAGAATCAACCAAAGACCCAGCAAGTTCAGATACAGAGCCCTGAGGAGGACAGAGAGATAGAGTTAAGCTTTTATCCATCACTTTGATCACAGTGACTCTGCCACATACACACACTCTGATCAGAACTCACCAGCGCGCATGCTTCTCCGTCTTACAGGAAATGCACCTTTGAATGGTGGACTGGTTCACACCATAGACACCCAGCCACGTGAACATGCCTCCTATAGTAACTGTCCAGAACGTGTGACGCCTCAGCGGACTGAGGTCAAAGCTACAAAAAAAATACACACTTTGTTTCCAATGTATATACATTTCAATGATCCACACACTCTTAATAACGAAGATGTCTAAAGAGTTCTTAACCTGGACTAACAACTCTAGTAAAAATCTTTACCTGGAATATATCCATTATATTACTTATGTTACTTATCTTTACATTACTTATGTTTTATAATTCATGTTTATCTCACGCATTTGCACAAATAAATCTCCACAGCCATCTGTTGCTGAGTGGGAAGAATGATCCTTTCTCCCATCACTCAGAACAATACTTGCCAGCATGGGTGTCTGTTAGCTGAATAAAGGGTTAGTGTTCTCTTAGAAGCATGTTCAGCTTCATAATGTTATTGTATTAGCAGCAGTTCTGAAAGATGCTGTGGTGCTTCATGAAATTCTGCAGTCATGCTAGCCTTTACCCTCACAACACTGGTGATGGTCTGAGGGAATAAAGTGTATTGTCCTGGTGGTGAAAGCTGTTATGCTATAGAATCTCTACGAAAGGGGAGCTCTCCGCAATCTCCATGTGATTACTAGAGTCCAAGAGAGTGGGTGGAACTGGATATGACAAAACTGGGAAGAAAACTTGTATTTAAAATATCCATTATTATAATTCAAAGTTCAGAGTGTAAGTGTTTAATCTTGCTGCATTAAACAAAAAATGTGGAGTTTTATAGAAACATAGGTAAAAACATTCTCTTAAACTCATGGTTATGAACAGGTTAGGTGGGACGTACTCAAACACGTTTAGTCTTTCTCCAGCCTGTGCTGTTTTCCACACGACTTCAATTCCTCCACTTTTGTCTGAGCCCTGCACCAGCACTGTGAGAAAACCAACAACCATCACCACCATCTGGAATGCGTCAGACCACACCACAGCCTTCAGTCCTCCCTGTGATGGCACATACACACAACATGACGTGTGAGCTTAATGTTTATCTAAGGAGAACACAGCGATCTGCTTCCACTAATAAAACTAGTTACTACCAAGATGAGAGAAGGTGGAAAAAATAGTCTCTATGTCAGCATTAAAGGCAACTGCCAAACCCCCCCCCCCTTACTCACCAGCGTACAGTAGAAGGTACAGACCACACCGGTGGCAATTATTGACCCCCATAGATTGAACTTTGTCACTGGAGGAAAATGTTTGGGAATTATTCATTTCAACCAAGTTATTGTATTAGTACACAAACCAAATACAACTACGCTGTTACTTAATTATTGCATTAATCTATCAGTAGTGCTGTAAAACCTACATAGTCATGGTGTCATTCAGTGAATAACTTACCTTGGTTAAGAGCTAGCGCTGGAGCATACACCACTACTCCAGTGTATAGAATCTGTGTGGTTTCAAAAACAACTGTTGAGCATGGCCTTGGTCATAAACCATACAGAAAATGATGTTTAATTTCTTTGATTCAAATGTGAGCATAATTTTAATAATATTTTGTACATCAGTCTACAAAACGAATTTTTCAGCTTGTTGTCATGTGTTTTAGTCAAGAAGACATTTAAATCAGATACATTAAACACATTTTTCTGTGTAATTATCTGTTACAGCTTTAAAAATAAAAAAATCCACAAAGAAGTCTTTGGGCGATGATATTAGAGAACCATCTTTATATACGAGATTTTTCACTGAACTCACCGTTTGCACCATGTAAATGAGGGTAGCAGCTATGCGAACTGGTTTACAGAAGCGTAGCTCGAGGTACTGTCAGAAAGAGAGCATACGTTCTGTTAAAACCCATTTCGTTTCCATCAGTGTCTAACGTGGTGTGATATTCTGGAAATACTACACATTTCTAAAATTTGGGAACACTTTGAAAGTCCTTTTTCTGTTTCAACATGTGGATAGGAACAGAATGTTGAATGGACTTCCTGAAAGTGACTGAATGGATCACCCTAAAATGTGAAATGAAGGGGCTACTGCATTGCACTGCAACTGCTATATAATAGGGAAAAAATTATTCCAGAGAAATGTAACTTTTCCACAAGTTTGTACCTCATAAGTGCTGGTAATGCCGGACCGATAAAACACAGGAAGGAAGAGCTCCGCTGTGAGGATGACCACAAACGTGTAGGCAATTCCAAAGATAACATACGAGGCCCCAAAGCGGTACACATCTGACGGAGCTCCAATAACAGTCACTGCTGACATGAAACTGGCCGTCAGGGAGAGTGCCACAGGACCACAGGTCATCTGACGACCCCCCACCAGAAACTCCCTGGATGACTTCTTTTTTCTCTCTTTCACCGCGAAGAAGACTCCAATACCTGAAGAAACCACAAACAGGCACGCAAACACCACATAGTCCCATACTTGGAACGTCCCAACAGAAGTGCCCTGGAGAACCATAGTTTACAAATATTATACACTATTGCTCGGCTGGACGGTAATATCACGCCACGTCTCTGCTTTTCTCTGTGATTAGAGTGCGGTGGATCAATTTAAAGACGTTTCTGACAGGCTGAAAACTGCTGATAGCAAGTGTAAAGGTATGTGTCGCATGAGGAAACATATTAGTCATTAACCATTATTCATTAGTTTCACCCTAGGCACTTCTTTTGGTGTCTTCCTATGTTTTATTACAATCCCACTCTTTTGAAGGACATTTGAAGAAAATTTGCACTACAACCAGTGTAGAGTAACTAATAATACATTGGAATTAGACTGAATCTGAGGTTAAATAATTTGCAAGATTGTAGTCATTACCACAGATGGTTTGGTTTCGCTGTCACCTACTATTTAATTGGTAATGTTTCTCAGTGACCTTCGATAATGTTTTCACAGAGCACATTCCCTGACTCACTGTTTATTCTGGCACCTGAACTGCTGAGGAAGCATTTGGATACAATTAGCTCTTTCTGGCTGCTTGAAACATCTGACATTGTGTTTATCTTGTTTTATAGAAGTCGGTACTGCAGGCGAAACTGTCCACCAGGGAACGCTTTGAGATTTTTCTTGTGAAACTCCTTTTTCCGTTTCAACACGTGGATTGGAACAGAATGTTGAATGGACTTCCTGAAGGTGACTGAATGGACCACCCTTCACCCATTTAAATAAAAAGAGCCCTTACATGAGCAGACATCTCACATTCAACACCATCGTTCCTCAGCATCTAATCGGGAAATGGAGACTGCTGGGCCTGAACAGCAACTCCGCAGCTGGATCCTGGACTTCCTGGCTGTGAAACCAGTCTGTCAGAATCTCCAGCACCACCACATTGAGGAATGGGTGTAAAGTATCCATTTGTCACACGTGAACACACCACAGCACAGCACACAGTACAGAACTGTTCTCTGTATTTAACCCATCCACCAAGTGAAGCTGCTGGCAGCCTGTGACACAGTGCCTAGGGAGCCTTGCTCAGGGGCACCTCAGAGGTACCACTAGCAGTCCTGGGATTCAAATGCACAACGTTTCAATCACAGTGGCGACTCTCTAACCACCAGGAGCCTCTTCAGCTATTTGCTGTTCACACTGACCCATGACTGTAAGGCAATGAATTGCTCGAACCACATCATAAAGTTTGCTGATGACACAACCATGGTGTGTTTGGTCAGTGGGGAAGTACAACCTAGCCTTTAATGTGGACAAACAAAAGAAAAGTTGGTTGTTGACTTCAGGAGAGCATACTGTGTTCGCTCTCTTCTGAGCATTGATGACTTCTTGGTGGAATGGAGAAGGTCTAGAGCTGTAGGTTCCCTGGCATTCAAATAATGGAGAACCTCCATGTGGACCCTTAGCACCAGCTCCATTGCCAGGGAACCCCAGAAACATCTCTACTTCCTGTGGAGATTGGGGAGAGCTCCCCTTTCATAGAGATTCTATAGCATAACAGCTTTCACCACCAGGACAATACACTTTATTCCCTCAAACCATTAGAGTCCTGAGTAGAGGTCGACCGATGTATCGGTTTTGCCGATTAATCGGCACCGATAGTTGATTCCCGGAACTATCGGTTATCGG